>CM039310.1:54028071-54678107 GCA_022316695.1 Camellia oleifera | reverse complement strand
GAATTTGAAACTTCACTGAGAAGCTTGGTTTGAATGTAGACAAAATGACACTTTGCTCTGTTGAAGAGGAAGGAACACAATGTGTCGTTGTCGTGATGATATCACATTGATATTGCTATTTGTTGAACCCCTCCGATTGGATCTTGAACTTATGATAAAAGGTAGTCTTGAAATTTGTAGAGCAAAATACAATAATATTGTTGCAAGCAAAACCCAAGGGAATAAGCCTCTCATATTGTATATAGGTCTTGTTGTTGAATAATTAACTATTGTCTTGTTGATCTTGTGGATGCTTGAGAAATAAACAGTTGATGTCGCCTCTATTTCAATAATGCTTGAATTATAATCTGAACTCAATATTGCTTATCTCATTTGTCGGCTTTGCTATTTCAGGCAAATAAATTTTTGTGCGAAATCTATGACCCCGGCACCTTCAGAATTTGCACTAATGAGAGCAAGGGTTGTCGTTCGAAAGTTTGAGCGAGAGCAAAACTGTCCTTAGGAGTCCAAAAGCAGCACACCCTACTTCGGCAAGAAAGATCCCTCTGGACAACAACCGAGTCTACCAAGCTTGCTCTAACAAAAGTAAAGATTGTCTCTCGGAAGTCCGAACGGAAGCAAGGTTGTCCCTCAGAAGTTTGAGGGTGTCCCCCAAGAGTCCAAAAGTAGCATACACATTACTTCGGCAAGAAAGATCCTTCTGGAAGGCAACCGAGTCTACCAAGTTTGCACCAATAGAAGTAAAGATTGTTTCTCAAAAGTCCGAGCAGAAGCAAGGCTGACCCTCAGAAGTTTGAGTGGAAACAAGGCTGTCCCTCAGAAGTCCGAGTGGAAATAAGGTTGTCCCTTGGAAGTCTAAGTGAATGCGCACTTCTACTTCGGCAGCTAATGGAAGCAAATGCTATCCCTCAGGAGTTCGAGTAGGGGTCCACTCTACTTTGAAAAGAAAGATCCTCGGAGCTCGTATTGATGAAAGTAAGGGTTGTTCTTCAGACCCGCACAAATGAGAGCAAGAGTTGTCCCTTGGCAGTTCACATGGAAGCACGACTGTCCCTCAGGAGTTTGACTAGTAGCACACATCCTACTTTGGCAAGAAGATCCCTTCTGATAGACCACCGAGTCTCAAGGGTTGTTCTTCGAAAGTCCGAGTGGGAACACAAACTCTGCTTCAATAAGAAAGACCCTCAAAGCTTACATTGATGGAAGCAATAGCTGCTATTCGGAGGTCCAAGTGGGAGTATACTTCTACTGCGTCAAGAAAAGTCCCTTCAGGTTGGTAACCGAGTCTACTATTCCTTTTTCTTCTTTGAGGGGCAACAAAAATTGAAAACTGCTTCAAGCAACATAACACAATGAAGATATACAATGTAGAGAAAATAACTTCTAATGGAGATACATAATATGGAGGAAATAAATTTCTTCATAACATAAGAAAGATAGAACTTCATGGACAATGCAGTAAATGCAAACTGTAAATGTCATAGATAAACTTCTTCTATGGAATGTTGACATTTGCCCCTAGAGTTGCGAGGTCATTTGGAAAGCTTTCACCAGTTGCTCGGGTTGTGTCCATCATGCACCATCATAGCCATGTCTTCTAAGATATCCTGGGGCTCCTGTTCTCTGAACTTTAGCTCATCTGCTTCGACTTTCTTTCTAAAGATCTTCTTAAGTGTCCGGAACTTTTTTGTAGGATGCCCTAGTGATCGGTGGAAAACACAATAATTAGGGCCTTCACGGTCTTTCTTCGGCAAAAGCTCTTCGATACGAGGCAACTTCAGTTCTCCGTCTGCCACCCATTTTTTAACTAAGGCCTTCACCTCCTCAACACTACATGGAAAAGGAGTGTCATCTTCACAGTATTTCCTCTTCTGACCTCTGAATTCCTCCCTTTGCGACTTTCAGGTAGAAGACGCGGAAGTCGTAGTGACAGAAGGTCCTTGGGATGACTTGAAGTTGGTTTTATAACTAGTCTCGAACCCGATCTCCTGAGATTGAGGTATGTTGATGTTCCAAGATGCTTCAATTAGTGCCGAGAAGGTGGGTAGCTTGTGATTAACTAGAAGCATCTTGTATTCGTGCAATGCCCCTTCAACACAGATTTGGACCAAGTAGCTTTCCTCTATAGCCTCGTGACAATCTACGGCTTTGTCTTGAAACCTCTTCACATATTCGAGAATGTCTTCACTCTCTCTTTGCTTTTCCTTACATAGGGTAAGTGTGGTCACTTTCTCGGCCACCTGAAAGAATTTGGCGTGGAATTTGTTAACCATTTCCTCCCAACTTGGGACAGAATTTGGGGCCAAATTAAGATACCAACTATATGCTCGGTCAGTAAGGGACTTAGAAAATTCTCTCAGTTGGAGGACGTGGTTTGAACCATGAATACCCAGAGTCTCGATGAACTGAACAACATGTTCTCGAGCATTTCTTTTTTTTCCATTGAATTTGATGAACTTCGGCACCTTGTACCCCTCCGGGTATAGATAACTCAACATCTCGATAGGGTATGGTGGCTTGACATCCGGATCAGGCAAAGAGGGTAAAGTCCTCTTGCCCCGTTCGAGATCAAACATGGCTTGCATATCGGCGAGAGTGAGAAATTGTTGAGGGAGAGAACTTGATAGTGGTATTCCCGGAACCTGACATGTAGACCCGAAGATTGAGCTAGGGGCGACTTGGCCATTTGGGTGTTGAGAATTCACCATCGGTGAAGACATATGATGAAATTGGCCATCGGCACCTATGGACACGCCATTTGGTGATGGGACATTGAATTGAGGCCCGTAAAGTCCACCGCACGAGGCCACTATACCGGGTTGTGCTTGCAAATTTGTTGTCGGCGCCAAAGGAGACCCACTCGGTACATGAGTAGAATTTACAATCGGTGGAACAAAATTAGGCATGGATGAAATACCATTTTGTAGAGAAATTTCTGTAGGCCTTCTTTGAACTTCCACAGTTGTTGGAACACCATTCATCACACCGAAAACTCCTCCAACCGCCGCTGGACTATGGCTTGATCCTCCAGGTGCGTGATTTTGCGCTCCACGGGCCGTAGGTTGGCCATGACTTGTTCCTCCTAGCACTTGATTCTGCACACCATTTTCTAAAACTTCAGGGAGAATTTCGGGTGGATCTTGATGGTTTTGACCATTTCCAACTTTGCCATGAAGTTGTTGATGCTTGTCAGTGCCGACTTGACCTCCATTTGTTGTTGGTGGTGCGAAATTCGAACCCATCACCAACATGGTGTGGGTGAGATTTTGAAAGGTTGTAAGAATCTCTTGTTGAGTGTGTTGGAGTTCTTGAATGGCTTCAAGGATGAGAGGTGAGTCTTGAACTTGAGTCCTTTCATCACCACCATTGGAAGAGCCTTGTTGATGAGTCTCACTATCTGACACTTTTGCCGGTGTTGTATGAGTTCTAGATCTTGTTGAGACCATTAACCAATCCGCCTCCCCAACGGAGTCGCCAAATGTATGAGAGGGTTCAGGAAAGTTATTGGAAAATTCGAAGATCTTCGAAGATCCTTGAAGAACAACTTCGAATTCTCTAGAAGATTATGAGAGGCTTAGATTCTTCAATAGTCTCAACTCAAGAACACAATAGAAAGGAGATGATGGAGATAAGAGATTGGGTGAAGAAGAAGGCAATGTAGCTAGAGAGAGAATAATGGCAAGGCTCTCCCATGGATCTCCCACTTTCACTCTCAAGGTTGATAATGGAGAGGGGAAATTAGTTCTTTCCCCAGAATCATCTCTCCAAAATCCATCCCTTGTAAAGCTATGGGTGGGTGCTATTTATAGGCACCTCATGATGTAGGATGGAGCCCATGTGCAAGCCACATAGGGAATATTCTCTCTAACCACCTTGTCCGAGGAGGTGACCTCTCCGAGGATGAGAAAAGCCCCGAAGAGGAGATCAACCCCTCGGCGAACCCTTCTTCTTAGCCACACCTAACCATTGATCCCCAATCATTCCAAAGGGTCAGAGGTAGTCCCAGAGGACGTCCTGCTGCATAAGGGTCAGGGGTAGTTCAAGAGAACGCCCTGCCGCAAATATTGCCGAGTCTCAGGGACCCCCTATGTCGTGCCACCTCGACCTGGGTATAGGCTAGTTTAACCGAAGAGTGAATTTATCTCCACTCACCGTCCTCGGGATCGGGTCCTTTGTTTGGACTCCATTACGCCCATGGTTCTGGTGCGCCTAGAAAGCTCCGAGCCCGCAAGTGTTCTGGGACTCATTAATGGAGTGACTTCTAGATTGCGTCTGAATCCGTTCGAAACCAAGTGCTTCGGATCTCTAGGTTCGTGGATCCGAACCCTTTCGAGTCCGGGCTCGAGTAAATCTCTAAGTCTCTAAGTTCGTGGATTCGAACCCTTTCGAGGCTTAGAGCGATTTAGCCCGTTTGATGGCGATAAATCCGGGCCCACCAATCTTGGACTATTGGGCTTAATTAATTTAATGGGCTCAAATTGGCTCCTCTTTCACCCATTTTGTTCTAGTGTATAAGGACAAGTGAGATGATGAACAATACCATGATCAGCCAAATATTTTGTCATTTTGTGATTCAAAAATTCTGTCCCATTATCATTTCTTAAAACTTTGAGAGATGTGGAGAATTAGTTTTCAGCATAAGCTTTAAACACTTAAAAGGTAGAAAACACCTCACTTTTGGCATGAAGGGGATAAATCCAAGAAAATCTTGTAAAATCATCAACAAACAAGTAGTACTTATAACCAGAAACAGTAGTAAATGGACCCCAAACATCACTATGAATAAGAGAAAATGGTGGTTAACAGTAGAACTAGATAGTTTGAAAGGGAGTCTGTGAATCTTAGCAACAGTACATGGTGTACAAGTAAACTCAGTACAATCCTTATTCTTAAACCTAGTAGACAAATGGTGAGTAATATGATGAAACTTCAAAGGTGAAGGATGACCACGTCTTTGATGCCAGATAAGCCAGGAAGTTTGTGATGAAGTGTGAGCAAGATGAGCCTAAAACAACTGGGAAGAAGAGAATGCAAATTGATAAAGACCATTCACATTAGGGCCTTTGTGCAGGACCTGATTCGTATGCTTGTCCTGAACAATAAAGGAGTTAGCATCAAAAGTAATTTTGCAATTATTATCCTTAGCTAACTGATGAAAAGATAAGAGATTGGAAGAATTGGTAGGAACATGCAGAAGATTAAGGAGCTGGAAAGAATATTTTAGAGTAGGTAATAATCCTTTGCCAACATGTTGAATAGGAACACTCTGGCCATTTCCTACAGTCACTTGATCTGGTCCTTGATATGGATGATAGAGATGAAGATTGCCAAGATCATTGGTGATATGACTTGTGGCTGTAGAATCATTGTACCAAGGTGTAGAAGATGACTCAGTAGGAAAAGAAGACCAGTTAGATAAGTTTAAATTGGTTGCAGTAGAATAAGCCTCAAACTGAGGACCCAAAGAAGAAGATGAAGAATGAGATGGCTGATAGGTTGGATCCATTCAAAACCAACAATCAAATGCAATATGATTGAAACCTCCACAGATTTGACAACCAGAGGTAGAATTAGAGTAATTATTGATGTTTCCTCCAAATCTGCCTCTGTTAGAGCGATTTGATCTGCCTCCTCTGTATTGTCCACCTCTCGAACCTCTAAAAGAATTGCTACCTCGGTAACTTGAATTGCCAGATGAATGAGCCCTAGAATACTGAGAATATGATGGTGAACCTTCAGAACTCGTAGTTGTGGGATAAGCAACTGGAGATTCATTTTGCAGAACAAGCTTGGCTTTGTTCTCAACATGTATTGCCTTTGAACAAAGAAGAGAGCACAAATCTTCCATGGAAATTGATTCTATACGAGCTTTTATAGTAGTCTTGAGAGCATCATACTCTTCAGGTAGTCCATTCAAAGTGAGGAGCACCAGGTCTTCAACATCAATCATTGAAGAAGCAAGACAAAGTTGATTGGAGATCTCTTTGATCTTAGTCAAATATTCCTCCATTGAAGAAACTCTTTTTCGTAACTGATATTTCAACTGATGAATATGAGAACGAGAAAGTGAAGTATATCTCTTCTCTAAGCACTCCATACTTGAAAACAAAGTTGATGATAAAGAATTGAAGAAAACACATAATGAGAGTGTTGCGGTAATGCAACTCAGAAGATGTGCATCTATGGTTTTCCACCGAACAAATTCTAGATTTGACACTATGTTTCCGAATGAATCAAGAATCTCAGAAACTGGACAAGGCACCAAACCAGTGACAAAATCAAGGAAATTTGTGTCTCGAAGAACATTTCGAAGTTGACATTTCCAAATCATGAAATTTGTAGAATCAAGTTTGACAGTAATCAATGAATTAAAATTTGAAAAAAGAAGACTACGATTTGATGGTATAGATTGAGAATTTGATGATGAAGGATAAGAAATCGCCATTGTTGGACCTTACTCGTGAGAGCTTCGAAGGCTTTGATACCATAGCAAAATTTGAAATGAATTCTCAATGAATCAATTAACCTATGTTTACACAGCTTTATATAAGATGGTTAGAGTTTGTTATAACAAACTCTAACTCCCTCACTCTCTCTCCTAACTACCTTTCAGTTATATATCTATCTCTCTTATATCTATTGAAATCTTTCTCCTTTTCTTGCTGACATAAGCACTGCGATTGCAGCTGCACTTCTTCATTAGCTATCTTCAGTTTTAGTAGCTTGTGGCTATAGCTGAGCAGTGGAACACATTTTCTTCAATGGCTTATTGAGCTTATCAGTATGTAATAAATTATTTCTTTTAGTTATTCAATCTGTAAATTATTCTTATTTTTTTACCCTTTATCACAGACTCGAGTCATGTGATTTAAGGTGTGATAGATAAGAGGTCTTATCAAGGGTAACATTGGGTGTGTGTGAGAGAGAGATTGCTTGTAAGAGAGAGAGAGAGAGAGAGAGAGAGAGAGAGAGAGAAAGAACTATAGAGAGAGGATGGAGGCCGGTGCGGCGCAAACATGGTGGTCAAGGAAACAGGAACAAAGGATTAGAGAATGCTATTCACATAGTATTTGTGGATGATCTACCAAAATCTATGGATCCAAAGTTCGGGGTTGTAAGGGATATGTTCATTCCAAACAAAAGGAGGAAGATGCCACAATCAAGATTTGGATTCGTACGTTATAGTTGTCCAGTGGAAGCAAGAATGGCAGTTTAGAAAGAAAATGGACTATGGTGCGACAATAGAACATTGAAGGTAAACGTAGCAGAGTTTGTTAAAGGTAAGGAAGTTAGGTAGGGGCCATCAGAGATATTAGTTGGTAGGAAGGGTGTAGGTAGTACTAGTAGGGCTCCTACTGTGGTACAAGGAAGAAAGTCACATGCCCAAGCTGTGAGTGGAAGAGGACTAGTAGCCAATACAAGTATAACCATAAGTGGCAACAAAATTTTGAAGGGCTGTGTGATTCTATCAAGCTTAGGATTTCAATGTGGGTCAAAACCTCATGCCCCTCCTTGAAGTACTCAGTGAGTGACTTTATTTATAATTTACAACAAGTTAAACTCTGCATATAGGGTGTTAGTTGAGTTGTTGTTAGGTGTGGCTGTTGCTTGTTTGAATTTTGGGTGTGGTCTATTGCTATGTGTGGTTGCTGCTATTTGTTCCTTTATCTTGTTATGCTATCTGTTGTGTGACTACCTCATGCCCCTCCTTCAAGTACTCAGTGAGTGTCATTATGTATAAGCTACAACAAGTTAAACTTTGCATACAGGGTGCAGTTGTTGCTGCTTGGGTATGACGACTACTGCTGCTTTGAATATTGGGTGTGGCCTATTTATTGTGTGGCTACTGCTGCTTTGTTCCTTTGCTTTGTTCAACTAGTGTTGGTTCCTCACCAACATTGTGCTTTGTTTCTATATTCCTTTCTTTCTTCTTTCCTTTTTATTGATGTAATTTCATATGAAATGTATGTTTTCTTCATCAATAAAGATTTTGTTTTACTGATAAAAAAAGAAGTATGTAACAAATTAAAAATTGATACATATTCCACTATATCATTGTAGAGAGAATTACAAATACCTTTTGAACATCTTAAATATTTTTCATTTTTTTTCCTCTGCATCTCTCGCATTGTGTTCTCTATGTCTACTAAATAGATACAAGCCCTTAGATGTTGTTTTAGACACATGTGTGGTGAATAAAATGTGTCTGGAGGTGTATGGACTAAAAAAATATGGAGATGAACGATTCCCTACATTAGATATTAATGATACAAGAATCATAATTTAAGTACTAAATATATAATTAACACATTATTAAATAACTGAAGGAAATGTGTATCTTGTACATTAAGGAATTGTGGTTGTTATTTTAATTATGATTGAAAATGTCTTTGGTTACGTCTTAGATAATATTGGGTTTTGACTCATTTTGATATTAGTTATGATTATTATAATGTTGATTATTATCTATGGTAGTTATTATTTTAGTTATAACTGAAAAAAAAAAAATTAATTATACCTCAAGTGATATTTAATTATAAATCATTATGTTTGTTTTAGTTATACGATTAAAAGTGATTTAGTTATGATATTTATGTATCAACACCACAAATTATCATATATATAGTTTTTTTTTAATCAGCAGAAGAAAATTTTATTGATAATAATCAAAACAAAGGATTACACATCAATAAAAAATCATAGGGAACAAAATTGCATCATAGTTGAAACATGAACATCATAAAAATTAATAAAACAATAGTTAACGTAAAAGGACCTAGTTAGTAATTTTTTTTTGGGGGGTTTGACTTTTTTTAAGTTACCATATCAACTTGAGAGAGTGTTTAGACTTAGTAGGCCCATTTTAGAACCGATTTTGGTGATTTGAAGCATTCACTTTTTAGGCTTCGTGAAGTACAATATTTTTGTAAAAAATAAAGATGATTGGATATCAGTAATTATATGTATAAATCATATTTGTTTTAAAAAAATTGACGACAAATATAGTTTTAAGAATAACCATTCGTTTTTTATAATATAAATTTGATTCCTACATATAGTTACTAATATTCGATTATTTTGATTTGTTGCATAAATATTTTACTCAACGAGCCCTAAAAGGTGAATAATTTAGATCATCGAAATCAGTCTTAAAATCGGCTTAGCAAACCCATATACTCCCTTAAGTTGAGATAGCCAATATGAGAAAAATTTAACCCTTTTTTTATTCATTAACAAGAGAAACTTTATTGATTAAATAAGAGTACATAAATAACTGATACAAATATCAATAAAGAGAGGCGAGTGTACAAACACCAACAAATATAAATGATTGATACAAAAATCAACAAACATCGATGACTTTATCTCCTCTTTGGAGGGGAGTGAAAAGTAGGAGGCTCATTTAGCTTCTGCATTTCTTGATTTTTGCGGAGGATTTTAGTCGTTTGAGTTGTGTTGCGATTCGTTTGGTGGATTTATTTGGCATCAAAGAATTACATTTGCTTTAGCTTCTTCTATGTTAGCCCTTTGACTCTTGTTTTTCTCTTGTCTTTTGTTGTTTGTACTTTAATTTTGTAATTGGTTACTGTAGACACCCCATTTTTGACTGCCCTTAAGACTTGGGCACCACCGATTGATCACTCGAGGATGAAAGTTATGCTATCCAAAGGTTTGATTTCTTCGGCAAAGAGAGCATCAAATCCCAACCTTACACCCCATTTTGGACCAAAAACTATTTTGACAAAAATAATTTTTAGACCTTAAAACCCTCTCTTTCAAAATATTTTTGAAAAGGTTTCTACAATGTTCCGAGGCTCGCATTTTGTTAAATGTTGCACTTTTCGATAAACCGAGCAAGGAAAAAGTAGAAATGAATGAAAGAGAAGTGAACTCTTTGAAAAATCTTTCAAAACACCTTATTTAGGGGTTTGGAGTTGAAGAAAATATGAGGGGATGGAAGAAAACTAGCTGAGGAGAAGTAAGACATGAATCCGGTTAGGACCAAAACTGAGCAGTCTTCACTAAAATATGCATATCTTTTTGCACACTTGCCACTGTTGGAAAGAAGACTTTCGGGGCTTCAATTTAGACTCAAGAATGATCTACAAAGGAGTCCGGATGAAGCAGATATGCCCATTTGAAGTTGGACCTGGAGAGCAGATTTTTTTAGCCGACCACTGGTGGAGTTTGCTGGCCATGGATGGGCTTTGATGGCCATGTGTCGGCCATGAATGGGCTTTGTCAGCCATGTGTCATCCAAGGGTGACTCTTGTTGACCACCAGTTGTGGTCTTCGGCCGCTAGTGATGGTCGGTCGACCACTGGTGTCAAAAGGCAATTTTTGTGCAGATATTTTCCTCTAGCTGTTTTCACAATGTTCCAGCTGTTCTATATTTTCGACCTGAAGCCATATGTTTTTATATATAGGGGGCCTTCTCTATTATTTTCAAGGTTGGAAAAATTTTGGGAGCCTCTCTTTCTACAATCCTCTCTCTCTACAATTCTCTCTCTCTAGATTTCTCTATCTCTTGAACTTTTGTGCATACAAGTAGAGATATACTTCTAGTTTGCCTATCAAGCCTTAACCAAAGTTGCTTATCTTTGGGCTGAGGTTACTTGGGACCCTCTTTGAGCTCTAAAAGGTGGTCTTGGCTCGATTTAGTGCCTCATTTGTGCCTAGAATTGTCGTTTGCTTCAAGAGGTATAACACTTGTCCTTTAAGCTTGTTTTGTACACTTGTTTTACCATCTTTCCAAACTGTTTTTGGGCTGATTTTGAGCTGGAAAAAACTCTATTTTTGTGACCTAAAAGTATTGGTTTGAGGCCATTTTTAGTTAACGGGTGGTTCACCCTTCTTGCTTCTTTACTTGTAAAGCTTTTGTGCCTTTATCCATCACTTTCAAACCAACTTTTTAAGGCCTTTTAACCACTGAATCTCAGAGGTTTTTTAGTGGAAGAAACCTTATTTTGAAGTCCAAAATTGGAGGGGTTAGCCTCCCATCCTTGTGTCTTGTTTGCATGCCTAGTTAGCCTCATTTATTAACTTATTGTTTTAGCTTTTTGTGGCTCAAGTCCAGCATGTTTTAGACTATGTTTATGGTTGTTTTGCCTTTGTTTTTGGCTGGTTAATTCATTTGAGCCTTGTATGGCATGGTTGTAATGTTAATTCCTTCACTACCTTAGTGTTTTAAGGCTTTAAACACCATTGGTTTGAGTTGATAGCATGTTTTAGTGTTGTTTTGCACCTAAGTTTAGCACTATGATCACTGCAATCTCCTTCAATTCTTCACTCTTTTGTTTGCTTTGAAAGTGGTTTCTAACCACTTGTTTGCCTAAATGTGAAATGAAGGTGCTACACCTGATGGTTTAATCCCTTAGGGGTTTCATTACCTAACATATAATGCCTCTTTCATGCTTAAAGTAACTTGTGGTTTGAGCCATCTTTCCATTAGAAGACACTCGCTAATGGACTAAATTGATTAAAGGATCGATTTGGTAATTAAAATGAGTAAACAAAATTGGCAAGTAAAAGTGTGCAAGATAAGGATTCTTTGTATTGGATTACATGTGTTCAAAATGGACGTTAATTTGAACACAAGAAAAATGGGACATTTCATACTCAAAGTGATGAAATGTGTCATTTTCCTAGGTCACCATTGCCCTTGATCACGAATGATAGGGCAGTGGTCATTTTGGTCTTGTTTGTGCATTTATTGAACTTGTACAAACATGGCTTTTTAGCCATCATGCATGGAAATTGCTTGATTGATGGTTTGAGGGCCAAGAGTTTCTCTCATTTGAGCTTGTGCGACGATAAGGAGGGTAAACAGTACAAACAACTTGTGAGAATACACTGTTTTGCTTTGTTTTGCTCTCTGTCGCAGCATGCAAGTGTGAACCATTGGTGGTCGACCGGCCACCATTGGTAGCTGACCGGCCCCTTGTCCCTCTTGTCGGCCATCCATGAAAATTGAGCAATGCGTTGGTAAGGTGGAGTAGAGGTGTTCTGGAAGTGGGTAGCACTGTCAGTGATCATATGTGCAAATAGAGTCTGCAGCAGCATAACAGTGGCTTGCCAAGTGAAGGATCCGTCATGTATGCATTCCCCGCTTCCCGGGATTAGCTAGTTAGTTTAATTAGTATTAGATCAAGCATGTATTGTAATTAATTAGTTGTAGCTAATTAAATGTTGCGAATAATTAGTTAGTTTAACTAGTTATTCGATTTCGGTTTATAATAATTAGTTAATTCGGTTTGTAATAATTAGTTAGCTTAATTAGCATAGCTAGTTAGTTAGCTTATTCATTCGGACCCTCCTTCGTGAGGGCATAATGTTGTAATAAGTGTGCGTGTGTGTGTATGTCTTCCAACCCCACGTCTTTCTCCCTTTTATTTAATCGCTTTCGATGGTTAGATTAGGAACATATTTCAATTAGCATACCTTATGCTTGCATCCATTCATTTGTATTGCATGCACCAAGGCTCGGCGCATCATTCAAACTGCACTGTTATTTCAATACTTCAGATGAATACGTGCTTAAATTACATGTTGTTTAAATTGCTTCATATGTCATATTAGTAGCCGAGCCTATTGATTGCATTCTTCGCATGTGTTGCATTAGACATCTTGCATAGTTAGGATCATGCATCTTTCTAACTAGTTTCTTTTTTGGCTTGGAGTACTAGGTAAGTTTTTACGCTTTAGCATACTTGCATGAGTGTGATTTCCATGTTGTCATGTTTCGCATGATTGCCATGAGGTTATGTGCTTAAATGCTAAACTGCTTGCATGCCTGTGGATGAAGGCTTATTGTTTGAATTGGAACGATTCAATGAATGTGTGTTTTATGCCCACTTTGTTGAGTGGCAAATCATGTTTTAACTCCACTATGTTTGGTGGCAAATCCGCATATTTAAGCCCACTTGATGTGGCAAATTCAAACCATTTTCGCAAACAAACATGAGTTGAATTGTTCCAAATTGAGCAAACTAGTCTATACTTGCTTATGCGTGTCATATAGCAAAGCTAGCCTAATAACCAGAACAAGAACATATAATGTACATAAAATCATATCATGATTAATGGAGGCTGATCTTTGATTAGGCGAACGGGGGTGCTCAATTCATAACCTTTCCCTCTCGTACCTAAGTTCCCGAGTTGAGGCAACTTTAGTGATGACGGACACGTGGCCTTTAGCACGAGTCAGGGTTTCCTAAATTTTCCCAAAAACAAAATATTTAGGTATCGACTCTGTATCTAGCAAAGCAATCCAATTTTGGCATTATTTGATTTAAAATCGATTTTCCAAAAAGGTTTGCTGGAATTGGACTCTTTGGTGTTTATCAGTTTCACATTGCTCTTGTGAGGCTAGATTCAGAACCACGGGAGTCCGAACTGTGAAGCCTTCTTTTCAAACCCTTCCGCAAGGCGGGGCACAGAAAAAGGCGAGTCCACAGTTTCTGGTGAATCTGCTGGGGATTTAGAGAACTTGACTCGAACTCATGATTTGATATTTTATCTACACTTATGTGTTTCTTTGCATTTGCATTTGCATTGGTGCGCCTAAGTCACAGTGTTTGCCATATGCTATTCCTGAATGGTTTGCCAAAGGCTTGCTTGGATCTGGACTACTGCTGTACCGTTTGATCCTCTTTTCACTTCTTGGTGTTAGGTGTGTAAGGTATATTAGGTAGTCTTGCTGTGGTACCCATTTTGACCAATCGGTGTAGTTGCATATCAGAAGCCATAGAGACTGTTCCAAACTAGGACATGTTGCATACCCAAATTCAGGATTATGTGAAACTCTTTGTTTTGAATAGTGAACCCTAGTTCCAGACGAAACTAGGACAGGGTAACCTTACCTCCTCATAGGGGTGTTTTGGCTCTCTTTAACTGGTATGTGCTTTATAGTGAAACTGTACAAGAATGTGCATATCAGTTGCCAAATTGGCATCTATTTTGGGATAGAATTCAGTATAGAGAGTACAGTCATTCAGTTATGCTCATATTTGTTCTAGCAAAATCAGGCAGAGATGCTGTCTGTTTTCTCTTTTGCAAGGTAGTTGTGGAACCATAGCTTCAGAAGGCTCCAATATCTCCCGGGTACTGTAGACTTGTATCGATAGACTTTGTCAGGTTTGAATTTGTTCAGAGGCAACCAGAGTTTACCTCACTTTCACTGGTTACATGACGAAGGAGGTTTAGGCAAAATTCACTAGTACAGTTTCTACAGTAGTCACCCCTCAGTTTACCCAGGTCTAGTCTGGTCTGGGAATAGTTGTCTGCATTCAGCTCAGCACGAGATCAATCACCCATTCTTATGGTTCGGTATCCCCTAGCCAGTGTAGAAAAACTGATACAGCACCTGTAACAGACAATCGAGGCACTATAGCAAGATACAGTCTATTAGGTTGAAATCACGGCTCATCAAGGCGAAGTGATTACTCGGCTACAACAACAACAGCCATAGCCGGCCGCGGCTTCTGCATCTCATGCACCTCCCACGGGTAACCCAACCCTTGGAGCCATTGCCTATACTGCTAATGTCCAAGAGACTCAGGGCAATCCGCTAGAGCCAATCCCAGTACAAGCCTTTAAAGCTCTTGTCTATCAAACGGAAGCTCCGTTTGAATTTGAGGTTGACCCAACTACACTCAAAGTCAATAAACTGGAGAAGTTATTCAAACGAGCACAAGGAGTGAACTCCATCCTGGATTTAGAGGATGGGTATACTAAATCTGCAATTACTTTACCGGAGCGGTTCAAGATGTCGTATATCGACAGCTCTAGAGACCCAATGGTGCACCTCCACCTGTTTTTTGATATACTGAGGCCAATGGGTTTGACCCCAACCTAGAAGTTGTCTCTCTACGGCCAAACCATGTCTGGGATAGCTGCAATCTGTTATACAAAATTGGAGAACTCTGTGAAACAGAACTGGAAAGAGATAGCTGAGGCCTTTATTGCTTAATACTCCTACAACACACAGATCGAGGCCACAACTCGTGATCTTGAAGCCACCTGTCAAGAGCTAAATAAGGGTTTTTCAGAGTTCGTGACGAGATAGGGAGCGAAGGCCTCGATGATGACTACAAGGCCTTCCGAAAAAGGTTAGATCAGGATGATTGTTCGGAATTTGCATGGCAAGTTGCTACAGAAGATGATCGTTCTACCTCTGTTTGCTTATCTAGAGCTTCATGAAATGGGGGTTCAAATCGAGAATGCCATCAAACAAGGGGTCTTCGTAGAAGATAATGAGCCTTTGAAAAAGAATGTTGTTCGCAATTCCAATGCTGCTACTAATGGTAGCACAGTTGCGAAATGCTCAGAAGTAAACACTGTCATCACTCCCATCAATGGCCAAAAACCAACCACTTCAGCTCGGCGCGAAGCCTGAAATTTCCATCCCTTTTACATGAGTCTCTCTCAAACCTTAAAAATGTTGCTAGAAAAAGGATACCTAGAGCTCCTAGAACCCCGATCCCTCCAAAATCCTCTTCCACCAAGATATGACCCAACTAAATACTGTGTCTATCATCAACAGCACGGTCATAATACAAACCATTGTATCTGCCTCCGTCATAAGATTCAGGATCTTATTGACGAAGAGATCATGGCTCCACTAAAAGGACCTCAGGCCACCCCTAACCTGTTACCTCCACATCTCAATCTAATCCATACATTACCATCTACCTACAACCCTAGCATATACATCACCCCAGTCTATTTACCCAAGCCTGAGGTGTTCATTCTAGAAAGCACGAACTTGTGCATAATGAATGCACTCGAACCCAGTCATCTCAAACCCATGAACCCACTACTTTTGAGCTAATGAGCATGATTGAAGATTTGTAAAGAACGGTGGCAGATTTAGCCTTTGGTGTTTTGGCTCCATCATCGATCACATCACATGCCAGAAATTTCATGCCAAAATGCTCTCTAATCTTGGGACGGGCTACATTGGAAGAAGGCCAATCCCTTGGCAAAGTGGTGGCAAATGGCAAGAATAAGGTAGGGGCAGGCATTGGTCCCTATGAACATCTTCAGTGGGCTATTGAGGCTTTGAAAGTCGAGGGACTAAACAAATAGCAAGTGCTCGCAGTTGTTGCAAAGACTGTGGATCGCACTTTTGCCACTTAGGTTCGGGGCATCTTGAATCAAGGGGCAAGCTGGGAAAAGAGATGTCGTATCAGAAACGCCCATTTCAGCTTCAATCCTACACCCATAAGAGATCATCAAACCCAGTTAGCAACTGTCAACCCCTTTGCCGGCACATCCAATACAACTTCACAAACCTGAAGCCATTAGGCTCGAGGCCAGAGGGTCTTCACCCCGCTTTACATGTCCTTATCCAAAGCCCTAGGGGTCCTAATAAAAAAGGGACATCTTAAGCCATTAGAACAACGGCCACTACCCGATCCTCTCCCTTCGAAACACAACCCGGCCAAGTACTATGCCTTCCATCAACAAACCGGTCATGACACTGACGGTTGTTTTCATCTTCGCCATGAAATACAAGATCTGATTGATAACAAGGTCATCGTCGCACCAGATCCTACAAAGTCTATCGATACCAGATCAATGAACTGGGGGGATAATGTAACTATGTGATCGGGGGATGAACCACCTGCTGATGGCACTCATTTTACTCCGGATGTGGTATTTGACACGCATTGTTTTGAGTAATTTGCAAATGCTGTTTATTTTACTTTCTAACTTGGGTATTGGGTCAGTCTTGTTGTGTTGTTTTGAGTCTGTCTTGTTGTGTCAAGTTAGTCCTGTTGCGTTAGAGTCAAGTGATTTCGGGGGTGTTACCTTGGACATCACTTTTTTGTTTTGTCTCTATCTTTTCCACTCTTTCTTTTGCGTCTGTTTCTACCATGGAGCCAGTTACGCCAGAAGATCTGAATGAAACGGCAGGGATTTTCTCCTACTTTTCTGTGCCTTGAAATCATTGCATTGACCTAAGTTTTTCAAAACTTTTCTAACACTATGATGGAAACAAAGAGGAAGGAATTCCTTGGGATTTGTAAAAATTTGATCAATTGAGAGAAAGAGAGGCATGTTAAGCCCTTAATGAATGAGATCATGTTTGTTAATGTGAATACTGAGAAGGATCCTAGCTTAATCCAGATTGGTTCTACATTGTCTTCAGAAGAGCTTGAGCGACTAGCCGCTTTATTAAAAGATTTCAAAAAATGTTTTGCATAGTCCTACAAAGACATGCTTAGAATTGATCTTGAGCTTGTACAGCATAGGATCACTCTCGGTCTCAAGACTCGACCTCTTTTCTTTCAAATCTTGAACCTTGATTCAGAATGTTGAACGATCAACCAAAACATGAGGCTTGTATGGCCGGATCGGAAGCATCCCTTGAACTAGGGATAATAAGGTCAGATGTCATCAAAGAAAGCTTGCAAAGTTGGATGAGAAGCATCCCTTGAACTATGGGGAAAGATACACTCGAAGATTTAAACTGGGTCATTTCTCAAGCCAATGGAGATCGGCAAGAAAGCCAAATCCTAGAATCTGAGAGAAGAAAATTTTTGCTGAAGGACAATCGAGTTCCTATCGACAACACTAGAGGCAAATTCAGACCTCAATTGGATGGGCTCTTACATCAACAAGACTATTTAGTCAACAATAGCAGCCATTCTCAGGGATTTAGATGGCTAGAGATCCTATGACCATTCAACATGGACAAGTTAAACATTTCTACCCTTGAGAGGCTCGTTGGGCCAAAAACCCAGAATGGAGACCCAAGCAAAAGTTAGAGCAGAGAAAAGAAAAAGAACAAAAATGAAAAAAATGAAAAGAAATGAAAGAAAAGAAGAAAAGAAAAGAAACAAAAAAAGAAAAGAAGAAAATGAAATGAAAAGAAAAATAGCTCGCAAGGTTGAAAACCCGGAAGGGCGGCTTTGGCAAAAGTTAGAGCGCAAAAGGAGAGTATCATCACTTGAGTGAACCTCAACCCGGGAACTACGTACGACCTGATTCCCATATTTGGGATACGTAGGCAACTTCATCCTAAAGTTTAGCCCCAATCGTTTTTAGCCTGCTTGGCTCATCCATGTTGATTGGCTTATCCTTGTTCAAGCTCGGCTATCTTATCCATGTGCAAATTGGCTTGTCTTCGTGCAAATTTGGTTGTCCTATTCCGTTACAAGATTCAGCTGCAAGACAAATCAAATTCAGATCTAAGATTGTGCATCTCGAGAGTAGATTCCGCGTTGGTTGGGCAATGGCCATTTGCAAAAATAGTTTTGAAGATTTTTAGTGAGGTTGACTAGTTTTCTCGAAAATTATTCTATTTTTTCCAAAACTAGACCATTTCTTGGACCCAAAAGAAGAAAATTTTCAGTGCTCACAACCTAACTTGTATGATTTCAAAGTAGAAAGTCGAACAAGCATGTTAATCTAACTCTCATGTTGGTCAAAATTATTTTAGTAGAAAGCCAAAAACAAAAAAATGGTCAAAGTGATGAACTAGGGACACAATTGAGTCAGTTTTTCTATCTTTTCCCCGTTGTCAACATACTCGCCAGAAAGAGCACTCTACTTTCTAGAAAAGGGCACAGCTGAGGTTAGCAGCAGGGGGCCAAGCACTCTCTCTTCCTTTAAATAGTGAGGTATCAAGCCAAGTGCAAAGCACAAATTGAAAATGGAGCTGGATATTTGGTTCTCTCATCTCGACGATCACGCTCAAATTGGCATCTAACCCAGAATGGGGACGTAGAAAACGCAATATATGGGACCAATCAATTGTATACCTGGCTGGTGAGACATGCTGTAATTCATCTTGGTCAAGCTAAGCCAAGGACATCGTCAACCAATGTCAGTTGTAGATCTGCTGCACATCCAGTCGCATCACAACCCCTCTGTGGGAAAGCTCACTAGTTATGAGCAAAAGAAGCAGAATCTAGTAGAATACTAGGGACAAGAGCCCACAACATCCTGCTTATCCATCAACCACCCAGGGGAGGGATAAAAAAATTAAAGAGATTGAAGAATAGAGAGATGTGCGCTGAGAGAAAAAGTGAGGAAAGGGCTTTTCAAATAAAAAGAGATTGAGTACCAAAGTGATGTGAGAATCACAAATAAGAAAGGATGGGAGACAATACTTGGAAAAACAGGCTTCTCATGAATCAAGAGGTCTCCCATCGATGGATAGCAGAATGTCCAAGTGTTGTGTTTATTGTTGGTCTCGATTCTTGTTTTGAGTTGTTTAGTGTATTTGTGTTGTTTTTACCTTGTCTTTCCCTTTATTGAGTCGTGGTGTATTGTAGTCATTCATAGGCTCAATACCCGGTTAAGAACCTGTTTTTTAATTTCAATTTCAAAAATAAATCGTTTTGTGTTTAGAGTATTGTGCCATTCTCCACATATGTGCAAAACAGGATTTGTTCTTTCATAAAATTGCAAGATTCAACCCAGGTCATGTGAGAACAATAGAACAAGAACCTGTCTGAAGCTATATAGGTTTCGAACTGCAAAGCAAAAGAAAAAAGGAAAATTTTGGAGCATCTTAGTGTGTTTCAACTTTAGAAAATTCCGAGATTGCATTCCGGATGTACCTCCTCAAGCCTTGTCGATTCTCCGGAGAATGAGTATACCTCTACCTCAAGCTCAACCCTACTTCAAGCCAGAATGGCGATCAAAAGTGCTCCCCATCGAGTTATTATAACGAATCTGTTGCTCAAAAGTTCAACAGAGTGGCATGGTCAGAATTCCATACATGAATGTTCGCTTCAAACTTGAAAACAAGTCCATCTGTGGAATTCATAAACAAGCTGAGAGTGCTCATACAAGGGGCATCGTGTTTATGATCATTGCAAAGTGTATATGAGGAATCTGTCATTGCTTCGGAGAGGTCTAACATGCTGGAACAGAAGAGAAACACAAGTTTGATTGGCTGGAAACTATTCCAGGATCTGATGATCCCTCTTATACGTGCTTGCATAATGTTGAAAACAGTGGCCAATAGCTAGACACCAGGGGCAATTTTCAGTGTATCTATCAGGTCATCATTTAAGCCGGGGGCATGGATCCAACATTTCTCCACATCCGCTCAAAGCCTTTTGTTAGGCCCTTTTCCTTGGATTAGGGTGGGCTCACTCCCATGTTGATTCTAATATGATTCAGCTTTCGAAAATTGTCTCCGACCATTTCAAGAGTCTCTTGGGATTGCCATCTTCCCTCTGATTAATATATGTGCTTTGGAGTATGCCTGCATGCTTATACACTCTGGTTGTGTTGAACTGTGTGATTGGTTGCTCTTACTCTAGCTGCATAGAATGTGCTTTAACTCTTGCATTATGCATGGAACATGCTTATTGCTTTCGCTCATGAATCAAGCATGGAATATATGCATTTGTCTTTGAATCATGCATAGAATATGCTCTCAAATTGTTTGGTTTGCATAGAACATGCCATTCTATCTCAGTTGTTGTCGTGCATAGAATATGCGTTTCTCCATTATTGCATAGAACATGCAACATACCTTCAAATTTGCATAGAATATGCTCTTGATTCATACATAGAACTTGCAACATGCTCTCAATTTGCATAGAATATGCTCGAATCTTTTGCATAGAATATGCTCGTATCTTTTGCATAGAACATGCTCTCAATTTCCATAAAACATGCCTCGCACTATTTTGTGCATTTCAACTTGCATCGCACTGTCTTATGCATTTCAATTCAATCGTGCTATTTGCGTATCGTACTGTCTTGTGCATCATAATTCAATTGCGTTATCTTGCGCATCACATTGTCTAGTGCATTTCAACCCAATTCACAATGTCTTGTGCACCTTGTGCCTTTGTATCGCACTATCTTGTGCATTTCATCTTACATCGCACTATTTTGTGCATTGTATAGCACTATCTTGTGTATTTCATCTTACGTCGCACTATTTTGTGCATTGTATTTTGTATAGCACTATTTTGTGCATTCATTCACACTCACTCGCACTGTCTTGTGCATTGCAATTCAATCGCGCTGTCTTGTGCATCACACTATCTTGTACACGTTATTCGTACTGTCTTATGCACTCCCCAGTCTAGGAGACCTTAAATCCTCTAAAAGTGCAAATCCTTGGCTGTTTGTCATACCTGAACGACTTCAAGTGGTCTAGTATAGCCATCTGCCAGTGTTTGCGATGAGTTCCTAGGAGATCAATTGAGATGGTGGAAACTAGAGTTCGAATAGCCATGGCTTAGAACGCAAAGGTTTGGAATTTTCGAGACTAAAGTCTGGTTTAAATACCCAGGGGTATATCCTCGACTTGAAATCTATACGACGGCCCCATAGGTTGAGGTAGCTTGTATGCGCCTCAATTCTGGATACTGAATCAACCTAGTCTGTCACCCTGCTAGAGAATAGAAAAACTATGACCATAACCAAGGAGAAAAGTAGTACCTGTAGATGAACCAAGAAGAAGAGGAAGACCCACATCAGCATGAAGTGAGTCATCGCCAATTGCCCCTGTAAGGTACTTTCTAAAGCGTCACTTCCTCGCTGCATCATCATCGCATTTATTATCTATCACTTCTATCTATAGACACCCCATTTTTTACCGTCCTCAAGACTTGGACGTCATCGTTTGAACACTCGATGATCATTCATGCTCGTGTTCGTTTTGAGTTCCCGGAGGTCTCGACTGCCCGCTTGCCTTAGGATCTCTCAACTTGTCTGTTTTGTGCTTGGTTGTGGACCAAGGGCTTGTGTTTATGCTTCTTAGGGAATAGGGTGGCTTGTTGGCCATCCCTGCAACCCATCGGCTAAGGCCTTGTGCCATCGGCCTTGTTTTCTCGCCATCGGCCATAAGTGGTGGCCGATCGACACTCTTTTTGGTTGATCGGCCATATTCTTTGGCCAAGACCTTTCCACCTGCTTTTGCAGATATTTTTGTGCTAGCTGTGATAGCTGGTGAGCATAATTCTTATTCTATATACACGTGTATGGAGGGATTGCATCAAGACTCAAGCTTGTTCAACAAGCTTGAGAATTGAAATTCTATAAGAAGGAAGGCCCCTCTCCCTTTCCAGAGGTTCTGAGAATTTGATATACAAGTTCTATATATCTCTCTCTATATTTTACCTCTCTCTCTTCATTTGCTCTTGTGTGTGCTCAAAAGTGTAAAATCTTCATACCATTGCACACAAACACCTACTAGAACACCATCCTTTTGTTGCTAAGGTACTTAGGAGCTGGTGTTAGTGTTTTTGGGTTGGTTTGAACTTAGAAAAGCTGCTGGAGTTGTGTTCTTGAAGGTGTTCTTCAAGGGTGAGAAACTAACCTTTTAATCCCTTGTTTTGGCTTAAGCTTTTAGACCCATTTTCATGCTGATTTAAGCTTAACTTCCTACTGTAAAAAGTTCTAATTTTTCATGCTTGTGATATTTTTTTAAGGTCACTTTTGTGTTTGGGATAGTCTACCCCCTCTTAGGCCTTGTTTGGCCTTGTTTTGAACCATCCTTCTAAGCTATTGGGACCACCTTGTTTTGGCCTTCTCACCACTGAAATCCAAAGGATTTTCAGTGGTGGAAAGGTGGTTTTGAGGTCCCAAATAGGAGAGGGTCATCCCCTCTCCTTGTTGTCTTGTATGCTAGTATAAATGGCTCATAATAGTAGCATGTTTGCTTAGCTTGTTTTAGCTCCATTTTAGCAAGTATTTGGTGTTATTTTGCCATGATATACCTTTGTCTAAGGTTGGTTTAATAACCTCTTGCATACACCATGCACTTGTAGTGCAATCCTCTCTATTGCCTTAACATGTACCTTGTGTTTGGATCATCATTCTTGCCTGTTTTGGCTCAACTCAAAGAAGCTTTTAGCCTTGTTTTACCATGCTTAAGCTCTAATTTGTGTTGTCTTGATCATATATGCCATGCTTTGTATAGCCGTAGTGCATTTTAGCTTGTTAGCTTTGAGTTTCCAAGCCACTAGCATGCATTGCTTAGACTATTCTCATGATTTGGCATCATTTGAAATGATATTTTAGTGAATGTTTCATGGTCATACACTTGCCTTTGCCATTCTTTCAATGCTTTGAAGAGTTGGTGTTTTATGCCTTAAGAGTGGGTCATTTTGCATGTCTTATTGCTTAAGCTTTCGGGATGCCATCTCAGTGGGTTTTTGGGCTTATTTTGACATGCCACAACTCTGATTTTTATTGGTTAAGTCTTGCCATGTTTGGTTTTAATAGGTGTACTGTAATACCCCTTTGTAGCCTTGCATGCTTCATGCTTTTGGTATTTTGTTCTAGCTTGTGTTGGCTAGGTTTAAGCATGCTTTTGGTCTTGTATTGACCTACCTTGGGACTATTTTGGTTTCCCTTGTCCCTTTGGGGCTTGCTTTATATGGCCATGGTGTAAATCCCTTTGTTAGCCTTGAGCTTTGAGCCTCATGCATGCTATGCTTGTGATTATGTGTGTGATTTGGCATCATTCCTAACATCATTTCAGAGCATGTAGTAGTGTCGCACTTGCATGCTTTTCACTCTTTAAGTGCTCTTGAGAGTTGTCCTCTTTATGCCTTAATTCTTGGGCCATTTGGCATGCATACTTGTCTTACACTTCATGTCTTTAATTCATCATTTTGGCCACTGATTTGGGCATGATTGAGCTTTGCCTATTTTAGTTTAAGTCCATTTTTGCATTTTGTTGCATGCTTGTCCATCTTTGCATGTTGTTGCATGCATGTTCCATTTTGTTGTTATTGCATGCTTGGTACATTGCATGTTTGCATGTTTAGGTTGCATGACATTGTTGCATATTTGTTACATTGCATTTGGCATGCTTTTGTTGCATTGTATAGCATCTCCATGTTGCATACATTGCATTGTGTTTGGTTTGGGGCGTTAAGCCAAACACGAGGAACGAGGGACATTTCATACTTGAAGTGATGAAACGTGCCTCAATTCTCGATCGTCGACACTCTTGATCAAACATGATAGAGTTTAAGGCACTTATGTGTTTTTGTGCATTTCATTCCATATTGATTTGTGCAACTCGGCCTCTTTGGCCATCATGCATTGAAATGCGTGATTGATGGCTCGAGAGTCGAGCACTACACTTCTTTGAGCTTTGAACATGATAAGGGGTGTAGTTGCACAACATTTTCTTACAAATGTATTGCCATGCCTCTATTTGTACTCTACTGCAACAAAAGGAGCAGTTTACAGGAAAAGATGGCCGATCGGCTATCTGGCGTGCCGATCGGCTAAAAATGTTTGGCCGATAGCCTCATATTTGGTCGATGACCATTATCTACTGGCCGATGACCATACCATTTGGCCGATGGTCTCTCAACATATCCATGAGGTGTATCAGAAGTGTTTCAGAAGTTGGCACAGTTTTCAAAAGTCTAAAACAGTGTAAACAGATGCAACATGAGGCATGGCAACAAATTTTCGAGCAAAGCGATCGAGCATGCATCATTCATCACTTCGAGATAGAGCTGTGGCAGCCTGTTTTAGTTTCATACTTGGCTGGTTTTGTAACTTGATTAATTTATTTAATTTGTTAAAGGTTTTGTAATAATTAATTAGTTAAGATAGTTAGTTAATTAGTTAGTTTGTATTATTCATTCGGACCCTCCGTCGAGAGGGCGAATTTTGTAATAAGTGTGCATGAGTGTGTGAATGTCTTCCAACCCCATGTCTTTCTCCCTTTTACTTATCAGCTTTTGATGGTTAGTTTTAGGTCATGTTTCAATTAGCATTCCTATGCTCGCATGTTTGCATCCATTCATTCGTATTGCATGCACCAGGCTCGGCGCATCATACTAATTGCATAGTATTTCAAGTCCAATTTGAATACATGTTACCAAGTTGCATTCACATGACATCTTAGAATAGCCGAGCCTACTTAGTTGCATTTTACATGTGTTGCATTAGGCATTGTTGATATAGCTAGGATCATGCATTGATTATTAACTAGCTTTTGTTTTGGCTCAGAGTACACTGTAAGTGTTTATGCTTTAGCATCTTACATAAGTGTGAGCGTTGCTATGATAGCATGCTTGCCATGAGACTAACTGCTTAAGTGTTTAATTGCATGAATGTCTGTGGATGAAGGTTGGATTGCTTGAAATATGAGTTTTAAGCCCACTTGAGAGTGGCAAAATCATGTTTTCTAAGCCCACTTGTGGGTGGCAAATCCACGTCTTAGCCGATTTACGAGTAACACCTTCAAACCATTTTCAAACAAACATGAGATGTTTTGTTCCAACTTAGGTGATCTAGTCTATACTTGTATGCTGTGCGCGTCATGTCACACCCCAACCCAGCCCCTATAAGTTTGGGCATGACTTAAGCAGAAACAGACAGAATAACTTGTGTGGTGTAACATTGGGGCCTGAACGGAAGCATTAAATTTAAAACGACATCTAGAAATATCCATTGAGCAACTATCAACAAGCCAGGACCATCTTAACATTGAACAAAACGTAGCATGCACACAAAAAGGAGGTTACATAAACATTTACAATCCAGCCCAGGTTTTAGGCATACAAAACAATAAATACATAACCCTGACCAGCGATGTGGATACCAAAAATTCATTTACAAGAAAACTGATCTATATGTAAGGGTTTCCTCCAGTGCCTGGTTATCCTTAGGCTGACAAAAATGCATGACGTGTGCTAGATCGGCTCCTCAAGCTGGTTCCTACAGAATCAAACAAAACTACAGAATGAGACAAGCTCAGTGAATAGTAGTGCGTAATATAAAATCACCATGTACAGTAGTATATGAATCAAAACCAAAAACCGAGATAACAGATTGGCCCATTTGCCCGGATAGCCTTTCGGCTCAGGTAGCCTTACGGCACAACAGGTAGCCTTGCGGCACAGATAGTCTTTCGACTCAGGTAGCCTTGCGGCACAGATAGTCTTTCGACTCAGGTAGCCTTGCGGCACAGATAGTCTTTCGACTCAGGTTTCAGTTCTAGATCAACATATAAGTTATGATCTTATCTTACAGAAAACGGATACATAAATATACGTACAATGCACTATTACTCACAGTGTTGTGGTGGCGTATGAGTTCCTCCTGGAGTGTGCCCTACATACAACATAACTAATAAATTAGTATTCTTTTCCTTTAAAATCGATTCACATGCCCCCACACTTTTATAAAGTCATAATCCCTTAAAACCCATCAGAAAAGAATATTCTAATAGCACCGAAGAGTCAAACACAAAAAACTGAACCAAATGTATTTTCCTTGCTGAAACAGTCCTCCGCTCGAGCGTAGCTTTGTCCGCTCGAGCGGACAGTGTAGTGCTGCCAAAATACTGGATGGTCGATTTTTACGCTCGAGCGTAAAGTTCTCCGCTCGAGCGGACAGGGTAAATTTTCAGAAAACTACTTGAAGGTGCATTTTCACGCTCGAGCGGCCCTGACCTCCGCTCGAGCGGACGACTACCCAGATTCAGGGCAGCCCGATCTCAAGCCAAAATTCATCATTCAAACCCAATTTTTCATGCAATCAAGGATGAAATTCATGCAATACTTCTACTTAACAACACCACAAAATGGAGGAAAGCTTAATCATGTCAATTTAAACCAAGTTAAAGGCTTCAACAAGCCAACACTTTCACAAATTCCATCCAATGTTCCAAATATATTCAAGTTCTACAAATTCAACAAACATAGCACATAGTAGTAACATATTGGTATGAATTAATGCTTATAGAAACAAAGATTGATGTCCAAAGTGTCAAGGCACCAAATCAATGAGAAACCCTAATGGAGCAAACATAGATTATCCATGAATCAACACAAGCATGAGATGAAATTTTTGAGAAGTTAAACTAGGAATTTGGTTACCTTAACCTCAATCTCCCAATCCTACTAATGGATGAGCTTCTTTGGTGAGTCAAATTTATTTTCCCCCAATTCTTCTCCTTCAACTCTCACGTTCCTCTCTTCCTTTCTTTCTCAATGTAAGCCCACGTTTTGATCACCAATTTTACAAGTCTTAGACATAGATATATATATAACAAGATATAAGAGCACAAAACACGAAATTCAATCGCTTTATGGTGCCGAAATAAAAATTTCACAGAAAATCCCTTTATAGCTTAAAAATCATGTAGATTCCAAATATCAAATCAATTTCTGCAAATTAAATCTCTAAGATGCTCAATTTCCATTTTAAGTAATTCAAGTGTAACAGATACGTTCTAATTCAACAGATAGAAACTCATATCTCTAAGTTCCATGCTCTTTTACTATATTTTCACATAGATTTTCACAATACCATTCAAAGACACAGAATAGGGAATTATAAAGACAGCAGAATCAGATATGAGGGTCGGGGTATTACACGTCACGTAGTAAGCTAGCTAATAAACCGGAATAAGAACAAATGTGTTTTCAAAAATATAATATCATGCTTAGTAAAGGCCAATCTTTGATCAGGCGAGCGGAGGTGCTCATTGCATGACCTTCCTCTCTCGTACACAAGTTCTTGAGCCGAGGCAACTTTGGTGATAACGAACACGTGGCCTTAGGCACAAGTCAGGGTTTCTAAATTTCCCAAAACAAAAATATTTAGGTGGCGACTCTGTATCTGGCAAAGCAGTCTATGTTTGGCATTTCTTTATAAAAATCAGTTTTCCAAAACGATTTCCCGGATTTGGACTCTTTGGTGATTTATCAATCTTGCATTGTACTTTGCGAGATTAGATTCAGAACTGTGATATTGAGTCCGAACTGTAGTAGCCCATGAACAAAGCGGATTTCGCGCGCGGGGTCGGGACGTTCGAGCACGTTTACACTATCGCATTGTATATAACATCTATCGCATGGATTTACTACGTTATCTGTTTTATCATATTATCCTTTCCATGTTAAGCTTGGTTTAGCATGTGCCCATACCTTTTCATGTTAAAACATAGCTCTGCATGTGTACATGCCTATTTTGCAAGAATTGTGGTCTGAGGGTTTTGGCACCTTTTCTATGTTAGACATGGTTTGGTTTGTGTCCATACCTTTTCTAGGTAAATGTGGTTCAGCCTGCGCCTTATTCACTGCATCCATTGCATCGTATTTTGTCTTGTTGTATTCAACATTTAGGATCATTATCTTTCCCTAGCAGATCATTCCTTACTTATATCATCCCACCCAATTACTTGTATTCTCTTTGTGAAACACATAGTTTTGCATGTGCACACGCTTATTCCGTAGGAATTGTTGTTTGGGGTTCTGACACATTTTTTGTGTTAAATGTAGTTTGATTTGCATCTCTATCCTTTTATGGTATTCGTGTGGTTTTGCACTGCTTGTGGTTTGATTATTTCATTACATTGTTTTGTTTCGTTGTGTATCATTTTGCATCCTGCCTCCTGAACTACGCTGGTTTGATTCCTTGGAAAGGGATACATAGGCAACCTTCGGGTTCAACCAATTACATCTGCATTTTGTTTGTTTCCCAAGTCTTACGACCTTGTCAAAATGGGTCGTCTTCGGGCTTTGACATTCACTCATGTCACTTCATGACTTCGAGCTTTGTCAAAGAGGGGCGACTATAGACACTCCATTTTTGACCATCCTTAAGACTTGGGTGCCATCGATTGATCACCCGAGGATGAAAGTTATGCTATGCAAAGGTTCGATTTCTTCAGCAAATAGAGCATCAAATCCCAACATTACACCCCATTTTGGACAAAAAACTATTCTGACCAAAATCATTTTTAGACCTTAAAACCCTCTCTTTCAAAATATTTTTGAAAAAGTTTCTACGACGTTCCGAGGCTCACATTTTGTTAAATGTTGCGCTTTTTGGTAAATCGAGCAAGGACAAAGTGGAAATGAATGAAAAAGAGGTGAACTCTTTGAAAAATATTTCAAAACACCTTTTTTAGGGGTTTGGAGTTGAAGAAAATAGGAGGGAAGGGAAGAAAACTAACTGCGGTGAAGTTAGGCATGAATCCAGTTAGGACCGAAACTGAGCAGTCTTCACTAAAATAAGCATATCTTTTTGCACAGTTGCAATTTTAATGTGAGGTGCCCCCACTGGAAAGAATAGTTTTAGGGATTCAATTTAGACTCAAGAATGATCTGCAAAGGAGTCCGGATGAAACAGATATGCCCATTTGAAGTTGGACCTAGGGAGTAGATTTTTCTGGCCGGCCACTGGTGGAGTTTGCTGGCCATGGATGGGCTTTGACGGCCATGTGTCGGCCATGAATGGGGTTTTTCAGCCATGTGTCATCCAAGGGTGACTCTTGTTGACCACTAGTTGTGGCCTTCGGCCGCGAGTGATGGTCGGTCGGCCACTGGTGTCAAAAGGCAATTTTTGTGCAGATATTTTCCTCTAGCTGTTTTCACAATGTTCCAGCTGTCCTATATTTTCGACTTGAAGCCATTTGTTTTTATATATATGGGGCCTTCTCTATTGTTTTCAAGGTTGGAAAAATTTTGGTAGCCTCTCTCTCTGCAATCCTTTCTCTCTACAATTCTCTCTCTCTAGAACTTTTGTGCATACAAGTAGAGATATACTTCTAGTTTGCCTATCAACCCTTAACCAAAGTTGCTTATCTTTGGGCTGAGGTTACTTGGGACCCTCTTTGAGCTCTAGAAGGTGGTCTTGGCTGGATTTAGTGCCTCATTTGTGCCTAGAATTGTCGTTTGCTTCAAGAGGTATAACACTTGTCCTTTAAGCTTGTTTTGTACACTTGTTTTGCCATCTTTCCAAACTGTTTTTGGGCTGATTTTGAGCTGCAAAAAACTCTATTTTTGTGACCTAAAAGTATTGGTTTGAGGCCATTTTCAATTAAGGGATGGTTCACCCTTCTTGCTTCTTTACTTGTAAAGCTTTTGTGCCTTTATTCATCACTTTCAAACCAACTTTTTTGGGCCTTTTAACCACTGAATTTCAGAGGTTTTTCAGTGGAAAAAACATTATTTTGAAGTCCAAAATTGGAGGGGTTAGCCTCCCTTCCTTGTGTCTTATTTGCATGCCTAGTTAGCCTAATTTATTAACTTATTGTTTTAGCTTTGTGTGGCTTAAGTCCAGCATGTTTTAGACCATATTGAGGGTTGTTTTGCCTTTGTTTTTGGCTGGTTAATTCATTTGAGTCTTGTATGGCATGGTTGTGATGTTAATTCTTTCATTACCTTAGTGTTTTAAGGCTTTAAACACCATTGGTTTGAGTTGATAGCATGTTTTAGTGTTGTTTTGCACCTAAGTTCAGCACTATGATCACTGCAATCTCCCTCAATTCTTCACTCTTTTGTTTGCTTTGAAAGTGGTTTCTAACCACTTGTTTGCCTAAGTGTGAAATGGAGGTGCTACACTTAATGGTTTAATCCCTTAGGGGGTTCATTACCAACAGTGTGATGACTCTTTCATGCCCAAAGTAACTTATGGTTTAAGCCATCTTTCTATTAGAGGACTCTGACTAATGGACTAAATCGATTAAACAATGGATTTGGTAAATAAAATGAGTAAACAAAATTGGCAAGTAAAAGTGTGCATGATAAGGATTCTTTGTGTTGTATTGCATGTGTTCAAATTGAACGTTAATTTGAACACAAGGAAAATGGGACATTTCATACTCAAAGTGATGAAACGTGTCATTTTCCTATGTCACCATTGTCCTTGATCATGCATGATAGGGTGGTGGTCATTTTGGTCTTGTTTGTGCATTTATTAAACTTGTACAAACATGGTTCCTTAGCCATCATGCATGGAAATTGCTTGATCGATGGTTTGAGGGCCAAGACTTTCTCTCCTTTGAGCTTGTGTGACGATAAGGAGTAAATAGTACAAACAAACTGTGAGAATACATTGTTTTGCTTTGTTTGCTCTCTGTTGTAGCATGCAAGTGTGAACCAGCAGTGGCCGACAGCCACCATTAGTGGCCGACCGGCCACTAATGGTAGCCGACCGGCCACCATTAGTAGCCAACCGGCCCCTTGTCCCTCTTGTTGGCCATCCATGAAAATTGAACAATGTGTTGGTAAGGTGGAGCAGAGGTGTTCTGGAAGTGGGCAGCACTGTCAGTGATCATATGTGCAAATAGAGGCTGCAGCAGCAAAACAGTTGCATTCCAAGTGAAGGATCCAGCATGTATGCATTCCCTACTTCCCCAGATTAGCTAGTTAGTCTAATTAGCATTAGATCTGTCAGGACCCGAACCCGTCCCGATGGGTTAAGGCCATAATCGGCCAGTAATCACGAGATGGCCTACAGCCCCAAACAAAATAAAACAAAACTCATCAGAGTAAAGGGGCCAAATGGAAGCAAATTTAAAACTTTGTCCATAGAGCTGTGCTTATATGCACATCATAACATTCCATACATACATACGTTAATAACTCACAACAGAAAGTATCGCGACATAAAGTTCTATATAGACAGGATCATTCAAATCTGAGTCAGCCAAAACAAAGCTATATACAAACGTACACCAAAGTCCTCGCCAAAATGATAAAATAACATAGAATGGTAGAAGGACGAAGACGTGTCTCATGCGTGAGACACAAGGGCTGACTCTTCAAAACCTTAGTTGTTCCATACAGACTTCACTGAGGCTGGGTCTGGACCTCTCTTGGCTCACCTACAAACATATGAATGAGCGTGAGCGAAAGCCCAGTGACTAATATCAAATAAAGAATATACATTGGAACGATATACCCCAAACGGCCTTGGGCCCAGTTTATATTTCTGGCTAATACACACATACATAGGCATACGTAAGTTAAGAAACTGCGGTTCCAAACACATCATACAGCCTCGGGCCCAATTCATTAGTATTGTAGACACCCCATTTTTGACCGACCTTAAGACTCAGACGTCATCAATTAAGCGCTTGGTGATGTTGCATATTGTGCTCGTTCTGAGGTTGCGGAGTCCCGGTTGCGAGCCTTGCCTCCGGACTTCCGGACTCTTTTGTGCTTTGCCTCGGTTTGCGAACCAGGCTCCGTTTTCTCTGTTTTCTCTTTGAGAAGGGAGGGAGAGGTCTCATAGACCATCTCTCAGTGGCTGTAGGCTACGTTTTGTGGTCGCAGGCCATTTTTCCCATTTCGGAGCCCGGTTCCCGGTTTTCGGAGCCGTCAGGCCGTGTGCCTCGGTTCGGGACCGCCCAACCATCTCCGATTTCTCCGGCTTTTGGCAAGTGCCTCTGTTTTATCATTCCGAGGGACACTGGGGCCTTTGATACCCACTTCGTGGCCGTACGCCACTTTCGGTGCCTGCAGCCCATTTTCGGGACCTTGAACCGCGCGGTTTAGGCCCCGAGCATTCATTTCGCATCGGTTTTTGTTCATTTTTGGCGGGAACCTCTGTTTTGTCATTACAAGGAACCCTGGGGCCTTTGATACCCACTTCGTGGCCGTACACAACTTCCGGTGTCTAACAGCCTTCTTTCGGGGCCCCGAACTGCGTGTTTCGGCTCCCGAACCCTCATCTTGCATTTTTGGGCCCCGATCCAAACTTGAGATAGTCATATTTTGAGGTCCTTTTCATGTTTGATTAAGGACCTTTTACTGTTTGACATCTCCATCTATCACTTGTCTCTTTACCTCTTTTTAGGCCTGTTTTGCACGGTATTTTAGGAATATTTTTGGGCTGTTTTGGGCTTGGTCGTAAACTACAAAGTTTCTTATTTTGAGCCCCTCTCCAACTTTGTTGAAGGGATCTTGGCCATTTGGGACCCGTAGCTACCACTTTCCCCTTTGGCCCTTTTGGGGGGAAATTTGAATTTCATTTCCCCCCCTTTTTTCCCCCTCTTTTCTAAACGTTTTTGGCTATAAATACAGCACTCCAGATCTGTTTTAAGGGTTAGAAAATCTGGTTTGAGAGCTCCTATATTGTATCTCTCTCTCTCTCTATAATTCCAAGCTCCAAAACTCTCAAAAATCTTCCAAGTTTGGCACCATTCCTTCACCACCACCTAGCACCACCACCACCACTCCATTTCCGGCAGCAAGGAGGGATTTTCAGAGGCTAGGATGCTCTGTTTTTCAGTTCAAAAGGCAGCCAAGATTGGTCTACAAGGGTGAGTCTCGTTTTTCCCCTTTTTTGCTCTTTTCTTGGTCTATTTCTTAGCCCTCTTTTCCCACTGTTTTGAGCTCCGACCAAAACTGAAAGTCACCTTTATTTGAGCTCTAGTTCATGTTTCATTAAGGAAATTTTGTCATTTGAGGTCCCTATATTGCACTTGCTTCAATACCCTCTTGAAATACCGTATCTTTGCATGATATTTTTGGCCAATGTGTAATCTGTTTTGAGGCTTTTCATAAACTGTAAGTGGATTTTTTTTGAGCCCTTCTTCAACATTGAAGAAGGGCTCATCACTGTTTGAGCATTCCATGTATCACTTGCTTTGAAATCCATGCCTAGCCTCATTTTGCATGATTTTTTTAGGCTATCTTGATTCTGTTTTGGACCTTGGTCAGAACTAAAATTAGCTTTATTTTGACCCTCTTGACATGTTTCATTAAGGGTTCTTTGCCGTTTGGGACTTCCATATGTTAGTTGCTTCATCGCCTCCTTTGCGGAGCCATTTGTGTATGCCATTTTAGCCCTACCTGCGCTTGCTGTTTGATCATGCTTTGTATTGTAAAAATGTTTGTCTCGGGGCTGGCTTGCTTCTGTATTCATACTTCGTGTGCAAATAATGCATGTATTGCATAGTTGTAGGCCATTTCATATGCCTAATTTTGAGTTTCGGGATGCGTCTCATGTATCGGGTGCCATATTGCCATGATTCGGGGTTGTTAAGCATCATATTTCAGTGGTTGAAATTCATATGTTTGTATGCCATGATCCATGCCTTGCCATACCTTGTTAGAGTGGCATTCGTGCCTTAGGTCCGGTTCTCGGTTTGTGTGCATACGTGCACGCATTTCGAGCGTCCCATTTTCATCTTATGGCCACTGATGTGAGTGTGGTTGAGGCCCATTCACATTGGTGTAAGTCCATCTTGCATTGTGTATGCCATGTTTCAATGCGTTGTGCATGTTATGTTGTTAGCATTGTGCGTGCCGTCTAGTTGCATTGCATGTTTGCATGTTAGCTTGCATGCTTAGGTTGCATGTGCATTGTCATGCCTTGCCTCTTGAATTGAGTATGATAGAGGTTGGGTTTCACTTGTGTGTTTGATGTGCATTTCATTTGATATCAAAGTTGCTAACTTGGCTTTTGGGCCATCATGCATTGAAATGCGTGATTGATGGCCCGGGGGTCAAGGGCCGTGCTCCCTTGAGTTTATTACATGATAGGGGGCATTAGCCATGCATACATATGCTCAAAAACCCATGCCATACACTGCTGTCTGCTGTTGCTGTCAAAACTGTCTCCTGCAGGAATTTTGTGCCGACCAGCAGTAAATAGTGCCGACCGGCACTTCATTTTTGGCCGATGGACTCCAGAGCAGCCGGTGATCTTTCTAGACAGCCGATGCGAACTTCCTCCAGCCGGTGGTGTACAGCAGCATTCAAGGAAGGTTTTTCTGAAACTTTGGTAATTTTTGGAGAGACAGGACAGTAAAAACAGAGGCAGCAGTGGCACGGTGTAGGTTTTCCGGGCAAGTCGGATCCGAGCATGCGTGCATCCCTCTTCCCGAGGCCTTTTACTGCTTTCAGTAGTTTAATTAATTTGTTAATTAATTAAGGGTCTGTAATAATTAATTAGCTAGGATAGTTGATTTATTATTTGGGACTGTATATTTATTTGGTCCCTCCGAGTGAGGGCATAATTGTAATAAGGGTGTGTGAGTGTGTGTATGTCTTCCAACCCCACGTCTTTCTTCCCTTTTATTTACCTGCTTATGATGGTAGATTAGGGCACGTTTAATTTTAGCATACCTTATGCTATGCATGCGTGCATTCATGCATTTGTTTACATGCATCGGGCTCGGTACATCATACAAACTGCATCGTACTTTCAATTCCAAATTGAATACGTGTTATTTGTAGCATTCCATATGCCATGTTTAGGATAGCCGAGCCTGCCTAGATTACATCTTTGCATGTGTTGCATTAGACATTTCAGTATGCTTAGGTCCATGCATGGATTTCTAATAAGCTTCTGTTTTGGCTTGGAGTACTAGGTGAGCTTTTATGCTTTAGCATATCGCATGTGTGTGAATGTTGCCATAATAGCATGCTTACCATGAGGCTAAGTGCTTATGTGATATAACTGTATGAATGCCTGTGGATGGAGGTTGAATTACCTAAATTGGGACAACACATTAAAACTGTGAGTTTTAAAGCCCACTAGATAGTGGCAAAACCGTCTTTTCTAAAAGCCCGCTTGAGAGTGGCAAAACCTGCATTTTAGCCTACTTGCGAGTAGCAAATTATTTTCAAAACAAACATGTGGTGTTTTGTTCCAACTTAGGCGATTTGGTCTATACTTGTTTGCTGTGCGCATAATATAGTAATTCTAGGCTAATAATCGGAATAAGAACACGTAATGTTTTCAAAATCGGATATCACGGTTAATAGAGGCCGGTCTTCGGACCGGGCGAAAGGGGGTGCTCATAGCTGACCTTCCCCGATCGTACCCAAGCTCCCGAGCCAAGACACTTTGGTAATGACGGACACGTGGCCTTTGGCACCGAGTCAGGGTTTCCTAAATTTCCCATTTTAAAAATATTTAGGTGGCGACTCTGTAATCTGGCAAAGCAGTCCATGTTCGGCACTACTTTTCAAAAAATCTGTTTTTCTTCAAAACGATTTGCCAGATTTGGACTCTTTGGTTCAAGATTAAGAACCGTGACACAAATCGAGTCCGAACTGTAGAGTGAAGCCCACGGGCGCGTCTACAGTTTCTGGCGACTTTGCTGGGGATTTTAGAGAGCTTGACTCGAACTCGTGATATCCTGTTTTGACTATACTTATGTGTTTCTTTGCATTGCATGTGCATTGGTGCGCCTAGGACACCGTGTTGGCCATCTGCTATTCCTGAGTGGTTTGCTGGAGGCTTGTCTTGTCAAGGCATGACTATAAGGCTGACCGGTTGCGGGCTCTGCCAGTATGGGAACACAAACCCCGGTTTTACCGGGGCACCCTTTTTGACCATTCGACCTAGTGCATATTCGGATCCATAGTGACCATTCCAAACTAGGACAGGTTGCTTACCCGATCATAGGTTGTTTGAAACCGCTGCGTGCGTAGTGAAACCCTAGCTCCTGACAAAATAGGACAGGGAAACCTTACCCCAACATAGGGGTGTATTGGCTCTCATTTACTTGCTATGTGCTTTTAGAGTGTATCTCTACAGGGAATGCATATACCAGTTTGCGAGTCTGGGTATCCGGCCTGCGGGCACCAGTATTAGTATTTTTGAGAATCAGTTATATCTGCGGGTATCAGATTCAGATTTGGGGCAGTGATTTCGGGGAACAGTGATCAGTAATAGAACACAGTCGTTCAGCTCTGTTCATATCTGTTTTGGTGAAATCAGGCTGAGATGCTGCATGATTCCTCTTTTGCTAGGTAGTCCTGGAACCATAGCTCCAGAAGGGTCTTATATCCCTCGGGTACTCTGGACCTGTGTTGTTATGTGATCAGGGGATGAACCACTTGCTGTCGGTGCTCAGTTTACTTCAGATGTGATGGATGGCACGCACTATTTTGAGCATTTGTGAATGCTGTTTATCCTACCTTCTGACTTGGGTATTGCGTCTGCCTTGTTGTATCGAGTCAGCCATGTTGAGTCTGTCTCGTTGTATCGAGTCAACCCTGTTGAGTCTGTCTCGTTGTATCGAGTCAGTTCTGTTTTGTTAAGGTCGGGTGATTCCGGGGGTGTTGCCTCGGGCATCACCATTTTGTTTCATGTTTGTCCTTTTGCTTTCTTTTGAGTCTGTTTCTGCCAGGGAGCCAGTTGTGCCAACAGTGATTTTCACGCTCTCGCATTTGCTTCTGCCTTGTGCCAGTTATGCTAGAAGTTCTGAATGAAATGATAGTATTTGACTAAGAACTCTGTCTTTTCTGTGCCTTGAAGTCATTGTAATGACCTGAGTTTTTCAAAACTTTTTGAACACTGCGGTGAAAACAAAGAGGAAGGAATTCCTCGGGATTTGCAAAACTTTGATCAACTGAGAGAAAGAGAGGCGTGCTAAGCCCTTAATGAATGAAATCATGCTTGTTAGTGTGAGTACTGAAAAGGACCCTAGCTTTGATCCAGATTGGTTCTACACTGTCTTCAGCGCAAGCGATTTGTCGCTTTCTTAAAAACTTTCAAAAAATGTTTTGCGCAGTCCTGCGAAGACTTGTGTGGAGTCGTTCTTGAGATTGTGCAGCCTAGGATTGCTCTCAACCTCGAGACTCGACCCCTCATTTTTAAACCTTGGACTCAAACTCAGAATGTTCAACGGTTAACTACAACGTGAGGCCTGCGTGGCCAAATTCAAAGCAACCCTCGAACTAGGGGCAAGAGAGTCAGATCAAGAAGTTCAAGTGTTTTCAAAAGAAGCTTGCAAAGCTAGATCAGAAGCACCCCTCGAACTAGGGGCAAAAAATATCCGATGTGCTCGAAGAGCCAAAGAGGGATCCTTCTGCAAATCGATACAACAGCCACTCTCCGGGATACAGAGGGCTTCAATCTCAAAAAACCATTTGGCATGGACTTGTTACACTTTTTACCCTTTGAGAGGCTCGCTGGGCCGAAAACCCGGAAGGGCGACCTAGGCAAAAGTTAGAGCAAGCAAAAAATACATACAAAAGGAAAAGAAAAAAAATACAGAAAAAAAAGAAAAAGAAAAAGAAGCTCGCAAGGTCGAAAACCCGCATCGGGCGCCTTGGCAAAAGTTAGAGCCTAAAAGAAAAAGAAAAAAAAAAGAGAAAAAATGAAAAAGAATTGAAAAGGAAAGGAAAAGAAGCTCGCAAGGTCGAAAACCTGCATCGGGCGCCTTGGCAAAAGTTAGAGCATAAAAGGAGAGGTTAAATACCCGAGTGTACCTTAACCCCGAACTACGTAAGGCTTGATTCCCATGTTTGGGATACGTAGGCAACTTCACTCTGAAGTCCAGCCCTAAAACACTTCAAATTCAATTGTGTCCATGAAATGGTTTTGATCATCTTTGCCTTCTCTGTATCCGAGAGTTCGGTTGTGATCGTCGCTCTGAAGGATTGATTTCAATACGCTGCGGTGCCATTTAGACAAGGGGCAACTTTCCGTTGCCATCCAATGCACTGCGGTGTCATTTCAAACAAGGGGCAACTTTCCGTTGCCATGCAGTGTCCTTCAGACAAGGGGCAATTTTCCATTGCTATGGGTCCGAGGTTGTGCATCTCAAAGAGTTGGTTCCCTGCTTGTTTAGCGGTGACCGTTTGCAAAAACAGTTTTTGAGAATTTTTACTAAGGTTGACTATTCTCTCAAAAACCACTCCATTTTTCCAAAACTGGACCATTTCTTGGACCCAAAAAAGGAAAATTTTCAGTGCTCATAGCCTGACTTGCATGATTTCAAATCAAAAATCGAACAAGCATGTTAATCTAACTCTCATGTTGGTCAAAACTGTTTTAGTAGAAAGTAAAAACAAAAAAATGGTCAAAATGATGAACTAGGGGCACAGTTGAGTCAGGCTTCCTGTCTTTTCCCCATCATCAACATACTTGCCAGAAAGGCACTCTACCTGCCAGAAGAGGGCACAACTGAAGTCAACAGCAAAGGGCTGAAAGCTCTCAACATCCTCCAAGCAACGAGGTATCAAGCCAAGTGCGAAGCACAAACTGGAATGGATCAAGATGTTCCACTTCCTCATCTGGACAGATCTAACCACGTCCAAACTCCCCAGCAGGACATCATCAACCGATGTTAGCTGTTGTGTGCAGAAGAAAAAGAATCTAGCAGAATGCTAGGGGCACGAGCCCACAACTTGCAGTTTATCCATCAACCATCCAGGGGAGGGATTGAAAAATGAGAGATTGAAGAATAGAGAGATGTGCGATGAGAGAAAAAATGAGAAAAGGGCTTTTTCAGAAAACAAGAGATTGAATGCCGAGTGATGTGAGAATCACAAATGAGAAAGGGTGGGAAATAATACCCGGTGAAACAGGCTCCCTGTGCGCATTTGAGTCTTTCGTTGTGTTTTGATTGTCTCGATTCTTGTTTTGAGTCATTTCAAGTGTCACTAGATGTGTTTAGGTTGTTTACCTTTATTTTCTGTTGTTGGGTCGTCTTTGCTGTGTTCAGTTGTAGGCTCAATACCCGGTCGAGAACTCATTTTCTCAGTTTCAAAAACGATTTGTTGTGTGCTCAGAGTGCTGTGCCATTCTCCACATTTGTGCAAAAAAAAAAAAAAAAAAGAAGGAATTTGTTCTTTCGAAAACTGCAGGGTCCATCCCCTATAAGTGTGAACAGTAGAACCAGGACCTATCTGAAGCTATAATGGTTCCGGACTGCAAAGCAAAAGCGAAAGAGGAAAATGTCGGGCATTTGAGTTTGTTCCAACTTCGGTAAGCTCCGAGATCGCATTCCGTATGTACCTCTTCAGACCTTGTCAGTGTTCCGAAGAATGAGCGTGCCTCTATCCCAAGTGTAAGCCTGCTTCAAGTCAGAATGGCGATTAAAGCAGCAGCAGATGTTATCTCTCTCTAATATGAACAGGGTGTGCCCGTTCTTGAACTGAATGTGTTGCAAACCCCTCCGAAAGGTAAATCGGAGGTCGCGTTTTTATCTGGTCCCATTAAGGCTTGTATTTCCTTATTCGGCATTTTGTTTCAACTATGCGTTGTCACGCACATTCCACTTGCATTGTTATGCATCCTTCCACCTGCATTGTTATGCACTTCTTATGCTTGCATTGTGATGCCCATTCCAATTGCATTGTTATGCACCCACTTCACTAGCATTGTTATGCTCATTCATTGCATTGATTATGCACGTCTATCTTGCATTATTATGCACACTTCGTCTTCGGAACACCGGGATACGTCCCTACGTTTCTCTCTCTCTTCGAAACACCGGGATACGTCCCTACGCTTCTCTTCTCTTTTTGAAACACCGGGATACGTCCCTACGTCTCTTCTCTTTTCGAAACACCGGGATACGTCCCTACGTTTCTTCTCCCTTTCCGAAACACCGGGATACGTCCCTACGTTTCTCTCTCTCTTCGAAACACCGGGATACGTCCCTACGTTTCTCTTCTCTTTTCGAAACACCGGGATACGTCCCTACGTTTCTCTCCCTTTCCGAAACACCGGGATACGTCCCTACATTTCTCCTTTCCTTACGGAACACCGGGATACGTCCCTATGTTTCTCATTCCTTGCCGAACATCGGGATGCGTCCCAACGTTTCTCTCTCTTTTCGAAACACCGGGATACGTCCCTACGTTTCTCCTCTCTTTGCGAAACACTGGGATACGTCCCTACGTTTCTCCCTTCTTTCCGGAACACCGGGATACGTCCCTACGTTTCTCTCTCTTTTCGAAACACCGGGATACGTCCCTACGTTTCTCCTCTCTTTGCGGAACACCGGGATACGTCCCTATGTTTCTCATTCCTTGCAGAACACTGGGATACGTCCCTACATTTCTCCTCTCTTTGCGGAACACCGGGATACGTCCCTATGTTTCACATTCCTTGCGGAACACCGGGATATGTCCCTATGTTTCTCATTCCTTGCAGAGCACCGGGATATGTCCCTATGTTTCCCCTTCTTTTCTAATCCTGGGATACGTCCCTAATCTCTGGGATACGTCCCTAACCTTTGGGATACGTCCCTAATCCTTGGGATACGTCCCTAATCTCTGGGATACGTCCCTAACCCTTGGGATACGTCCCTAATCTCTGGGATACGTCCCTAACCTTTGGGATACGTCCCTAACCTTTGGGATACGTCCCTAACCTCTGGGATACGTCCCTAACCTTTGGGATACGTCCCTAATCTCTGGGATATGTCCCTAACCTTTGGGATACGTCCCTAAGCCTTGGGATACGTCCCTAACCTTTGGGATACGTCCCTAACCTTTGGGATACGTCCCTAATCCTTTGGGATACGTCCCTAATCCTTAAGATACGTCCCTAAACACCGGGATACGTCCCCATGTTTCTCCATCTTTGGTTAAGAGCATCCGGAATACGTTCCAATACTTATACATTTCCGAAACACCAGGATACGTCCCTATGTTTCTTTGCATGATCATAAGTTCGGCTTCTTGCATTGTCAGTTGCATTTTGCCCCTGCCTTCGGGCGCATATCTTTATCTGTAGCTTGTATGCTTTGTCTAAGTCTTCGGCCTTGTCAAAAATGGGACGTCTCTGGGCTTTGACATTCACTCCCGTCATTGTTATGACTTTCGAGTTCTGTCAAAGAGGGGCAACTGTAGACACCCCATTTTTGACCGACCTTAAGACTCAGACGTCATCAATTAAGCGCTTGGTGATGTTGCATATTGTGCTCGTTCTGAGGTTGCGGAGTCCCAGTTGCGAGCCTTGCCTTCGGACTTCCGGACTCTTTTGTGCTTTGCCTCGGTTTGCGAACCAGGCTCCGTTTTCTCTGTTTTCTCTTTGAGAAGGGAGGGAGAGGTCTCGTAGACCATCTCTCAGTGGCTGTAGGCTACGTTTTGTGGTCGCAGGCCATTTTTCCCATTTCGGAGCCCGGTTCCCGGTTTTCGGAGCCGTCAGGCCGTGTGCCTCGGTTCGGGACCGCCCAACCATCTCCGATTTCTCCGGCTTTTGGAAAGTGCCCCTGTTTTATCATTCCGAGGGACACTGGGGCCTTTGATACCCACTTCGTGGCCGTACGCCACTTTCGGTGCCTGCAGCCCATTTTCGGGACCTTGAACCGCGCGGTTTAGGCCCCGAGCATTCATTTCGCATCGGTTTTTGTTCATTTTTGGCGGGAACCTCTGTTTTGTCATTACAAGGAACCCTGGGGCCTTTGATACCCACTTCGTGGCCGTACACAACTTCCGGTGTCTAACAGCCTTCTTTCGGGGCCCCGAACTGCGTGTTTCGGCTCCCGAACCCTCATCTTGCATTTTTGGGCCCCGACCCGAACTTGAGATAGTCATATTTTGAGGTCCTTTTCATGTTTGATTAAGGACCTTTTACTGTTTGACATCTCCATCTATCACTTGTCTCTTTACCTCTTTTTAGGCCTGTTTTGCACGGTATTTTAGGCATACTTGTGGGCTGTTTTGGGCTTGGTCGTAAACTACAAAGTTTCTTATTTTGATCCCCTCTCCAACTTTGTTGAAGGGCTCTCGGCCATTTGGGACCCGTAGCTACCACTTTCCCCTTTGGCCCTTTTGGGGGGAAATTTGAATTTCATTTCCCCCCCTTTTTTCCCCCTCTTTTCTAAACGTTTTTGGCTATAAATACAGCACTCCAGATCTGTTTTAAGGGTTAGAAAATCTGGTTTGAGAGCTCCTATATTGTATCTCTCTCTCTCTATAATTCCAAGCTCCAAAACTCTCAAAAATCTTCCAAGTTTGGCACCATTCCTTCACCACCACCTAGCACCACCACCACCACTCCATTTCCGGCAGCAAGGAGGGATTTTCAGAGGCTAGGAGGATCTGTTTTTCAGTTCAAAAGGCAGCCAAGATTGGTCTACAAGGGTGAGTCTCGTTTTTCCCCTTTTTTGCTCTTTTCTTGGTCTATTTCTTAGCCCTCTTTTCCCACTGTTTTGAGCTCCGACCAAAACTGAAAGTCACCTTTATTTGAGCTCTAGTTCATGTTTCATTAAGGAAATTTTGTCATTTGAGGTCCCTATATTGCACTTGCTTCAATACCCTCTTGAAATACCGTATCTTTGCATGATATTTTTGGCCAATGTGTAATCTGTTTTGAGGCTTTTCATAAACTGTAAGTGGATTTTTTTTGAGCCCTTATTCAACATTGAAGAAGGGCTCATCACTGTTTGAGCATTCCATGTATCACTTGCTTTGAAATCCATGCCTAGCCTCATTTTGCATGATTTTTTTAGGCTATCTTGATTCTGTTTTGGACCTTGGTCAGAACTAAAATTAGCTTTATTTTGACCCTCTTGACATGTTTCATTAAGGGTTCTTTTCCATTTGGGACTTCCATATGTTAGTTGCTTCATCGCCTCCTTTGCGGAGCCATTTGTGTATGCCATTTTAGCCCTACCTGCGCTTGCTGTTTGATCATGCTTTGTATTGTAAAAATGTTTGTCTCGGGGCTGGCTTGCTTCTGTATTCACACTTCGTGTGCAAATAATGCATGTATTGCATAGTTGTAGGCCATTTCATATGCCTAATTTTGAGTTTCGGGATGCGTCTCATGTATCGGGTGCCATATTGCCATGATTCGGGGCTGTTAAGCATCATATTTCAGTGGTTGAAATTCATATGTTTGTATGCCATGATCCATGCCTTGCCATACCTTGTTAGAGTGGCATTCGTGCCTTAGGTCCGGTTCTCGGTTTGCGTGCATACGTGCACGCATTTCGAGCGTCCCATTTTCATCTTATGGCCACTGATGTGAGTGTGGTTGAGGCCCATTCACATTGGTGTAAGTCCATCTTGCATTGTGTATGCCATGTTTCAATGCGTTGTGCATGTTATGTTGTTAGCATTGTGCGTGCCGTCTAGTTGCATTGCATGTTTGCATGTTAGCTTGCATGCTTAGGTTGCATGTGCATTGTCATGCCTTGCCTCTTGAATTGAGTATGATAGAGGTTGGGTTTCACTTGTGTGTTTGATGTGCATTTCATTTGATATCAAAGTTGCTAACTTGGCTTTTGGGCCATCATGCATTGAAATGCGTGATTGATGGCCCGGGGGTCAAGGGCCGTGCTCCCTTGAGTTTATTACATGATAGGGGGCATTAGCCATGCATACATATGCTCAAAAACCCATGCCATACACTGCTGTCTGCTGTTGCTGTCAAAACTGTCTCCTGCAGGAATTTTGTGCCGACCAGCAGTAAATAGTGCCGACCGGCACTTCATTTTTGGCCGATGGACTCCAGAGCAGCCGGTGATCTTTCTAGACAGCCGATGCGAACTTCCTCCAGCCGGTGGTGTACAGCAGCATTCAAGGAAGGTTTTTCTGAAACTTTGGTAATTTTTGGAGAGACAGGGCAGTAAAAACAGAGGCAGCAGTGGCACGGTGTAGGTTTTCCGGGCAAGTCGGATCCGAGCATGCGTGCATCCCTCTTCCCGAGGCCTTTTACTGCTTTCAGTAGTTTAATTAATTTGTTAATTAATTAAGGGTCTGTAATAATTAATTAGCTAGGATAGTTGATTTATTATTTGGGACTGTATATTTATTTGGTCCCTCCGAGTGAGGGCATAATTGTAATAAGGGTGTGTGAGTGTGTGTATGTCTTCCAACCCCACGTCTTTCTTCCCTTTTATTTACCTGCTTATGATGGTAGATTAGGGCACGTTTAATTTTAGCATACCTTATGCTATGCATGCGTGCATTCATGCATTTGTTTACATGCATCGGGCTCGGTACATCATACAAACTGCATCGTACTTTCAATTCCAAATTGAATACGTGTTATTTGTAGCATTCCATATGCCATGTTTAGGATAGCCGAGCCTGCCTAGATTACATCTTTGCATGTGTTGCATTAGACATTTCAGTATGCTTAGGTCCATGCATGGATTTCTAATAAGCTTCTGTTTTGGCTTGGAGTACTAGGTGAGCTTTTATGCTTTAGCATATTGCATGTGTGTGAATGTTGCCATAATAGCATGCTTACCATGAGGCTAAGTGCTTATGTGATATAACTGTATGAATGCCTGTGGATGGAGGTTGAATTACATAAATTGGGACAACACATTAAAACTGTGAGTTTTAAAGCCCACTAGATAGTGGCAAAACCGTCTTTTCTAAAAGCCCGCTTGAGAGTGGCAAAACCTGCATTTTAGCCTACTTGCGAGTAGCAAATTATTTTCAAAACAAACATGTGGTGTTTTGTTCCAACTTAGGCGATTTGGTCTATACTTGTTTGCTGTGCGCATAATATAGTAATTCTAGGCTAATAATCGGAATAAGAACACGTAATGTTTTCAAAATCGGATATCACGGTTAGTAGAGGCCGGTCTTCGGACCGGGCGAAAGGGGGTGCTCATAGCTGACCTTCCCCGATCGTACCCAAGCTCCCGAGCCAAGACACTTTGGTAATGACGGACACGTGGCCTTTGGCACCGAGTCAGGGTTTCCTAAATTTCCCATTTTAAAAATATTTAGGTGGCGACTCTGTAATCTGGCAAAGTAGTCCATGTTCGGCACTACTTTTCAAAAAATCTGTTTTTCTTCAAAACGATTTGCCAGATTTGGACTCTTTGGTTCAAGATTAAGAACCGTGACACAAATCGAGTCCGAACTGTAGAGTGAAGCCCACGGGCGCGTCTACAAGTATCTTTCAGGTCAACCGGCCTTTGGCCCAATCAAACTTTCACTTGTGTCAAAACGGCCTTTGGCCCATTCAGATGACAAACTAGCTTTTGGCCCATTCATTCTTTCATGTCAGACTCTTATTCGTGTCAGACTGTTATTCGTGTTAAACTATCATTCGTGTCAAACTGTTATTTGTGTCTAACTATCATTCGTGTCAAACTGTTATTCGTTTGTTCATGTCGAAACGGCCTCTGACCCATTCATTCATGCCAAAACGGCCTTTGGCCCATCCATTCATTCTTGTCAAAACGGCCTCTGGCCCATCTATTCATTCTTATCAAAACGGCCTCTAGCCCATTGATTCATGTCAAAACGACCTTTGGCCCATTCATTCATGTGAAAACGGCCTTTGGCCCATTCATTCATGTCAAAACATCCTCTGGCCTATTCATTCATATGAAAACGGCCTTTGGTCCATCCATTCTTGTCAAAACGGCCTTTGGCCCATCCATTCTTGTCAAAACGGCCTTTGGCCCATCAATTCTTCTCAAAACGGCCTCTGGCCTATTCATTCATGTCAAAACGGCCTTTGGCCCATCTATTCATGTCAAAACGGCCTTTGGCCCATCCATTCTTGTCAAAACGGCCTCTGGCCCATCCATTCTTGTCAAAACGGCCTTTGGCCCATCTATTCATGTCAAAACGGCCTTTAGCCCATCCATTCTTGTCAAAACGGCCTTTGGCCCATTCATCCTTTCATATCAAACATTTGTCCATAATTCAAACTGGCAAACTTATAAAGTTTATAAGGAAATAAGCAATTGGACAAATGACAAGTTTCAAATATCGATATTACTCATAGTGATCGGCTTGTGGATTTGCCCTGGAGCTTGACCCTACATATCACATAACACATATGGGTCACAAAGAATTTAATCCGTTCTTTAATTCACATATTCTTCTTTAGGCTTCATTCTTATCTCTTTAATTCAATTACAATGTTCAATGTATACCTAAGAGTGCTTAGAAGTGAAAGGAAACGGCAAACAGAACACAGAATGCATTTTCAAAATTTCAAAAAACAGGGTCCTCGCTCGAGCGTGGACTTCCCTACTCAAGCGGACCCTTGAGGCCTGCAAAAGTACTGGTTATGTCGAATTTACGCTCGATCGTGCACTCTGGAGCTCGAGCAGAAGGCCTCTTTATATGGCTCCCCGCTCAAGCGTGAACTTCCCCGCTCGAGCGGACACCATGTTTGCAAAAAGTGCTGGGAGCACGAAATTCACGCTTGAGCGGCGGTTTCCCCGTTCGAGCTAACATCAAACTTTCTGGAAATTCCAAAACTGTTCTTGGAGTTCAATTTTGATGTTGAAAGGTCTTAACTCATGATTTCAGTCCCAAAAACATATAGCCACATTATATTTCAAGGGTACCCAAACAATATGAAACTAATTACTCAAAATCATGGTTCAATTCTCCAAAATCAATTAACATCCTTGTATAATCATGGCTTATGCTTTCAAATCTCATATGAGCTTCACATCTTCGATAATCAAACATGCATGCAATCTTTTAACTCCAATTCCATTTCAAATAGGTCAAATGATGCCCCAAATCATGAGCTACACAAAACTACTCATGCATGTAAGGTTTGATGCTCCATTCTTCAGAACACCCAAAATTGTAACAATTATGTACATGCATGTTCATTCTAACTTCAAATTCATTTTAATTCTTGCTCTTGATTACCCAACTAACTTGAATACACAATTTACAAACTTATACCCATGAATTCATGCTCAAATGCTCACCTAGAGGTTCAATCTTCTAAATAGTAGCAAGTTCTTGAGCCTAGCCCTTCAAAGCTTGAGCTCCTTAGCAAAATCTTCAAAATTGAACCCTCTCTCTCTCTCTCTAAATCCGGTTCTCTCTCTCTCTCTAAAGAGGAATTTCGGATGATGAGCTCAAAAGGAACAAAGTGAGGATGTATACTGGCCTCTAAAAGCCCCCTCTCAAATACATTATATTAATATAAAGTAATTGGACACTTAATCCATTAATTTAATCAATTTAATCTGATCCAAATCAATTTTCAATCAAATTTCACCGTAGGCTCTAAAAATTAGGCCAATTACAATGGCGTAGTCAATTTCGATTTTTGTGGCCGATAGGGCCTTCAATTTAATTTCCAAAGCAAATAATTAAACAGATATTCCTACGGTGAACAGATAGAAATTCAAAATCACATATTTTCACATAGTGGCATACAAAATCATATCAAACACATAATCACATTTATAATAAGGACCACTTAGCATAATAGGGAACAGGATTATCACAAGATCAAGCATGTATTGTAATTAATTAGTTGTAGCTAATTAAATGCTGTGAATAATTAGTTAGTTTAACTAGTTATTCGATTTTGGTTTGTAATAATTAGTTAATTCGGTTTGCAATAATTAGTTAGCTTAATTAGCGTAACTAGTTAGTTAGCTTATTCATTCAGACCCTCTTTTGCGAGCGCATAATGTTTTAATAAGTATGCGCGTGTGTGTGCATGTCTTCCAACCCACGTCTTTCTCCCTTTTATTTAATCGCTTTCGATGGTTAGATTAGGGACATATTTCAATTAGCATACCTTATGCTTGCATCCATTCATTTATATTGCATGCACCGAGGCTCGGCGCATCATTCAAACTGCATTATTACTTCAATACTTTAGATAAATACGTACTTAAATCGTATGTTGTTTAAATTGCTTCATATGTCAGATTAGTAGCCGAGCCTATTAATTGCATCCTTCACATGCGTTGCATTAGACATCTTGTATAGTTAGGATCATGCATCTTTCTAACTAGTTTCTTTTTTACCTTGGAGTACTAGGTAAGTTTTTATGCTTTAGCATACTTGCATGAGTGTGATTGCCATGTTGCCATGTTTCGCATGATTGCCATGAGGCTATGTGCTTAAATGCTAAACTGCTTGCATGCCTGTAGATGAAGACTTGTTGTTTGAATTGGAATGATTCAACGAATGTGAATTTTATGCCCACTTTGTTGATTGGCAAATCATATTTTGAGCCCACTATGTTTGGTGGCAAATCCGCATCTTTAAGCCCACTTGATGTGGCAAATTCAAATCATTTTCACAAATAAACATGAGTTGAATTGTTTCAAATTGAGCAAACTAGTCTATACTTGCTTATGCGCATCACATAGTAAAGCTAGCTTAATAACCGAAACAAAACATATAATGTACATAAAAATCATATCATGATTAGTAGAGGTCGATTTTTGATCGGGCGAGCGGGGGTGTTCAATTCATGACATTCCCCTCTCATCCGTAAGTTCCCGAGCCGATGCAACTTTGGTGATGAAGGACACATGGCCTTCGGCACGAGTTAGGGTTTCCTAAATTTCACCCAAAAACAAAACATTTAGGTGACAACTCTGTATCTAACAAAGCAGTCTAATTTTGGTATTATTTATCTTAAAATTTATTTTTATTTATTTTAAAATCGATTTTCCAAAAAAGTTTGCCGGATTTGGATTTTTTGGTGTTTATTAGTTTCACATTGCACTTGTGAGACTAGATTCAGAACCGCGGGAGTCCGAACTGTGAGGGGTTTTTTTTTTTCAAACCATTCTGAAAGGAGGGACGCAGAAAAAGGTGAGTCCACAGTTGCTCACCAAGAAATAGGTTGTTTTGTTTTGTGTTTGCACATGATTTTGTTACAAGCTTATGTGTCAAACTAGTTGTGATATGTTCTCCAAACTATGATGTAGCTTCAAAACCTCTATTTTTTTGTATTGTTGTAATACTTTTGTGCTTTTGCAAATTACACTAATGAAATTTTCTTTTGTCAATAAAGAAAGAGGTTTATTAATACCTTAATTTGGATCTTAGATTCACTAATGATAGATAATTTTGTTGTTTCCCTCTTCAAGCTATGGATGGCAATAGATCAAAATTTTCAGATTTTGTGTGTAAATTTGTTTGAACTCAATTATTTTAGTGATACAATTTCATATTTTATTATAAACTTAACAGTTTTAACCTATCTACCATAAACGTTACCCTACCCAATCAATGCTATCGCAAACCATTTATATTAAAGTCAAGTCAGAACAAATAAAATTGAGTCGGGAAACTTTTCCATCCATACATCAAACTTTAAAATAAAAATAAATAAATAATCATTCTTAATTCTTTACACTTAGACAATAAAAATCATTTAAAAAAAAATCAGTTTTAAAAATAAAAAAAAATCATTTTTAATCATTTTTTAATTTTTCTCTTGTTGTCTAAGTGTAAATAATTAAAAATGATTTTATCTATTTATTATTATTTTTTTTTTTCATATTGCAAATCCCACTCCAAATAGAAATAGCATGGTTATATAGGGAGATTACCCTCCATCTACCCACGTAGTAATAATTTGATAATCTTGGAGTAATATTTCACACCATTTATGTTTTGATTTGACACTTGGCTAGTTATTTCTAAGAAAATAATATAACAGTGATAAATTCAACTATTTAAATCAATAAAATTCAAATTAGAACACTTATGTGTGAATGTGCACTCATTTAAGAACACATATCTTCACCAAACATATGAAACAAACCAATAGGCAAAGAACAAATTAAACCTGAAATAATTAGGAAAAGTTTACAATTATCAATTTAACTGAATATGGAAACCTAAATGTTGGTATTTGCAAACTAAATTATTGATGCCTGGAACACAGAAATAAGAGTATTTTTAAAAGATCTGGGACATGGATTTCTTTTGCTTGGCTCAATTGAAAACCCTACAATTCTTTCTAATTTCCCCAGCATTTCCAACAAGAACTTCAATTCCCCCCATCTTCACTATTGCCTTTGCGAAACGTTGTTGGAATCCAATCGCATTGCTTGCAAAACTTGTCACAATAGGAGCACTAGCTTTATCCAAGGCAAGTTCTTGATCAATCTGCATCACACCTCTCTTCAACTTAATTTGATGGTAATACTCGTTATCAAATACGAAAGATGTGTTTTGATCCAAAAATGCAGTTGGGTCCTGACTCAACGGCCTCGATTGTGTCCCACAAAGCTGGAATAATTTAGAAACTAGGGCTGGGTCCATTGTCGGGTCAGGTTTCCCAGATCCTTGGAAGTTTGAAAGTCGATTTTGAAAAAAACCACAGTGAGCAACACCAACAGTGTGTGCACCCAAAAGGGTGACCATGTCATTGAGAGTGAGTTTTTTGGCTGTGAAGAATTTGAGTGCTTGTGAAACAGAAAGGGATGGGCCTGGCAAGTTCACGAGGTTCGGGTTGGAGACCAAACCATCTCGTCTACCAGTTGGGACAGTGTAGCTGGGCCCACCGGCTAGGGCCACCGAGTCTCGAGTTGCCAGAGTTATGATGTCGGCACAAGAGACTATTCCGGGACATGCGGCCTCAAGGTTTGACTTGGCCTCGTCTATGAGGTCGAATCCTCGGACAGACTGGTTTGGAAAGGCATCTTTTTCTGATTGCGTAGTCTGTGTTGAGTCAATGAGTATAGATGCATCACAACCCTATAAACAATTTTCACCAGACAAAAGAATTAGAGTTTTGTAATCATGCATAAATGTGTAATGCATTTAAAATGAAACAAAATGGAACTTGGTGGTAAAATTATTTACTTGTATTTGACCAAACTTGATTCTAATAGAAAATGTTTTGGAGATAGAGTAGGGTCAAGTACAAGAGTAGGTAGGTCAAAATTAGTGTAAAGTTTAAAATTATGACTGAGATAATTGAGTTTAAAGTTAAGAACTCATGCACAAAATCTGAAAGTCCCGACTCATTGCCATCCTAGACTTAAAGTTTGATATCGTTGAAAATACCAGTCATCTGATATTGTTTCGTCTTTTGATGTTTTCTTATTTTTGAAATTTTCTCAAGGTAATAAAATCATGAAAAATGACATGCTTATGAAAAATTTATACATAATTTATGACAGGTATAATGTGATAATAACATTTGTAAAACTACTCAACCACAAAGAGCCAAATCATTCTCTATAAAAATGTTGTACATTAATTATGTTTGTATATATCATTACTCTATAGTCAAAACTTGTTATATCATTATGTGTTTGATTTTATATTTGTATAACAGTATAAATCTGTCATTAATATCAACAGCTACATTTTGGGTTCTAGCCTAGGAATCCTAATATCTAGCTGTTCACCACCAATACCATTGATTGACATGTTATAGTATGTTTTTCCCACAGCTGATAACTTTAGAAAATTTACAACTCCATTATTAGATTCTTGATATACTCATATTATTTATATTTTGACTGATATCAATTCGTCTCTCGATAATGCCATTTAAAGCTTTGCATGAAGTATTATAAAAAAATTTACCTTAACAAAGCAGTCATGGAAGTGCATGCGAAGCAAGGCCGGGGTTATGGAGCGGTCAGTGCTGAACCGCTGCATCACCGCTTGTCGAACAATCTGTTCGGCACGCGGGCAGGTAGAGCTGTAGAAGCCAACTCGAAGTTTGGCTGTGACAATGGGAACAAGAAGGCAAAGAAATATAAATGAGATCTTCATAGTGTTTTCTGAGAAAATGAGGCAATCTATGCTTTGAATGATATGAACTTGAGGATATATGTAGGGGGAGAGACGTTTGTTTGAATGATATGAACATGAAGGCTCAGAGTGATATATATAGAGGGAGGGAGGGAGGGAGGGAGAGAGAGAGATAAATCAAGAGGTACGTGGAGAGAAGCGGCTGGCAAGTTGGCAAAGTGCATGGTCAAAGCCAACCAATGAGAAGATGGATTTTGAGCAATATCTTGGATGCTTCTTCTTTCTTACTTTCTAATCATATGTATGAGTTAAAATATTGAAAGAAAGAGTCAACCCATCCCATGCTCAATTTTTTATTTTTGTCAACTGTTACATTCTTATCCATTTTAATACATTTTCACGGGAAAGTATCAGAGACTTATTCTAGGTATATATTTGAACGTTCAACATAATTAATTTAATTTACTTTGCTAAACGTAATTGAGAGATTAATGTTCAATTTAAAATGATTGATTCTTTTTTAAATAAACTAATTTACACTTCATATTTATTTAATTTCTTAATTGATGTTATGAATTAAATTAACAAAGCATGAAAAATTAATAAACAAAAAATGATACAATTGAAACTTCATGACTAATTTAATACAAGCTGCAAACTATAAATATAATTTATAATTTGTTCATTTTTATATCAAATTCAATTATTATCCGAAGCGATGTGGCATTTGTTTATAATATCATTTATAAAACAGTAAGACTATGGAGCCTTCCCAATTTACCCGAAAATTACAAACTGGCCAAATGTCAACCCACCTCAAAGTGGAGGCTTTTAAGGAAAAAGTAGCTTTCCAATTAATTAAGTTATCAATTTGTTATTATTATACAGAGACGGGTAGAGAAAATAGATATCTATTTCTTCCCCCCCCCCCCCCTTTCAAAATATGTCTTGGGATTGTAGTATCACGATATAAAACAAATATGTAATCCAAATATATATAATTTTGTTTGGTTAAATTTTTAGAATTTGTGCCCTAATTTCTTTTTTCAAAAGTTAGAAACTAGTTTTGACAAAAATAAATATTAAAAAACATATTTTAAAATTTTTAAAATTATTATTTACCAAAAAAGGGAAAATCATATAAAAAGAATGAGTTTTTTTTTTTCCAAACTAATTTCTGAAATTTTTTTAGATTTTTTTTGAGGGGGTGGGTGGTTGAAAAAACAAACAAACAAATTGAATGAGAAACGTTGACATAGGTTCATTGATTTTTTAATCGAAAGAAAAGAAAAAAACATGTTTATATTTAAAGATGAATTTATTCTTTTAGTAAATTGTTTATACAAGGCTTAACTTAATTAATTGATAATCACATATCACATATTTATGCGAGGCTCTTTATTTTATTTTTTTTATTATTTATTCATTTCTTTTCTTTCTTTCTTTTTTTTTTCTTCTTCTTCTTCTTCTTCTTCTTTTTGGTTTAATATACGTGAGTTTTATTAATAATCACTTATTTAGATTCATATGAATTTATTCTCTCTTTATATGAGTAATATAGATTGATAACTTAATTAATTGAATTATGTTAAGGCAAGTTTATTGTAGCAATCTGAAAATTTTCTCTTTGCTTGAGTGCAAGAGTGAGCGCTTGAGCAGTCTTTTCAGCCATTCAGTGCATTGCTCTGCAGTCTAAGATTTTGTTAGTATGTAATGGCGCTCGAGTGCAAGTTTAACCCTTCGAACGATCTGTTCATTTTGCTGTTGGAAATATTGGGAGTTTGTCATATTCACTTGAGCGCAAATTTTACTGCTCGAGTGGTCTTCTATCTCTCATGCTCGAGCGCCCATTTCGCCGCTTGAGCGGTCTATTTGGGATCAGTTGAGTCACTTTTTTGGTCAAATCTCTTTCACTCTTTATTCTCTTTTCTATTTCTCTCTCTCATCTATTTCCATACTTCAAGCTCTTATACTTTGGATTTCATCTCTTTAGAGTGAAAATCTCACCCTAATTCCTTATACTAGAACATAGACCACGATGAGAGTTTTATTTTGATTCGAGCAGATCATCTTTTCGTTGTGGTTAAATTTTTGGATTTTCTCCTCTTCTCTTCAAGAGGTAGGGATTTCTTTGCTTTTCTTCAATATTTTGCTATAGATATACTTGTGATATTTTACTATTGCATAAAATCATGGGTTGGAAGGAGATTTGTGAAAAATATGTAGATGTGAGTTAGGGTTTTGAATATAAGGAGTAAATCTTATATTTTAATGTTGATCTTGAGAACTTGAAGTCAATGAAACTTGATTATGAAGATCAAAATAAAAAGCCCTAATTATTTTCTATTTAATAATGTTGGGAAATGAGATTAATTGTTAATCACTTGATTTTTCTTTGAACCATATTGATTATTATGAAAAGAGATGTGATATAAGGAGAGAAATAAGAAAATGGGCATCAAGAATTGTAATTTTATGATGATTAGAAAGAAATTGATTAAGTGGTTAACTTATTTATGTGAGACAAGCAAATGAATAATTGTCACGTGATTGAACATGTTGTAATTGTGAATAATGGAAATTAAATTCAATTGAATATAGGATTCGTACTATGTTATGTCTTGTTGGTGAGGTTTAGATTTATTAAAATTTTGAGAGTTGTGTTATATAATGATTAGAGATTTTGTCTTTGGCCATCGGTCCATGATGATGTTTATTGTTGTAGAATAGGCTATACATATTACATGTTGTTGATTGATTATTTAATTTAGAACATCATGGAAGGTGATGAGCGATATGAAGGGTTCATTTCCTTCCAACTTGTGGCTGGTCAAAGCATGGCGCATTGACAAAGATTATGCATTCCTTCTAGTTTGCGATTGGTAAAGCGTGGTTGGAGGTTTTGCATTCCTTCCAGATAACGATCGGTAAAGCGTGGCGCATAGAGATAGGGTTTGCTTACCTTTTGGCTTGCGATCAGTAAAACATGTGGATTGTTGAGGTTATATGGAGGTTTCACTTTTGTTCCAGCTAGCTACTAGTAAAGCATGGCATGTTGAGATAAGTCACAATATCTTTCGGTTAGTGCCCAATAAATCGTGTTGTGGTTTGGGGACTCGTTATAGTCAGCTTTGTGGTATTGGATTGAAAGGTACCCAACTGTCCTTCTATGCCGAGGCAGGTAGATATCGGAGTATATGAAGGTGTTTTATCGTTGAAGAACTTGTGGGATATTGATATACGATGATGTACATGATGGATGTAATTACTATGTCTTGAATTGTCAGTGATATCATAATTAGTTATTTAATTTTGTAGAATGGTAGATGGGTGGAAGTGAGAGTTTAATCAACTATACGAGAAATCATTTTTGTGAAATTAAATGGATTTGAGAAAATTATTTCTTTGAGATATGAGAAAATTATTTCTTTGACTCGTAAAAATAAGAAAATAAATGAGTTTTATTTTGTTATTAAATATGGATCCTCTTTAAAAGATATACGTACGTATTTGTATTTTGAATATAAAAAGACACCTTATATATGTGCTTATAACTCGAGCATCATGATCATTTTATTCAGTAAAATGTTATTGTTTTGAACCACTATGGATCTCTACTGGACCATTATGTTCATTCTAATCGTTGAATAATTTTTCAGGTACGGAGTCGGTTACGTCGGGCAAGGATCAAGAAGTTGATTTTTATTGAGGGTTAATGTGTTGTAAAAATGACGTTGTTTCTTCATTGTAATTATTTATTTTCTAACATTCTATGTAAGCCTCAGGGCACAAATTGTAATCTATTGTAATTGTGTACTTCATCATTTGTATAATATGAGAGAGAATATTCCTTTTATTCATTGTAATCTTGCTTCCACACTTAGGTTATATAGTTGGACTTTAATGAAGAATTTGGTAATGTATCCGAATAATAAAATTTGGGGGCATTATAGTTATTGTGTGTATATATATATATTTCCTTTTAAATAAAAACAACCTCCATATTGAGGTGTACTACTATGTGGGCAGTTGGTAAATTTTTGGATAAATTAGGGAGGTTTCCTAGACTTATTGATGATATCAGCTTCCCGATGGCCCAATGACTAAAGAGAGAAGTAGTTTGCGTGTCTTAAACCAGCCCTTTGACATCTTTGACCTACAAAACAAGACCAAAAGGATTTATCGATGGGTGTCTTCCTTTTCGGTTCTTTGATGGAGAAGTTAGACATTTTGCTTGAGGATATAGATGATATTGAAAATTCCCAATTATTCAAAACACTCAATCTAAATCATCAAGCACTTACGAAAGTGATTTAGACTGTTGTTTTTGGAATAAACAATAAATCGACACAAACGATTTTTACGTGGAAAAATCACAATTGAAGAACCTTCAATTGTAATAAAAAACCACGGGCGAAACGCCACTAATCAAACCACTACTGAAGAAAGAAAGATTACAAAGATAACACACAAGTTACCCAACTCAGTCAATTTGTCTTCAAACCTTCTGTAACTCTTTCACCAAGCCTTTGTTTCGGAACTGATTAATCTGAAGTTGAATCCACAACTCCACTTGTCGAATCAACGACTACATACAGAATCAAACTCCTTTGAAACTCCATGTTTGGATCTTCGAAATCCACCAAAGAATAACTCTCTGAATTACAAAGAACCAAACTCCTTGATTTTTGTATCTTAGATCATAGGTTACAAACCCTCTCAAATATATCAAGGAAAACTCACCAAAAACTTCAGATGAAAACCTCAAACAAAACCCTAAAAACCTTAAACAAGATCTAGGAGAAGTAACCCCAGAATTGAACCAACACGCGAATATATAGTATCTAAGATCGCGCGGTCTGCTTGAGCGTAGAAATTCCCGCTCGAGCGGAGACTGCATATTTCGTGATTCATACAGGGTTCACGCTTGAGCGGAAGATCCCACGCTCGAGTGTAGAATCACAACATCTAGTATTTTTTGCAGAGTTTACAGAGATGCTACGAGAGTGCAAACCCCGCTCAAGCGTCACTTTCCCCGCTCAAGCGGGAAGACCAAAATTGAAAAACTGAAAAAAAACAACTTGAGCACAAACTTAGGTTTTTCCATGGAATTTGACAACAAAGGGTTCTAACAATCTCCCCCTTTGTCAAATCCCAGACAAAACCATTCTAAAAAAGTTTTCCTAACAAAATCACAAAATACAAAACAAACAAAAACTAATCCAAACTGATCCCAAAAGAACATGCACTTCTATAACCAAAGTCTTTGAACAATCCACCTGAAAGAAAAGAAACCACACATGCCAACCAAAATCTGTGGAACTATATTAATAATACAATATAAAATGACTGATAAACATAATATCCATCCATAAAAAAATATACTATCCATACATAACAAAAAAAAAAAAAAATATGCCCATCTATCCAACTATACCAAATAGCTATCCAACTGTACCAATACCAAATAGCTATCCAACTGTACCAAGGAAAGATATAAGCAAAAGTAAAACTACTGTACCATCAATATAAACCAAAACAACTGTACCAATGTAAAAACCACTCCCCTTTTTTGTCCAGGGAGGGACCAAAAACCCAAAAGAAATTACTAGACAGTATTGATCATGGAGCAGGGGGCTGGGACTGCATCTGAAGCATAGACAGGATCTGAGTTAGCTGAGAAGAAGACTGAGCCACAGACTCCTCAATGCGTTGTGAAGAGGCCTCCAATGCACTAAACCGAGCATCAGCCATGGTCTCAAGATCCGTGAGCCGGGCCTCAAAGATATCCATCCGCCCCTCGAGGTGGTCAAACTGGGAGGTAACAGATCGCTTGAAAGACTGAAGCTGGCCACGAACTGTACGAATCGGAGGGGGTTGCTCCCCCTCACCAATATCACCACCAGCAGCCTCAACCTTGGCGAGAAGCCGATTTATGAGGCACCGATAAGGTAAACCAAGATTGTTGCCCTAAAAAGCAGCAACCATCTTTTGGATGATCAATGTGGCAAGATCAATGGAGCGATTTTGAGCGATACACTAGAGGACAAACCCTTGGTCTTGGTTGATTTCGGAGCTATGGGTGGTGACTATAACATTGGTACACACAATGAGGTTAAGCAACCTAAACTGTGGGAGAAGCTCATTTTGTTTGATCAAGGAACCAGAGGGCCAAGAACAAGGGAAACCACATAAAGCATGGGCTACCTCATCAAAGTCACAAGTAGGGCGCACTGGAAAAGGATAGAAGATGGGGAATCTTTCACTTATCCCTAACAGCTCTCGAATTAGGTCGGTGGTAACAGTGATGGACTTTGTCTTGACCCAAGTCTGGAAGGATGGACCAATAGAATCAAGACTTTCCATGTTACAATAGAATTTGCGCACCCAAGTTAGGTTTTGAGAACCAGAAAATAAAAGCACATTATCCCCACCCAAGGGATCAAAAAGTGAACGAATAGTGATAGACTCAAATGTGTTGGGTTGAACATTACGTTCAAGATGAATGGTTCAGGCTGGATAGGACTCGCAGAACAACTTGGCTTTCTCAGCCGAGGGAAATCTATCAGTGTTAAAAGTAGGGCGAGGGGCAGTGGACTTCCTTCTCTTGAAGGTGGACATGACTAAACCAAGAAAAAGAGACAAAAAAACAACACAGACAACCCCCAACCCAAGACCAAAAATAAACCAAAAGAGACAACACAAAACATTAGTAGCACAGTTTCATATAGCAACATGAGGCAAGTAAATAAAACTATGATGCAACAATGTAGGCAAATAGGAATCATGGCAAACAAGGCAGCATCAAAACATCAATAACCTTAGCATAAGATAAATGAAATGTTAACCAGAGCGACGGAAACATCAATCAAGCACACATGAAACCAACATGATTAGAGACTCAATTAGCAATGCAAAGAAAAAAATCACAAAACCATAGAGCAATATATGTAACCAAAAAAAAAAAATCCCCAATGGAAACAAAAAAAAAAAAAAAATGAGTAAAATGCCCAAATCACTAACCCAAGATGGAAGAGAGAGAGACTCAACCATTATGAAACAAACAAAATCAACAATGAAGAACCCTAAACATGAAGAACAAAAACAAAATAGACCCATCGACACACTGTATAACAAACTCAATCAGACCAAACACTAGGAAACTAAGGGGATAGAAATACGACACAAGAAAAGAGGAGAAAGAGATGGGAGACATACCTTAGGTGTGCACACACAGAAATCACCAAGATGACAATGGACTTGAATCGCAAAGGAAGCCCTAGGAGAGAGAAACCACTTTGAAAAAATGAACTGAAAGGTCGAAGGAGAAAGAATTTAAACAAACCAGTCCGCTCGAGCATAAGCGAAAACACGCAGAGACTCGCTCGAGCGCGAAAATGGACGCTTGAGCGCCAATTCAACCCCCGCAGAACTGTAAAGCTAAGTGCAAAAATCTGCAAGATGTAAAACCACGCTCGAGCATGGGAATGTCCGCTCAAGCGGGAACAAAACAAATTTTTTTTTTTTTAAAACAAAAAACAACTAAGATGTCCTGTAACCAGTAGGGAGTCCAAGTGGACGACTATACCACTAGGATAAAAGAATCCATCAATCATGAGTCCTGAAAACTTGTAGAAAAAATTTGAAGCACCAGTTCATGAACAAAACAGATAGAATTTAATCAAAGCCATAAGCATCATAAGAATGCATAACTCAAAAACATACACGAGAGCTCACAAATAGAATGTGTGTGTGTGCAATCCTTGAGAGCCACAAAGCTAGAGTTAATCCTTGTAGTGATCGGATGGCTGGACCTCCGACAAGAGTAACGGACCATTACAGAGAAAAGTCAAACCACTTGGAATCATGGGGTATTTGTTGAGTAAACGTGGAGGCTCCCCCTCAATCAATGATTCCCTCTTTCTTATGTTTTTTGAACTTTACTTTCTTGTGGGCACTCACTGGCGGCATGCACGCTCAAGAGTATAGAGACCAAACCATAGAAGAATGAAATCAAAAAAGGATGGCCTGGTTGGTGCCTCTGAAGTAGCCTTTACCTAATGCTCGGATTTCAATGAACTTGAGGGAGAAACCATGGAAGTGAAAAAATATGGTAGATGGTTAAGAGACTCAACATTACCCATGATATACTAGTATAGGTCAATTCCTCTGAAAAAGTACAAGAAACACTGTTAGTGGTCCATAGAGAACTTTGATCACTTGTGCGGAAACCCCTGCAACAGTTTATCTTAAGGATGTGTACAAAACGAGATCATGAAGTAAATGAGTATGGGCATTCAGAATGAGCTATGAACAAAGAAGAATGAGATCTTGTAAGCAACATGAGCAGTGTTCATATAAATTTTTGATACAAAGATATCAGAAATCAATGACAATGAGATTATTACATCCAAATATACAATAAGCCAACCACTCACACTCACTTTAAAAAATAGGAAACAGCCTAGTTACTGAGCACTACACCCAAGGTCTTTCTAAGAAACTCAAATCGAAGAAAATCAAGGGGTTTTGTAAAAATATCAGATTTTTTATGCTCGATGGGTACATGTTCCAGAACAACAAGCCTTCTTCCACTAACTCTCGAATAAAATGATGACGGATGTCAATGTGTTTGGTGCGAGAGTGTTGGACAAGATTTCTTGAAATGTTTATGGCACTTGTGTTATCACAAAAAAGAGTGAGAGTGTTCTGTTCTATTCCATAATCATGAAGCATTTGCTTCATCTACAGCATTTGTGCACAACAACTCCCTGCAGCAATGTACTCAGCCTTAGTAGTCGAAAGGGAGATGGCATTTTGCTGTTTACTATGCCAGGAAACCAAATTATTCCCAAGGTAAAAACAACCCCCGAATGTACTCTTCCTATCATCAGCACACCCTGCCCAGTCGACATCAGAAAAACCAATAATTTCAGCTGTAGTATTAGTAGAAAACCAAACCCCATACCCCAATGTCCCATTAATATATTTAATGATGCGTTTGACAGCAAGAAGATGTGACTCTTTAGGACTGGCTTGGTAACGAGCACAAACACCTACACTAAAAGCAATATCAGGACAACTGGCGGTGAGGTAAACAAGACTCTCTATCATACTCGTATACAGGGTATGATCAACATCAGTACCAGAGGAATCTTTGGAAAGGTGAAGACTGGCGCTCATGGGAGTACGTGCATGTTTGGCAGACTCAAGAACAAACTTTAACACAAGATTTTTGGCATACATAGACTGAGAAACAAACATACCTGAAGGAGACTGTTTAATTTGAAGACCCAAAAAATAAGACAACTCTCCCATTATGCTCATCTCAAACTCATGTGTCATGCAATCCGAAAAATATTTCACAAGATGATCAGCAGTGGATCCAAACACAATATCATCAACATAAATCTGAGCAACAAGAATATGGGACTTAGTATGTTTCACAAATAAGGTCTTATCCACACTACCCCTTTGAAAATCATTATCAAGAAGAAAGGTAGTAAGTCTATCATACCAAGCCCGAGGGGCTTGTTTCAATCCATACAAAGCCTTATCTAACTTGTAGACATGATTTGGACATTTAGGGTCCTCAAACCCTTTTGGTTGCTCAACATAAGCCTCTTCTTTCAAGTACCCATTCAGAAAGGCACTTTTCACAACCATTTGAAACAATTTGAAACCAAGAAAACATGTAACACCAAGTAAAATACGAATAGATTCGAGACGTGCAACTGGGGTAAACGTCTCATCATAGTCAACACCCTCTACTTGTGTGTAGCCTTGAGTAACCAACCTGGCTTTATTCCTAACCACAGTACCATTCTCATCAGATTTATTTTTAAAGATCCACTTGGTACCTATCACATTCATGTCTCTAGGTCTGGGAAGTAGAGTCCAAACATTGTTACGTTCAAATTGACCTAATTCTTCATGCATAGCATTGACCCAATTATCATCTAGCAAGGCCTCTTTAAAATTCTTAGGTTCAATTAATAAAACATAACACATATGTGATACCTCATCTCGAATTTGTCTTCGGGTTTTCATTCGATCCGATACACTTCAAATTTCCTGTTGGGCTGGATGATTCAGTTTCACCCTTGCTGATGGTTTGAACTCAGGACTTGCGGTGACAGAAGCATCAGGAGTGATGTCTCTTTGTGCACTCTTTGGACTTGAACTTACCTGTGAGGATGGTGCTTTAACAACTTCTTGTGATTGGACCTCAGCTTCTCTTTGACTTTGTGGTTCAGTATCCAAGATTGGAGACTCACCATTGTCATCCTCATTTGTTACTGGAGTAGGTGAACCTGTGTCATCTATAACCACATTGATTGATTCCATTAAAGAAGAAGTTCGCATGTTATAGACTCCAAAAGCCTCACTAGTGGTTGAATACCCTAGAAAAATACCTTCATCACTTCAGGAGTCAAATTTGCCCAAAGGCTCTCTATCTTTGAAGATGTAACACTTACTCCCAAAAGTTTTGAAGTATTTTACATTAGGTTTCAAACCCTTCCACAATTCATATGGAGTTTGTAAAGTGCTGGGTCTTAAATACACGCGATTTATGACATAAACAGCAGTATTTAGGGCTTCAGCCCAAAACTTTGGAGGAAGTTTGTTACTAAGGAGCATGACCCTAGCCATTTCTTGAACAACCCTGTTCTTCGTCTCAACCACTCCATTTTGTTGTGGAGTAATAGGTGCAAAAAATTCATGCTTAATTCCATGTATATTACAAAAATCTGAAAACGAACTATTTTCAAATTCACGACCATAATCAGTTCGGATTCTTATGATACGCATAGTGGAGACACCCTGTTCATTTTGGATTTGAAGGACTAGGGCCTGGAAAGCATCAAACGGATCAGATTTTTCCCTTAAAAAATTTACCCATGAAAATCGAGTAAAATCATCAACAGTTAAAAAAATTTATCTTTTACCTCCGATGCTTTCAGTGTAAGTAGGTCCCATTAAGTCCATGTGAACCAATTCAAGAGGACATTTGGTTGTAAAGCTGTTCACCTTTTTATAAGGGGCACGTGTTTGCTTTCCAAGTTGATATGGTCCACACACAAGGTTCAGATTTTTACCCAGTTTAGGTACTCCTCTCACAAGCTCTTTGTTGGCTATCTTAGTTAGGTCTTTGAAATTCATGTGACCTAATCTTTAATGCCACAACTTAATGTTACTTATGATGGCAGAGTGACAAGTGAGATCGTTAGTAGTAACAATCCCATAGCAGTTATCAGATGTGCGAACCCCATGCAAGACAGTATTTCTCTTTTTATCCAGAATTTCACATTTTTTTTTTAAAACAATACTTCATGGTGGAAGTCACACATTTGACTAATGCTCAAAAGATTTACTTTAAGACCATCAACAAGAAGAGCATTTTCCAGCTTGGAAAGACTAGCAACACTTATAGAGCCCTGACTAATGACTCTAGAAGTGCCGCCATCTCCAAAGGTAACAATTCCTCGTTTATATTTTTCAAGGGAGGTGAAGTAGGATTTGTTACCGAACATGTGATGAGAGCACCCATTATCAAGATACTACATGTGTGAGTCACGTGATTTTAGAGCAGTGTGAACAACTAAACAAGTCAAATCATCTTTTCTCACCCAAATCTTTTTGGTCTTGGTAAATGTCTTGGCGTTGTGAACACCCTCATGAATCTTGGTATTCCGCCTAGACATGTAAGGTTGTCTTCTAACCCAAAAAGTATTCGAATTTCTACCCTTTTGAGACACCTTACCAAACAATTCAAAGCAATAAGGACGAATGTGGCCATACCTACCACAGTGATGACAAATAAAAACAGGTTTTACCTCCCTTTTGTTGATCTTACCCCCTTTAGGTAGATGAAGAGAGGGATCACCCTGGTCTACCTTCAACTTTCTCTTTGCTTGAGTCTTCGGGTCATGTGAAGTAGAGGCTTGTCCCTTGCGAGGTGTCGCACCAAAGCCTAGCCCACTTTTGTCGCAACCCATTTGTTGAGACCCGAGGATGTCTTCTAAAGATTTGGAACCTTTGTTCCACATGGCAATTGTGGCTCTAGCAACACGGAGTTCTTCATCTTTCTGACAGACTATCTCTTCCAATGTAGCTTGTGACATCTCAAGGCTTTCAAGCTTCTCTTCATATGTGGAATACACTTTCAGAAGTTCATTCCTTTCAGTTTCACAGGATAGAAACTTTCCACATAGGTGTTGCCTGTCACTTGAGATCTTGATGACATTCTGCTTTGCTGCTACAAGTTCTCCTTTTAGCTTGACATTCTCACTTTCACATGTTTTGAGCTTGAGAGAGAGTTTGTCATTGATTTTGGAAAAATTCAGAGATTCCTCGTAAAGCTTTTCGTAAGCTTGTTGTAGTTCATCACCATTAATCTCATCATTGTCTTCTGATGTTTCATCATCCTCTTTTTGCTCTTCACTGTCCTTGACCTCATCCAATCTAGCAACTAAGGCAGGAAAGTTGTTGGATGGTGGTGAAGGTGAATCTCTTCTTTCATGAAATTGGCTCAGAATTTCCCATGCATCTTTAGCCTTTGTACAGTGAGCAATCCGTTGTTATTCTTCATCAGAAATTGCTTCACGAATAGTAATCAGGGCTCTCTAATTACTCAGATTGTCAGCACTTTATGTATCTTCTTCAATGGCTTGCCAGCCTTCTGTGTCAAAAGCTCTTAGAAACGCCCACATTCTGATCTTCCAATACAAGTAGTTACTCCTATCAAAGGTGGGAGTATGATGTAGGTTCTGACCACGAGCTAATTCTACTAGCTTTGGAAGAGGTTGAGTGAAAATGGACCGAAATGCCATGAAAGCACTATCCCCGTCTTCACCGGATTCAGGTTCTTCGGGTTCTTGCTCCGACCCACTTTCATCATTCCAAGTCACAGTGTAGACTTTCTTTCGATTCTTTTTTGAAGGACATTCAAAGACAATATGGCCAAACTCTTGACATTCATAGCACTTGACCCCTTGCCCCTTTACAATCTTCTTTTCAGGTTTTGGAGCAAGTTTTGGTGGAAAAGTTTTGGGTTTTTCATTATTCTTGTCTTTTGAATTAAGGTCTCTGAAATTAGGCTTCTTTTTCATCAAATTTTTTTTAAACTATTTAGTAAACATAGCGTCATCTCAGACTCTAAATCAAACTCAGTCACCGAAGTTCTTGCAGTCTCATGAGCACTAGTGAAAGCCACACTATCTTTTTATTTTTTCTTAGAAATCTGGTGGGCTTCATAAGTCTGCAAGTTTCCAACCAACTGATCAAGCTTGAGGGTATCAACATTCTGAGCCTCCTCAATGGCTGTCACTTTTGATTGGAACCTCTCGGGTAAAGACCTCAAAATTTTTCCAACAACTTTAGCTTCAAGGATTTTTTTCACCGAGTGTGAAACAGGAATTCACGATGTCACTAAGTTTTGCATAGAAATCATCAAATGTCTCATCATCTTGCATAAAAAGGGTTTCAAAGGCAGATGTGAGACGTTGAAGTTTTGACATTTTGATAGAAATAGTACCTTCGCGAATTGTTTCAAGAATATCCTAAGCCTCTTTTGCTACCTTACACGTGCAGATACAACGAAACTCTTCAGGTGTGACGGAGCAAAAAAGGGAATTGAGAGCCTTACTGTTCCAACTCGAGTTTTGGTAATCGGTTGTGTCCCATTTATCAAGGGGTTTAGGAATATTAACACCATCAATGGTAACAATAGGTTCACTCCACCCATAGATCACGCAGTGCCAAACTTTCTCATCGATGGATTTTAAAAATGCTCTCATACGAACCTTCCAATAAGAATAGTTTGTACCATCGAGTAAAGGGGGTCTATGGGTCGAGTTAGCTTCACGAATTGAATCCATATCACTAGTCACACAAAATCACTCTTATAGTTTTGATAAAAAAATAAAGAGTGACCTGCTCTAATACCAATTGAAAATTCTAAATGATTCGTGATTAGATCAAGATTAAATATTTCAATTCCCAATTATTCAAAACACTCAATCAAAATCATCAAGCACTTACGAAAGTGATTTAGACTGTTGTTTTTAGAATAAATAATAAATCGACACAAACGATTTTTATATAGAAAAATCACAATTGAAGAACCTTCAATTGTAATAAAAAACCAAGGGCGAAACGCCACTAATCAATCCACTACTGAAGAAAGAAAGATTACAAAGATAACACACAAATTACCCAACTCAGTCAATTTGTCTTCAAACCTTCTGTAACTCTTTCACCAAGCCTTCGTCTGGGAACTGATTAATCTGAAGTTGAATCCACAACTCCACTTGTCGAATCAATGACTGCATACAGAATCAAACTCCTTTGAAACTCCACATTTGGATCTTCCGAATCCACCGAAGAATAACTCTCTAAATTACGAAGAACCAAACTCCTTGATTTTTGTATCTTAGATCATAGGTTACAAACCCTCTCAAATATATCAAGGAAAACTCACCAAAAACTTCAGATGAAAACCTCAAACAAAACCCTAAAAAGCTTAAACAAGATCTAGGAGAAGTAACCATAGAATTAAACCAACACGCGAATATATAGTATCTGAGATCGCACAGTCCACTCGAGCATGGGAATTCCCACTCGAGCGAAGACTGCATATTTCGTGATTCATACAGGGTTCACGCTCGAGTGGAAGATCCCACGCTCGAGTGTAGAATCACAACATCCAGTATTTTTTGCAAAGTTTACAGAGATGCTGTGAGAGTGCAAACCCCGCTCGAGCGTCACTTTCCCTGGTCGAGCGGGAAGACCAAAACTGGAAAACTAAAAAAAAACAACTTGAGTACAAACTTAGGTTTTTCCATGGAATTTGACAACAAAGAGTCCCAACAGATATGATAATAGTGTGTTGAATGTGTCATACATGGGTAGGGTTTCTTAGTTGATACCTTAACGGATTTGTCGCATCCCCCGTAGAGGGTGCAACATGGTTTATTTGCTTTGGGAATCGTGTTTTGACATTCTTACGGGGTCAGGTCGTAGGTGAGGGTCCAAAGTTCCAATGTTGTCTCACCACCACTTTTGGTGCTAGTAAGGTTTAATGGGAAATTGACCTTACTATTGTGGTTGGCCACCTTAGTACTCAAGTTAGATGACCCATTGGCTTGTAGTGTTGAGCTTGGTCTTCTCTCTCCACAGAGGGTGTGGGCCAGATTAGGGTCTTGGGCCTTTTGTGTCGAGTTGGGCCCCAGTCATCAATATCAATATAATAAATCAAAGATGAGCTAAAGCATCAAATAAATAAAAGATAAGTAATTTGAATATAAAAATTTGGTGATCGTAGCATTCGGTTGAAAGAAATTCTTGTTAAAGATAAATATTTCATAGCAAATAATAGTATTATTTTTTACTAGGAAAGGTAAGGAAGTATCAAACCAGAAGAGAATAAATCCAAATAATGAAAAGGACAATGATAATGAAATGAAGCCCATGGCTTGTTTGGTTGCATGCATTTATAACAACTTTTGAAATTTACTTTTGATAGATTATTAAATTAAATATATATAAATATTATTTAATTTATAAAGAAAAGAAAAAAGTGACATGTACCACTTATATGAATAAAATTAATTTAATAAAATTAATATTAATAATTAACACGGCTTATAATAGGAAATTATTTCATTATACATTGTGAAATAATATTGAAGTAGTTTTTATTTTTATTTTTTATTAACTATTGAAATAAGTAGTTACTAAAGTGTGTGTGTGTGTGTTTTTTTTTTTTTTGTCAAAATTTAAGAGGGCTTGGGTCCATTTGCGGTCTCTCCGTACTTCTTCCCCTCTAGTTTGCAGTGGGTAAGGATTTACATTTTGAGAGGGAGACATTAGAGAGAAAATGAAGGATAATTTAGTTATTTTATATTTTTCTCACCATTTTATAATAATTGACATTTTTTCATGTATATTGTAATTATTTTAGATTCTCCACATTTTGTAAATCTTTTTGATTAATTCATTTATTTTAGGAGAAATTATAAATTAAAGATAATTTTCAAAATAATTACAAATTTATAATATTAACAATTAATTAAAAACTAATTTTTCAAACTTACACTAAATTAATATTTTGTTATTCGGCGGATAAAAAGTCTACACACACAGTCCGGAAAAGAGAAGCGTAATTTATACATTTTAGAGAGTTGAGTAGCCAAGATTGCAAGGTGGGAAGTCAAAAATGGATCACGCTTATATATAGTTTAGTTATAGTCAGAATGAGAGAGCAGCCTTACACGGTTTCTTATTTTTTTATATTAAAACCTTAATTTATGCACATGTAATTGATGTGATGTGCGAGTGTTTGGTGTGAACAGTGGATGCTTCCCTTTTGTCTCTCTGCTTTCTCATAGTACTTTACAAGTGGTGACTTGGGCTATACATGGAATTTTATAAATTAAAAAAAATATTGTAATTATTTTAAAATAATTTAATATTTGTCTAGTAGTATACATAAAATTTATAAATTAACTTTCATATTTTTAACTTTTTAAATTATTAGTTTAAAAAAATTAAAAAATATATATAAGTCTAAAGTACAATTTTGATAATTTGTATTAAAAAAAAAATTATATCTGATTAAATGAGATTAAATGAGTTATGACATATTTTTTCTAGTTATGAAAATATATAAATTTAAAAGTTATAATCAAGACAAATATACAATTTTATTATTAATTGTGAAGTGAAATGATATTTAACAATAATTAATATGATATTTGTATTATTAATCTAATAATTTAAGTTACATTTATTTTGATTTCAATTTCATAACTAAAAATACAATATGAATATAATATACACATGAATTTTTAATCTTTAATAATAAGAAGGTTTCAAAATATTTTCAAACTTTCATTATTTTCTTTTAATTTTTTTTATCTAATTTAATTTAAATTTGAATAAATTTTTTGATTTTATATGAATTACTTTAACTTTTTTATTAAATTTTTATCATTTTTAAAATAATTTCATTCTTATCCCATTTTTTTTTCTTTTCACTAATTTTGATGAAAAAAACAATAATTTTTAACATTTCATCATTTTAAATTTCTATCAAATTATAATTTGATAAAAAAAAATATTAAGGGTTAAAGATTCTCTTAATTGGAATTATAGTGAAATAACATCTTGAAATAGTCAAAGCTTGATTATGTGGTTGGTTGAAATGTATAATTTAATTAATTCTCATATTTGTATAAAAATTGACACTTATGATCATATCATTATAAGTCAGACTATGGAAAAATTTTTGAGGTGCGAAATATTTTTCATTTGTAAATATCGTACATATTAAAAAAATTTTTTAAAATGTGTAGCTTTTAGATATGTGTTTTTCAGTTTTGTTTTATGAACATAAACAATTGATATTTTAATTTAAAAATTAAAAAGTAAAAAAATAAATTAGATTGGGTTTTTAGAGATAAAAGAAGCCATCTAACTCTTCTATATACTATTTAAGATGGACTATTTAATCACATAAAAAATAGAAATTATGTAGAGATTATCCCTATATATTATGCTATTAGATACAACTATAGCTGTAACAAATTAATTATAATATATATGAAAAGTTATTTTAAGCTTTAATTTTCAATTAATTGAATTATAATTAACAAACTAACAAATAGTTGTAATTGTGTAATGGGATAAAAAAAAGTATAAAAATAAATAACAATGGTATTTAAAAGTTTTAAATTTACCTAATATTATAGTAAAATCTTAAATTCTCAATAAATTTTTACATTTTCTATAAAATAAAATGACAATAAAAAATAAAAAAAAATTTGATATCCATATTTTTACTTCAATTTTATGGTCTTCATTGAAGAAAATAAAATCCGATCAAAATCCTTAGTACAGAATGGACATAGATACTTCGATTGCAATTATAATCACTAATGATTCTTCTCTGCCATGCAAACCTGTTAACAAACACATAAACCTCACTAAAATCGAAACCGAAACCAAACCAAAATCGAAACCAAACTAACGGCAGAGAAAGAGAATCACACATGAAAAAAATAAAATTAAAAAACAAATAAATTTATAGAATGAGAAAATGTTACCTCCAACAACTTATACCTCACCAAATCCAATCTGTTAGCTCATCCACCAGTGCCCACGAAATCTAGGATAAGATTATTCTTTAAATAAGGCTTAAAAATTGATTAATTTATCCCATTAAGTGATTTAAAATTTTTAAGAAAAATAGATAATTTTATTAGTAAATCATAATTCAAATTTAGATATTGTTATATTTTTTTTGAGATCAATGTCTAAATTCTTGTCTTTTTTGTTTTTATTGGAAAAATTACAGTGGTAGTCCCTGTAATTTACCTTTTTTTCATTGTGGTCCTTGTTGTTTCAATTTAATCAATTTTGCCCCTTAATTTTACAGATTGTGTCATATTAGTCCAATAAATAACGGCGGTTAAGTTTGATGAATAGAAAATCAAATAATGTTTCAATTTGATCCATATAGTTTACAGGATGTGTCAATTTGGTCTTGTTATTTTGAGTTTCCTATAAATTACAGTGACTAAATTGACACATCCCGTAAACAACAGGGACCAAATTGAAACATCATTTGATTTTCTATCCATCAAACTTAACTGCCGTTATTTATTGGATTAATATGACACAATCCATAAAATTAAGGGGCAAAATTGATCAAATTGAAATAACATGGATCAAAATGAAAAAATAAGTGAACTACAGGGACCATTTGCATAATTTACCCTTTTTTTTATATTTTTGTGTGGTTTCTATTTGGTTTTTTTTTTTTTTTTTTTTTTTCCAATTTATTTAAGATGGAGTTGTGAGTTTCTATATATATATATATATATATATTTTCTAATTTAATTTATATAACGACTCGGATTTTAAATTGACATTGGATTGATGTATAGTGGTGCCTGTCACCTTAAAACTTGTACAGTTGTCAGACTCTTGGTATTGATGGGTTGGCAAGTAAACTTTAAATATTATAATTGAGGACTCTTGGGTGATATTTGGAACCTTGATTGAAGCCTTAACAAGATATATAGATAAGATTAGATAGAAAACCCCAAAATGGAGTTTGAGTTTTTGACCAGCCGTCACTCTTTTGCCCTTTTTTCCTTCCATACTTTGAATTTGGATGTGAGGTTACAACCATTGGAAAGCTTATTTCCGGGGCTTCAATTTGGACACAAGAACGACCTAGAACGGAGTCCCGATGAAAGAGTTATACCCATTTGAAGTTTTCACATCTGTGTTGAAAGCAGAGCCGCACGTGCGGGAAATAGCGCTGCATGTGCGGGCTGTGCGGGACAGCAGCTCAAAAACGAGATTTTTCGCCCATTTCTTATATTTTCTTTTCCTCTCTTCTTCTTCCCTCTTCCATGTCCGAAACCCTAGCTCCCAAAACCTTGATTTCCTTCACTTTTATCAACAATCTACCATGGTTCTTGCATCAAGGGTGGAGAACAAGAAAGGATCAACATTTCCAACCGATTGAAATTCGAATTTGTGGAGGATTCTTCTCAAGCTTGCTTTTCTTGCTTGAATCTTGAGTGTCACGACCCAAACCCGGCCCTATGGGTTTAGCACCGTAACTGGCCAGTAATCCGAGATTACCAAAGGCCTGCCAATCAGTAATACAGTAAATACAGAGTTCAGGGCCTGGCGGAAGCCAAAACAGTAAAAACTAGTGTCCATAGAGCTGTGTTAATCTGTATGCCAAAAACATTTTTCATACATTTATGCATTCACTACCGGTACAGTATACACAATCATTACAGACATTCAGTACGGGGACTTAATCCCTCGATAACAGTACAGTATAACAGTAAACGGTCTATACAACAGTACAACATAGTAAGGAGACCTATGGGGACACAAAAACACCCCAAGCCATGGCATGGCGTCTCGGAACCTCACAGTGAGGCACAAAGGTTGGCTGACAAAACTGGGGACCAATCCCACGCTCCTAGCTCCGGTCTGGTGGCTGAGCACCTACATATATATATAAACAGTGAGCTAAAGCCCAGTGAATAACATACAGTGTAAAGAGGTTATGAATGAATGTCCTTTCAGTAATGAAATCAATTCATTATACAGTATTTCAATCTTTCAGTATTTCAGTCAATCAGTATTTCAATCAATCAGTCATATGTGGTACATCCATTAGCCTATAAACAGTAGGTCCAAAAGGACCGGGCCTTAACAGACCCAACAATAATGATGGCCATCAATCAGTATGGTTCCACAAGGAAACCGACAGAGCTCTGTAACAGTCAATAACAGTAGGTGCTAAGGATGCCACAATACAGTTCAGGAAATAGGACATACATTCATTCAGTAAATAATATCAGTTCAGTAAACAGTTCGGTAATCAGTATTCAAAAGAAAACCATTTGAACATATCTTTACACAATCTGTTACTCACAGTGATTGGGCTATCAGTAGCTAGAGCGCGTCCCCGTGAGTCAACCCTAAACAGTCAATCAAATAGAACACACACTAAGTTTACAGTTGGAAATGATGATAATTAAATCCCTAAATTCCTCGGTGTGGTTCTATGTCTATATCCTCATTAAGATGCTCTAAACTAGGCCTAAGAATGCCTAGGATGCGATGAGGATGCAAAAATGCACTAAGGAAGCAATTCCAGAATTTTCAGTGAACAGGGCCTCCGCTCGAGCGCAGGTTTCCCCGCTCGAGCGGACAAGCACACAAAGGCCCACGCTCGAGCGTACATTCCGCCGCTCGAGCGGACTGATGAAAGGTGCAAAAATGCTGGATGCGCGATTTTCCCGCTCGAGCGGACTGTAAAACAATGCGAGAAAATACTGGGAGCATGCATTCCCCGCTCGAGCGTCACTTCTCCCGCTCGAGCGGACGTCCAAAATCTGGAAAATCCATATTCGACCTCTGAGTTTCAAACCAAGTTTTGATGCTCCAAATTCGATCCTCTTGGGCCCATTTTCTGGAAAACTCTTTCAAACACATAGAATAACAAGTTTTAAAACTCAATTTAAGAAATCAAGGCCCAAGGGTGTTTCAATTAAACTCAATTTCAAACCATTTTCAAGAACACTTTCAAAACATGACACGCATGATCTTTAAACCAATTTTCAGCTTCCAATCATACTCAAATGAGCTCAATTCTTTGAAAAGCAAGTTGAAAACATGGACTATAACAATACCATGAACATGCATGTGACAAATTGCCATGAACTCAACTTCAAACTCACCAATATATACATGCATGCATGAATTTGACTTCAATTCAACATGTATGAACAAAACCATGTCTTAGTTCTTCAATGATGTATGAACATGCAAGATGGAACTCCAAGACAACAAGAAGATGATGGTATCCTTACCTAGAGTGCCAATTACAAGGTGAGGAGGTTAAATTATGCCAATTACACTTCAATTCCAAGCAATTCAAGCCAAAATCTACAATCTGAGTCCAACTCTCACTCTTCTCCCTCACTTCCTCTTGTTTGGTCGGCTAGGAGCTCAAATGAGCTGATGAAATGTTTTGGTCACAATGTAAACAAGTCTCTAAGTGTGTGTGATGTAGTGGCCACTAAGTGGCAATTCCGTAAATAAGTCTAAGTTTGCAATTAACTCGTTTTTAATCTAATTTAATTATTCCTAATGAATTTCCAGATAATTATATCATTAAATCCCAAATATTATATCGATTCCAAAACATTAAACGGTTTCTAATTCGGCCGCCGATAAGGCCTTCAATTAGCAGTTTAAACATATAAATCAAACAGATAATCAATCAATCAAACAGATGCAACACGCAATTCAATAGACAAACTCATTCAGTTTCAGTTTCAGTTTCATTCAGTTTGTTCAGTAGTTCATCCAGTTCACTTATCAGTCATTAGCAGTTCAGTTTAATGGTAATCAGTATATAATTCAGTGGTTTAGCGGTAGTCAGTACGAGGGTTGTTACAGTCTCTCCTCCTTATAAGGAGTTTAGTCCTCTAAACTCGAGTTACCTTCAGTTTGGAAGAAAACAGGATTCAGCGGGAACAAATCCGGATATCGCCTAGCCATGTCATCTTCCCTTTCCCAAGTGGCATACACACCACCATGGTTCTGCCAGTCAACTTTCACTAGCGGAATCTCTTTGTTTCTCAGTTTCTTGATCCGTCGGTTTACAATCTGTATAGGCCGTTCCTCGTAAGTGTAGTCATCACTAAGCACTATCCGAGTAGGCTCAATCACATGAAACGGATCCCGAAGATAGTATCTCAACATCGAAATGTGGAAGATGTTGTGCATATGCTCCATTTCAGGAGGGAGCGCAACTTGATACGCCACCGGATTGATTTTCTCAATAATCTGATACGGTCCGACATATCTTGGTGCTAACTTGCCTTTGACTCCAAAACGAGTCTGGCCTTTCATTGGTGTCACTTTCACAAACACGTGATCACCCACTTCATATTCTCTATCCCGTCTTCTGACATCTGCATAACTTTTCTGTCTACTCTGTGCAGTTTTCAGTCTCTGCTGTATCAATTTCACTTTCTCAGTCGTTTCATACACAATCTCGGGCCCAAGCAACGGCCCATCTCCAACTTCTGCCCAGCAGATTGGAGATCTACACTTTCTGCCATACAATGCCTCGAAAGGCGCCATTCCAATACTAGAATGGTAGCTGTTGTTGTAGGCGAATTCAGCCAATGGCAGATGGCTCTCCCAATTTCCCTGAAAGTCCAGTACACACATTCTCAGTAAATTCTCTAGAGTCTGGATGGTCCTTTCTGACTGTCCATCTGTCTGAGGATGATAGGCACTACTCAGCCTCAATTCAGTACCCAACGCAGTCTGTAGGCTCTGCCAGAACCTCGATGTAAACTTCGAATCCCTGTCAGAAACAATAGATACAGGCACTCCATGCAATCTCACAATCTCATCAATATAGATAACAGCCAATCTATATGCATTATAAATTGTCTTGACAGGTAGGAAGTGTGCAGATTTAGTCAATCTATCAACAATAACCCAAATAGAGTCCATACCTTTCCTGGAGCGAGGTAATCCAAAGATAAAATCCATCGTGATATGCTCCCATTTCCACTCTGGTATGGGCAAGGGTTGCAGTAAGCCTGCAGGTCGTTGATGTTCAGCCTTGACCTGTTGGCAGTGAAGACATTTAGACACAAAGTCGGCAATTTCCTTCTTCATTCCTGGCCACCAGAAATTCTGTTTCAAATCTTGGTACATTTTCGTATTCCTTGGGTGAATCGAAAACTTCGAACTGTGGCCTTCTTGCAGAACTCTCCTTTTCAATTCAGTGTCATTTGGTACACACAGTCTGTCTTGAAATTTCAGTACATTGTTGTCAAATTTGAACCCCGGTCTCGGTTTTGAATCTCTTTCTTCAATAACCTTTTTCAAGAAATCATCAAGTTGTTGTTTCTCCTTAATTTCCTCAATCAAGGCTGGTTGAGCAGAAATAGCAGCTAAGGTTCCACCTTGTTCTTTCAAAACAATTTCAATTTCAGACTTTTCCAGATCAAGAAGCAACTCTTTCTGTCCAGTCAACAAACAGGCTAAGTTCCCAATCGATTTTCGGCTCAAAGCATCGGCAACGGTGTTGGCTTTTCCCGGATGGTACAAAATCTGTAGGTCATAGTCTTTTATCAGTTCAAGCCATCTCCGCTGTCTCATATTCAGTTCTTTCTAAGTGAAAAAGTACTTCAGGCTCTTGTGGTCAGTGTACACTTCACATGTTGCTCCGTACAAATAGTGACGCCAAATTTTCAGTGCAAACACTACTGCAGCAAGTTCTAAGTCATGGGTCGGGTAGTTCTTTTCATGCGGTCTCAACTGTCGGGAAGCATAAGCAAAAACTCTCCCATTCTGCATTAAAACACACCCCAAACCCTTATGAGAAGCATCACTAAAAACAGTATAACCATCCGTACCTGAAGGTAGAGTCAAAATCGGTGCAGTCACAAGTCGGGTTTTCAATTCTTGAAACGCTGATTCTCTTTGGTCAGTCCAGTCAAATGATATCCCTTTCTGTGTTAATTGAGTCAGTGGTAGGGCAATCTTAGAGAAATCTTTGACAAATCTTCTGTAATAACCAGCCAGTCCCAAAAAGCTTCGGACTTCAGTCACATTTGTTGGTCTAGGCCAGTCCACTACAGCTTCGATTTTTTGCGGGTCAACAGAAATTCCATCTTTGCTAACAACATGCCCCAAAAACATAATATGATCAAGCCAAAATTCACATTTAGACAATTTAGTATACAGTTTCTGTTCTCTTAAGGTTTGCAGGGCAAGTCTCAGATGATGTTCATGTTCTTCTACAGTCTTAGAATAGATCAATATGTCATCAATAAATACCACAATAAAATCGTCAAGGTATGGTTTAAAGATTCTGTTCATGAGGTCCATAAATGCGGCAGGGGCATTCGTAACTCCGAACGGCATAACTAAAAATTCAAAGTGGCCATACCTCGTTCTGAAAGCAGTTTTATCAATATCTTCCGGTTTGACTTTCAGTTGATGGTACCCCGATCTAAGATCAATCTTGGAAAACACTTGTGCACCCTGTAACTGGTCAAATAAATCATCAATACGCGGTAATGGATATTTATTCTTTACAGTTACCTTGTTCAGTTCACGGTAATCAATGCACAGTCTCAGTGAGCCGTCTTTCTTTTTCACAAACAAAACAGGTGCACCCCACGGTGAAGTACTGGGTCTGATAAACTTCTTGTCTAACAGTTCCTGCAATTGTACCTTCAATTCTTTCAGTTCAGTTGGAGCCATTCTGTAAGGAGCTTTAGATGTCGGCTGGGTACCCGGAACCACATCCACAATAAACTCAATTTCCCTGGCAATTCATCTGGAAATACATCTGGGAATTCTCTGACTATAGGAATACAATTCACGTCAGTTTTAACATTATCATTAGCAGGTACAGTCAATACAGAACACAGATATCCTTTACACCACTTTCTAATCAATTTGACAGCCTTTACAGAAGAAATCAGATATGGAGGAGGTACTACTCCACTCCCATTAAACACAAATTCGGGCAAACCCGGTGGACGGAAAACTACTTGTTTTGTTACACAGTCTATAGTGGCATGATATTTTTGTAGCCAATCCATCCCCAATATTACATCAAAGTGATCTATGTTCAATGGCAGTAAATCAATAAATAGGTGCATATCCCCAACAATAATCTCACAAGCAGGATACATATATGCACATGTCATGGATCCCCCAACAGGTGATGATACAGCTAACAAATAGTTCATGGGTTCTAAGGGTCTATTCAATTTACGCGAAAAAGCATGCGACACATAAGAATGTGTAGACCCCGAATCAATCAATACATAAGCATTCTGAGCACAGATAGAGAGGATATCTGACACAACGGTCTCGGTGTTTTGCACGTCTCCCGGTACTAGGGCAAACACTCGGCCCTGCCTCATAGGCTCTTTCCCGGTAGCTTTGGGGTTCGGTTTTGGTGCTACATTTGATGCTGTTGCGCTTGGTGCAGCTTTACTACTAGCTGGCGGGGCAGAGGGGCAGTCTTTGATTCTGTGGCCCACCTTGCCACACCTGAAACAAGCTCCAGAAACCTGGTAGCAAACCCCTTTGTGCTTGTTGCCACATACAGAGCAGGGTGGAGTAAATCCACTCCCTTGGCTGGGGCTAGTAGTCGACCCCGTATTCTGTTTCTTGTTTGCTGGGTTATGCTTGCCTTTCTTAAACTTAAAACCCTGCCTTTTCCCTTGCCACTCACTTGTCGGTGTTTCAGATTGTTTCACTGCTGCAATATTTGTCTCGGCCATCAAAGCCCGGTCGAGAACACCTATATAAGTTGGCATTTTCAAAACATTTATTCAGTCCTGGATAGCAACACTAAGGCCGCCTTCAAACCTCCTGGCCTTCTTATAATCGGTATCCACCATATGTGGTGCATACCTAGCAAGTTCGGTAAATTGCTTCTCATAGTCGGCAACAGATGTTTTGCCCTGCTTCAACTGTTCAAACTCAGTCACTTTTCTGTCTCTAATGCACTGGGGGAAATACTTTTCAAAGAAGGACTCCTTGAACTGAGCCCAAGTCAGAATGGTATTTGCATCACGGGTCAACATCCACCACCTTCTGGCTTCTTCCTGAAGGGTGAAGGTTGCCAACAATACTTTGTTTGCTTCAGAGCACGGAAAAACCTCAAACAACTTTTCGGTCTCAAGAACCCAAGCTTCAGCCTTTAACGGTTCTAAGCCTCCCTGAAAGGACGGCGGTTTCATTTTGCTGAATTTCTGAGTCAATGCAATGATATCCACCTCATTAGCATTCACATTTTGTACATTCTGTTCCGGTTGCACCGGAGGAGGAGGAGGTGGGGGCTGTTGGTTCGGTTATTGTTCGAGTCTTTCCATTATCAGTCCCATCATTTGTTCAAGTCTGGCCATTCTGGCCTCAGAGGATGATGCTTCAGTTTCATTTGCATTATCCATTTCACTATAGCAGTTATAACAGTTATCATTATAAATAGTTGTACAATTAAACAGTTTAACACTTTAACATATAATCAGTCAGTCATAAGCACACACTTTTCAAATTCATGAGATGCCCTAATTGCTTTTCTAGGACACCCTATAGCTCATTTGGACACATGTGTGCGGTATAACTCGTGGTTAAGTATCGCTCTGATACCACTCTGTCACGACCCAAACCCGGCCCTATGGGTTTAGCACCGTAACTGGCCAGTAATCCGAGATTACCAAAGGCCTGCCAATCAGTAATACAGTAAATACAGAGTTCAGGGCCTGGCGGAAGCCAAAACAGTAAAAACTAGTGTCCATAGAGCTGTGTTAATCTGTATGCCAAAAACATTTTTCATACATTTATGCATTCACTACCGGTACAGTATACACAATCATTACAGACATTCAGTACGGGGACTTAATCCCTCGATAACAGTACAGTATAACAGTAAACGGTCTATACAACAGTACAACATAGTAAGGAGACCTATGGGGACACAAAAACACCCCAAGCCATGGCATGGCGTCTCGGAACCTCACAGTGAGGCACAAAGGTTGGCTGACAAAACTGGGGACCAATCCCACGCTCCTAGCTCCGGTCTGGTGGCTGAGCACCTACATATATATATAAACAGTGAGCTAAAGCCCAGTGAATAACATACAGTGTAAAGAGGTTATGAATGAATGTCCTTTCAGTAATGAAATCAATTCATTATACAGTATTTCAATCTTTCAGTATTTCAGTCAATCAGTATTTCAATCAATCAGTCATATGTGGTACATCCATTAGCCTATAAACAGTAGGTCCAAAAGGACCGGGCCTTAACAGACCCAACAATAATGATGGCCATCAATCAGTATGGTTCCACAAGGAAACCGACAGAGCTCTGTAACAGTCAATAACAGTAGGTGCTAAGGATGCCACAATACAGTTCAGGAAATAGGACATACATTCATTCAGTAAATAATATCAGTTCAGTAAACAGTTCGGTAATCAGTATTCAAAAGAAAACCATTTGAACATATCTTTACACAATCTGTTACTCACAGTGATTGGGCTATCAGTAGCTAGAGCGCGTCCCCGAGAGTCAACCCTAAACAGTCAATCAAATAGAACACACACTAAGTTTACAGTTGGAAATGATGATAATTAAATCCCTAAATTCCTCGGTGTGGTTCTATGTCTATATCCTCATTAAGATGCTCTAAACTAGGCCTAAGAATGCCTAGGATGCGATGAGGATGCAAAAATGCACTAAGGAAGCAATTCCAGAATTTTCAGTGAACAGGGCCTCCGCTCGAGCGCAGGTTTCCCCGCTCGAGCGGACAAGCACACAAAGGCCTACGCTCGAGCGTACATTCCGCCGCTCGAGCGGACTGATGAAAGGTGCAAAAATGCTGGATGCGCGATTTTCCCGCTCGAGCGGACTGTAAAACAATGCGAGAAAATACTGGGAGCATGCATTCCCCGCTCGAGCGTCACTTCTCCTGCTCGAGCGGACGTCCAAAATCTGGAAAATCCATATTCGACCTCTGAGTTTCAAACCAAGTTTTGATGCTCCAAATTCGATCCTCTTGGGCCCATTTTCTGGAAAACTCTTTCAAACACATAGAATAACAAGTTTTAAAACTCAATTTAAGAAATCAAGGCCCAAGGGTGTTTCAATTAAACTCAATTTCAAACCATTTTCAAGAACACTTTCAAAACATGACACGCATGATCTTTAAACCAATTTTCAGCTTCCAATCATGCTCAAATGAGCTCAATTCTTTGAAAAGCAAGTTGAAAACATGGACTATAACAATACCATGAACATGCATGTGACAAATTGCCATGAACTCAACTTCAAACTCACCAATATATACATGCATGCATGAATTTGACTTCAATCCAACATATATGAACAAAACCATGTCTTAGTTCTTCAATGATGTATGAACATGCAAGATGGAACTCCAAGACAACAAGAAGATGATGGTATCCTTACCTAGAGTGCCAATTACAAGGTGAGGAGGTTAAATTATGCCAATTACACTTCAATTCCAAGCAATTCAAGCCAAAATCTACAATCTGAGTCCAACTCTCACTCTTCTCCCTCACTCCCTCTTGTTTGGTCGGCTAGGAGCTCAAATGAGCTGATGAAATGTTTTGGTCACAATGTAAACAAGTCTCTAAGTGTGTGTGATGTAGTGGCCACTAAGTGGCAATTCCGTAAATAAGTCTAAGTTTGCAATTAACTCGTTTTTAATCTAATTTAATTATTCCTAATCAATTTTCAGATAATTATATCATTAAATCCCAAATATTATATCGATTCCAAAACATTAAACGGTTTCTAATTCGGTCGCCGATAAGGCCTTCAATTAGCAGTTTAAACATATAAATCAAACAGATAATCAATCAATCAAACAGATGCAACACGCAATTCAATAGACAAACTCATTCAGTTTCAGTTTCAGTTTCATTCAGTTTGTTCAGTAGTTCATCCAGTTCACTTATCAGTCATTAGCAGTTCAGTTTAATGGTAATCAGTATATAATTCAGTGGTTTAGCGGTAGTCAGTACGAGGGTTGTTACATTGAGGTAGGGGTCCTAGTTCTACTTCAATGCTTACATTGATAGATAGATTTGTGGTATTTTGGAATATATAAATGCAAAATCTATATTTTGGACATATAGTGTAAATCATGAAATTTTGGGGTTATGGTTTGAAATGTTGGGGCTCTATTATGGGGTTTAGATTATGGTTTATGGATTATGGACCTAGGGTGTATAATAAATGGAAAGATTGGAACAAAAAGTAATGGGTTAAGAAATTTGGATTTTTCTTGAAATTTCTAGATTTTTCTTGAAACCCTAGGTTGATTTATGATGATAAACAATGACTTTGCCCAAATTGAAAGTACAATCATGAAATTGAGGTATGGAATTGTATATATACAAGTTTAATTGAATTTTGGAAGTGTTTGAAAATCATGTTAAAAATTTGCGATTGAACCTTATTTATGGATATTGTAAATTATGCTATGATATGAAATGAAACTTGGGGAAAAGGATTAGTTAATGATATGGATAACATGAGCCTTGGAATGAAATGATGAAATGAAAATTTAGGAGTACACTTTGAATTATAATTAGTGGTGTTGAGTTAAGATATGTTGAATTGTGGTGATTATGTAGAATTGTATTGACTATGTTGATTTTGGTTTTTGTGATATAAAATGTAGAGTTTCCAAAATGTGCTTAATCTCAAATTATTTTATTAAGTTCCCAGTGCGTTGGCTTAGTTATTTTGAAACTCAAGTGGATGATTTAATGGGGTTTCTTTATGGGGATGGGAAACATTTGGTTTTTGGTGAAAACACTAGAACTTTAGAGATTTCTGAGGAACATGAAAATGTTCATAAAACTCCTTTCTTTCTTTGAATATAAGATGAATGTGTGTAAATTCCATAATGTGTTTTGCAAGATTGGTAATCTTTTAAATTATTGAGTTGGAGAGATGGTTTTGAAAACTTCATGTGTAGTCCTTGGTGGAACCATGTTGCTTTGACTTGTGAAATGAGGAAGCTGATGGTATACGGCTGATTTGAGAAGGAATGTTATGAATCATGGAGATTTTTGCATTTGCATATCATATCATTTATCATTGTGCATTGTGGTTTTAAATCCAAGAGATTTGCATTCATGACAGAAAATGATTTGTATGAGAAATATGGAAATGTGAATGGGGTAAATACGTGGTAAGTCCGGATAGGGGGTGTAGTTGATTTGTTAAGTTGGCAGTGAGTGTCCAGGGTGAAAGACCCTAAAGCCGCGCAGATAGGTGTCGAGCCTTCCGGTTAGCACCGGTAAAAATGACAGTTTGGTAGTGTTTGTTGAGCCTACTTGCAGACACCAGCTTAGGGATTACCAGTGTCGTATTTACCGCCCCTTTTAAAGTAATGATGAAAGTTTGAAATTGATGAGATCATATGATGACATTGAGAACATGGTGATTTTGAAACATTGCATTGGAACAGATTGCATTGGAACGGATGTTTTTCCTCATTGATTTATCTTGGCATAGCATTGCATTTACATTTACTTTTGTGTTGAGGAAAAAGCATAACTATGTACATACTTAGTGAGAATACTCTACAGAACTTGGAAATTTATTTTAAAAGAATGGTTGGTTTTCGAAAATGGTTTTTGGGAGTTCACATCCCGCCGTAGTAAGCCGGCAAAAGGTGGATTGTGTTGAGCTATGTGTTGAGAGGTAAGTTGAGTTGATGATGTTTATTTTGTTGCTTGTGATGAATTTGTGAAATTTCATATTAATGTATAATTTGGTTTAAAGAGGAAATGTGCATGGGCATTATTTGTAAATAATGGGAACCAAAAAAAAAAAAAAAAAGATATGAGGATTATAGATTATAATGATAAACGTAACGAAGTAGTTGTGCTAATAAAAGTAAATTGTGAGAGTTGTTCCTTAATTAAATAAAGGATTGGCTTGGAAGGGTTTATTAACATTGTGTTATCTTGAAATGAAACTTTGCGGGTGTAATTAACGGGATGAATTGAGTATAGGAGAATTGTTGGCAAATCAAAAAGAAACTTGAACTTTAAGTTATGGGGTTTTAAGTTAAAAATAAAGAGTAAAAGAGTAGAATGAAAGAAAAGAGGAACATTAAAAATGGAAGTTAAATGAGAAATATTTTGGGAAATGGGTTATTAACCTTTAAATGATGTTGTTTCTTAAATACGGTTGTTTCACAAGGATCTATGGTTTTTCTAAAGTTAAGGGATGATTTTAATGGCTGAAGGTTTTTCTTACAAGTGTTTAAATTATTTTTGAGAAAAAAAGATACCTTACTTATGATATTTTGAGATTATGAAATGTCACCCTACTATATAGTATCACCCAGCATGCATGACCATTTTTATCTGTGTGTTAGTTATTGATTTAGAACTGTGAGATTCCTACTGGGCATTAGTGCTCACCCCGTTGTTGTTGTATCTTTTTACAGGAAAAATGTTTGGATTATTTGATTGAAGATGTACGGAGTTCTTGAGTCATTTGTATAACTTCATGGTAGTTGTAAAAGAAGTGGATTTGTATTTGTATTCATTATTTGTAGCTTCGCAGCAGAAGCATTGGCATGTATTATTGTTGTTGTATTCATTGAGAGAGAGAACATGCATTATCGTATTTCTGTTACTCAAGTGTAATAGATATTTGTATATGTAAAAAAAAAAAATATAGACCTAAATTTACAGGCTTTGGTAATGTTTTCGTGTAATTAAAATTTGGGGCGTGACAATTTATCTATGGTTTCTATTTGTTTTTAATTATTATTATTTAGGTAAGTTATGATGTGAGTTAAATATGTGATAGACATATGAGTTTTATTAATTTAAAATATGATGGTGGGAGATATTTTCAAATTAGATTTGTTTAGATAAACTTTAAAAAAATTTAAAATTTAAAATTGAATATTGAGATGCAAAAGAAATATTTTAACAGAATAAATAAAAATCAAATTTATTAATTTTATTTATTTGCATATCTGATTTTTGTATTTTTTTTTTTTTGGTTATATTATAATATAATATATAAGCTATAGATAGATATTCACAACTTTCACGAAAAGTATTATCTGATTTTTTGGGAAAGGGAGAAGGCAAGCAAGTTTTAATATTTGTTTTGGAAATCGGTGAGAGAGATTAGGATAGAGAGATTATGAAATATTTTTGATATATTTCCATTTGAAATTCATAAATTAAAGGATAATTATTATTTCTAAAATAATAAAATAAATAAATCAGTCAATAGTTTTTTTTAAATCTATTTTATAAATTTAAAAATCAATAATTTTAGAAAATTAATTAATTTGTCTTATTAAGTGATTTAAAATTTTGATAGACATACATAAAAAAAAAAAAAGATAATTATATTATTAAATCATTAGTCAAATTTAGATATTGTTATATCTTTTTGTGATCCATATATAAATTCTAATCTTCTTTATTTTTGTGTGGTTTTTATTTATTTATTTTTTCAATTTATTTTAGATGGAGTTGTGGGTTTTTATTTATTTTTTAAAATTTAATTTATATGTGGTTTCTATTTGTTTTTAATTATTATTATTTAGGTAAGTTATGATGCAAGTTAAATATGTGATAGATATGTGAGTTTTATTGATTTAAAATATAATAGTGGGAGATATTTTCAAATCAAATTTGTTTAGATAGACTTTATAGATTTTTAAAATTTAAAATTGGATATTGAGAGACAAAAGAAATATTTTAATTGAGTAAATAAAAATCTAATTTATTAATTTTATCTATTTATATATCTGATTTTTCTTCTTCTTCTTATGTTATAATATATAAGATATAGACAGATACCCACAACTTTCATGAAAAATATTATTTGATTGAGGAGAGAAAAGGAATGCAAGTTTTCAATTTTTTTTTTTAAAAAAAAAAAATGGTGACAAAGATTATGATGGAGAGATTATGAAATATTTTTGTTATTTTCCCATTATTATTTCTAAAACAATTAAATAAATAAATCAGGAAATAGGTTTTTTTAATCTATTTCATAAATTGAAAGTTCAATAATTTTAGAATGAGAGTTTGGAACTCTTAGGTGGCTTTTCATTAGAAAACCCATTTTTCTTATATAATATATAGATATAAATATTTACATTTGTTTTAGATATTTTTTTAATATACAAATTATTTTTTATATATTTTTTATAAAAATAATTTAACAATCCCATCACAAACCATAGTGTATGGGAGAAGTTGAAAAGGGTGTTGCAGTAACTATGAGAGAAGTTAAAAAGATTTGTGGTTTGGGAGAAATCAATAAATGTTGAGGTTATTTATTTTTTTAAATCAAAAAATTAAAAAATTAGAATTAGAATATTGGTGCTCCCACAAAACTTGTGGGTTAAAAACCTCCTTTTCCTTATATAATAGATAGCTAGATAGATAGTACAGGAAGGGAGGGATGCTTCACTGGAAATAGGCGTGCAAGTTAAAAACAAGGACTAGAATAAGGAAAGCTTCAAATCCCACAAGTCTGCATTTGCGACTCAATTTCGTTATAAAAATACCAGGATGCAATGCGACTACGTATATTACGCAATAGTCATTGTTGTGCGGTCTATTGAGTTTATTTTACCATTAATTTTGATAATTTAAGGTTTAAATTGGGACTAAAAAATCTCGTTCGAAGTAAATTTTTTGACTTTTTCAATTTTTGTGAGAGAAAAAACAAAATGATTATGATTTGGATGTGATATTTTCTTTTATTGATTTTTTAGCTTATTTTGTCTTTTTATGACTATTTTAGCCTCTTATAGACACTCCATTTTTGACCGCCCTTAAGACTTAGATGCCACTGATTGATCATTCGATGGTGTAGGCTATGCTATGCGAAGGTTCGATTTCTTCGGCAAGAGGAGCTCCGAATCCCAACCTTACACCCCATTTTTGGACCAAAATTATTTTAGACCTTAAAACCCTATCTTTCAAAATATTTTTGAAAAGGTTTCTACGATGTTCCGATGTTTGCATTTCGTTTAAATGTTGCATTTTTCGGTAAACCGAGTAAGGACAAGGTGGAAATGCATAAAAGAGAGGTGAACTCTTCAAAAAAAATATTTCAAAACATCTTGGTTAGAGGTTTGGAGTTGAAGAAAATTGGAGGAGAGGGAAGAAACCAAGTTGGGGAAGCAGATGGACATGAACTGTTAATAAAGAGTCGAGCGACCCTTGCTAAATTAGGCCTATCCTTTTGTACACATGGATTTCAGCTATGAGGCAACCACCATTGGAAAGTGGACTTCTGGAGTTTCATTTTACACTCAAGAATCTCCTCAAGACGAGGCCAGATGAGGGAGATATGGCTAGTTGAAGTTGGGCATCAATTCGATTGAACTGAAAATGAGTAGTCTTCACTAGAATGAGCATACCTTCTTGCACACTTGGAATTTTGATATGAGGCTGCCACCATTGGAAAGAAGAGTTCCAGAGATTTAATTTAGGCTCAAGAATGATCTGCAAAGGAGTCCAGATGAAGGAGATATGCCTACTTGAAGTTAGTACCAGAAACCAGTTTTTACTTTCCAGCCACTAGTGAAGCTTGTTGGCCATGTGTTGGCCACAAATGGAGTTTGCTAGCCACAGGTCGGCCAAGAGTGATCCTTGTCGGCCACCAATGGTGGCCGGCCGGTCACAAGTGTCCAGAAAGCTCAGATTTTGCAGATATTTCTCCTCCAGTTGTTCTACACTGTGCCAGCTGTCCTGTATTCAGATATTTTTGACCTACAGCCATATTTTTCTACATATAGAGGCCATTCTCTATTGTTTTCAAGGTTGAAAAAAGTTTGGGAGCCTCTTTCTCAAAAATCACTCACTCTCTCTCTTTCTCTCTCTCTCTCTCTCTCTCTCGATCAAAGTATCTTATCTTTGGGCTGAGATTCCTTGGAACCTTATTTGAGCTTTAGAAGGTGATTTTAGCTTGATTTGGTGCCTCATTTGTGCCTAAAGTGTGTTGTGCCTCAAGAAGTATAAGACTCACCTTTTAAACTTGTTTTGCATAACTTGTTTCACCATCTTTTTGTACTATTTTTGGCCTGGTTTTCAACTATAAAAACCTCTGTTTTTCAGTCATAAAAATGGTGGTTTGAGTCTTTGTGAGTTAGGGGGTTGTCCCCCATTTTAGCTCTTTGGCTTGTTAAGCTTTTTGTGCTATCTTTCATCACATTCAAATCAACTTTTTTGGGCATTTTTCCCACTGAAATTCAGAGGTTTTTCAGTGACAAAAACCTCATTTTGAAGTCCAAAATTAGAGGGGTTAGTCTCCCCTCCTTGTGTCTTGCTTCCATGCCTAGGTTGCTTCATATGTTAGCTTGACTTTCTAGCTTAACTTAGCTTAATTCAAGCATGTTTTAGGCTCTATTTTGGCATGTTTCAGCTCTATTTTGGGTTGGTTGGAACACTTGTGGCTTGCTTTGTATGCTTGCAGTGCTATTGTGCTTAATAGTTTAGCTTGTGCTATGTTTTGGCCTTTTATTCTAGCTATCTTTAACTCACTTCAAGCATGTTTTGGGACTCCTTTTAGGCTATCTTAGGACTGTTTTGAAATGTTTGTACCTTTTGAGCTTTGTCTTGAATGCCTATAGTATAATGGTCTTCACTAGCTTATTGTTTTAAAGCTTTAAGCATGATTTGCTTGAGTTGATTGCATGTTGTAATGTCTTTTTACATGTAATTTCAACATATATAGATCTGTCACATGCTCATTTGTTTCACTCTTTCATTGCTTTTGAAAGTTGCTCTTGGGTATTGTTTGTGAGCTTAGATAGCTTAACATGTGAGCATGTTTTTTTCTAGCATTTTGTACCTTAATCTCAGCATGTTTTTGTTACTATTTTGGCTGGTCTTAGCTCTCTTTTGAGTTGGTTTGGTCCTTTGGGGCTTGTGTTGTGTGGTTGTGGTGCAATCTCCTTCACTAGCTTAATGTTTTAGGCTTTTAAACATGACTTACATGAGTTGCTTGCAAGTTTTGGTGTGATTTTGCATCCCATTTCAGCACTGAAATCTCTGCCATCTCCCTCTCTTCTTCACTCTTTCATTTATTTTGAAAATGACTTTGAACCCTTTGTTAGCTTTAGTGTGAAATTGAGACACTTGTGCTTAATGATTTTAATCGTCTCTTGAGGGTTTCTACTAACCAACGGCATGAGGACTCTTTCATGCTCAAGGCACTTGTGGTTTAAGCCTACTTTCAATTAGAGGACTCTCACTTTGGACTTGATCAGTTAAAGGATTAATCGGTAATGTAAAATAAGTAAATAAAATTGGACAGGTAAAAGAGGCAAGCTAACCATCTTTGTGTTGCATTGCATGTGTTCGGATCGGACGTTAATCTGAACATAAGAAAAATGGGACGTTTCATACTCAAAATGATGAAACGTGCCATTATTCTTGGTCACTGTCACCCTTGATCATGCATGATAGGGTGGTGGTTGTTTTGGTCTTGTTTGAGCACTCATTAAACTTGTACAAGCTTGGTTCTTTGGTCATCATGCATTGAAAATGCTTGGTTGATGGTTTAGGAACCAAGAGTTACACTCTTTTGAGCTTATGTAATGATAAGAAGGGTAGCAGTACATATACTCCTTGAGAATACACTGCTTTGCCTCTATTTACTCTCTATTGCAGCAAAAAAGAGAAGTCCAAGAAAGCAGTGGCTGATCGGCCACTTGTATCAGCAGACTGACCACCCTAAAAAGCCGACCGGCCACCAACGGTAGCCGACCGGCCAGAAATGAATTTTGCACCAGTGTGCTCCTGAGTCGGGGCAGAAGCATTCTGGAAGTTGGCACAACTTTCAAAGATCAAACGAGTGCAAACACAGGGATCTGATGGCAAGGCGGTGGATTTTCGAGAGGAAGCCAACCGAGCATGCATGCCTTTATCGCCCTTGAGGCTATTTACTTGCTTTGTTTAAATTAATCAGTAGTAGCTAATTCATTCATTCATTTAAGTGTTATAATTATTGAATTAGCTTAGATAGTTAATTAGTTTAATTGCTTTAATTAGCTTAGCATAGCTAGTTATTCAATTTTGGTTTGTAATAATTAGCTAACTGGAAAAGTTAATTCGTTTTGTGTTGTAATAATTAGCTTAATTAGCATAGCTAGTTAGCTAATTTATTCGGACCCTCTTTCGCAAGGGCGTAATGTTGTAATAAATGTGCTTGCGTGTGTGTATGCATGTCTTCCAACCCCACGTCTTTCTCTATTTTATTTAATCGCTTTCTAGGGTTAGATTAGGAACATTTTCAATTAGCATACTTTATGCTTGCATGATTGCATCCATTCATTTGTATTGCATGCATCGAGGCTCGATGCATCATTCAAACTGCATTGTCAGCATTGTCAATTCAATACACTTCCTTGAATACGTGTTTCAGAGCATGCTATGAAAGTGTTGCAAATACCATGATTAGGTAGCCGAGCCTATTAATTGCATTATTTCTTGTGTTGCATTAGGCATCTTACATAGTTAGGATCATGCATCTTTCTAACTAGCTTTTGTTTTGGCTTGGAGTACTCGGTGAGTCTTTATGCTTTAGCATGCTTGCATGAGTGTGATTGCCATATTGCCATGTTTCGCATGCTTGCCATGAGGCTATGTGCTTACTTGCTAAACTGTATAAATGCTTGTGGATGAAGGCTTTGTTGCTTGAATTGGAGCAATTCATTAAGCCCACTTTGCGAAGTGGCGAAATCATGTTTTAAGCCCATCATGTTTGATGGCAAATCCGCGTTTTAGCCCACTTGAGGGTGGCAATTTCAAACCATTTTCAAAAACAAACATGAATTGAGTTGTTCCAAATCTTGCGACTTAGTCTATACTTGCTTGTGTACGTCACATAGTAAAGTTAGCTAATAACTGGAATAAGAACACACGAGATTTATAAAAACAACATATTATGATAGTAGAGGCCGATCTTTGATCGGGCGAGCGGGGGTACTCATTTCAAGACCTTTCCCTCTCGTACCCAAGTTCTCGAGCCGAGAGAACTTCGGTGATGACGAACACATGGCCTTTGGCACAAGTCAGGGTTTCCTAAATTTCCTAAAAATAAAATATTTAGGTGGCGACTCTGTAATTTGGCAAAGTAGTCTAGTTTTGATATTATTTGATCTAAAATCAATTTTCCAAAATGATTTGCCGGATTGGACTCTTTGGTGTTTATCAGTTTCACATTGCATTTTTTGAGATTAGATTCAGAACCATGACAGGATTCCGAACTGTAGGACTAATTCGAGCTCTCCAAAAAGGAGGCGTGAAAAAATCGAGCTGCAGTTTATGGCGACTCTATTGGGGATTTAGAGAACTTGACTTGAACTCATGATATTTTGTTTTATTTACACTTATGTGTTTCTTTGTATTTGCATTTGCATTGGTGCGCCTAAGTCACAGTGCTTGCCATTTGCTATTCCTGAACGGTTTACCGAAGGCTTGCTTGGAAAAGCTTGCCAAAAAGCTGACCGGTTGCGGGCTCTGCCACGATGGGAACACAACCCTTAGATCTAAACTACTCCTGTACCGTTTGATCCTCCTTTCACTTCTCGATGTTAGGTGTGAGAGGTATATTAAGTAGTCTTACTGAGGTCCCCTTTTTGACCAATCAGCCTAGTTGGATATCGGAAGCCATAGAGACTGTTCCAAACTAGGACAGGTTGCTCACCCGAGTGCAGAAATTGTACGAAACCACTTGTTTGCATAGTGAACCCCTAGTTCCTAACGAAACTAGAACAAGGTAACCCTACCCCATCATAGGGGTGTTTTGGTTCTCTATAACTAGTATATGCTTTACAGTGAAACTGTACAGGGATGTGCTTGTCAATTGCCAAGTTGGTATCAGTTTGTGGGGCAGAATTTAGTAGAGAGCACAGTCATTCAGCTATGCCCATATCTGTTTTAGTGAAATTAGGCTGAGATGCCGTCTGTTTTCTCTTCTGCAAGGTAGTCCTGGAACCATAGCTTCAGAAGGCTCCAATATCCCCCAGGTACTCTGGACTTGTGTCAATAGACTTTGTCAGGTCAGAAATTGTTCAGAAGCAACCTATGTTTACCTCACCCCCACCGGTTACAAGACGAAGGAGGTTCAGGAAAAATTCACCAGTACAGTTTCTACAGCAGTCACCCCTCAGTTCACCCAAGTCTAGTCTGGTCTGGGAACAGTTGTCTACATTCAGCTTAAGATGAAATCAATCACTCATTCCCATGGCTCAGTATCCCCCAGCCAGTGTGGAAAAACAGGTACAGCACCTACAACAGACAATCGAGGCACTGCAGTAGGACGTAGTCCGTCAGGCTGAAGTCACGGCTCATCAAGCCAAAGTGATAACCTGGCTACAACAACAACAGCCACAGCCAGTCGCGGCTTCTGTATCTCATGCACCTCCCATGGGTAACTCGACACCCGGAGCCACTACCCATACTGTTAATGTCCAAGAGACTTAGGGCAATCTGGCGGAGCCAATCCCTGCACAAGCCTCTAAAGCTCCTGTTTATCAAACCAAAGCTCCGTTTGAATTTGAGGTTGACCCAACTGCATTTAAGGTCAATAAACTAGAGAAGTTATTCAAACGAGCACAGGGAGTGAACTCCATCCCAGATTTAGAGGACGAGTATATTGAATATGCGGTTACATTACCGGAGCGATTCAAGATGCCGCATATTGACCGCTTCGACGGCTCTAGAGACCCAATGGTGCACCTCCACTTGTTTTTTGATATCTTGAGGCCAAATAGGTTTGACCCTAGCCCAGAAGTTGTCTCTTTTTAGCTAAACCATGTCTCGGATAGCCGCAATCTGGTATGCAAAATTGGAGAACTCTATGAAACAGAACTGGAAAGAGATGGCTGAGGCCTTTATTGCTCAATACTCCTACAACACACAGATCAAGGTCACAACTCGTGATCTCGAAGTCACCGACCAAGAGCCAAAGGAGGGTTTTTCAGAGTTCATGACGAGATGGAGAGCAAAGGCCTTGATGGTGACTACAAGGCCTTCCAACAGAGATCAGATCAAGATGATTGTTCGGAATTTGCATGGCAAGTTGCTGTAGAGGATGAGCGTTCTACCTCTGTTTACCTTTCTAGACCTTCATGAAATGGGGGTTCAAATTGAGGATGCCATCAAACAAGGGATCTTTGCAGAAGATAATGAGCCTTTGAAAAAGAATGTTGTTCATAGTTCCAATGATATTACTGATGGTAGCACAGCTGCGAAATGCTCAGAAGCAGACACTATCACCACTTCCCTCAATGGCCAAAAACCAACCACTTCAAATTGGTCCCAAGCCCGAAATTTTCATCCCCTTTACATGAGTCTCTCTTAAGCTTTGAAAATGCTGCGAGAAAAAGGGTATCTAGAGCTCCTAGACCTTAACCCCTTCCAAATCCTCTTCTATTAAGATATGACCTAACTAAATACTGTGCCTATCATCAACATCATAGTCATGATACGAATCGTTCCATTCGCCTCCGTCATAAGATTCAGGATCTTATTGATGAGGAGACCATAGCTCCACCAAAAGGACCTTGGGCTAGTACTGACCCGTCACCTCTACATCTCAATCTAATCCATACACTGCCATCCACCTACAATCCCAGCACATACATCACCCCAGCCTATTTACCCAAGCCTGAGGTGTTCATTCCAGAAAATACTAACTTATGCATGATGCATGCACTCGAACCCCAATCATCTTAACCCATGAACCCACTACTCCTGAGCTGATGAGAATGATTGAAGATCTTCAGAGAATAGTGGTAGATCTAGCCTTTGGGATATTGGCTCCGTCATCGACCACAACACATACCAAGAATTTCATGTTAAAAGGCTCCTTAATCCTAGGATGGGCTGCATTGGAAGAAGGCCAATCTCTTGGCAAAGTGAAGGCAAATGGCAAGAACAAGGATGGGGCAGGCATTGGTCCCTATGAACATCTTCAGTGGGCTGTTGAGGCTTTAAAGGCTGAACGACTGAACAAACAGCAAGTGCTCGTAGTTGTTGCAAAGACTGTGGATGGCACTTTTGCTGCTCAAGATGAGAGCATTCTGAATCAAGGGGCAAGTCGGGAAAAAAGATGTCGTACTAGAAACACCCCTTTCTGCTTTAATCCTACACTCGGAAGAGATCATCAAACCCAGTCAGCACTTGTCAATCCCTTTGCGGGTACATCCAACACAACTCCACAAACCTCAAAGCACCAACCTCGAGGACAGAGGTTCTTCGCCCCACTTTACATGACCGTGTCCAAAGCTCTCCAAATCCTTATAAGACAAGGCTATCTCAAACCCTTTGAGCCTCGGCCTCTCCCAGATCCCCTTCCAGCTAAGCATAATCTGGCCAAGTACTGTGCCTTCCATCAACAAGCTGGCCATGACACTAACATTTGTTTTCGTCTTCGCCACGAAATACAATATTTGATTGATAAAGAGGTCATCATCGCACCAGGTCCTACAAAGTCTATCGGTACTGGATCAATGAAGTTGGGGGATAATGTGACTATGTAATTAGGGAAGGAACCACCTACTGATGGTGCTCATTTTACTCTAGATATGGGGATGGCACGCACTGTTTTAAGTAATTTGTGAATGCTATTTACTTTACTTTCTGACTTGGGTATTGGGTCAGTTTTGTTGTGTTGTTTTGAGTCTGTCTTGTTGTATCGAGTCAATCCTATTGTATTAGAGTCGAGTGTTTTTGAGAGTGTTACCTCGGACATCACTATCTTGTTTTGTGTTTGTCTTTTACACTCTTTCTTTTGCGTCCGTTTCTGCCATTGAGCCAGTTGTGCCAGAAAATCTGAATGAAACAGCAGAGATTTTTACCTATTTTTCTATGCCTTGAAATCATTGCATTGACCTAAGTTTTTCAAAACTTTTCTAATACTGTGATGAAAATAAAGAGGAAGGAATTCCTTGGGATTTTCAAAAATTTGATCAACCGAGAGAAAGAGAGGCATGCTAAGCCCTTAATGAATGAGATCATGTTTGTTAATGTGAGTACTGAAAAAGATCCTAACTTGATCTAGATTGGTTCTACATTGTCTTCAGCATGAGCGACTAGTCACTTTCTTAAAAGATTTCAAAAAATGTTTTGCGTGGTCCTACGAAGACATGCGTGGAATTGGTTTTGAGATTGTGCAACATAGGATCGCTCTTAGTCTCAAGATTCGACCCCTTTGCTTTCAAGCTTTGAACCTTGACTCAGAATGCTCAAACGATCAATCACAATATAAGGCTTGTATGGCCGAATTGACAGCAACCCTTGAACTAAGGGCAAGAAGGTCAGATTTAGAAAGTCAGATGTCGTGAAAAGGAAGCTTGCAAAGCTAGATCAGAAGTAACCCTTGAACTAGGAGCAAAAATATCAAATATGCTCGAAGAGTCAAAGATGAGTCATTTCTCAAGCTAATGAAGACTAGCAAGAAAGCCAAATCCTAGAATGGAGAAAAGAAAGTTTTTTTGCTGAAGGACAATCGAGTTCCTATCCACAACACTGGGGGCAAATTCAGACCCGATTGAATGGAATCCTACATCATCAGTGAACAACAGCCATTCTCCTAGATTCAGATGGCTTCGAGATCTCAAAACCAATCAACATGGACAAGTTAAACGTTTCTATCCTTGAGAGGCTTACTGGGTTGAAAACCCAGAAGAGCGACTTAAGCAAAAGTTAGAGTAAGAAAAAAAAGAAAAGAACAAAAATCAAAAAAATGAAAAAGAAATAAAGAAAAATGAAGAAAAAGAAAAAAAAAGAAAAAAGAGAAAAAGAAGAACAAAGACAAATGAAAAGAAAAATAGCTCGTAAGGTTGAAAACCTAGAAGGGCGACCTTAGCAAAAGTTAGAGCACAAAAGGAGAATGTCAATATCCGAGTGTACCTTAACTCGGAACTACGCACGGCCTGATTCCCATCCTTGGGATACGTAGGCAACTTCATCCCGAAGTTCGGCCCCAATCATTTTTGGCCTTCTTGGCTCATCCATGTTGATTGGTTTACCCTTGTTCAACTCGACTATCCAATCCATGTACAAATTGGCTCATCTTCGTTCAAATTCGGTTGTCCTATTCCGTTAGAAAGATTCAGCTACAAGACAAATCAAATTATGATATGAGGTTGTGCATCTTAAGATTAAACTCTATGTTGGTCAAGCAGTGGCCATTTGCAAACAGTTTTTGAGAATTTTTAATGAGGTTGACTAATTCTCTCGAAAATTATTCCATTTTTTCAAAACTGGACCATTTCTTAGACCCAAAAAGGAAAATTCTCACTGCTCACGACCTGATTTGCATGATTTCAAATCAAAAAGTTGAATAAGCTTGTTAATCTAACTCTCATGTTGGTCAAAATTGTTTTAGCAGAAAACCAAAAAAACAAAAAAATGGTCAAAATTATGAACTAGGGGCACAGTTAAGTCAGGTTTCCTATCTTTTCCCCATTATCAATGCACTTGCAAGAAAGGACACAACTGAAGTTAGCCATAGAGGCCAAAAGCTCTCATCCTCCAAGCAGTGAGGTATCAAGCCAAATGCGAAGCACAAATTAAAAATGGAGCTGGATATTCGATCCCCTTATCTAGATGGGTTTGATCACACCCAAATTGGCGTCTAACCTGGAATGGGGATGTAGAAAACGCAATGTGTGAGACTAATCAATTGTATACTTGGCTGGTGGGACATGCTGTAATTTATCTCGGTCAAGTTAAGTGAGGGGCATCATCAACTGATATTAGTTGCAGATCTGCTGCGCATCCAGTCGCATCACAACCCCTCTGTGGGAAAGCTCACTAGTTGTGGGCAAAAGAAGGAGAATCTAGTAAAATACTAGGGGCAAGAGCCCACAACTTCCTGCTTATCCATCAACCACCCAAGGGAGGGATAAAGAATAAGAGAGATTAAAGAATAGAGAGATGTGCGCTGAGAGGAAAAAGTGAGGAAAGGGCTTATTAGAGAAATAGAGATTGAGTGCCAGAGCGATGTGAGAATCAGAAATGAGAAAAGGTAGGAAACAATACCTGGAGAAGCTACGAGCTCCCCGTGAACTGAGAAGTCTCTCGCCATTGGAATACATTCGAGTGTTGTGTTGGTTGTTTTTGTTTGTCTCGATTCTTGTTTGAGTCATTTTGAGTGTCAATGCTTGTATTTAGGTTGTTTTACCTTGTCTTTCCCTTTGTTGAGTCGTGGTGTTCTGTAGTTAGTCATAGTCTCAATATCCGGTCAAAACTCATTCTCAAATCTCAATTTCAAAAATAAATTGTTTTGTGCTCAGAGTGCTGTGCCATTCTCCACATTTGTACAAAACATGATTCTTTCTTTCATACACTACAGGGTTCAACCTAGATTGTGTGAGAACAATAGAACAAGGACCTATCTGAAGCTACATGGGTTCCGGACTGCGAAGCAAAAGGAAAGAGAGGAAAATCGGAGCATCTGAGTGTGTTTCAACTTCAGCAAATTCCGAGATTGCATTCCGGATATACCTCTATCTCAAGCTCAAGCTCAAGCCTGCTTCAAGCCAGAATGGCAATCAGAAGTGCTCTCCCTAAGTACCATTCCCTGCCAGAGGCATCTTAGCTATGTTTGCAATGAGTTCCTAGGAGACCAACTGCGATGGTGGAAACTAGAGTTCAAATGGCTAATGCCTAGAATGCAAAGGTTCAGAATTTTTGAGACTAAAGTCTGGTTTAAATACCCAAGGGTGCATCCTTGGCTTGAAATCTGTATGGCAACCCCATAGATTGAGATAGCATGTGTGCACCTCAATTCTAAATACTGAACCAACCTAGTCTGTCACCCCGTTGGAGAATAGGGAAAGTTGTGAATATGATTGGGAAAAAAAGCACCATCCGTGGCTTTAACATGCAGAGGTTACCCCTTGTCAGCATTTTAGGACCTTTGTACTATGAATTGAAGGTAAGAGTTCGCAGAACACAAGGGGAGATCCCCATCAGAGTAGAGCGGTTTATCGCCATTCACTATGAGGTGTTTTCTAAAGCGCCGCTTTGTTTGTTTATTGCATTCCCTAGACATCATGCACTACATTGCTTGTAACATGTATCATATCATCGCGCTTATTGCATTTATTTGCATCTTGTGTTATCTTGTATCATTTATCCTTTTATACTGAGCAGCTTTTAGGATTGTTGTCCCCCAGAGCTTTCTCAGGATGCATGGAACACGTTCCTAATGGCTTTTCTTTGGACCTCTTCTCACGATTTCAGCGTGGTTAGAGTGTTCCTTTCCTCACACGATTTCAACGTGTTTGGAATTTTTCTCAGGATGCGTGGAATACGCTCCTGATGGCTTTTCTTTGGACCTCTTCTTACGATTTTAGCGTGGTTAAAGTGTCCCTTTCCTCACACGATTTCAGCGTGTTTGGAATTTTTCTTAGGTTGCTTGGAACGCACTCCTGAGTAGTTGTTTTCAGGCCTCTTCTCACGATTTCAACGTGGTTAAAGTGTCTTTTTCCTCGCACGATTTCAGTGTGTTTGGAATTTATCTCAGGACGTGTGGAACGCGCCCCTGAGTAGTTGTTTTCGGGCCTCTTCTCACGATTTTAGCGTGGTTAGAGTGTCCCTTTTCTCGCACAATTTCAGCGTTTTTGGAATTTATCTCAGGATGCATGGAATGCGCCCCTAAGTAGTTGTTTTCGGGCCTCTTCTCACGATTTCAGCGTGGTTAGAGTGTTCTTTTCCTCACATGATTTCAGCGTGTTTGAAATTTATCTCAAGATGCATGGAACGCGCCCCTAAGTAGTTATTTTCGGGCCTCTTCTCACGATTTCAACGGGGTTTAAGTGTCTCCTTCCTCTAACGATTTCAGCATGTTTGGAATTTATCTTAGGACGTGTGGAACGTGCCCCTAAGTAGTTGTTTTGGGACCTTTTCTTACGATTCCAGCGTGGTTTGAGTGTTCATTTCCTCACACAATTTCAGTGTGTTTGGAATTTGTTCTTCCTCGTCTCACGATTCCAGTGTGGTTAGAGTATGTCACCCTATTCATCTACTGCATTATCTGTTTTATCGCCTACATCCTTTTCATGTTAAGCTTAGTTTTGTATGTGCCCATACTTTTCTCGTTAAAACATAGCTCTGCATGTGTGCGCACCTATTCTGCAAGAATTGTGGTCTAAGGGTTTCGGCACCTTTTCTGTATTAGACGTGGTTTGTTTTGTGTCCATACATTTTCTAGGTAAAATATGGTTTGGCTTGCACCATATTCACTGCATCCATTGCATCGTAGTTTGTTTTGTTGCATTCAGCATTTAGGATCACGATCTTTCCCCAGCAGATCATTCCTCACTTATATTATGCCACATAATTACTTGTATTCTTGCTGCGAAACAATAGTTCTACATGTGCACACGCCTATTCCACTAAGAGAATTGTGGTTTGAGGGCTCCGGCACCTTTTCTGTGTTAAATGTAGTTTGATTTTCCATCTCCATCCCTTTATGATATTTGTATGGTTTTGCACTGCTTATGGTTTGATGATTCAAATACATTGTATATAATGTGCATTATTTCATTGCATTGTTTCATTATATTGTGTATCATTTACATTCTGCCCCTGAACTATGCTGGTTTGATTCCTTGCAAAGGGATACGTAGGCAACCTTTGGGTTCAACCAACTACATTTGCATTTTGCTTGTTTGCCCAAGTCTTATGGCCTTGTCAAATGGGTCATCTCTAGGTTTTGACATTCACTCACGTCATTTCATGACTCTGAGCTCTATCAAAGAGGGGTAACTTTAGACACCCTATTTTTTACCGCCCTTAAGACTTAGGTGCCATTGATTGATCATTCGATGGTGCAGGCTATGCTATGCAAAGGTTCAATTTCTTCGGCAATAGAAGCTCCGAATCCCAACCTTACACCCTATTTTTGGACCAAAACTATTTTAGACCTTAAAACCCTCTCTTTCAAAATGTTTTTGAAAAAGTTTCTACGATGTTTAGATGCTTGCATTTTATTTAAATGTTGTACTTTTCGGTAAACAGAGCAAGGACAAGGTGGAAATGCATGAAAGAGAGGTGAACTCTTCAAAAAAAATCTTTCAAAACATCTTGGTTAGAGGTTTTGAGTTAAAGAAAATTGAAGGAGAAGGAAGAAACCAAGTTAGGGAAGAAGATGGGCATGAACCGTTAACAGAGAGTCGAGCAGCCCTCGCTAAATCAGGCCTATCCTTTTGTACACTTGGATTTCAGCTATGAGGCCACCACCATTGGAAAGTGAACTTCTGGGGCTTTATTTTACACTCAAGAATCTCCTCAATCCAAGGCCAGATGAGGGAGATATGGCTGGTTGAAGTTGGGCATCAATCCGATTAAGCTGAAAATGAGCAGTCTTCACTAAAATGAGCATACCTTCTTACACACTTGGAATTTTGATGTGAGGCTGCCACCATTGGAAAGAATACTTCCAGGGATTCAATTTAGGCTCAATAATGACCTACAAAGGAGTCCAGATGAAGGAGATATGCTTGCATGAAGTCAGGGCCAGAAACTAGTTTTTGCTTTCTAGCCACTAGTGAAGCTTGTCGGCTATGTGTCGGCCACAAAATGGAGTTTTCCGACCATAGGTCGGCCAGGAGTGATCCTTGTCGGCCACCAGTGGTGGCCGGTCGGCCACAAGTGTCCAGAAAGCTTAGATTTTGCAGATATTTCTCCTCCAGCTATTCTACACTGTGCCAGCTGTCCTGTATTCAGATATTTTTTACCTGAAGCCATATTTTTCTATATATAGAGGCCATTCTCTATTGTTTTCAAGGTTGGAAAAATTTTGGGAGCCTCTCTCTCTAAAATCACTCTCTCTCTATAATTCTCTCTCTTGATCAAAGTTTCTTATCTTTGGGCTGAGATTCCTTGGGACCTTATTTGAGCTTTAGAAGGTGATTTTAGCTTGATTTGGTGCCTCATTTGTGTCTAAAGTGTGTTGTGCTTCAAGAGGTATAAGACTCACCTTTTAAACTTGTTTTGCATAACTTGTTTCATCATCTTTTTATACTATTTTTGGCTTGATTTTCAACTATAAAAACCTCTGCTTTTCAGTCCTAAAAATAGTGGTTTGAGCCTTTGTGAGTTAGGGGGTTGTCCCCCCTTTTGGCTCTTTGGCTTGTTAAGCTTTTTGTGCTATCTTTCATCACATTCAAATCAACCTTTTTGGGCCTTTTTCCCACTGAAATTCAGAGGTTTTTCAGTGACAAAAACCTCATTTTGAAGTCCAAAATTAGAGGGGTTAGCCTCCCCTCCTTGTGTCTTGCTTCCATGCCTAGGTTGCTTCATATGTTAGCTTGACTTTCTAGCTTAACTTAGCTTAATTCAAGCATGTTTTAGACTCTATTTTGGCATGTTTCAGCTCTATTTTGGGTTGGTTGGAACACTTGTGGCTTGTTTTGTATGCTTGCAGTGCTATTGTGCTTAATAGTTTCGCTTGTGCTATGTTTTGGCCTTTTATTCTAGCTATCTTTAGCTCACTTCAAGCATGTTTTGGGACTTCTTTTAGGCTATCTTAGGACTGTTTTGAAGTGTTTGTACCTTTTGAGCTTTGTATTGAATGCCTACAGTATAATGGTCTTCACTAGCTTATTGTTTTAAAGCTTTAAGCATGATTTGCTTGAGTTGATTGCATGTTGTAATGTCTTTTTACATGTAATTTCGACATATATAGATCTATCACATGCTAATTTGTTTCACTCTTTCATTGCTTTTGAAAGTTGCTCTTAGGTCTTGTTTGTGAGCCTAGATAGCTTAATATGTGAGCATGTTTTTTCTAGCATTTTGTAACTTAATCTCAGCATGTTTTTGTTACTATTTTGACTGGTCTTAGCTCTGTTTTAAGCTGGTTTGATCCTTTGGGGCTTGTATTGTGTGATTGTAGTGAAATCTCCTTCACTAACTTAATGTTTTAGGCTTTTAAACATAATTTGCATGAGTTGCTTGCATGTTTTAGTGTCATTTTGCATTCCATTTCAGCACTGAAATCTCTGCCATCTCCCTCTCTTCTTCACTCTTTCATTTATTTTGAAAATGACTTCGAACCCTTTGTTGGCTTGAGTGTGAAATTGAGACACTTGTGCTTAATGGTTTTAATCCTCTCTTGAGGGTTTCTACTAACCAACGGCATGAGGACTTTTTCATGCTCAAGCACTACAAGAAAGAACAGCTTCGGCGACTACTTTTGCCGACTAAAATAAATTTAGTCGCTAAAGGTATACCAATTAGCTACTAAAAATTTGTTTGTCGCCAATAGTAGAGACATTAGCTACCAAATAATATTTGATCGCCGAAGGTACATTCGTTAGCTACTAAATCTTTTTGGTTGGTAAAAGTCTACTATTTTGCTACTAAAAACATGTGTTGTCGGAATTGAGTGTCTTTTGGCGACTAATTATTTGTTAGTCGTTAAAACGTGACATTTTGGTCGACTAAATATGATTTTGGTCGCTAATTGCATAGTCTTTACAAATTGTAAATTTGTTTTATTGGTATTTATGTATTTTTTGGCTACTACTGGTGTGTTAGTCATGCAAAACAAGGGTTTGGGTGACTATTTCAATTTTGGTTGCTAAATCTGAAAGGTTTACTGACTGTAATTCAGTAGCCAAAACGAGGCATGAAATTATGGAGGGAATATTTAATTTTTCATAAATATATTAGCGACTAAAATAAAATTTTGTCGGGAATAAATATTTTTTTGTTTTATTTTTATTGCAATAGAACTCTATTTCCCTCCCTCTCGCACTCCCGCCTCTATCACTGCTCTGTCTCCATCGCCATCACCGCAAGGCTTGTGGATCATCACTTTGTCTCCCTCCCAGGTATGTCCTCTCTCTCTCACTCTCTCTCTCTCACTCTCCATTTCTGTCTCATTCTTTGTATGGCCTCTCGGTTTCCTTCTTTCTCCCTCTCATTGTTTACACACATATATGCATATATATACACACACACACAAATCATATATACACAACCTTGATCCCATATATAATCGATTATACACTGTTTCCCTCTTCTCTATAGCCGACACCTCCATCGCCATTGCCATCACCGCAAGGGTTGCTGGATCATCGGGAAGTCTCCCTCCCAGGTATGTCCTCTATTCCACATGTGTCTCTCCTTCTCTCTGAAATACATATCTCCCTCTTGATTTATCTGTCTCCTTCTCACTGTCTCTCACTCTCTTTCTCTGTCCCTGTTTACACACATACATACATATATATATATACACAGAAATCATATAGGAAATGCTGAAAATTAGGGCATTGTTAATGAAATTTAAAATTAGGGCAATTCTTGGGTTGAGATGTTATTGAATTTAGAACTGAGATGTTTAATGATGTATAATGGATTTTTATTGTAGGACTTGCCATATCTATTTGAGTGTCAATCCTTACAATTTTAGGCTGCCAACAGCTGTAATGCTCTACCATTTAAAGCCTCAAGTTTCATAATTTGTTAAATTCATTGAATTTTTCTACTTTTATTATGCATGCATACATAATGTCAGTTTTGGTTTTTCATTTGTTTGAAATTCCATTTTATAACACAGTACTAATGTTAGCTAACAGTTGGGTGAACGGGTGAAATGAGTGAAATCTTGGATGTTGTTTCTGATTCAATTGGATGTTGTTTCTAGTATAATGTGATAACTAGCTAACGAAAGGACATCAATGAACTCTTGATAACTAGCTAACGAAAGGACATCAGCTAACATTTCAGTTTTCCATATTTGGATGTTGTTTCTGATTCAATTTTAGCTAAATGGGTGAAATCTTGTGTTGATTATGATGTGGCTCAATCTTATAGTACATTGGCCTCTGTTGATCATAAAACATTATCGAAAATTCTAGTATAATATGAGTATATTTATTAAATTAGCTAACGAAATGCTATTTCATTTTTGGTAGGAAACATTTTATTGTTCAAATCAGCTTGGCAGTTCCAGTTCCAGTAGCAACAATTCCATCAGCAACTGCAAAGCACTCTTCACAATTGCAGGTAACTTTTCCCTCTCTCTCTCTCTCTCTAGAAATTGTTTTCAATCTCTCATTTACTTAGATTTTATTCTTTGAGTAGCAACGAAAGAACATAAATGAACTTCTTGCAACATAACTATGACTAGACTGTATTCAGCATAACTTAGATTGGAACCGTTGTTGATTTGATCATCTCCATCATAGAACAAGTAGCAATAATTGACAGTATATATATCTCAGTAGATGGTAATTATTTGTGAGAGTATTACTTCTTAGTTTGATTATGAATGTTGAATTAAATATAAACTATGAGGACCATAAGGTATTGAAAAGAAGAATAATAACATTCAATTTTATACGTATTTCGACAAAACATTTGCTGCTTGAAGTTTTGGATTACTTTCTTTTTTCTTTTCACTTGGTTGAGAAAAGACCATGCTTTGAACATTTTGCTTGTTTGAAATGGGAAACCATGTCTGTGTTGTTACCTTATGTTTAACAAATTGAATTGAGCTTCTGTGTGACAATTTCTTTCCTACTTATTGACCAGAAACACGTCTGTTTTTCTGGTCAGCTTTAAATAAGCACGACACGAACACTTATCTTTTATTATGTATTAAAGGATGTATATGTGTATATGTAAAGCACGGACTGAATTATATTTGTTTCTTTATTCATTCAATAGTTTTGCTGGAATACTTATCTATGTATTGATTGTGAATGCTCAAATTAAGTTAGTTGTTTATATGCTCTTTATGTATTCTAATTATATGACAAGATCATCAAAGCCCTGACACTGCCTATTGTATTCCAATACTGGCAATAGACAATTTTTTATTTATTTATTTCTTTTTTTCTAAGTGTTGGCCATGGATGGATATATATATATATATATTGGTACTTATGAGAACTTCATACATATGTTCACTTAGGTGTTAGGGAAAGACCGGCCCCTCATGGTACAAATTGTTTCATTTGGTCCCACCCTAAAAGAGATTTATGTGACAAGCCAAATAGTGAATGAAAAAACAATATAATCTATCTTATTTTGAAATGCGTGTTCTCATTTATGAAAAGTTCAATTTGTGCTTGAGTTGTAGGTGACAAAAAATGGACAAGAGTTCGATGACGATAAATAATAGGCTGACAAGTAAAGACTATCAACAAGGGGTGAAGGCATTCCATGATTTTGCTACGGCAAATTTAGGCGCAGAGGATGAAATTAGGTGTCCATGTGTCGATTGCATTAATGGCACAAAATATAGCAGACAAGTTGTATGGATGCACTTGATCCAAAGAGGAATGGCATCTTCGTATCTAACTTGGGTGCACCACGGGGAACATGTTCCCATGTCGAATCCTAGTGTATCAAATGACCAATGTGGAGGTAGTGGCGAATGTATGACAGATATCGATGATCCGCTCATAGGTGAATTGCCTATTATGTTGGAAGAAATTTATGTAAGTGGTCTTATGGATGATCATACCGACGAAGAACCTAATGGTTTGGAGAGGAAGGATTTGCATAAGTTCATTAGGTTATTCGAAGATGCACAACGCAAAGTTTACTCGACATGTGAAAAGTTCTCTGTGTTATCATTCGTCATTAAGATGCTTTAAGTGAAGGTGTACAACAAATAGAGCAACAAGTCATTCGATATGGTTATGCAGGTATTCAAGGACATTCTACCAGAATGTGATCAAACTATTCCATGGACACTCTATGATGCTAAGAAGTTCTTACGTGACTTGGGTTTGGGATATGAAACAATTCATTTGTGCAAGAATGCTTGTGCACTATTTTGGAAGGCGAGTGCAAATTTGGAGAATTTCCCTACATGTGACGCGCATAGATACAAGTTGAACGATGATGGTGGTAAAAAGATTCCACACAAGGTATTGTGGTACTTTCCTTTGACACCGAGGTTGAAAAGATTATATATGTCCAAAAAAACAGCCACTGATATGAGATGGCACAATGAGAAGCGTGTGGATGATGACATATTAAGGCATCCGGCCAATGGTGAAGCATAGAAGGACTTTGATAAGCAACATCTGACGTTTTCACAAGACTCTTAAAATGTAAGGCTGGGGCTGGCAATAGATGGTTTCAATCCATTTGGATATATGAGCACATCATATAGCATGTGGCCCGTAATCGTAATGCCTTACAATCTCCCACCGTGGAAGTGTATGAAAGAGCCATTTTGCATGATATCATTGCTTATTCTCGGACGTTCGGCACCTGGAAGAGACATTGATGTTTACTTGCAACCATTAATAGAAGAATTGAAGAATTTGTGGGAGCATGATGTGCAAACATATGATGCATCCAATGGGAAAATTTTTAGAATGCATGCGGCAGTAATGTGGACCATAAATGACTTCCCTGCTTATGGTAACATGTCAGGGTGGAGTACAAAGGGTTACTTGGTTGTAATAATAATGCATCGTCCCAGGGTTTACGAAGTAAATAGGGCATATGGGTGCTTGTCGTTACTTGCCTGAGAACCACAATTGGCGAACAAGTAAGCTCTTTAACGGTCAAACGGAGCATAGGTCCAAACCTTTGCATTTATCAGGGGAACACATACTAGAACAAATTGATTTTGGGACTTACAAGCCGTATGGAAAGCACCCACAAAATCGAAAATGACAAAGGAATGAAAATCAAAATTTGAATTGGAGCAAGAGAAGCATTATGTTTGACTTGCCGTATTGGAAAATGTTGAAGCTTCGACATAACCTTGATGTCATGCATATTGAAAAAAAATATATGTGCAATGTCGTTGGGACACTTTTGAGCATAGATGGAAAGAACAAGGACACGGACAAAGCACGCTTAGAATTAGAGGACATGGGAATACGTAAAGAGTTACACTTGAAGAGGTGTTCTAATGGGTCCTTTGAGAAGCCTCCCGCATTGTACACATTGTCTGTGAAAGAGAGAGAAGGCTTTTATGATTTCTTGAAAACAATTAAGTACCATGATGGCTATGCAGTAAATATCTCCAATTGCATGACCGCTCAAGCTGGAAAATTATCTAGCCTCAAAAGTCATGATAGTCATCTCCTTGTACAACGACTTCTTCCAATTGGGATGCGTGGCTACCTTAATAAGGAAATTGGGACAACACTTTTTGAGTTGTGTTCAAAGACATTGAGGCATTTAGATTTGGTGAAATTGGATGAACAAATCATACTCATACTTTGTAAGCTTGAGATGATTTTACCGCCGGTTTTTTTTTTTTTTTGATGTCATGGTCCACTTGGCAATTCACTTGCCTCGAGAGGCTATGCTTGGAGGCCCAATGCAATGTCGATGGATGTACCCAATTGAGAGGTATTAACTCAGCCCTCGTCTTAGTGTCAAATTTTAATTAACGCTTTGTTGCTAATATAAAGATTGCAGTATAACATTGTCATCAGCTTGATCGTTAGGTTGTTTGGTCATCTAAAAGGGTTCGTGGCCAACAAAGCTCATCCCGAAGGTTCTATTGCCGAGGCTTACATTTCCAAAGAATGTACAACATTTTGTTCAATGTATTTGGATGGAGTTGAAAAATTGTTTAACCGCCTAGAAAGGAATTATGACATGGGTGATCGTAGCCCAGGGTTGGCGGTATTCACTTAAAATGTCCGTCCCTTTGGTCTAATAACAAGGGCGTTCGATGTGTCTGTAGCTGAACGCAAGATGACTCATTGGTTTGTCCTACACAATAGCACAAAAGTGGATAAACACGTAGAGTAGGAATCCTTCAAACGTATTTCGAATGTGTTTGTTGTAAATTGATTAGTCTTTATTTTAGTAAATATTTTTGAATCGCATTTCTTGTAACTAGGGAGCACAAGAACTTGTTACACCAAAGAGCCGGTGCATTCGACATCGAAAACAGACATCGGAAAGAATTCCCTAAATGGTTCAAAGATCATGTAAGCTAGTATTCTCATATCCTACCATCAATCGTACATTATGTTAATATTGTGCATGCTTGTAACATGACACATGTTCTTCATGTAGATGAATGAATTACGGAGCCAAGTTTCCCCCGAAGCAACTGATGATATGTGGTCATTAGCCAATGGTCCTAGTGGCTTAGTGAACACATATTCAGGATGTATTTGTAATGGTGTCCGTTTTCATACTATCGACCATGACAACCGTTGTAAAAGTCAGAATAATGGATCAGTCGTGGAAGGGGAGCATGAAGGCCAATTGATACACTTCTATGGACACTTGTGTAGAGTGTGGGAACTGAACTATTTGTTCAAACGTCAGATTGTATTGTTCCAATGTGAATGGTTTAACACCAGTAGTAGCAGAACTATGCGTGTAGAACCACATTTGACTATAGTTGATGTAAGAAGTCGATGGTACAAAGATGACTCATTTGTATTACCAAGTCAAGTTGAAAAAGTATTCTATGTTAATGACACCAAATTAGGTACCAATTGTAGAGTCCTAGAAAAGTTTCAACATCAAGGAATTTGGGATGTGCCAGAGATGGATGACGTACAACTTGATGATGTGTTCCAATAAGAAGAAACCACCGAGGTCGTACCAGCTATGGCTATTGATGATGATGTGGTTTGCATTGACATGATATTGAATATGAAATTATTCCAATGGAAGTTTTGCAATTTGTCAGAGGTGTAGATGCCAAGGGTGTTACAGATGATGCCTTCATTTGTGATGATGAAGATGGATTAATGATGGAGGGTGATGATGGAGACGAAAAATATGACCTACAAAGTGATTTTGATACAGATGTTGATGTAGAATCTTGATGTATATCATGCGTTAGTTCATTCCATAATTAGAGCACTGTGAATGTTCAGTTGGTGCACAAATGCAAATCGAACTCATTCCAAAATGGGGGCTCTCTCTTTGTAAATGTCAATATGTCGTACATATAAAACACTAGTTGTATTCTTTTTTTTGGGAGAATTAAATCTTTTAAAAACTGAGAGGCTGATAAAGCATGTGAAATAAGACCAAATTTGCACTATTGAAAAAAAAAACTAAAAAAAAATGAAAAGGATAACCAAAACCCTTTAAACATATTAAAGCATATTAAAAACTGAGAGGATGATAAAGCATATTAAATCTTTTTCTCCTTTTTTGCTTTACATTTTACTTAAGGTTTATTAAAAAAGACTGTGTGTAAACCAAAACCCTTAAAATAGATTTGTGCTATTCTTAACATTCCAATTGGCATATCTTGTTGAGATATTGGAGGAGTGATTATTCCTCACCTGTGAAATCCAAAATATTCATATTTTATTTTCCTCTCCCATGAATAAATCTGTTTTGAGAAAATATATAAGCCTACTACAAATTAGCAAGACAAAGGAAAGGGATACCTGCTTGTTCTCTTCAGAATGCTAATCTCACATTTTAGGGATTATGCTAATCTCACATTCTAGGACCATTATCAGAATTTAAATTTGACACTGCTCAATTTTGTCCTTTGAAGTATAATCCCAACCAGTTCATTACTTCCAGTTAAGTCTTAAACCTGATCTGCTGATGCTGATGGTGTAGCATAACTGTAATCTGGCATGTTTATCCAGTCATGAGCCTTTGAGACATTGTTGACCAATTTCAGACTTGCAGTTGGTATATTTGAACCTTCTCAGACAAGTCTAGCATGCAAATGCAATGACTGGAGAACCTAAAATAGAAAATGTTAATCCTAAAAATCGTTCTAGTGCAATTTTGGTCTTTCCAATTACTTTTGTAGTAGCTACTCATTCAAAAACATTCTGGTCTATTATGGTTTTAATGTCTGTTAAAGACATATAAATGGTAAAAATATGGAGCCTTTCAGTATTCTGAAATGTCTTGGGACTGAGTCTTAGGATCAAGTATTTTTTTTCTAAATTCTTTACTTTAATAGTTGCATACTCGCACTTACATCTAATATAATAGTTATCAATTTGAGAATGAGATTATTTTGAATGTAGTAATTGTTAAATGTTTGAATCATATATAGAGAGTGGGATATGGTGCAATATGGTCTCTATCGAAAGGTGAGAGTATTCATTTTAAGTAGAAAAGTCGTCATATATAATGTTGATCTGTTTCCATATCCTCTTTGTGCTTGTACTCTACCTTTTAAGGGTTGACTGCTGATTCATTTGTATTGCTTTTGTATCTTTGTCCATGCCTCATAGTCTTCAGTGTAATCTCCCCGTTTCACTAGTATCTTTTTTGTGTTCATTCACTCAACTAAGTCCGAACTTCACATAGTTGGTTAGCTACATGAATCCTTTTTTTGTTCCGCCATTCATTTATACTTTGTTATTGTTAGATTATGAGCATAGTCTCAGCATTTTGTTCCATAATATTTTTGGCATTCCTCTTGTTGCTGAAGCTCATTCAAAATTGGTGTCTTCTAAGGCTTCTCATGAATCATAAATGCATTCATTTCTTAATTAATCTTTCTTATTTTAAATTTTTTTCTTGCTAATAATCAGATTATGAACAATGTGATTTTTTTAACCTAGCTATTATTTTTTTATGATTATAACAATCCTGCTGATGTATGTTGAATGATGGAAGTAGGCTCATCATATTCATTGATGGTGAGATTGGATCGAGTAAAGAAGATATGCCAATTGGAATGTTAAGAATAGCATCTAGGAGAGATCGTAAATCCTATAATTGGTGATTAGGAAAACAAAACAAACACATTTAACAGAGACATTAAGCTCGGTGGATTTCTTCTCAGATAAGCTGGGTGGATTTAAACCTTAGACAATTCTCCAGATTTGTGCTTCACAGCATGTGAATAACTAGTGAACAAGTCCTTGTAACACTGATTAATAATGTTTGCTATCATAAATTCAAAAAGTTCAAATAAAACCTTCCTTCCTTCAAAACTTTAATTAGTGTAACCCCTTGAATGTTAAACAGTCACTCATTAAGACTAATTGCTTTTAATCAAACACAGGCCATCGGAATTTACAGTTTATGCAAGCTTTGTTAAGTGATGGGGGTAACTCTCCACTAATCCGATTGTCTTCCAAATGTCTAATAATGAAATAGAACACAATATGAAATTCAATAAGGCCTCTCACCAAGTATATCCATTTATTAGTAATATGAGAAGGCTAGTGTGAAAATTGAATTGAAAAAGATGGTAAATATACATACACACATCTCTCTCCATAAATGGAATTTTGTCTTCCTAAGCTTCAAGCTAAATTAGTATCAACATACTTCTAACAGTCACTGATTGTGATAGCTAACATAAATAATAGATGCCTCACTCTCACTGATTGAAAAGCAAGTCTCCACTTCAATTGGTCATTGAACCTTGTCATTCTTCTCTCCGTTGCACCGTCCCTCTCTCATAGACAGTAACTAAATTAGTATTTGGATTACTTCTAACAGTCACTGAACCTCTATCATAGACAGTAATAGCTAGTATTATATATCATAAAATTTTAATAGAATGAACTTAGGGTTTTTCCAAGTATTTGCACGAACAAACTGTCTGCAATGGTTACTCTAGAATTGAGGAGGCTCCAAGCATGTTTTGGAAAGAACAGATGGCATTTTAGTCATTAACAAAAAAAGCCTAAAAAATAATAGTGGACAAAGAACAAAGAAAGGATTTTACTAGCATCTACAATACCTTTAAACTTTAAGTCTTCTATTTCCTCAATATTGGAAAGGGCAAAAAAGAGTTGTGTGATATATTCTTTGAAAATATAAGAACAACCAGAGTCAGTGCTAGAACTGCTCTAACTACTTGATCCACTAACATGTATGTAGGAATTGATTGAAACCTTTTGGCAAAAACTGTCCACACCTTTACACAAACATCTTGCGTGAAAAAACCTTCTCTCATTACAAAGACAAAAACTGTCCACACCTTTACACAAACAAGTTTTCTGTGACGAATTTTTATTACTGTATTTTTGTTTTTTTGTCTAATTTAGTTCATGTATATCATGCTTTGTAATGTAATTAAGCATAAGCATAGTTGAGTTATTTCGTTGCTAACATAATTTATTGTTGTCTAATTTATTTCATGTATTTCATGCTTTATAATAGAGGTACTTGCCTTATTGCAGTTTGAAAAATGGTTCCTGGCTTAAAGACTGGTCGGCTTTGGAAAAAGACAGTCACAGACACAATAACAGACTCGCCGGTAATTCCTTTAGGATCACCGATCGCTCCATCTCCTGTTGTCCCCATACGATCAAATGAGGGACTAGGTCATCATGCCACTTGCCCACCATTGGTTGATTCTAATGAGACACAAGCCCCATTCGAAACGCAACCGAATGGTGTAGGTAAGATCAAACCGTATCAAATTTATCAATTATCACGTTAATATTATTTACAATTGTTTTGGTTGATTCTTTTGTTAATAGGGACTTCAAAGCCCACACGTGTACGCGGACTGACACTTGGCAAAGGAATACAAAAAATAATTAGAGCCAAAAAAGGGGGAAAATGTTATGTTCACATTGATCATGCGTTGAATGCAATGACTAGCAAGTATGCCACTCCAGCAACTAACGAGTTAGGAATTCAAATTAGGAGCTTGTGCCCTCTGAAAGATGTCAAATCGTGGCTGGATCTTGCTGAGACTACAAAATCTGTCGTCATCCAATCTGTTCTTGTAATTGATATTACTTGTCCACAAGATGTAATTGTATTGTGTACACTTATAAGAAAGAATTTTATTTAATCATCATAATTTCCATTTGTTATGCTTGTAGGACAAGTTTGAAATTGGAGACGATTTCCACAATGACTTACAAGCACAACAGATTGTGAATAAGAAGGCATATAGGTTGTACAAAGATTGGAGGTACACGTTGAAGCAAGAATTCGAACTGTTAGAGGGACTTCCAATTGATGAGATCTATGTTCATCCTCCCCTAGGGGTGAGTTTAGATGATTAGAAGCATTTGATCGATGTGGCATGGCAAGATGCATCTCACCAGGTAAAATAATAGACTAGAAGACTACATACATGTATGCCAAAATATGATATGCCTTAATATTTACCAAAATTTTGTTTATTTGCTTGTCTTATTTTTAGAAACGGTCAAAAGCTGGCAAGAGTAATAGGAGCCAATTGTCGTGCAATCATACCAATGGGTCTTGTGCATTTCCTATCGCAATGGCTGCTATGGTGAGATTGATTTTATTTAAAGCAAAAATCCATTATATGTTGTTTGGATATGAAAACGATACGTTGTGATTTTTAGGGGCAATGTAGAGTCTATTAGTACTATTATTAAACTTTAAAGCAAAAGAAGAAGAGCTATGTTTCCATTTCATGCTTTTTTTTCTCTTTATAGGTAAGTAGTTGTATTGAAATTGTAAATGAAACACATAATAGAGCTCATATACCAAAAAATAAGTATACAAACTCTGTCTACAAAGCTGTGTACAAACTATGTTTTCAATATGTATTGTCTGGAAAAAAAAACTGTCTGAAAACAATATGTTAACGATACCATTGAATAACTTGTGAAATTTGTGTTGACTAGAATAGTGGTGCTCATATTTCCAAATATGTCTAAAAATCTGTCTGAAAATCTGGCTGCAAATCTGTCTAAAAATCTGTTTGTAAATCTGTCTGCAAATCTGTCCAGAAATTTGTCCTAAAATCTATTAATGAAAATTTGTCTATACAAATCTGTCTATAGAAAATCTGTGTAAACTACAAATCTGTCTGCAAAAACTCTGTTATTATACAAATCTGTCTGCAAAAATCTGATTAAAGTGTCATTGATTTATACGTTGATGTGTTAACAGGTAGCAAAAACAAGAGAGTTGGATTTTCCTAAGTTCTATGAGGACAGCCACACTTCCAAGAAAACAAATGACTGGATTCATCCGAAATGCCGTGAGCTGTATGTAAGTATGTGACAAGGAAATAATTGTATTCAATATGACTTTACTTAGTACCGAATAAGATATATATGTTAGCTTTTTTTGTCTTATTTATTTGCAATGACAGGAAGAGATTGTCAATGTACAAGCGGCCGCCATCGAGTCGGGGATGCCATTGACACAGTAGGAGCTTTCAAGGCAAGTGCTTGGACAGAAGAAAAGGTACTTGCTTGGAATTGGGAGTGGCCCACTACCCTCTACCATAGCTGCATCATGAGCACATGAAGGCAATGCAAGCTGAGGTGAAGGCACTTCGTGCGGAGCAACAAAAAGATCAAGACGAGTTAATGAAAGAGCGAGAGAAGCGCAAGAGATATTACAATGAGTTGTTGAAAGAGCGAGAGGAGCACATTCAATTAGCCAATGAGGTGTTGAAAGAGCGGGAGGAGGGACAAAAAGCAAGGGATGAGACAAATACAAAGTCGAGCATCTTAATAACGTAGTCGCCAAACTATCACTACTCTTGGGAATCTAAGTTGGGCATCCGACGTTTGCTTTTTGGTAAGAACAATTTCATTAATGTCACACTTTGTTTAAATATGTTCGCTTAAAGAGTTGAAAATATCTTCAATTTGGCAGTTAGTCTGCCTCAATTTGGGAGTTGTTTAAATATGTTCGCTTTAACTTTTGTTTTTACGTTTCTAACTTGATTCTTTATACTCATTCCTAGATTTCTATTGGCTAACAACATTCGTAGTTTGTAGAATGTTCACTCCTTTTTTGGTGCAAAGTTTAGTCTTGTTAGAGGCCACTGTAAATGAAAACAAATCGTACACAAAGAGAACTGCTTTTAGTTAAGGTAGATTATGAGGGACAAAAGAAGACCTGTCATTAGGGCTGACTTAAATATGCACTAAAATGCGAATGCCACACAGTATATGAAGTTAGCACAGATTTAAGGCTTTGATTTACATTGCATCATACCCAAGACCCTCATTCATTGAACTGCTACCTAGCAAAAAGAATTCTTCAAATGAGAAATTGTAAAGAAGAGCACTGTTAATTGACAATTAGGAGACATTTAAGATGCCTTGACAATTCATTGAAGACTCTACTAACCAAGTTTAAATTTTCATTAAACTCTTTACTAGCTAGAAGTTTAAAGCTTATTTCTGAGTTTTCTTAACAGTGAAATTCTATTCAACATATTTACTTGATTAAGATTAACCATAGTAGCACAATGTTAAAAAAACATAGTGGATGTCATGTTTCGTTTAAAGTAGCATGTGGAAATAAACAGTGTTATTTTGAGTATTAACTCAATCATTACATAATGTCGAAATGTGATAATATCACATAGTTCTTTGAAATATATAGATGTTGTGCCTTCAATCATGACACATGTAGAAATGTGATAATATTATGCATTAATTTGAAATATATATAGATTTTGTGCCTTCATGTAACATCCAGTGGTGCACTGATCTGATTGCTCACTTATATCTGTCATTGTTACAGAAAAACCTGAATAACGTTTGGTAGTTTAGGAGATTTGAGTTTTTACGTAAATATTTATTTAACAATTGACATGTAATCATGTTCAAAATTTTTACTCAAATGCTCAATGCTATCTAAAAATAATACATTATGCTATGAAAATCATGATTGGCTTTGTCTTATGGTTGGCATAGTATTTTTTGGTTCCTTTGAGTGTCGGGAAATAGTAGGAAAAATTTGTCTCCTTCCTCTCTTTAATTAATGTGTCTCCTTCCTCTTTTTTAATTAATGTGTCTCCTTCTTCTCTTTATTCACACATTAGTCTCTTTGCTTGTGAAGCTTCTTTTCCTAGCTAAGACATGTTTGTTTGTAAGTCACTTCTGGCCAATTGTAGTTGTATTAAATTTTTCCAACAGTATGTGATCATGGGGATTCATGGTCACTCATTGATTGCTTATGCAAAACTAATAGTTGTAAGTGTATGCTGGTGAGTTTTTATATTACTAGAGGACTCACATAACAACTTTGCTTCAATCCATAAAGAATTTAATGCTTCCTCCTATTTATATAAGAATTAGTGGGTAGTTGGACTGGTGGATAATGAAGGAAAAAAGCCAGAAAAGTTATTTTAAGGGAGCCAAGAACAATTTAATAGAATAGCTTCACACATAAGCATAACTAGTGAAAATAAAAATTAGGTTATATATATATATATATGTATTAAATTATGAATATGATAGGAAAAAAATTATAATAAAAGTTATTTGACGAATTTATGTTGAGTGTACATTCATGGTAAATATGTCTTTAGGTTAAAGTTTTACTTAAAAACTATATACATCAAAGTATGAATAATGAAATTTTGTTAGTTATAATGCAGAAGAGTCATTATATTAAGTTAGTTGTAAAGTCATTACACTATACCATATTAAACATATTGCAAAAAAATATCTTTGTATGAAATATAATTTTTTTTTTTTTTTTTAAATCAAGGGAGAGACGGTACGTAAATAGGATACCTACGTTTGGAGTTAGAGTTGAAAATGTCAATTATTTAAGTTGAAAAAAGGGGTTCGGGGGGCGAAAATGTAAAACAGTCCCCGAACCTCTATTTTAACATAATGGAAAGCTTCCCAGTGACAAATGTGACATGTAGGGAGAGACGGTACGTAAATAGGACACCTACGTTGGGAGTTAGAGTTGAAAATGTCATTTTTTGTGGTCAGAAAAAGGGGTTCGGGGGGCAAAAATGGAAAACAGCCCCTGAACCTCTGTTTTAACATAACAGGAAGCTTCCCGGTGGCAAATGTGACATGTAGTGATAGACTGTATGTAAATAGGAAACCTACGTCGGCAGTTAGAGTTGAAAATGTCAATTATTTTAGTCGAAAAAAGGGGTTCGGGGGGCAAAAATGCAAAACAGTCCCCGAACCTCTATTTTAACATAACAGGAAGCTTCCCGGTGACAAATGTGACATGTAGGGAAACACGGTACGTAACTAAGACACCTACGTCAGGAGTTATAGTTGAAAATGTCAATTATTTTAGTCGAAAAATGGGGTTTGGGCGGCGAAAATGCAAAACAGCCCCCGAGCCTCTATTTTAACATAATGGAAAGCTTTCCGGTGAAAAATGTGACATGTAAGGAGAGACGGTACGTAAATAAGACACCTATGTTGGGAGTTAGAGTTGAAAATGTCATTTTTTGTAGTAGAAAAAAGGGGTTCAGGGGGTGAAAATGGAAAACAGCCTCCGAATCTCTGTTTTAACATAACGGAAAGCTTCCCGGTGACAAATGTGACATGTAGGGACAGACGGTACATCAATAGGACACCTACGTCAGGAGTTAGAGTTGAAAATGTGATTTATTATAGTCGAAAAAAAGGGGTTCGGGGGGCGAAAATCCAAAACAGCCCCTGAACCTCTGTTTTAACATAATGGGAAGCTTTTCGGTGACAAATGTGACATGTAGGGACAGACAGTACATAAATAAGACACCTACGTCAGGAGTTAGAGTTGAAAATGTCATTTTTTGTAGTCGAAAAAAGGGGTTCAGGGGGCGAAAATGCAAAACAGCCCCCGAACCTCTGTTTTAACATAACAGGAAGCTTCCCGGTGACAAATGTGACATATAGGGACAGACGGTACGCAAATCGAACACCGACGTTGGGAGTTAGAGTTGAAAATGTCAATTATTTTAGTCGAAAAAAGGGGTTCGGGGGGTGAAAATGCAAAACAGCCCCCGAACCTCTGTTTTAACATAACAGGAAGCTTCCTGGTGACAAATGTGACATATAGGGACAGACGGTACGCAAATCGAACACCGACGTTGGGAGTTAGAGTTGAAAATGTCAATTATTTTAGTCGAAAAAAGGGGTTCGGGGGGTGAAAATGCAAAACAGCCCCCGAACCTCTGTTTTAACATAACAGGAAGCCTCCATGTGACAAATGTGACATGTAGGGATAGACAGTACGTAAATAGGACACCTATGTCGGGAGTTAGAGTTGAAAATACCAATGTTATTAGTCGAAAAAAGGGGTTCGGGGGGCAAAAATGCAAAACAGCCCCCGAACCTCTGTTTTAACTTAAGGGGAAGCTTCTCGGTGACAAATTTGACATGTAGGGAGAGACGGTTCATAAATAGGACACCTACGTTGGTAGTTAGAGTTGAAAATGTCATTTATTATAGTCGAAAAAAGGGGTTTGGGGGGCGACAATGCAAAACAGCCCCCTAACCTTTGTTTTTACATAATGGGAAGCTTCCTAGTGACAAATGTGACATGTAGGGACGGACGGTATGTACATAGGACACCTATGTTGGGAGTTAGAGTCAAAAATGTCATAACAATAGTCGAAAAAAGCATTTGGGGAGCGACAATGTGTTTATGTGGTTAAACATGAAATGTCCATGTCATGGGTAACTATTTTGGTAATACCACCTTAAATTATAGTTTGTTTAACTCTTTTTTTATTATTTTATGTACGGTAATATTTTTGGTAAATTGTTTAGTGCTTTTGTTGACTGTGGCCCTTTTAATTGCCATAAAGAAGATAACTTTTGGCATTAATTCATAGAATCAATGCTCGTCTACCAGTCCATGTTTGAGTGTCTTTCATTAGTTAATAGCTATTACTTGCCTTGTCTTTTAATGTTTGAAATAAATACAGTTACTATATGTCGTCCATAAGTGTCTCTATAGGCACCAAACTAATGATTTTTTTTTTTTTTTTTTTTTTTTTTGCAGATGGTTTTGGACATACCAATGTGGATATGATTTTTTTTTGACAAGTACAGGAGGGCATTGTTTTTATATCTCTATCCGTATATATAATGGTTCAACTAAATTACTTTTTTGGTGTGATAAATATCAACTAATTTGGCATGGTAGAAATTAGCATACCGCATGGTACAAAATAGTTTTGGGGTAGTACAGATGAAATTTTTGTTGTGGTATACATATGTCCTTTTTGTTAATTAAATTGGTTATTCTTGTATTATGTATGGAATTAAATTATTGACGTTGGCTTAGACTTGGTTCGTATGGAATTTGTATTATATATAGAATTAGACGTTCAATATTAATTTTTTGGATGGTTGGAACTGAAATGAGTGCATGTTGTTGAATGCTTGAATGGTTGATAATATATTTAGTGTTGATGGATTATATTGTTTGTACAGGTTACAGGTTCTACTAATAATGGGTACAGGTTGTTTAGAAATTTTAAATTAAAAAAAAAAAACAAAAAGTATTTGGCCACCAACTATTTTGGTAGCCAAATATGTAATTAAATGTTTTGGTGATGAGAAATTTAGTAGCAAAAAAATAACCCAAAAACTTTTTGCGACCAAATATTTAGTAGCTAAAACCATGAAAAATAAACTATTGGCCACTAAATTATTTAGTCACGAAAAAAAAAATGGTATCATTTGGCCACTAAAACATTTGGTGGTAAAAAGTGAAGAAGTGAAATTTAAGAGGTTTTGGCTACGGAAAATTTTAGTCGGCAAAAGTTACAACGACAAAATTACATGGTCACGAAAAATATGTATTGTATTGGTGACCAAAATATTTAGTCCGTAATAGTTTGTCAAAATTTTACGATAGAACTTTTAGTGACTAACATTTTAGTCGCTGAAATGTCACGTTTGCCGACTAACTATAATTCGTAGCCAAATGTTCACTTTTCTGTGACGAATTCTTTAGTAGCAAGAAGTAACACCTTCCCCGACCACGCGAACTTTAGTAGCCAAAAGTCATATTCGGCGACTAACGATTTTAGTGGATAAAAGATGACATTTGCTGACTAAAATAGATTTAGTAGGCAAATGTTTCACTTTCGGCGACCAAATAAAGTTTAGTCGCCAATACTATCGCCGATAGGGTATAGGCGCCGAAATTGGCGACAGAACTTTTTAGTCGGCAAATAGTTTCAATGACCAAATATTGGACTTTTGGCGACGAATATTTTAGTAGCCAAAAGTGACATTTCTTGTAGTGAAGGCACTTGTGGTTTAAGCCTACTTTCAATTAGAGGACTCTCACTTTGGACTTAATCGGCTAAAGGGCTAATCGATAATGTAAAATGAGTAAATAAAATTGGACAAGTAAAAAAGGAAAGCTAACCATCTTTGTGTTGCATTGCATGTATTCAAATCGGACGTTAATTCGAACACAAGAAAAATGGGACGTTTCATACTCAAAGTGATGAAACATGCCATTATTCTTGGTCACCGTCACCCTTGATCATGCATGATAGGGTGGTGGTTGTTTTGGTCTTGTTTGAGCACTCATTAAACTTGTACAAGCTTGGTTCTTTGGCCATCATGCATTGAAAATGATTGGTTAATGGTTTAGGAACCAAGAGTTGCACTCCTTTGAGCTTATGTAATGATAAGGAGGGTAGCAGTACATACACTCCTTGAGAATACACTGTTTTGCCTCTATTTGCTCTCGGTTGCAGCAAAAAAGAGAAGTCCAGGAAAGTAGTGGCCGACCGGCCACCTGTATCAATCGATCGACCACACTAAGAAGCAGACTGGCCAGAAATGAATTTTGCACCAGTGTGCTCCTGAGTTGGGGCAGAAGCATTTTGGAAGTTGGCACAATTTTTAGAGATCAAACAAGTGCAAACAGAGGCATCCGATGGCAAGGGGGTGGATTTTCGGGAGGAAGCCAACCAAGCATGCATGCCTCCCTCACCCTTGAGGCTATTTACTTGCTTTATTTAAATTAATTAGTAGTAGCTAATTCATTCATTCATTCAAGTGTTATAATTATTTAATTAGCTTAGATAGTTAATTAGTTTAATTGCTTTAATTAGTTTAGCATGGCTAGTTATTCAGTTTTGGTTTGTAATAATTAGTTAACTAGAAAAGTTAATTAGTTTTGTGTTGTAATAATTAGCTTAATTAGCGTAGCTAGTTAGCTTATTTATTCGGATCCTCCTTCGCAAGGGAGTGATGTTATAATAAGTGTGCGTGTTTATGTGCATGTCTTCCAACCCCACGTCTTTCTCCCTTTTATTTAATCGCTTTCAATGGTTAGATTAGGGACATTTTCAATTAGTATACCTTATGCTTGCATGATTGCATCCATTCATTTGTATTGCATGCACCGAGGCTTGGCGCATCAATCAAACTGCATTGTTGGCATTGTCAATTCAATACACTTCCTTGAATACGTGTTTCAGAGCATGCTATCAAAGTGTTGCAAATACCATCATTAGGTAGCCGAGTCTATTAATTGCATTATTGCATGTGTTGCATTAGGCATTTTACATAGTTAGAATCATGCATCTTTCTAACTAACTTTTGTTTTGGCTTGGAGTACTCGGTGAGTCTTTATGCTTTAGCATGCTTGCATGAGTGTGATTGCCATATTGCCATGTTTCGCATGCTTGCCATGAGGCTCTGTGCTTACTTGCTAAACTGCATGAATGTCTGTGAATGAAGGCTTTGTTGCTTGAATTGGAACAATTTATCAAATGTGTGTTTTAAGCCCACTTTGCGAAGTGGCGAAATCATGTTTTAAGCCCATCATGTTTGATGGCAAATTCGCGTTTTAGCTCACTTGAGGGTGGCAATTTCAAACCATTTTAAAAAACAAACATGAATTGAGTTGTTCCAAATCTTGCGACTTAGTCTATACTTGCTTGTGTGCATTACATAGTAAAGTTAGCTAATAACCGGAATAAGAACACACGAGATTTATAAAACAACATATCATGATAGTAGAGGCCGATCTTTGATCAGGCGAGCGAGGGTGCTCATTTCAGGACCTTCCCCTCTCGTACCCAAGTTCCCGAGCCGAGGCAACTTTGGTGATGACAGACACGTGGCCTTTGGCACGAGTCAGGGTTTCCTAAATTTCTCAAAAATAAAATATTTAGGTAGCAATTCTGTAATCTGGCAAAGCAGTCCAGTTTTGGCATTATTTGATCTAAAATCAATTTACCAAAATGATTTGTCGGATTGGACTCTTTGGTGTTTATCAATTTCACATTGCACTTTGTGAGATTAGATTCAGAACCGTGACAGAAGTCCGAACTGTAAGACCAATTCGAGCTCTCCAAAAAAGGGGCACGAAAAAGTCGAGCTACATCCCCACCCTCATTTAAGCCTATGCCAAGGCTTAATCTGTTTACTTTTTAAGATATAACTAGGAGAATATATCCGAAAAAGATAAGTTGATTGGACATCGATAACTTTTTAATCAAATCACATTTGTATTCAATTTTTTTATTTCAAATTATACTTATTATTCAAAATTTTAGATGCAAATGTAATTTGATGAAAGACCTACCAATGTTCGATTAATTTGATTGTTTGTAAATATGTTATATTTGACATACTCTAAAAAGTAAACTGTTTGGATCATCGAAATGAGTCCTAGAATGGATCGAATAAGCAGTGTAACAATGACTATTGTGGACTATGCGCAATTGCCACTCCAAATTCATTTGATCTTCCTTACTATAATTGAGACTAATTAGTGCAACTTATATGATCTGTTTATAATTTTTTTTTGAAAGTTTGGTCTTTAAGATATGAGTTTTGTATCATTTTAATCTTCAATATTTAAATTGTGTCAATTAATTTCTAATGTATAAAATTATTCCAATTTTATCTCCAATATTTAAATTGTGTCAAGTGTTCCAATTTGGTCCCTTCCAATGTCTCTATTAAGAAAGTTAGATTGTGAGACAATGTGTCAATCTGAATTGTGGGATTAAATTGAAATACTTTTTATACATTAAATACTATATTGACATAATTTAAACATTTTGGACAAAAATGATATAAGATTCATACTTTAGGGACTAAAAATAATTAACCCATTATTAAATAACTGAAGAAAATGCACATCGTGGAGTAAGAAATTTGATTGCTATTTTGATTACGATTGAATATGTCTTTGGTTATGCCTCAAGTGCTATTGAGTTTTGACCCATTTTGGTATTGGTTATGACTTATTGTGATATTGGTTATTATCTATTGTGGTTATTATTTTGGTTAAGACAAAAAAAAAAAAAAAAAAAAAAAAAAAAAAAAAAAAAAACGAAAACAAAAACAAAAACGAAAACGAAAACAAAAATTTGATTATGCCTCAAGTGGTGTTTAATTATAACTCATTGTATTTTTATTTTATTTTTTTTGATCGGAAAAATAAAGCTTTATTAATGGAAAGAGAAAGAAACATGAAAACTTACATCAACAAAGCAGGATTGGAGAGAAACGAATCAAAAGCAACCAAAGAGAATAGAAAAAAACAACAAAACAGCAGTAGCAGACCAAACAACACAACAAAATAAAAACAACAAAACACCAGGCCGACCCAATGATAGAAATCAGCAACTGCTGTTCACCCCTACAAATTATGAACCACAACACTGAAAGTTGCTGCTGATGCTCCAACTAACCCAGGCACCTTCTAACCTCAATAGCAAAACCTAATTTGCCTTCCATTGAGAACAACATCATTAACTGAGAAGGGGAAGTCCTTAAGTGAAGTTTTGAGCCAAAGAGCTAATCTGATCTTGATTAGTTCCCACAAGTCAGCAGAATTAGGATAGGTATCACTAAAAACACACTCATTCTCCAAAGAAAGTAGAGAACTACTAGTGGAATTGCTCTCCAAAATTTTATGAGTGGACACTTAAATTTACCACCCATCTACCAATTTAGCAGGCCTGCCACAGATTCTAGAATACACCATTGAAGCCCCCAATAATGTAACACTAAAGACCAAATGATCCAAGAGAAATGGCAATGAAGCAGAACATGAGAAACGGATTCAAGAGCCATTTTGCAGAAAATGCATAAGGGTGAAACATTGTTACCAAGAATGTCAATCTTAAGCAAAAATGCAGCAGTTTTAATTCTGTTTTCCAGGCTAACCATCCAAAAAAATGGACTTTGGGGGGTAAGATATTGCTCCAAACAAACTTGCTAAGTCTGAGACGAGGCCCAAGAAGAGAATTGCAAAGAGAGTATAAAGAAGACATTGAGAAATCACTAGAACCTGTGGCTACAGAGGACCAGACCAGACTATCAGCACTGCTTAGGCTCAATGGAGGAGCAGAGGATAATAGAACAATCAACCTAGCTTCAGCAACCAATTCCCAAGCATATAACACTCTTCTATAGAGAAAATTCCAATCATTAGAGCTGGTTTTCCTAGCATAACATTGGTGAAGAGATTCATTCTTATCAGCAGACAGTTTGAAGAGAGAAGGGGACTCATCCTTAAGAAGGGAACTCATCCTTAAGCATATATCACTCATTGTATTTGTTTTAGTTAGATGGCTAAAAAATTTTTGGTTATGGTATTTATGTTGTCAATATCATAAGGAGAATTATATAATACACATTCCATACCATATATACATCTTTAGTTACGCCATTTTCTTCTTTAGTTATGATTAATTTTCTTTTTTAGTTATGAAATTATTTTGAGATATTTGGCTATGCCTTATGTAATGTTTGATCATGATTTTTTTTTTTTTTTTAGGTATAACTCAAAAAGTATAAAGTTATACCATTTTTAAAAAAAAATTATAAGGTATATATAATACACATCTTTTAATGGGTATATACCATAATCATTCTGATATTATACATTATCATAACTTATATATAGTACACATCTAAAAAAATCTATTTAATAAAGTAGAACGGATTTTGAAAATGTCCCAGACACAACTGTCCTACTAGGACATTTCAATGGTTAGGATTCATTTACTTATTTATATAAACGGCTGAGATTACCCCTTCAATATTCACCTACATTTGCTTCCCGCTCAAAGAAAGAGTGAACTTCCACTTACCCACGTCTCCCCTCTATGCTATCTTTATCTCACTCTACTCACCTTCCCGCTTCTCCCACGTCTCTCCGTCCTTCCATCTTTATCAATAACAAACTGATGACAACAGAGAAATACAATCAGTTTTAGATATTTAAGTGAATCAATCTGCATCTCACTCTACTCACGTTCCCACTTCCTCCACATCTCTCATCCCTTCCATCTTTATCAATAACAAACTGATGACAACAGAGAAATACAATCAGTTTCAAATATTTAAGTGAATCAATCTGCAGAAACTGACGCTGCTGCTCATCATCACCACTCGCAAGGTTCCCTCTCTCCCACCCTCGGTTGTTCCCTTCGCAAGGTAATTTTGGTCTCTCTCTGTTGAATCAATTTGCTCCATAACGTTTCTAATTTAAATTGAAATTCTGTTTTAAAAAAAAAAAGTAAATTAATTAAAAGAATCTGGGGGAGCAAGATATAGGAAGTGGGCTGTTTGTCTTTGTGTGGAAAATGGGGGGAGTTGTGATTGTGTGAGTGGTTACCCAGACTGATATCGTGGTAGGGAAGTTTTAAATGTCTGTTAGATTTAAATGTATGAATGATGATATCATTGGATTATCATGTTCAATTATTTTGGTTTGTTTCTTTGAATCATCTATTTTTTATTTTTTTTTTCCTTGAAGAATCGCAATATCCAAAGTATTCCTCATACTCTGTTCTCATCAGGTAAATCAGTTTCTTATGTCATCCAACTTGATGTTCAGATTTGTCACTCAATGCCTATTTCAATGTTTTGAAACTAATTCCTTTTGTTGCACAACAGGTGTTTGACAAAATTACTAAATGAAGGTTTCTTTTTGTTCTCAGCAATCACTTTCCTTTTACTCCGGAAATTGTAAGTTCAGTTCTAATTTTCACAAACTTTGTGGCTCTTTTTTCCTAATTTAATGCTAATATTTGAATCTGTTTTTCAATCTTTATAAAATATTGCAAACTCCACTTGTTGTTAGCTGCTGCAAAGATATGTAGTTTACTGATAGGTTGTAATCAAAGACAATGAACTGAAGGATCAATAAAGAGGGATAAAGGGATGATATACTGTAGTTTACTTATGGATGTCAATTAACGCTTTGCACCATAAGAGAGCTTTCTATCTCTAAATTTATTACTTATTTATTTGTTTTATGGTAATGTTATATTTATTATATTTTAATACCATTATACATATATTTATCATCTTATTTGTCAAACAATATTGGTGCAGTGAGTCTTATCACTAATGTATAATTTTCTAACCCCACCAATACAGTGGTCCATAATATCAATTTAAATCATAATTTGTATATAATATACATGTGTATTGTAGCATCACCATAGCTAAATCTTCAAACAAATTGGGACTTAAAAATAACAAAAAATAAATAAATAACTGAGCCAATTCTCTATAAATTAGAGACTTAAGAGTAAATATGGCATAGTTCATTAACAATTCTGAAATGTTTGGAGGGGCAGTGGCCTCCCTTTCCACTCCCTCTGTCCGTCTCTGATGGTAGAAATAGATTATGATTAAAATATTACTCTATGTCCTAATTCAATTTTAGTTGTATTTTGATCTTATCTCGAGATTTTTAAGTTGCGAAATTCTTACGCTGTTAGAAGTATCAATAAAGATGGATAAAGGGATTTGGAATATAGTTTAGTTATATAAAACAGTTTAGTTATATAAATATCAAAATGTCGAATATAGTTTGCTAAGCTTGAGCCTTGACCACATGATTTTATCCTCTATGCTCTGACAAACAGACAGTTCAACACAATGCCTATGATCAAGACCCATATGCAAAGGAGTTTGGAATCAAAATCAGTGAAAAACTAGCTTTTGTGGAGGCACGAGTACTCCCTGCTCCTTGGGTAAGACCATCGTTCTTTCTTCATGAAATTTTAAACTGGATTTGGGTGTTTATTAATAGCACCACCTTCATCTGCAGCTGAACAAGGTATTTATTTTTTCTTTTTCTTTTTGGTTCCGCCATAAGAAACAAGTATGAGAGAATGGAGAAAGTACATTTATTGTTCTGTATCCTTTAAAATCAACAGAAATATCCCAACCAGGAATGTTTCTTCAATTTTAAAGATACTCGGTCTCCAAAATCTTAATCCTCTTTTCGAATTGATTCATTTCTAAGTAATATGAATAGTCACTGGTGATGAAAAAAATAAATAAAGAGAGCTTTCATCACCTGTCAGGTCATTTTCTCAACGTTGGCTGTTAAGAATGATGTGAATAGTCACTGGCTACCAGATCTTCTATCTCTAACCTTTCTTCACCTTGACATCCATAATCATAGAAATGCCTTTAGTTCATAGTCCAGATTAAATCATATTTTCTGTTGAATTTGGTGTTTTTTTATGCATATATGTATATATGTATGTAAATGTCGTTCATTTTTCAATACATATTTTTAATTGTCTGTCAAATTATGAATTGTGTATTTCGTTATTTTTGAGGTGTTAAATATTTTAATGAAACAAAGAGGGCTATAGAGATTTTTGTGACAGGGAATGGGGATAGGGAAATGAGTTTGTTTTATTATTTTTTTATGTTGTTATGAAGGTAACTACTGTTTGGATTTCTATTACAATCTGCAGAAACTGTTTGGATTTCTACTGGGGATAGGGAAATGGGTTTGTTTTACTCTACTGTTTGGATTTATATTACAATCAGTCAATACATGTACATGCACATGGTGGGCTAGAGTAATTGCAGTGAAGTATCCCCATTCCAGATTGGCATCACTAACCCACTTTTTTATTTCTATTACTATTTCTTTATTTTTTGATGTTCTGGTAGTCAGCATAGGATAAAATTAAGTAGAGTGATAATATCATAATATAGAATAATCAATGAAGAAAAGGGGTTTTCTCATTCAAATGTTGGACTTTTTGCTATTATTTTTAAAGCAAAATGAAAGACTTTGGGGCAGTTCAATATTGGCTAGCTTAGCTATGATTATTATTATTATTTTTTTAATGCATGTATGTATATATGTATGTAAATGTCGTTCATTTTTCAATATATAATTGTCTGTCAAATTATGAATTGTGTATTTCGTTATTTTTGAGGTGTTAGATATTTTAATGAAACAAAGAGGGCTATAGAGATTTTTGTGACAGGGAATGGGGATAGGGAAATGGGTTTGTTTTATTATTTTTTTATGTTGTTATGAGGGTAACTACTGTTTGGATTTCTATTACAATCTGCAGAAACTGTTTGGATTTCTATTACATATTGTTCAAACATTGGAGACTATTTATATAATTTATCTTCAATTATTTTTTATTTTTTATTTGGACCAGAAACTGATAGTTTATATGATGAAGTTAACTACTAGGCAAATCATAAAGTCTTCAAAGAGTAAGATGAATAAATCTGTTTAATAATTCTTTGGCTATTTATTTCTGTTTAAAAAAATTTAAAAATTCATAACTTAAGTTCTACAAATCTATTTTTAACAAAATTAATATAGGTAGATTTGTCTTTCTGTTATCTTTCAAATAATTAGATCAATATTGAATATGAAATTTAAAAATAAATAAATAAATAATAGATTGATTTTTCGATTAATTAAAATAACAAAACAACAATTTATTTTATTTTATTTATTTATTTATTTATTATTTTTTTTTTTTGAGAAAGTAAACACTCGAAACCACTTTCGGTAATTTTGAATGGATAGATCTCAATATTGAATTATTTTTGCACCTTCATATACATATTTATTCAAATTATTTGAATCTGATCGTCTAAACCTATTGGTCCAAATCATTTTAACATGTTTCAATAATTTTAACCTATTTGTGCAAATTATTTTAACCATGTATGCTAATATTTTTACATGTTTGTGCAAATTTTTTGAACATATTTGTTCCCATATTGTTAAAAATGTTTGTCCCCATATTGTTAACTTTTGTGTCCAAATTTTTTTAACATATGTATGTCAATATTTTTTCCTATATGTCCAAATTTTTTGAAGTTATCTGTCCCAATATTTGAACTTATCTATCCAAATAATTCTAATATATGTGTCCAAATTATTTTAATCTATTAGTACAAATTATTTTAAGCCATGTATATTGCAACTCTTTTGAACTTATTTAAACCGATCTGTCCATATTATTTTAACTTATATATGCCAATATTTTTTTTTTTCCAATAGTCCCCTGTTATAGGTCCTACATTGCTGCTGATTAGAGCATATTCACAATCGATTTTGTAGTGTGTTCTTATATGTCTTCCAATATGTTTGTTCATGTTAGCCAGTTTGAGAACACACTGTATAGTCAGTTTTCTTTCTAACTATATATGCCTTCCAAAGGCACCTCAATCAATTGTATTCTTTTCATTTTGCATTATGAATTTGGGATTGTTTGTTCCAATTTTGTTTTTGTTTTTTTTTTTGGAAATGTTCCATTTTATTTTGCAAAATATTGGGTTAGTTTTACTTGAGAGTTAGTATAAATTGCTAATTAAACAATTTTTTTTTTTTTTTTTTGTGGCATATATTTATGTTTGGACTTTCTAAATGATAATGATAAATTTAAATTTAATTTCAACACTATAAAATTGAAGTCAGTTGGGGAAGAGAAGAGTTCAAATTTGGACAATTGTTGTGTTTCCATTTTAGTACTCTTCATGTTGCTAGGGTTGATTTTAATTTTATCATTTTAATGTGATTGTTAAAATACATCATCGAACAGCCATAATTATATAACCAAACATTTCAAATTGAAGTACAATAGTTATGGACAATATCACTATTTTCGATCAAGTAAGTGTTCTTTTATTTTTCTTTCTTTATTTTTTATTTATTTAGTTTTTCTCCCTCCATAGAAATTTAAATACCTCTCTTATAATGTAAGGCCTATTTATTTATTTATTTTAAACTTATCATATCTAATTTTCTTCTAATAAATGCTTTTTCCCTCATACTTTATAGGTGGATGAAGACTTACGCTGAATGGTAACATCAAGAAATAAACGATTTTTTTTCCGTATTTAAGTGTACAAAATTTTATTTATCACTCTAAAATTTTTGTATATATAGATTCAATTTCTTCAAGAAAGAAATGTTAATGTTGTTGTCCGCGATAAGCGTAACCTTAATGCTATTCGCATTCGTGAGGTAAGCCTAAAAGTAACTTATATTCGCATGCATGTTCTTATTATTTTAAAAATAGATTTGAATTATATATTCTACTTATTTTTTATGGGGAAAGGAAAAGGAAAAACGCAAAGCAATATCAAAAGAGACAAAAAAGGCTATCCCTTATGGCAAAGGAAAGGAACATGCAAATCCCATAGTATGGTTTCTTAACATTTTTTAAAAATTTGTTTTTCGAATATTTATTATTATTTTTATATAGATTTTTGTTAGAATTGCATAGTGTTATATACTCTTTTTTATGTATATTTTTATGAGTTATTGTTTTCAAAATATTTATTCAATTGTTTTGACTGATTGTAAAATATTTTGCTAAACCATGTTAAAGTAAGTATTTGTATAACATGTAATTAAAGTAAGCATTTGTATAACAATCTTCATATTTCATGCATCTAATTATATAATATTCTCATTTTAGGCACACAATGATAATGTGTTATCAAAAGCTGCATTGGCTCAACGTGCACGGCGAGAATGTAAAAAAAATCAAAACTCATGTTCTGCATACCAATTAGGACAACGCATGCGACGAGAACGAGAGAGATCAAATGAATGTATTAACCCAAGACAACCTTCTGTAACACCCAATTGGTAAACAACTCAGTTTAATTCTTGAAATATATACTCTTTCTATTACCAGTTTATTATACAGATTTTAATTTATTCACAATCCATTTTTGTAGGCCTGCTCTTACAACCCCATCTAGAAATGTTGGTGTAGTCATCCGTGATAAGCATGACCTTAATATTATTCGTGTTCGTGCGGTAAGTATAAAATCAAGTAAAACACTGTATGTATTTTTATTTATATAAGAATTTTTTTAAATCTTTTCAATATTTTATTTATATTTGTTAGGCAAAAGAAAAAGAAAAGGTCAACCCAATGTCTAAGGGAAAAGAAAAGGTGACTCCTTCTGGCAAGAGAATGACAAATGCATGTCAACTGGTATATATTCCTTTTAAAAAATATGAAGCAAAACTATGTGAATTTGTTGCTTTATGTTTATGCCCGTAGAATGATTGTAATATATTTTCCTATAATTTGCTATTATTTATGTGTTTTCCAAATTTATTTATTTTTATTTAGCATAGATACAAGTACATTTATAATGTAACATGTGAAAAGAATAAGGAACCAAAAAAAAAATAAATATGAAGAAATAAAGACAAACTATGTAATGAAAGAATAAACTAAATAAGATAGAATTTTATTTCTTCTTTATTTTTTTAAAAAAACAAAATGCATAAATAAAGAAATAAATACAGATAACACTATTAAAGGTACAAAACAAATAAAATATAAAACAAAATTAAGAGAAACAAAATAAACAAAAAGATATTTGATGTTAAGTACAAAATATTCACATATTTTGCACCAATGACAAAATATTTTCATTTTAGGCACAAAATGATAATGTAATATCAAAAGCTGCTTTGGTCCAACGTGCGCGACGAAAGCGTGAAATAAATGAAAACTCATACTTTCAATGCTCGCAACGAGAACAAGAGGGATAAGAAGAATGTATTCAACCAATACACCCTTCGTTAGCACCAAATCGTCGCAATAGTGCTTGCTTGGAATGGGAAACAATAACTGAAGATTCTCATTCTGTACAAAAACGAACAATGGTTGCCCATCATCCTACATGTTCGTTTTCTATGCCAAGCACATCTTTACCTCCACGAAGGAATCGGTAAACTACTATGTCTAATCTTCAAATACATATTCTTACCATTTTGTTTTATATAATTTTATTTATACACAAATATTCGTAGGTCTACTTCTATAAATCAATTTCTTCAAGAAGATCTATGTACTGATGAGGAATTAGAAGATATGCCTATGAGTACATCAATTGATGCCCGAGCACACAACAATTCTTGCCGCCATTATCTTGGCAAGATGGACATATTATGTCCTTATTGTTCGGCCTTACATTGGATGGATGAAAAATTGACCAAATCATCTATAAAGCGTCCCTTATTCGGAACTTGCTGTTTGGAAGGGAAGATTAGGCTACCTTTACTTATTACACCTCCTCCATCACTTCAAGCATTGTATGATGGGAATAATGATCAATCAAAATCCTTTTGAAGTTATACTCGATTGTACAATGTAGCCAATGCTTTTACAAGTCTTGGTGCCACATTGGATCCTAGAGTACTCAGTGGAAGGGGTCCTACATCATTCACAATTCATGGGGAATTACGACATCGAACAGGATCACTACAACCACAACTAGGGCAGGATGCGAGTTATGCTCAACTGTATATCTATGACCCTGATTCAGCGTTAGAAATTCGTAATCGTAGAAATCCTAACTTGAGAAGGGATGTGCTCAAAACTATTCAGGATAGTTTGTTGCAAGTCAATGCATTTGTAGCTAAATTTCGCCAGGCTCATGCCATTTTACATCAATTAGACGCGGCAGGACACAATCTACCTGCTCATCTTCATTACAATTCAACAACTGATCGACGTCGGTATAACTTACCAACTGCAGATGAGATTGCGATTGTAATACCAGGTGATGGAACAGAGGTAAGTGGAATGAGAGATATTATCTTACATTTCCAAGGAACTAATGAGTTGATGCAAATTAATGAATGTCACCCAGCATACTTGCCATTACATTATGTTCTATTATTTCCTTATGGTGAGCTTGGATGGGAACCTGAGTTGAAATTGTGGAATGTTCAATATGATCGACCTTCAACTGATCGACTTACTCAAATGGATTTTTATAGTTATCGTTTGTTTGAACGACCCACAGAGTATTCAACTATTTTGAGAGGTGGGAAACTATTTCAAGAGTTTTTGGTAGATGCATGGGCCACAACTGAGCAAAATCGATTGACATACTACAAGCTTAATCAAGGGAAACTTCGGGTTGAGCTTTACCAAGAGTTGTCAGATATTGATCCAGATTATGTGCGACCTGGTCAAATTGGTCAAAGGTTTGTTTTGCCATCTTCATTTACTGGTAGTCCTAGACATATGTTTGAAATCTTTCAAGATTCAATGGCTATCACGCGATACAACCAACACCCAGATATTTTTCTTACCATGACTGCAAACCCTAATTGGCCAGAAATTACTTCAGCATTATTATCACATCAAAAACCTATTGATCGTCCTGATTTAATTGCCCATGTTTTTTAGTTGAAGAGAAAATGTTTGATGAAGGAGATAGAAGCAAATAAAGTGTTTGGAAATAAAGTTGCACATGTTTTTACAATTGAATTTCAAAAACGAGGCATCCCCCATATGCATGCACTTTTATTTCTTAAGGGTCCGGACAAAATTTGGACATGTGCTCAAGTAGACAAATTGGTCTGTGCAGAGTTTCCAGACCCAAAATATGATCCTATGCTTTTTGAAACTGTCAAATGTTGTATGGTACATGGACCATGTGGTGCTCGAAATCCTCATGCACCATGTATGGAAAATGGTAGATGTAGTAAGAGATATCCTCGAGCTTTTATAGAAACAACAACTATGGATCAAGATGGATACCCCATCTATCGTCGTCGCAATAATGGCCAAGTACATACTGTGGGGGGGCAAGAAGTTGATAACAGGGATGTCGTACCATACAATGCATATCTTTCTAAACTTTTCAACTGTCATATAAATGTGGAAGTATGCTCCGGAATGAGATGTGCCAAGTATATACATAAGTACATTTACAAAGGCTATGATCGTACAACGATGGTGTTGGGATCGATAAATGAGATTCAACAATATCTCGATGCAAGGTATATTGGACCTCAAGAAGTTGCTTGGCGAATATTTGGTCATCCTTTGCATGCAGAGATACCAATAGTTGTACGTTTGGCACTTCATTTACCTGGAATGCATCGCGTTGTTTTTAACCCAGAAGAGTCATTAGAAACGATTCAATCTAGAGCTGGTCAACAAATATCAACTCTTACTAGCTTCTTTGCATATTGTGCTGCCAGTGAAGATGAATGTCCATTCACTTATCAAGAATTTGCACAGCATTTTGTATGGCTCAAGTCAGAAAAGAGATGGAAATCAAGAGAAAGAGGATATGCAATTGGTAGAATGTACTTTGCCAGTCCTAATTGTGGTGAACGATTTTATCTGCGTTTGTTACTAACTGTTGTCAAAGGACCAAAGTCATTTCGGTCTTTACGTACGGTCGATAATGTTGTGCATGATACATTTAAATTAGCATGTGTTGCAAGGGGGCTTTTAGAAGATGATGAAGAATGGATACAATGCTTGAAAGAGGCTGCAGTTATGAAAACTGGATACCAATTGAGGAGATTGTTTAGTGTTATTCTCACCCAGTGCTCTCCACTAAATCCATGTGCATTATGGAATCAATTCTCAACGCATATAAGTGATGATCTTGCACATAAGATTTGTACATTGTTTGCCATTTCTAACCCAACTGAGGCTCAAATTGAAGATTATGGTCTCAATCTTTTGAATCAAATGCTTCATGAATCAGGCAAATGTTTAATTGACTTCCCACCCATGCCACAACCTACTGCAAATTGGAGTGTAGTAGTTGGTAATCGATTGATATTCGAACATCAACAACTGCAGAATGAGGCACAACAGGCAGATCCAGAAATTACTATTGATTGTCTCAACAATGGACAACAGAATGCTTATAACACAATCACTTCTTCAATTTTTCAAAATAAAGGAACTGTTTTCTTTCTTAATGGGGGTGCTGGAACAGGGAAAACATTTCTGTACAATATGATTGCATTAAAATGTCGTAGCCTTGGGCATAACGTTGTTACTGTGGCTTCATCTGGAATTGCATCATTGTTATTGGTAGGAGGTCGCACTGCACATTCAACATTTTTCATTCCGTTAGATGTCTTGGAAAATTCACTTTGTGGGTTTACCAAACAATCATTACAAGCTGAGTTGTTTAGAGAAACAAAACTTATAATTTGGGATGAAGTTCCTATGCAACATAGACATTGTGTTGAGGCGGTTGATCGTACATTGAGGGATATTCGTGATAGTGAAAAGCCATTTGGGGGTATTACTGTTGTTCTTGGTGGAGACTTTCGACAAATCTTACCAGTTATACCCAAAGGAATTCGTGAGCAAATTGTGAATGCTTCATTAAGACACTCTGTTCTATGGAAGCATATACATATCTTAACTTTGGATTTGAATATGCGCTTGAATCATGGAGACCATGAAAATGCTATTTTTGCAAATTTCTTGATGGAGGTAACACTACTTTAACCTTTTCCTTTATTATATAGATTATTTTAAATTAATAAATTGTTTTTACACTTATATTTTTTTTAATTGATTTCACTTTTTTTAGATTGGGACTAATCCTTAGGAAATCATCAACCTTCCATCAACAATACACAAATGTCAAGATTTGAATGAATTGCTCTCTACAGTGTACCCACAGTCGAATATAATAGAGACGTCGACCCCAACATTTTTAACTGAACGCACCATTTTATCTGCACGTAACGATGATGTCAGTGACATTAATACTATTGCGTTGAATATCTTTCCAGGGAGATTATATACTTATTTTGCACCAGATAAAATGTCTGAAGATAATGAAATTGATCCTACCATTACAAATAGATATCCCAATGAATATTTAAATTCATTGGATCCTCCCGGGCTACCAACTTTTAAGTTAGAGTTGAAAGTAGGTTGTCCTATAATATTGTTAAGAAATATTGCACCGAAAGATGGACTATGTAATGGTACAAGATTGATGGTTACTAGGTGCGACACTCGCATAATTGAAGCTCAAATTTTAACTGGAGAAAAGTTTGGCAATTTAGCATTCATACCAAGGATATCTTTGACACCATCTTCTTCAAAAATGCCTTTCCAAATGACAAGACGTCAATTTCCAGTTCGATTAGCATATGCCTTGACCATTAATAAATCTCAAGGACAATCTATGAAATTTGTTGGGGTTGATTTGCACATACCAGTGTTTAGCCATGGCCAATTATATGTGGCATTGTCCATATGTATATCCTTTGATCGTATAAGTATCCTCCTCCCTAAAGATAGTTTGGATTTTGCTACAAATATTGTTTATCCTGAAGTGTTGTTGTAGTGTTCCATGTTCATTAAATCATGTTTTATCAAAAGGTAACCATGTAGATTTATTTCTATTGATTATATATATAGATTTTTTTTAATAAAATTTCAATCTAATAATAATTGGAAATATGGATTTTTTAAGGATTGGATCAAAAAATTTATGGAGCTTAAAAGGAGAAATACAACTAGCTTGCTTCGATGGGGATATAACAAGGTAATTTCAATCTCAAAGTATTTTGATATGTATATTTCCAACAAATATACCAATCTATATATATATATATATATATTTTGTTTCTACAAATTACCAGATTGTTCTGCATGTTCCTCATTGGGGACTTTTTCGAAAGTAATGAGGAGGAAGTTTGGACAAATACATGTTTGAAGATACATTATTGACACATCTTCTGTGAAGCATACGTATTTTGCAAAGCTTCGACCCACTTTTTTTTTTTTTTTTTTTTATAGAGTTTTAACTCACTCTTTTGGCGTATGACAATTTAATGTTTGTTTTTCTTATGTAGTTAGAATTTGGTTGGCAGCAGTAACACTAACTGATGTGCATTTTAATTTTAATTTCTTTTAAATTGCAGAGAATTAGTTGGTGTGCATTATTTGATATTTAATTTTTTTTTTTTATATTTGATTTGTTTGAAATTGTAAAGTGTAGTCTATTAAATAGATTTTTATAATTGCATTTTAATCTTAAATTTAAATAGTGTTGCGATTACAATTATATTATAATCCTAACATTATTTACACCGTGCCTTCAGGCACGGCCATACGCTAGTAATTATATAATGTAGAAGACCTAGTTACAGTGCAGAGGGAAGGGGTTGGGGGGGTCGTTGCCCCTAGATAAATGTTATTTATTTATTTTTATTTTTTTTTTGTATATTATGTAATGACCCACCCCAAAATTCAATATATACCTAAAAATTTTGTAAATTTCATAATGTTTAAGAGTTGTGTTTCAAAATTCAATGATTAGTGTACTGGTGCTTTAAACTTTTACAATAATATTATGATAATCATATTTTATTCTCATATTTTGTTTATTATATCATATGTTGAGATTATATTGGTAGCAAACATCAATACAGTGTTGACACATAAAGTAATAAACAAATTATAATAAGAAAAGATGATCATCCTAACATTATTGAAAAATTAAATTAAGCTCATGTTAAAAAGATATTAGTAATCACATGTTTAAAATAGGAGAAATTACATGATAGAGAAATCTTTTTTTAAAAAAATAAAAATAAAAATTTAAACACAAATTGATATTTAATTTTCCCTTAAGAAAATAAATAAAAAAATATAATTTACTTGATTGATTTGCAATCATATTAAACATAAAAGCTTTTATTAAAAGCAATTAAACTAAAGCTTTTATGTACTTAAGATATTGTGTAATATTTAAACTAAAACTATAAAAATTAGTTCAGAAAGTTGATGGAAAGTAGATTAATTATATTAAGATCTTCTCAATTATTAGCGTACCACCTTACCTTTTAGGGATACATTATAGTTACCTTCCTTGAGATTTTGCATAATTGCAAGGACCTTCTCTATGATTTTTGGGATTACATTGACCTCCTTTTTTTTTTGTTTTTTTGACATTGTCAAGATTCTTCTCTCTCGTTAATTTGTCCCAAATGATGTTAATTTGATTGTGCAAATGACTATAATATCTTTGAAACACTATTCATAGCCTTACGAGAATTAATTATAATTTACCACAAAATTTTCAAAATGTAAATGTAATTTCTTGACTTTGTTGTTATTATTATTATTATTATTTTGTGGGTATAAAGAGCATAAGGAAAGAGCACCCAAAAAAATGTGACGCTGTTATTAGTTGTAGTAACACCAAGACAAAATAAAAGAGAGAATGAATAGCAAGAAGAGTGAAAGAAATAAAAGAAAATGAAAAGAGATGGAGGTACTAAAAACTTCACAAAGACGGATATGATGAACATTATTTTTTTTAGAGATATAAAGTAGGTCATAATGAAAGAATAATAGGAAAAAAAAATAAGGAAAGGAGAAAAATGACAAAAATGATTAAGAAAATATAAGAAAAACAATGGAAAAAGTTTGTGAGAGGAATGAGATGATATAAGGGGAGGTCAGTGTAATTTACACCCTTTAACCTTTTCATTGCTAGAAAGAGATGAGCAAGGGTAATTTTGGCCTTTTGATAGTTAAAGTTGTTGACATCACCTTGTCATGTTAGATATTCAAACAAAGAGATAATATGAGGGGGAATCTTAATAATAATTATAAATGTAGAAGACGTCAATATAATTATTAAAATTATAAGGGAGATCTCTACAACTATGAAAAATTTCAGGGGAGGTAAGTGTAATTTGCCCCGCCTTTTATTATACATTTATAGATTTTGGTCAATCCAACAATAAAAATTGTACTAAAAATGTTTAAATTGAGACTAATCCTTTGCACTTGTTTATTAGTCCAATTAGCCTATATTAAGTAATCTTTAATAATGATTTAAACAAATAAAACTCAACCCGATGTATTGACAACTATTGGGATCTACCCTCCTTCTTTTTCTTTTTTTTTTGGCAATCTAGCCCCTCCACGAGGGGAATCTTGGCTACAACCCTACCTAGTTAATTTTCTTTTTTTTTCAACAAAAGTAATTTTATTAATGAAAATAAAAATATATAAATGACTAATACAAATATCAATAAAACTGAACGACTGCATAAAGTGTCAAAATAAAACTTAATAATTTCAATTAAGTTGACACTATCGAACAAACCCAATTATCTACCAATACAATATTAAAATCGGTGAGAAACCAACCGAATCGAAACAACAAAACAAAATAAAAAACAACACCTAGCTAGTGTTATAACATCCAATAAATGTCAATAACTTTCTCACTGGCCAGTGCCATGACATTTTTAGATCCAAAGGTTGGTCAAATACAGAGATCACATGGATCAGAAATCATGCAAGTAGTTAAGAGAAAAAGGCTAAATTAAGTAATGGTCCCTATAGTTTATACGATGTGTCAATTGAGTCTTTGTTGTTTTAATTTGTTCGATTTTGCCTCTTAATTTAATGGATTGTATCATTTTAGTATAATAAATAATGGTTGTTAAGTTTGGTAGACAAAAAGTCTACACATTATGTCAATTTGGTCCATATAATTTACACAATGTATCAATTTGATCACTGTTATTTTAAGTTGCTTGGTTTTGATAGGGACCAAATTGACATAATGTGTAAACTATAGGGACCAAATTGACACATAGTTTGATTTTCCGTCCACAAAACTTAGCAACTATTATTTATGGGACTAAAATGACACAATTCTTTAAATTAAAAGGCAAAATCGAACAAATTAAAACAACAGGAACCAAATTGACATATTGTATAAATGATAGAGACTATTTATATAATTTTCCCTAAGAAAAATAACTTAATAATTGTCAACTCTAAATCTTTTAGTGATCCGTGATAAAAATGGGGGCTAATTTGAAAGAGTATCCTTTTCGTTTTTTCAGTTTTTAAAATTTTAAAAAATAAATAAAGAATGAAACTTTAGAAATATCATATAGTCAACAGTATGCTTCGCATATAAAAGGGATTTTTTTTTTTTTTAAGGTCATGATATTAGAATTTTATAGCATAAAGGATACTCAATATTTTCATAATGTTTAAAGTCTTTCAATATCAATCCAGAAAAAATTCGATCCAGAGAATTTTTTGGACAAATTATAGAAAAAAATTCCAAATTTCTCTGGACACATCACTGAGAAAATTTTACACATCTCGAACATCAAATTTCTCTGGAAGAGAATCTGAGAAAGAGCACACATTATGATATATTACCAACACAGAAGAAGAGGTGAAGAAGAACCCAATCCATCAAGTAAATTGAGAGAGAGAGAGAAAGAGAGAGAGAGAGAGAGAGAGAGAGAGAGAGAGAAAGAGAGATTTTCCAAAACAGCTTTCAAAAAGTACCCATAGATATCTATAAAAGCTCTGATCAACAATGGCCTTTTTTAATTTTCCCTTCCAACCCAGAGAAATTTACAAAAGCCTAGAGAAAATTCCCTCAAACCTAGAGAAATTCACAAAAACCCAGAGAAATAATATTGTGGATCTCTTCTATTATTAAAAATGGAAGAAGGACCTTAGACTAATTTTTTCATAAAAAAAGTATGTATATTAGAATTTCTCTATATAAATTTCGCAGCGCAAAAGGAGTGTTCGATTCTAACTGCAAGTAATAACCAAACTCTCCTTAACTAGTATATATAAATACATACAGAGAGAGAGAGAGAGAGAGAGAGAGAGAGAGAGAGAGAGAGAGAGAGAGAGAGAGAGAAAGGAGCAAAAATGAGTCGGGTCCAATCTCACCTGAAATCGAATGATGGATCTGACTATGGAGCTGTAGTAGGAGTCGGGTTTGGAGGAATTGAGAAAGGAGGCTCACAATATCAAGGGCGATCTCGACATCAAGCTCTCTTCTTACGCCAAGCTCGGCTCTAGGTTCTCCCATAGAGGTTCCCTTCTCTCTTTCTTTCTCTCTCTCTCTATATATATACATACTTACATATGTATATATTTATGCATCTTTGATTCTCAGATCTTGCTTTGCCTTATGAATTCAGTTTGCAAATAAGGTTTGATTTCAGTCAAATTTCTCTGTGATATATGGGTGTGAGAATCGAGGGACCTTAGACATCATAAAATAATATTGTGGCTCTCTTCCATTACTAAAAATGAGAGAAGGATCTTAGACTAATTTTCCCCATATAAAACTCAATATATTATTATAATGAGTCCGTTACACACTGTGTGCAGGAAAAGAGGAAATAATCCGAAGATGTGATCAAGAAACTGTGCTATTTTTTTATTATTTATTTTTTTTTTATTGAAAAAGGTATGTATTATACGCTCTAAATATAAAGATTTAGAATTTTAATCATTAGTCATTTTAAGGGTGATGTTGGAGACCCCCAGTGACTAGGCACCCCCAGTGCTATATGGCACACTGCCAGTGGCTGAAGTCCAAAAAAAATATATATATATTTTCTAGCCAATCAGCAAGGACCCCCAGCACCCCCACTGGGGATCCAAAGCATTTTCCTCATTTTAATTCTTGATTTTGAGAATTTAGTGATCGTCAAATTGATAGTGATTTTGGTTATTAGTGCTTGAGGTGGTTGGTTATGATATTTTGGTATGTACATGTATTGTTATCTCCCAAATTGATTTTGATCCTACCAAAATAAATTCGATTGGAACACAAAATATTTTATTTTATTGGGTAAAATATAAATACATCCCTTGAGATAGGATTAAAATATAAATCACCTTCATGGTTTTGAAAATTACATTTTACCTCATGAGATTTCTAATTTCATAACAAATCACCCTTTTTATTAATAAATTATCAAGTCAATTAACAATTTTTAATGATGTTAAAAATATATTTCAATTAATAATTTAAGTAACTTTATTATTATATAAGAGGACAATTATGAATTTTATTCGTGTCATTATTTGATGTAGATATGATTTCCTTTTAGAAGTATGTGTGTTTAGTATCCAAATTCGAATTGGTTCCTAGTCCTGGTAAGAGAAATCCAGTTTAGGCCAAAAAAACACGAGTTTTATTGAATTTACATATGTTTGGGGCAATGCTCTATTATTTAGTCTGCTGAATCTGGCAAATCGTATTCTAAGGTCCATGATGAAGCTACACAGGAAGTGAGCTCTTAGGTACGGCTTTACGGCTTTTCATCAATTCCCAATGGGGTGTGTGTGTGTGAATAAATATTCTTAATTATAGCATGAAATCATCATACTGTATTTCTTTCTTTTCAAAAAACTAAACTAATGATTTGAATATATTAGCAATATAAATGATGAGAGACCCCTTATATGTATTTTTTCTCTCTTTCTTATATTCCTATACGTATATATGTTTTAAATACTGGAATGTTCCTATGGAAAAATGTAAAAAATCATGTGGTTAGATGGCATTATAACATAAATCAGAATTTCTACTTGATTTGCTGTAGCTAAAAGTTTTTAGCTAGTTTTTGAACTTTATATGTTCTGTCCACACTTAAAAAAAGAAAAAGAAAAAAGAAAGGAAGTGAGAATGCCGTCTTCTTTTTATTTTATATTTTTTTCTTGTCAAGTTTGGTGACATGGAATATGATTAGGAACTTTTATGGGTTGGTGCAATTTGAAATTACATAATTTTGATACGTGCATGGAAGAACCCACAACATAAAACTACTAGTATATTGCATATTATATGTATGCACTTTTATTATATATTTTTATGATTTGAATTATATATTTTTATTAGATGACTTATGTAAGTTTTTGAAAATTTACGTAATTTTGTGAATTTAAAACTTCCATGAATTAGACAAAGGTAAATTTGTGTTTAAGTTACGCATTTCTATAAGATCACTTACGTAAGTTCATACAAATTTACATGATTTTGTGAATTATGCCTGTTAGGACTCTTTGTTGTCAAATTTCATGGATCAAACCCAAGGTTGTAATTTTTTAAATTCACATGTTGGGTCAAACTAGGATTACTTTGGATTTCTCTAAGAAGTTGATTTTCTTCCAAAACTATGATTATTTTGGAGTCCTTTAAGAAGTTGGTTTTCTTCCAAAAACAGGATTACTTTGGATTTTCTATAAGTAGTTGGTTTTCTCCCAAAACTAGACTACTCATTATTTTTTCTCCAGATCTTCTTTTTGGATCTTAAGGTTTTTATCTGGAGATATTTTCTTAGTTTTCTTTGATGTTTTATTGAGTATTCAACTCATGGTTTAAAGAGAGTACATCAAAGGTTTGTTTGTTATACACAAGAGAGATAGTTGTTCTTCGGTGGATTCTAAAGAATTCGAGCCTGAAGCTTCGGTGGATTATGGAGTGGCTCATTAGAAAGACAATTCCGTGGTGAAGATGGAGTTGGAAGAGGCACATAGAGGTTGGTTCAATTAGGTGTTGTGGATTCGCTAGATAATTGAGAGTATACCTGTGTAATTCCTTTAAATCTTCTTAGTGGATTGTTCTTGTGGCCGTTGCCCGTGATTTTTTTTATCATAGTTGGAGGTGTCCAATTGTGGTTTTTCCACGTAAAATCGTTGTGTCTCTTTCTCTTGATTATTTGATTGGGATTGTTATATTCTGCTTAAAATTGTTACATAATCACAAATCAACATCTATGAGGTTTCTAGATTTTTTCAATTGGTATCAGAGCGGGTCGTTCTATTTTGTTTAAAACAAAAATATTTTTTTAGAACGAGATCTTGTTTGATTTGTGATAATGGATTCAAAGAGGTCGGTTGAGAATACCACTAATGATGAGTCCTCGAGTGGTGATGGTGAAGAGCTTGAGCAAGCTTATGAAAAATTGTATAAGGAGTCTCTTAATTTATTCAAATTGAATGACAAACTCACAAAGAAACTCAAAGCATGTGAATGTAAGAATGTCAAACTTAAGGAGGAGATTTCTTAGGCTAGGATCAATGCCATCAAGATAGCTGATGATCAACAAGTTCTTTGTGCAAAACTGTTGACTTGTGAGATAGAGAGGAATAAGCTACAGGAAACCCATGCCATGTATGAAGAAAAGATTGAATCTCTCGAGATGTCACAAGTTGCCTTGGAAGAACTAATGATCAAGAAAGAGGAAGAGTTCAAGTGTGCCATGGTTACCATTGGTCTTTGGAACAAAGGATCAAAGACTTTGGAGGATATCATTGGATCTCAACAAATCTGTTCAGACAAGAGTGGCATTGGCTTTGGAGATAAGAGAGAGCAAAAACAGAGTGCTTCCACATCTCATGATACAAGAACTCAAGGAAAGGGAGGACAAAAGATTCAACAAGAGGAAAGACTTCTCAAACTCCCTAGAGTTGGTAAGGTAAAAGAAAAGAAGGTACACCTTGTTTTTTTTTGTCATCATTGTGGTATGCATGGTCATATTCGCCCTTATTGTTATGAATTGCATGGGAGAATGTCTCATATAGATGGAAGAAATTCTAGTATCTCAAGGGGTAGGAGACACTTCATTGGTCATAAGGAGGTTAAGGGTCATAATAAACCTTGCTGTTTTGATTTGCTTGAGACCAAACATGAACAAAGGTTGTGTTTACCTAGATCTAGGAATAGGAAGTTGAAATCCATGTCAATACGGGTTCTCATTGAAGAGGAAGGGAACCATAACGTCAAGACACTACCCAAAAATCGCAATTCTCACAACTTTGTTTATATTAAAGCGGTTTGGGTGAGAAAACTTGACTTGTGTTAATTTGTTTATTTGTTTTAGTTTTTGGATTTCTGTGTATTTTTTTTAATGAGAAAAAAATGTGTGCTTTTTTGTTTTTTGTTTTGCTTGGTTTAGAAAAATTAAAAAAAATAAAAAAAACCCAAAAAGATTTTCTTAGTATGGTTTTGCAAGCTTGAAATTTTTGAGTGGTCCTTGGTGCATATTAGAATTGATAAGAATATCCATTACATGTTGATATGTGTGTGCTTTCTATGGTCCTTACTCATTTTGGAGTGTGTGTTCTTTGATTAGTATGTCTCATTCTGTACACACTCTTGGATTAGCAAATATTGGAGTCTTACGCATTAGTGTTTATTTTTTTATGGACTTCTGGCATTGTATCTTTTGCTTTTCTAGAGGAATTGACCTATACTAGCATATCATGGGTGATGTTGAGTCTCTTAACTAGCTTCCATCTTTTTACATCTCCACGGCTTTCCCCTCTATTTTTTGTAGTCCAGACATGAGGAAAAGGCTACCTCAGAGTCACCAACCAGGCTATCCTTATTATATCCATGCTTCTCTGGTTCGGTTTCCATACTCTTGAGCGTGTTAGCCGCCAATGAGTGTGCAAAAGAAAGAAAAAAAAATGCAAAAGAAAGAAAAGAAAAAAAAATGTGCAAAAGAAAGAAAAGAAAAAAATGTGAAAAAAAAAAAAAAACTCATTGATTAAGGGGGAGCCTCTACTTTTACTCACCAAATACCCATTGATTCCTAGTGGTTTGACTTTCCTTAGTTGTGCTTAGATTCTCTTGTCGGAGGTCCAGCTTTCATATCACTACTAGGATTTGAATCTAGTGCTTGTCGAACTTCAAGAGTCACACACACACTTTTATCATAGGATCTATGCTTTTCACATAATGCATCACTTTCTTTTGTGAAGAATCTTCTAGAGGCTGTGCACATTGTGTTTTCTTGTAATTGTTCTTCTTGGATAATCTTGTGTGTTCTAAGGTACAAATTTGAGAATTCCTTGCTTGCTCCACCATATTATTTGTTCACTGTTTTCAGTATTTGTGGTTGCTTTTAGTGAGGGGGAGTTTGGTTTATCATTACAAGTGTTTGTTACCATGACCACTTTGATTTGTTTGGAAAGGGAGGTTGGCTATAGTTGTTTTGCATGTTGCTATGACTGTTTGTTCATTATTTACATCATCATATCATTTCTTGTGTGATTTATAATCTTGCTTTAGTTATTTGAGATTTTTTTGTCAATTCATAACAAACAGGAGGAGAAATTTATTTTTATTTCATGTTTTTATGCCATGTGTCGGGTTCAGGTTTTCATGCTACATGTTCTTAAAATCTCCAAAGTTGCATCTTCATGTTATTCATGTTTTTCATCTCATGTGTCGAGATAGTCTTATAATGTTTTTTCATATACTCTTGTGGGACTAATATTTGTTTTGGAGATTGTGGCACTAATAGTTGTTTTGCAGATCATAACCTTGAGAAATAAGTTTGTAAAGAGATTTGGTTATAAGTGCTGGTTCCTAGTTGGTGGTGTTGTTCTTGTTTTGATTGGAAAATTGTTTTAGTGTTTTTGTTAAGAAAACTGTTGTAGCATGGTTTTGTCCAAGATTTGACAAATGGGGAGATTGTTAGGACTCTTTGTTGTCAAATTTCATGGATCAAACCCAAGGTTGTAATTTTTTAAATTCACATGTTGGGTCAAACTAGGATTACTTTGGATTTCTCTAAGAAGTTGATTTTCTTCCAAAACTAGGATTATTTAAAAAATTACAACCTTGGGTTTGATCCATGAAATTTGACAACAAAGAGTCCTAACAATCTCCCCCTTTGTCAAATCCTGGACAAAACCATGCTACAACAGTTTTCCTAACAAAAACACTAAAACAATTTTCCAATCAAAACAAGAACAACACTACCAACTAGGAACCAGCACTTATAACCAAATCTCTTTACAAACTTATTTCTCAAGGTTATGATCTGCAAAACAACTATTAGTGTTTTTGTTAGGAAAACTGTTGTAGCATGGTTTTGTCCAGGATTTGACAAAGGGGGAGATTGTTAGGACCAAAACTAGACTACTCATTATTTTTTCTCCAGATCTTCTTTTTGGATCTTAAGGTTTATATCTGGAGATATTTTCTTAGTTTTCTTTGATGTTTTATTGAGCATTCAACTCATGGTTTAAAGAGAGTACATCAAAGGTTTGTTTGTTATACACAAGAGAGAGATAGTTGTTCTTCGGTGGATTCTGAAGAATTCGAGCCTGAAGCTTCGGTGGATTATGGAGTGGCTCATTAGAAAGACAATTCCGTGGTGAAGATGGAGTTGGAAGAGGCACATAGAGGTTGGTTCAATTAGGCGTTGTGGATTCGCTAGATAATTGAGAGTATACCTGTGTAATTCCTTTAAATCTTCTTAGTGGATTGTTCTTGTGGCTGTTGCCCGTGGTTTTTTTTTTATCACAGTTGGAGGTGTCCAATTGTGGTTTTTCCACGTAAAATCGTTGTGTCTCTTTCTCTTGATTGTTTGATTGGGATTGTTATATTCTGCTTAAAATTGTTACATAATCACAAATCAACATCTATGAGGTTTCTAAATTTTTTCAATGCCTATGGTGTGCAACCCTTAACACCTATACACTGATGCGGAGAAAAAAAAAATCCCCCTCCCACCTTCTTCTGCGTCTGTCTTCACCTTTTCAAGAAATCAAGCCCTACGGTTTCAATATTTTTGTAGCTTAAATTATGAAAATATGAGATCCATTGAAAATATATATTTTAACTATTATATATATATATATATGTGTATGTGTGCGTGTGTGTGATAATAGGAAATTGATTGTTCCTGAAATTATTTTTAAGAGAGTTCGGGCGAGGATTTCTCTGGCTTTTAAAACAAGCATCAGTCACAATTGGATTGGGTTTTGATTGTGTATACTAGTTAGAGCATCTCTTTTTATTTTATTTTTTTAGCTAAAACTGTGAATAAAGTAAATTATCAAATTTCAATTTCATCAAATTATCAAATTAGTTGTTTTAATTTTGATAATTTTTATTCAACAAATGTACTTAGTAGTTTTAACTAGTTAAACATTAAAAGATATTATTTTTGATATGTTAGAGTTACTTGTAATTGAGTTTATAAAAGATAATTTAAAATAAAAATAGCATTTAAATAATGTAGCCTAAAATAAAGAGTTTGCTAGAGAGTGCATTGAAAAAGTGTATAGCTGAAATAAAAAAGTTAACTTTTGAATTAAAATATAACAAAATTTTAACTAGTTTTATAAAAATGTTCTAAGATGGGTTTGAAGGCAGTAAAGTAAGCATATTTCAATCCATGATCATTTTGGTGTTTAGTGTTTGTTTTTCTTAATCGTGTTTAATTTTTTTGATTTAAGGTGAACTACAAATACATTGTTTGAGATTTGTTTGAAATACAAATTATTTCCTGTGGTATGAAAAATTACAAATATTCCATTGTCTAAATTTTTTATTTAATAGAATTTACTGAAAAAGAGAAATTCATACCTGCTCTCCTATAACTAAAGGAGGAAGATGCCACAATCAAGATTTGGATTCGTACGTTATGGTTGTCTAGTGGAAGCAAGAATGGCAGTTCAGAAAGCAAATGAACTACAGTGTGACAACAGAACATTGAAGGTAAAAGTAGCAGAGTTTGTTAAAGGTAAGGAAGTTAGGCAGGGGCCATCAGAGATATCAGTTAGTATGAGAGGTGTAGGTAGTACTAGTAGGGCTCCCGCTGTAGTACTAGGAAGAAAGTCATATGCCTAAGCTGTGATTGGAAGATGACTAGTAGCCAATACAAGTATAACCATAAGTGGCAGCAAAATTTTGAAGGGTTGTGTGATTCTATCAAGCTTAGGATTGCAATGTGAGTCAAAACCTCAAGCCTCTCCTTGAAGTACTCAGTGAGTGACATTATATATAATTTACAACAAATTAAACTCCGCATATGTGGTGTTAGTTGAGTTGCTCTTGGGTGTGGCTACTGTTGGTTTGAATTTTGGATGTGGTTTATTGCTGTGTGTGGTAGCTGTTGTTTGTTCCTTCATCTTGTTATGTTGTTTGTTAATGTGATTACCTCATGCCCCTCCTTCAAGTACTCAGTTAGTGTCATTATGTATAAGCTAAAAAAGTTAAACTCTGCATATAGGTGTGGCTGTTGCTACTTTGAATATTGGGTGTGGCCTGTTTATTGAGTGGCTACTGCTGCTTTGTTCCTCGGCTTCGTTCAGCTAGCGTTGGTTCCTCACCAACATTGTGCTTTGTCTATGTTTCTTTCTTTCTTCTTTTCTCTTTATTGATGTAATCTCATATGAAATGTATGTTTTTTTTTCACCAATAAAGATTTTGTTTTACTGAAAAAAAAGTATGTAATAAATTTAAAATTGACATATATTCAACTATATCATTGTAGAGATAATTATGAATACCTTTTGAGCGTCCCAAATATTTTTCATTTTTTTTCCTCTGTATCTCTCACTTTGTGTTCTCTATGTCTACTGAACAGATGCAAGCCCTTAGATGTTGTTTTTGACACGTGTGCGGTGGATAAAATGTGTGTAGAGGTGTATGGACTAAAAAAGTATGGAGAGGAACGACTCCTTGCATTAGATATTAATGATACAAGAATCATAATTTAGGGACGAAATATATAATTAACCCCATTATTAAATAACCGAAGGAAATGTGCATCATGTACATTAAGGAATTGTGGTTGTTATTTTAGTTATGATTGAAAATGTCTTTGGTTACATCTTAGGTAATATTGGGTTATGACTCGTTTTGGTATTAGTCATGACTCATTATAATGTTGGTTATTATCTATTATAGTTATTAGTTTAGTTATAACTGAAAAAAATTTAGTTATACCTCAAGTGATATTTGATTATAAATCATTATGTTTGTTTAGTTATACGACTGAAAGTGATTTAGTTATGGTGTTTATGTATCAATGCCACAAATTATCATATATATAGTTTTTTTTTCTTTTTTTAATCAACAAAAGAAAATTTTATTGATAATAATCAAAATAAAGGATTACACATCAATAAAAAATCATAGGGAACAAAATTGCGTCATAGTTGAAACATGAACATCATAGAAATTAATAAAACAATAATGTAACGTAGAAGGACCTAGTTAGTAATTTTTTGGGGGTTTGACTTCTTTTAAATTACCATATCAACTTGAGATAGTGTTTAGGCTTAGTAGGCCCAATTTAGAATCGATTTTGGTGATTTGAAGCGTTCACTTTTTAGGTTTCGTGAAGTACAATATTCTTGTAAAAAATAAAGATGATTGGATATCAGTAATTATATGTATCAATCATATTTGTTTTAAAAAAAAAAAATAGACGACAAATATAATTTTAAGAATAGCTATTCATTTTTTATAATATAAATTTGATTCCAACATATAGTTTTTTTTTTTTTTTATCAGCAAAGAAAATGAACTTTATTGATGAAGAGGAAAAATAATACATCAAAAAGAAAAAAGAGGATGAGTGCAAAAACATCATAGCGAGCCAAATCAATTCCAACTAGGTTAGTACCAATAAGACCGCCCAATCATATGCTAGCACACCATCAAGAGTTGGTGAGTATCCAACCACAAACACCCAAAAACAACCTTACCAGACAAACCAAAACAACCAATATAACACCAAAATTAACCAGCTTCACTAACCCAACTACACCACATCTACGCTTCAGAAGCTGAATAGTAGCAAAACATGCTTTACCACCAATACCCAAGCCTCACATCACAACAAATTCACTAGCAGCACAACACAATATATACCATCCCATGAACAGCACTTAATAAACATAAATACCAATTCAACAAACAGAGTATCAGTTCAGACCAGTAATATCAACAGGATCTCCGTTTACAGCTCCCAGTGGCAAAGACTGAGAATCATAGACACAAGCCTCAGCTTCCATTCCGAAAGCAAAACTGAAAGATCAGCAGTAAATCAGCCCAGCAACCGCAATACCACCAGCATATTAGTTCAACAAACCACAGCTTTCAACCATCATCAGAAATTTTCAACCAATTTTCCACCCAGGACTTATATCCACTGCTAAGCATAGCAGGCCAAAGCAAATTCCTTATGACAAAGCAACAAAACAGCAGACCCACATTAGCCCAACAATAGCCCAAAAGCACAACAGATCAACAAACCATAGCATAGGAACCTCTGCATAGCAACTACACTTCTGTACTGAACATCAGCAGACATAACTAGCAACTTCACCACTAGCTCCAAAACCTCACATCAGAGCCCTTGCTGTCCTTCCAGCGGCAGCGACCCGTAATGGGCACAAGACCCAAGCCAAGAAAACACATATCAACCTTCAAAAATATGAAAGAGTACAGATTATATTAAAAGCAGACAAAGATGAGCAGTAGCTTCTCACAATAGCCAGCCTCAACATACAATATCAGTAGAGCCTCCACTTCACCTAGATCATATGTCTCACCCATTTTATATTTGAAACAATCTCTTGGATAGAGTAATAGCAACCCAAATCGTAATTCTTCAACCACATGGCCACTCTAACTTTAATTAGCTCAGACAAAGCATCAACATTAGGATGAGTATTATTAAATACACAATCATTTCTATATAACCACAAGGACCAAACAATAGAAATAAAAACAACTCGCCAAACCTTATTTTCCTTTTTCCTGAGCCTCCACCCCAACCACCAGTACATCAAACCTTCGAAAGAACGTAGTGACACCCATTGAATTCCCCACCAGGCCATGATGTTAGACCAAACACGCCACACAAAAGAACATGACACAAGAAGATGATTAGAAGTCTTCTCCTCAGCTTTACACAATACACAAAATAAATTCTGAATACCTCTCAAGGCTGAAACTCTACTGAGGAAAGCAATTGTTTTCAACCTACCCCGCCAAGCAAGCCAAGAAATGAATTTAGCCTTAGTAGGAGAAAAATTATTCCAAACCAGCTCTGTATAACCCAAGGTAGGCCCAGCACTGTTTTGGCACCAATTATACACATAGCCAATTTTAAAGATTCTAGACTGCTCAGCCTTCCACCAAATTGAATCCCTTTGATTAACGTCAAGGCTAGGTGCTACACCCAACAGATTTTGTAGCCTAATCACCTCCTCTTCTTCCCAACCAAAGAGGGGCCTTCTAAAATTGAAACACCAATAATTATTATTATCTCTGCAAGGCAACTGCACCTTCAGATTGATCTCCTTGTCTAGATTCAGCTGATACAACCTTGGAAATTAAGATTTGAGACTTGATGTTCCCATCTAAATATCAACCCAAAAGTTCACCCTATTCCCATCACCAATCCTAATCACCACATTTTCCCGAAAGAAGTTGTACAGCGACGGGTTTAAATACAACACAGCAAGAACCTCTCTCCAAATAGAAGAAACTAAAGCCAAATCATGCACTGGAGGAAACCATCGACCCCCCGATTCCCTATATTTAGCACAAATCACAGGTTTCCACAGAGCCTCATCTTCAAAGGCATATCTCCACCACCACTTAAGAAGTAAGCATGCATTCATTAATTTGATATCTCTAATTCCAAGGCCTCCTTGCTTCTTATTCAGCTACACCTCTTTCCATTTTACCAAATGGATTTTCCTTTTAGATTCGTCCTCACCCCACAAGAACCTAGCTTGAATCTTATCAAGTTGTTTAGCAACACACTCCGGAATCTTGAACAAAGACATATAATAAACAGGCAAGAAAGACAACACAAATTTGATGAGTGTGACCTTACCAGCATAGGATAGCAACCTTCTTTTCCACCCAGATAATTTCTTCTTAAACTGATCCACCACTGGCTGCCATGTTTGTTTCCTACCTGGGTTGGCACCAAGTGGCATCCCAAGATACTTTAGAGGTAACTTGTGGCTCGAACTGTTAAGAGAGGCTGCAAACTCCCCGACCAACCCATCATCAACACTAACCCCGCAAATCATACTTTTATGAAAGTTTATCTTCAACCCTGAGACCACTTCAAAGCATAGCAAAATTCGTTTGATTGCCATGATTTCTGCCCACTCAGCTTCACAGAATATAATAGTGTCATCAGTGAACTGAAGATGGGACACATTAACCTCTCTACTACCCACAACCACACCTTTTATTAACCTCAGCTCCTTGGCCCTAGATAGCAAAATATTCAGACCTTCAGCAACAACATTGAACAATAACGGGGAAAAAGGATCACCCTGTCTTAACCCTTTTTGTGGACAAAATTCAGCAGAAGGGGAGCCATTCACCAAAATGGAAATTCTCGCAGATTCCATACACTCCTTCATCCATCGAATCCATCTTAAACCAAAACCAAAACTAGATAGCATTTGCAATAAATAATTCCAATTAACGGTATCATATGTGTTTTGAAAGTCCAATTTGAGAATAATACCATTCTTCTTTGATTTTTTCCACCAGTCCACCACCTCATTAGTTATAAGGACACAATCCATAATGCTTCTACCTCCTACAAAAGTAGACTGAGCCTTATCAATGACACTAGGCAGGACTAGCCTGATTCTATTAACCAAAACTTTGGACAGCACCTTATATGGAGAATTTATTAAGCTAATAGGTCTCTCCTTTTTGGGGATAAGAGAAACAAAAGAGTAGTTAACCCCATAGCCCAATTTACTATTGCAATAAAACTCCTTCATGAATTTCATAATGTCGCCTTTCAAGAATTTCCACCCTTTTTGAAAAAACATCATGTTGAACCCATTCGGGCTTGGGGCTTTGTTCCCATCACAATTTTTTATAGCAACCCAAACTTCTTCCTTTGTGAATTCTCTCTCCAAGATAGCATCTGCTTGGTTAGCATCTATCTTCTTAAAATCTCCTCCAATACTTGGCCTCACGAGAATAAATTCTGGAAATGAGAATACGCTGCTTGTTTGACCTCACTTGGCTCATCCACCTCTACCCCATTAACCATGAGAGATGCAATCGAGTTCCTATTCTATTTTTTTACTGGCCATAAGATGAAATAATCTCGTATTTCTATCCCCTTTCAAAGCCCAGTCTATTCTGCATTTTTGCATGTGAAAACCCATATTTAAATTATTCTTGAAAGAAAATAAATAAATAAATTAATTAATTAGTTTTAAATTAACCCAATTCTATATTAAGAATAAAAATGTTGTGGATGTTCAATAATTATTGTTATAAAAAATATATATATACAAACAGACAAACCGTGGGCAAAAAACCCACAGTTCCTACCAAACCCACCATCTCTTAGAATTTAGGAAACCATAAAATTTAGGGAAAGCTTATTCTTAGAACTTGGAGAAAGGAAATGAGAGAGAGAGAGAGATAGAGAGAGAGAGAGAGAGAGAGAGAGAGCTAGCCTTGGAGGTCTATATAATGCACATAATAGTCATGCATAGAAGGATAGGTTTTAGTGTTTGCATGCATGTATTCCTTTGGACGGGTGAGGAAGAAATAAGGAAGAAGAATTCAGTAGAACGAGAAGAAGAGAAGAAGGTTTAGGAAGCAAATTCTTCTATCATTTCATCACCCATTTCAATCCTACTACTAAGTAAGAAAACCCTCTCAACCCTCTCATTTTTTTTTATAATTGAAATTTTCAGATTATATACAATTGATATATTGTCTAAAACTGTGTTGAGAATAATCCTTTTGAATCTGCCAGCCTATTACCCAAATTTTTAGATAATTTTATACTCAAAATTTCGAGATGATTTCTTCTACAAAGTTGTTGATAATGATGTCTAGTTTATCCATAAATTTTTGGAAATAATTTTTTAGCTTTCTATGAATTTATACAAATTTTTAACTAAATCTGAAACTGTGTTGAGAATAATCCTTTTGAATCTGCCAGCCTGTTACCCGAATTTTTAGATAATTTTATACTCACAATTTCGAGATAATTTCTTCTACAAAGTTGTTGGTAATGATTTTATCCAGAAATTTTTGGAAATAATTTTTGAGCTTTCTACGAATTTATACAAATTTTTAACTAAATCTAAAACTGTGTTGAGAATAATCCGTTTGAATCTGCCAGCCTGTTACCCGAATTTTTAGATAATTTTATACTCAAAATTTCGAGATGATTTCTTCTAAAAAGTTGTTGATAATGATGTCTAGTTTATCCAAAAAAATTTGGAAATAATTTTTGAGCTTTCTACGAATTTATACAAATTTGTAACTAAATCTGAAACTGTGTTGACAAAATCCTTTCGAATTTGCCAGCCTGTTACTCGAATTTTTAGATAATTTTATACTCAAAATTTCGAGATGATTTCTTCTAAAAAAGTTGTTGATAATGATGTCTAATTTATCCAGAAATTTTTGGAAATAATTTTTGAGCTTTCTACGAATTTATACAAATTTTTAACTAGATCTGAAACTGTGTTAAGAATAATCTGTTTGAATCTGCCAGCCTATTACCCGAATTTTTAGATAATGTTATACTCAAATTTTCGAGATGATTTCTTCTACAAAGTTGTTGATAATGATGTCTAGTTCATTCAGGAATTTTGGTAACAATTTTTGGAGCTTTCTACAAATTTATACAAATTTTTAACTAAATCTGAAATTGTGTTGAAGATAATCTATTTTTAATCTGCCAGCATGTTTGCCTGAATTTTTGGACAATTTTACACTCAAAATTTCGAGATGATTTCTTCTACAAAGTTGTTGATAATGATGTCGAGTTTATCCAGAAATTTTTGGAAACAATTGTTGAGCGTTTTACGAATTTATACAAATTTTTAACTAAATCTGAAATTGTGAGACAGATTTTACTATGTATTTGAAAATTTATTCAAAATCCTATACTAAGCCAAATATGGTAATTTCTAACTAAAAGATGAGACTTGAGAAGTCTAGTTTCATGATTAATTTTTAGATTATGGGTTTGATCTATGAATTAATGAATAACGGTATATATAAAGTTAACAATTGACGGTTAATACCAGTTGTTTAGAATGAGTATTGGTTTTAAAGAGTGTACGAAATTAAGGGTTGACGGTCAATACCATTTGTTCAGGGTGAGCCCTGGTTTCTGAGAATTCTCACGTAAATTGTGTTGCGAAACTCTAAGATGGCACAGGACTTAATTGAACCCTTTTCGGTATTCGGTTTTGGAATAAGGGTGGATGTGCAAGTGGCACACAGGGAGGTTACTTACCCCTGGTAGACCGTTTTCTTGGGGCAGACCACAGATGCCACTACTTGGGTATATAACTCCGGACGTGGGCATCCCTGGTAGTTATGGTTGGTAACACTTAAATATTTGACCAAGGGAGGGTTTCAAATTAACCGTTATCATACTTAGTGGTTGGTAAGTTAAATCTCTTTGGTGAGATTTCGAGTGTCACCTAATTTATTAAAATTACTGAAATTATTCTAATGGTTATAATTCATGTGTACAATTATATTGTTATCTCATGTTTAGAATCTTATTATTTTTCTCTTAAAAAGAATGGTAGGTTGGTTATGTTTTCTTACTGTATTGTAAAACTCATGGCATATATTTTGTTGCCATGGCGTTTCATGCCAGATTATGTCGAAGAAGGAACTGAGGCTGAAATTGGAGCGGCTGCCAATATCGAACCTTGGCTGACTTAGAGTCAAGATTTTATCAAAATAAAATCCTGTTATCCCTTGTATTAGGATTTAACTATGTTGTGACGTTGTGTGTGAACTTGTAATTTTATTTTGTTGTTGGACTTTGACTATGTAAGAACTTAAAAGTTCCTAATTAGTAATTAAAACTTTATCTAGCAAGTTATTGGTATTTAAATCTTACGACGTTTCAAAAAAAAATTTGGGGCGTCACATTGCACCCACAGCCACTCTTTTCTTTTTCTAAGCTTCCAAATCAGACCCAGAACCTCTTTTCTTCTATCCTCTTCATCCTTAGTCAATCCCCTCAACTCAGATTGTAAATCCAAAGAATGTAGAGCACTCTCAACTTCTGTCAATTTTGATGCGACATCACCAAATATTTCCACATTCCATTTTTTCAAAACTACTTTTAAGCTCTCAGCTTCTGCATAATAACATGACTAACCTACCCAAGAACAATTGTTGATTCCCAAGCTGTTTTAGCTACATCAAGAAAATTAGGGTGTAAAACCCAAGCATTTATGAACTTGAAAGGTTTTGGGCCCCAATTCCTGGCATCAACCATCAGCAAAATGGGCAATGATTAGGAAAAAGTCTAGGTAATCCCCAAACCTTGTGTCTAAACCATTCTAGCCAGTCAGGGTTAACCAAAAAGATCAATTCTACTCTAGCTTTGTAAATTACCCTAAGTGTAAAGCCTACCTAACATTAGGATATCCACCAATTCCAAATTATTAATAAAATTTCCAAACTCAACCATACATGTGTTCCTCCTTACACACTCTTTTCTTTCACTAATAATTTTGACTTCGTTAAAATCACTCCCTAGGCACCAAGGATTAGGGAACAAAGACTTCAAGTTAGAGAGAATACCCCATAACCTCCTCCTAGAGGAGTCTTCACTCGGAGCATAGACATTACCAATAACACAGTTAATAGAAGAATGCATAATACCTGCCAAAAGGATGAAATTTCTGGAACCGCAGCATTCCATTAATGAGAAAATCGAAGGGTTCCAGACATAAAGAAGACCTCCAACACTACCAGCTGCGTCTACATTCATATATTCCACTGAATCAAAAGGCCATAAAGACCTAACAAAATTTCCATCTAGACATATAGTTACTGATATTCGATTATTTTGATTTGTTGCATAAATATTTTACTTAACGAGTCCTAAAAAGTGAATGATTTAGATCATCGAAATCAGTCTTAAAATTGGCGTAGCAAACCCAAATACTCCCTTAAGTTGAGATAGCCAATATGAGAAAAATTTAACCTTTTTTTTTTTATTTATTAACAAGAGAAACTTTATTGATTAAATAAGAGTACATAAATAACTGATACAAATATCAATAAAGAGAGGCGAGTGTACAAACACCAACAAATATAAAATGACTGATACAAAAATCAACAAACATCAATGAATTTATTTCGTCTTTGGAGGGGAGTGAAAAGCAGGAGGCTCATTTAGCTTCTACATTTCTTGATTTTTGTAGATGATTTTAGTCCTTTGAGTTGTGTTTTGATTCGTTTAGTGGATTTATTTGGCATCAAAGAGTCGAATTTGCTTTAGCTTCTTCTATGTTAGCCCTTTGACTCTTGCTTTTCTCTTGTCTTTTCCTGTTTGTACTTTAATTTTGTTGTTGGTTGCTCACCAACAAATAGGTTGTTTTCTTTTGTGTTTGCACATGATTTTGCTAAAAGCTTATGTGTCAAACTAGTTGAGATATGTTCTCCAAACTATGATGTAGCTTCAACACCTCGATTTTTTTTGTATTGTTGTAATACTTTTGTGCTTTTGCAAATTACACTAATAAAATGTTCATTTGTCGATAAAGAAAGAGGTTTATTAATACCTTAATTTGGATCTTAGGTTCAATAATGATAAATAATTTTGTTGTTTCCCTCTTCAAACTATGGATGGCAATAGATCAAATTTTTCGGATTTTGCGTGTAAATTTTTTTAAACTCAATTATTTTAGTAACACAATTTCATATTTTACTATGATCTTGACAATTTTAACCTATCTACCACTAAACTTTACCCTACCCAATCAATGCTATCTTAAACCATTTATATTAAAGTCAAGTCAGAACAAATAAAATTGAGTTGGGAAATTTTTCCATCCATACATCAAACTTGAAAATAAAAAAATAAAAAAAAAAATCATTTTTAATTCTTTACACTTAGACAACAGGAGAAAAATTTACCTATACCGGATTTTATTTTCCCTTTACTATTTCTTTTTTTCTGAGTGTAAAGTGTTAGGTTTTTATTCTTGGCAATCCCGTTTGACAAAACTCCTTTCAGTTGTACTTATTTTCGCACTTTTTATTTCAGTGAGACTATGAGTGTTTAGATGTGAATCCAACTTGAATTGTGTCTTGCAGAGAAGTTTGTGATGTTAATGCTTTCAAGATTGCCACTTCGTTGATTATGCGTGGCTCGAGCGAAGGCGCTTATGGAAATCATGCGAGATAAGCCTCTCGCTCGAGCGAACTTCGCAGTCCCAGATTTCTATAAGATCTGTTTTAGTCCAAAACTGGGATTACTCCTCCAGATCTTCTTTTTGGATATTAAGGTTTATATCTGGGGGATATTTTGCTAATTTTCTTTGATGTTTTCATTGAGTATTCAACTCATGGTTTAAGAAGCATACATCAAAGGTTTGATTGTTTATTCTACACAAAAGAGAGAGTTGTTCTTCGGTGGAATTCTGAAGAATTTGAGCCTAAAACTTTGGTGGATTCTGGAGTGGCTCATCGTCAAGACAATTCCGAGGTGAAGACGGGGTTGGAAGAGACACATAGGGGTTGGTTCAATTCGGGCGTGGATTCGCTAGGTAATTGAGAGTATACCTGTATAATTCCTTTATATCTTCTTAGTGGATTGTTTTGTGGCTGTTGCCCGTGGTTTTTTTTATCACAGTTGGAGGTGCTCCAATTGTGGTTTTTCCACGTTAAAATTGTTGTGTCGATTTGTCTTGATTGTTTGATTGGGATTGTTATATATTGCTTAAAATTAATACATAATCACAAATCAACATCTAGGGGATTTCTAGATTTTTCATTTGGTATCAGAGCAGGTCGTTCTATTTTTAAAAAAAGAAATCATTTAGAACGAGATCTTGTTTGATTTGTGATAATGGATTCAATTCGTGAGGGAAATTCTGTGGTTCGACCACCTCTACTTGATGGATCCAATTATTCGTTTTGGAAAGCTCGGATGAGATCGTTTTTAAAATCTATTGATGAAGAAGTTTGGCAATCCGTTATGTATGGGTGGACTGAACCAACGATTACTGTTGATGGAGTATCTTTCCCCAAACCAATTGATAAGTGGGACACAATTGATTACCAAAATAGTAGCTGGAATAGTAAAGCTATCAATTCTCTCCTTTGGGCTGTCACACCTAAAGAGTTTAGTCGTATTTGCAATTGTGAAGTCGCAAAAGAGGCTTGTGATATCTTACAAACTATTCATGAGGGCACTTCTTCTGTTAAACGTTTAAAACTTTAAAGGCTTAGGTTTAGTTTCAAAAACCTTTCAATGAAAGATAGTGAGACCTTTGATGAATTTTATGTGAAGTTGAGTGACATTGTAAATTCCAGCTTCAATTTAGGTGAAAAAAATACCAGAATCCAAAGTTGTGAGAAAAATTTTGAGATCCTTGCCCGATTAGTTCCAACCAAAAGTTACGGCTATTAAGGAGGCTCAAGATGTTGACAACCTCAAGCTGGATCACTTGGTTGGAAATCTCCAAACTTATAAGGCACATAGGAATTTCAAAAAGAAACAAAAAGATGCTATTGCTTTTAGTAGTGCTCATAGAGTTGGAGAGGATTCCGATGAGGATTGTGAGATAGATTCCAAGATTACGGTTGCTTTTGTTAAACAATTTAAAAAATCTTTTTTGAAAAAGAATCCTAATCTTTTAGAATCTACTCATACTCATAAATCTAAAGGCAAAGATAAACTCAAAATTAATTCTATAGCCAAGAAGGAGAAAGGAAAAATACAAGGGAACTCTGAAAGAGTCTAATGCTATGAATGCCAAGGATTTGGCCACTTTGCTTCAAAATGCCCCACTTGTTTGAAGAAGAAGAAAGCCCTTGCTATCACTTGGGATGATGAATCAGAATCTGATGAAGATGAAAGTGACAACGAAGATCAAGGCGAAGAGGGACATAAATAATTCCTTGCTTTCATGGCGGCTTCTGAAACTGAAGGACGAACAGAGCATCTGAATAGGCCGGTTGAGAATGCCACTGATGATGAATCCTCAGGAAGTGATGATGAAGAGCTTGAGCAAGCTTATAAAAAATTGTATAAGGAATCTCTTAATTTATCCAAATTGAATGACAAACTCACTATGAAACTCAAAGCATGTGAAAGTGAGAATATCTAACTAAAGAAGGAGATTTCTTAGGCTAGGATTGATGCCATCAAGATAGTTAATGATTGACAAGCTCTTTGTGCAAAACTCTTGACTTGTAAGACAGAGAGGAATGAGCTACAACAAATCTATACAACATATGAAGAAAAAATTGAAACTCTCAAGATGTCTCAAGTTGCTTTGGAAGAACTAATGATCAAGAAAGAGGAAGAACTCAAGTGTGCTATGGCTACCATTGGTCTTTGGAACAGAGGATCAAAGACTTCGGACAATATCATTGGGTCTCAACAAATTTGTTCTGACAAGAGTGACATTGGCTTTGGTGATAACAAAGAGCAAAAACAGAGTGCATCTACATCTCATGATACAAGAACTCAAGGAAAAGGAGAACAAAAAATTCAACATAAGGATGGACTTCTCAAACTTCCTAGAGTTGGTAAGGTAAAAGAAAAGAAGGTACATCCTGTACACTGTAACATGGCCACGGGGGACCTCGGCTAGTTACAGTTCGGACTCAATTTGTCTCACGGTTCTTAATCTTGAACCAAAGAGTGCAACTCTGGCAAATCAATTTGAGAAAAACAGATTTTGAAAAGAAGTGCCAAACATGGACTGCTTTGCCAGATACAGAGTCGCCACCTAAATACTTTTAAAATGGGAAATTTTGGAAACCCTGACTCGGTGCCGAAGGCCACGTGTCCGTCATCACCAAAGTTGTCTTGGCTCGGGAGCTTGGGTACGGTCGGGGAAGGTCAGCTATGAGCACCCCCTTTCGCCCGGTCCGAAGACCGGCCTCTACTAACCGCGATATCTGATTTTGAAAACGTTACGTGTTCTTATTCCGGTTATTAGCCTAGAATTACTATGTTATGCGCACGGCAAACAAGTATAGACTAGATTGCTTAATTTGGAAATAAGCATTGCATATCCGTTCATTTTGAAAAGGCTTTGGAATTTGCTACTCGCAAGTAGGCTAAAACACGGATTTTGACGAGTTTTTCCAACTCAAGCAATCCAACCTCCACCCACAGGCATTCAAACAGTTTATCTCATATAAGCATTTAGCCACATGGTAAGCATGCTGTCATGTTAACATTCACACGCATGCGATATGCTAAAGCATAAATACTTATATCGTACTCCGTGCCAAAACAATAAACTAGTTAGCAAACATGCATGCCCTAGTTCATGTTAGAGTGACTAATGCATTGCATACAGAATGTGATTAGGATAGGCTCGGCTAACCCTAGAATGGCATGTGAAATGCAATCATTCGGTGCACGTATTCAAGTTAGATTTGGAGATACAATGCGGTTTGTATGATGTACCGAGCCCGGTGCATGTAAGACAAATGCATGGATGCACGCATGCACTGCATAAGGTATGCTAAAATAAGCGTGCCCTAATCTACCATCGTAAGAAGGTAAATAAAAGGGAAGAAAGAAGTGGGGGTTGGAAGACATGCACACCACTCACACACGCTTATTACAGAATTGCCCTCGCTCGGAGGGACCAAAAGAATATACAAATTAATTAACTACGCAAGCTAATTAAACATTACAGACCCATTAAATTAACAAATTAATTAATCTAATTAAAACAGTAAAGCCCTCGGGAAGCGGGTCAGATGCATGCGCGCTCGAATTCCGCTCGAAATTGCACTGCCATGCCTAGCCTACCTCTATTTTCCCTGCTTTACTCCTCTGAAAACTGCCAAAGTCTCAAGGATGCCTCTCTGGATACTGGGAATCACCACCGGCTAAGTAGAATGACCACCGGCAATGAATTTGTGGTTGTTACACAAAATGAATCCACCAGCCATCGATTGACTGCCGGTCGGCACTAAATAATGCCGGCTGGCAATGAATTCCTGCAGGACCTGCAACTCACAGCAGCAGAGGGCAGAATCTTGCATGGCAATGCTATTCAAGCTATGTATGCACCAATCACACTCCCTATCATGTTTGTGACTCAAAGGAGGATGTGCCTCGATTCTCAAACCACCAATCACGCATTTCCATGCATGATGGCCCAAAGAATCAAGTGTGCACTTTCAATTTCAAATGCAAGCAAACCATGTAATCACACAAGGAAGCCTAACCTCTATCACACTCACTTCAAGAGGCCAAGCATGCACAATGCAATGCAATCCTAGACATGTTGGCTAGCATGCAATATGGACAATGCAAGACACTTATACAAATATACAAGCAAGCATGCAAGGCAAGCATGCAAACCAAATAAAAGAGGGACTTAAACATGAATTAGGCAACTCTAAATAGGCCTAAAACAGTGGCCAAAGTGCCCAAAAATGAAGGCTAAGGACACACACACGCATGCACATGTTAAGGCACAAACCTAAGCATTAAACGAGCAACTCTCAAACACACTTGAAAGGGGGTGTCATGGACAATTAGCATGCAATATAAGCTCTAAAAATCATGCTAGAATGTGGTGCCAAACCAACTCAAATGAAGTAAACATAAACATGCAAGCATGGTCCAAGCACTTGAGGCAAGTCATGAAGCTTTGAAGCACATTTAGCATAACAAACATGGCATGCATTAGACAACTAAAAACAGATTTTTAGCATGTTAAAATAAGGCCAAAGGACTACTTAGATGGCATCTAAGTGGCTCAAATTCAAAGGCATGCATAATGGTCAAAACATAGGGCATACAACACATGCTCTCAAAGCAACAAAGAGGCAACTAAGGCAAGCATATGAGCATGCCAAAGGGACTGAAATTACATGTTGGATGGTTCCAAACCACCAAAATGATGCAATCAACACATGCTACATACTCACATACTTGAGGCATACAAGCCCGACAAGCCACAAATGCAAAGGAGCTATACTAAGCATGCCAAAATCGATCCAAACAACTATGGACAGACCTAAACCATGGCGAAATAAGCACAAAACATTCACAAGGCTAAGCCTAAAACATGCTCGAACAAAGGCTAACAACCTAAGGCATATTAAGGCAATTACAAGGCATTACATGGTAGGTATGCTAAGCATGCATGGAGTACCAAAACCAACTTAAAACCATGTTATATTATGGCATAATAAGCATGAAATGTAGCCTAGACATGATCAACCCATACTCTAACATAGGCTCCCTCAAGAGGCCAAAAATGATCCCTTTCAAGGACAACAAGGAGAGGGGGTGGCCCTTCCCTTTTGGAGACTTCAAGGCACCATCTCCACCACTGAAATCCCTCAAGATTTCAGTGGTGAAGAGGCCCAAACACCAAAGTCTCAAAACTTGCACAAAATAGCACCAAATGAGGCCTTTCAAGGCCTAAGGGTGGTCAAACACACCCAAACCACAAAACACTCTTAACAAACAATCAAGAGGGCCTAAAAACAGAACTTTTTTATGTTATACACTAAATACAAAAACAGCTCTAAGATAGGTAGAAATAGGATGCAAAAATAGGGTAAAAAAAGACTAGTTTCTTACCCTTGTTGACCTTCATCACAAAGGGAGGACCAGCTGCCTCCTTGAGGTTAAACCAGCCCCAAAACTCTGAAAATAATCCCTTAGAACCTCAATAGCCAAGGAAAGGTGTAATGGTAGGTGTTTGTATGCAATACTATGAACAAATGCACCTAGAACACTCAAAAGAGGAATAGATAGAGATAGAATGTATATGAGTTCTAACCCTAGAACCAGAGCTTCTAGCAATGTTTTCCTCTCTAAAATGTCCAACCCTAATGCCAAGAGAGGAGGGCTCCTCTTATAGGCAACCAATCTTGTAAAGCTTGTCAAGAAAGCTAACAAGAAGAGCATCCCTCCATACACGTGTATGGAGGGAAACCAAATGCCAAACAGTTGTCCCAAAATATCTGAAAAAGCAGATGAACAGTAGTCGGCTGGCCAAAAATGTCATTTTGACAAAAATGACTGCCGACCAACAACAAAGAGTGCCGGTCGGCAATATATATTGCCAGTGGCAACAAAAACCAGTCGGTGGCCTCTAGCTAGTGCCGGTGGTGTGTGGGGATGCCTCACAAGGCATTCCCTGCCCTTCCAAGGCAAAACACAAGTGTTTGGTGCAAAACCAGACACAAAACAGTCGAGTTCGGAGATCCTGAGACAAGGCGCGTAGCCGAGAACTCCGGGAACTCCAAACGAACACAAACATGGATCATCACCGAGTGTTCAAACGGTGACGTCCAAGTCTTGAGGACGGTCAAAAATGGGGTGTCTACATACACCCTATTTTTATTTGTCATCATTGTGGTTTGCATGGCCATATTCACCCTTATTGTTATAAGTTGCATGGGATAGTGTCTCATAGAGATTGAAGAAATTTCAACATCTCGTGGGTAGGAGACACTTCATTAGTAGTAATGAGGTTAAAGGTCATATTAGACCTTGTTATTTTGATCAGCTTGAGACCAAACATGGAGCGAGTTTGTATTTGCCTAGACCTAGAAATAGGATGTTGGAAACTAAGTCGAGACGGGTACCCATTGAAAGCAAAGGGAACCACAACGTCAATACACCACCCAAGAACCGCAATGCTCACAACTTTGTTTATACTAAAGCGGTTTGGGTGAGAAAACTTGATTTGTGTTAATTTGTTTATTCGTTTTAGTTTTTGGGTTTCTGTGTGTTTTCTTTTCTTTTTTTTTGAAAAAAAAATAAAAAAATGTGTGCATTTTTGTTTTTTTGTCTTGCTTTGGTTAAGAAAAAAAAATGAAAAAAAAATACAAAAAGATTGTCTTAGTATGGTTTTGCAAGCTTGAAATTTTTGAGTGGTCCTTGATGCATATTGGAATTGATGAGAATATCCATTACATGTTAATATGTGTGTGCTTTCTGTAGTCATTACTCATTTCAGAGTGTGTGTTTTTTGATTAGTATATCTCATTCTATATGCACTCTTTGATTAGCAAATATTGGAGTCTTCCGTCTCAGTGATTTTTCTCTATGGACTTCTGGCATGGTATCTTTTGTTTTTCAAGAGGAATTGACCGATACTAGCATATCTTAGATGATGTTGAATCTCTTAACCACATTTCATTTTTTTGCATCTCCATGGCTTTCCCCTCTATTCTTTATAGTCCAGCCATGAGGAAAAGGCTACCTCAGAGTCACCACCCAGGCCATCCTTATTATATCCATGCTTCTCTGGTTCGGTTTCCGTACTCTTGAGCGTGTCAGCCGCCAATGAGTGTGCAAAAGAAAGAAAAAATGTGCAAAAGAAAGAAAAAAAAAAAAAAAAAAAAAGATGTGCAAAAGAAAGAAAAGAAAAAAATGTGAAAAAAAAAGAAAAAAATAAAGGATTCATTGATTGAGGGGGAGCCTCCGCCTTTACTCACCAAATACCCCTTGATTCCTAGTGGTTTGACTTTCCTTTGTTGTGCTTAGATTCCCTTGCTGGAGGTCCAGTTATCAGATCACTACTAGGATTTGAATCTTGTGTTTGTCGAACTCCAAGAGTTATACGCACACTTTTATCATGGGATCTATGCTTTTCACATAATGCATCACTTTCTTTTATGAGGAATATTCTATAGGCTATACACATTGTGTTTTCAAGTAATTGTGCTTCTTGGATAATTTTGTATGTTTCAAGGTACAAATCTGAAATTCCTTGCTTGCTCCACCATATTATTTTTTGTCTTTTTCTTTTTGTACATTGTTTCATTGTTTGTGGTTGCTCTGAGTAAGAGAGAGTTTGGTTTATCTCTGCAAGAGTGTGTTAGCATGATCACTTTGATTTTTCAGATTTAAGGGAGATTGGCTAAAGTTGTTCTTCATGTATTCATGTCATGTGACGGGTGCATGTGTCTTAGTTTTCATCTATTCATGCTACATGTTCTTAAAATCTCCAAGTCGCATCTATTCATGTTTTCCATCTGATACTTCAAGATAATCTTGTCATATGCTTTTCCATATACTCTTGTTGAACTAATAGTTGTTTTGGAGATTGTGGCACTAATAGCTTTTTTTGCAGATCATGATCTTAAGAAAGAAGTTGGCTTTTGTTGGCTGTTATGGGTTGGGGTGTTTAGAATTTTTATTTGTTAGGTATGTTTTGTCACGGCATTGTCAAAGGGGGAGATTGTTAGGTTTTTATTCTTGGCAATCCCGTTTGACAAAACTCCTTTCAGTTGTACTTGTTTTCGCATTTTTTATTTCAGTGACACTATGAGTGTTTAGATGCGAATCCAACCCGAATTGTGTCTTGCAGAGAAGTTTGTGATGTTGATGCTTTCAAGATTGCCACTTCGCTGATTATGCGTGGCTCGAGCGAAGGCGCTTATGGAAATCACGCGAGATACACTTCTCGCTCGAGCAAGAGAAGCTTCGCTCGAGCAAACTTCGCAGTCCCAGATTTCTATAAGTATTTGTTTTTGTCCAAAACTAAGATTACTCCTCCAGATCTTCTTTTTGGATATTAAGGTTTATATTTGGGGGATATTTTGCTAGTTTTCTTTGATGTTTTCATTGAGTATTCAACTCGTCGTTTAAGAAGCATACATCAAAGGTTTGATTATTTATTCTACACAAAAGAGAGAGTTGTTCTTCGGTGAATTCTGAAGAATTCAAGCCTGAAGCTTTGGTGGATTCTGGAGTGGCTCATCGTCAAGACAATTTCGAGGTGAAGACGGGGGTGGAAGAGGCACATAGGGGTTGGTTCAATTCAGGCATGGATTTGCTAGGTGATTGAGAGTATATCTGTGTAATTCCTTTATATCTTCTTAGTGGATTGTTTTGTGACTGTTGTCCGTGGTTTTTTTTGTCACAATTGGAAATGCTCCAATTGTGGTTTTTCCACGTTAAAATCGTTGTGTCGATTTGTCTTGATTGTTTGATTGGAATTGTTATATACTGCTTAAAATTGATACATAATCACAAATCAACATCTAGGAGATTTCTAGATTTTTCATAAAGAATTAAAAATGATTTTATTTATTTATTTATTATTTCTTTTTTCATATTGCAAATCCCACTCCAAATAGAAATACCATGGTTATATAGGGAGATTACCCTCTATCTACTCATGTAGTAATCATTTGATGATTTTGGAGTAATATTTCACACAATTTATGTTTTGATTTGACACTTGGCTAGTTATTTGTAAGAAAATAATATAAAAGTGATAAATTCATCTTTTTAAATCAATAAAAATCAAATTAGAACACTCATGTGTGAATCTACACTTATTTATGAATACATATCTTCACCAAACATATGAAACAAACCAATAGGCAAAGAACAAATTAAACCTGAAATACTTAGGAAAAGTTTACAATTATCAATTCAACTGAATATGGAAACCTAAATGTTGGTATTTGGAAACTAAATTATTGATGCCTATAGAACACAGAAATAAGAGAATTTTTAAAAGATTCGTGACATGGATTTCTTTTGATTGGCTCAATTGAAAACCCTACAATTCTTTCTAATTTCCCCGGCATTTCCAACAAGAACTTCAATTCCCCCCATCTTCACTATCGCCTTTGCGAAACCTTGTTGGAATCTAATCGCATTACTTGCAAAACCTGTCACAATAGGAGCACTAGCTTTATCCAAGGCAAGTTCTTGATCAATCTGCATCACACCTCTCTTCAACTTAATTTGATGGTAGTACTCGTTATCAAATATGAAAGATGTGTTTTGATCCAAAAATGCAGTTGGGTCCTGACTCAACGGCCTCGATTGTGTCCCACAAAGTTGGAATAACTTAGAAACTAGGGTTGGGTCCATTGTCGGGTCAGGTTTCCCAGATCCTTGGAAGTTTGAAAGCCGATTTTGAAAAAAACCACAGTGAGCAACACCAACAGTGTGTGCACCCAAAAGGGTGACCATGTCATTGAGAGTTAGTTTTTTGGCTGTGAAGAATTTGAGTGCCTGTGAGACAGAAAGGGATGGGCCTGGCAAGTTCACGAGGTTCGGGTTGGAGATCAAACCATCTCGTCTGCCAGTTGGGACAGCGTAGTTGGGTCCACCGGCTAGAGCCACCGAGTCTCGGGTTGCCAGAGTTATGATGTCGGCACAAGAGACAGTTTCGGGACATGCGGCCTCAAGGTTTGACTTGGCCTCGTCGATGAGGTCGAATCCTCGGACAGACTGGTTCGGAAAGGCATCTTTTTCCGATTGCGTAGTCTGCGTTGAGTCAATGAGTATGGATGCATCACAACCCTATAAACAATTTTCACCAGACAAAAGAATTAGAGCTTTGTAATCATGCATAAATGTGTAATTCTTTTAACATGAAACAAAATAGAACTTGGTGGTAAAATTATTTTACTTGTATTTGACCAAACTTGATTCTAATAGAAAATGTTTTGGAGATGGGGTAGGGTCGAGTACAAGAGTAGGTAGGTCAAAATTAGTGTAAAGTTTGAAATTATGTGACTAAGATAATTGAGTTTAAAGTTAAGAACTCATGCACAAAATCTGAAAATCCCGACCCATTGCCATCCTAGACTTAAAGTTTGATATTGTTGAAAATACAAGTCATCTTGATGTTTCATTTTTTGATGTTTTCTTATTTTTGAAAAATTTTTAAGGTAATAAAATCTTGAAAAATGACATGCTTATGAAAAATTTATACATAATTTATGACAAGTATAATGTGATAATAACATTGGTAAAACAACACAACCACAAAAAGCCAAATCATTCTCTATAAAATTGTTGTTCATAACTGATATAGCTGTTCACCGCTAACACCATTGATTGAGATGTTATAATATTTTTTTCCCACAGCTGATAACTTTAGAAAATTTACAACTCCATTACTAGATTCTTGATATGCATCACTTGATACTCTTATTAATTATATTTTGACTGATATAAAATCATCTCTCGATAATGCCATTTAAAGCTTTGCATGAAGTATTATAAAAAATTTTACCTTAACAAAGCAGTCATGGAAGTGCATGCGAAGCAAGGCCGGCGTTATGGAGCGGTCAGTGCTGAACCGCTGCATCACTGCTTGTCGAACAATCTGTTCAGCACGCGGGCAGGTAGAGCTGTAGAAGCCAACTCGAAGTTTGGCTGCCACAATGGGAACAAGAAGGCAAAGAAATATAAATGAGATCTTCATAGTATTTTTTGAGAAAATGAGCCAATCTATGCTTCGAATGATATGAACTTGAGGACATATGCAGGGGGAGAGACGTTTGTTTGAATGATATGAACAAGAAGGCTCAGAGTGATATATATAGAGGGAGGGAGGGAGGGAGAGAGAGAGAGAAATCAAGAGGTATGTGGAGATAAGCAGCTGGCAAGTTGGCAACGTGCATGGTCAAAGCCAGCCAACCAATGAGAAGATGGATTTTGAGCAATATCTTGGATGCTTCTTCTTTCTTACTTTCTAATCATATGTATGAGTTAAAATATTGAAAGAAAGAGTAATCCCATGCCCAATTTTTTATTTTTGTCGACTGTAACATTCTTATCCTTTTTAATACATTTTCATGGGAAAAGTATCAGAGACGTATTCTAGGTATATATTTGAAGGTTCAACATAATTAATTTAATTTACTTTTCTAAACGTAATTGAGAGATTAATGTCCAATTTAAAATGATTGATTCTTTTTTAAATGAACTAATTTACACTTCATATTTATTTAATTTCTTAATTGATGTTATGAATTAAATTAACAAAGCGTGAAAAATTAATAAACAAAAAATGATAAAATTGAAACTTCATGACTAATTTGATACAAGTCGCAAACTACAAATATAATTTATAATTTGTTGATTTTTATATCAAATTTTGTTATTGTCTGTAGTGCTGTGGCATTTTTTTTAATATCATTTATATATCAATAAGACTATGGAGCCTCTCTAATTTACCCAGAAATTACAAACTGGACAAATGGCAACCCACCTCAAAGTAGAGGCTTTTAAGGAAAAAGTAGAGTTCCAATTAATTAGGTTATCAATTTGTTATTACTATATAGAGACAAATAGAGAAAATAGATATCTATTTCTTCTTCTTTTCTTCTTTTTTTTTCTCTCCCCTCAAAATATGTCTTAGGATTGTAGCACCATGATGCACACAACTAAAAAATAAAATAAAATAAATACATGATCCAAATATATATATATATAATTTTGTTTCGTTGAGTTTTTAGAATTTGTGTCCTAATTTCTTTTTTCAAAGGATAAAAAATAGTTTGACAAAAATAAATATTAAAAAACACATTTTAAAAATTATTGTTTACCAAAAATGGGAAAATTATATAAAAAGAATTAGTTTTTTTACTTTTTTTTTTCCAAACTAATTTCTAAATAGTTTTTTTTAAAAAAATAAATAAAAATAAAAACTCAAGCAAACAAATTGAATGAGAAACAGTGATATAGGTTCATTGATTTTTTAATCAAAAGAAAAAGAAAAAAAAATGTTGATATTTAAAGATGAATTTATTCTTTTTGTAAATTGCTTATATATGGCTTAACTTAATTAATTGGTAATCAAATATTTATGCGAGACTCCTTATTTATTTATTAATTTATTTATTTAATGTATGTGAGTTTTATTAATAATCACTTATTTAGATTCATATTAATTTATTCTCTCTTTATATAAGTAAATTGTGTTGTGGTTTGGAGACTCGTTATAGTCAACTTTGTGGTATTGAATTGAAAGGTACCCAATTGTCCTTCTATGCCCAGGTTGGTAAATGTGGGAGTATATGAAGGTCTCTCATCGATGAATGACTTGTGGGATATTGATACATGATGATGTACAAGATGGATGTAATTTCTATGTCCTGAATTGTCAGTGATATCATAATCGGTTATTTAATTTTGTGGAATGGTAGATGGGTGAAAGTGAAAGTGTAATCAACTATACGGTAAATTGTTTTGTGAAATTAAATGGATTTGAGAAGATTAGTTCTTTGAGATATGAGAAATGACTCCTAAAAATAAGAAAAGAAATGAGTTTTATTGTGTTATTAAATATGAATCCTCTTTAAAAGATAAACACACGTATGTGTATTTTGAATATAAAATAACACCTTATGTATGTGCTTATAAATGGAGCATCATGGTCATTTTTATCGATGAAATGTTATTGTTTAGAACCAACGTGGATCTCCACTGAACCATTATGTTCATCCTAATCGTTGAATAATTTTTCAGGTACGGAGTTGGTTACAACAGTCAAGGATCAAGAGGTTGATTTTTATTGACGGTTAATGTGTTGTAAAAATGACATTGTTTCTTCATTGTAATTATTTATTTTGTAACATTCTACGTAAGCCTAAGGGCACAGATTGTAATATGTTGTAATCATGTATTTCATCATTTGTATTATATGAGAGAATATTCCGTTTATTCATTGTAATCTCGCTTCTACACTTATGTTTTATAATTGGACTTTAATGAAGAATTTGATAATGTATCCGAATAATAAAATTTGGGGGGCATTATAGTTGCTATGTGTATTGTTAGGTCCCTTTATTGTCAAATCCAGAGACAAAACTTTGTGTTGATAAAAATGTAATTTTTTGTGTTTTTGTTCTTCCCGCTCGAGCGGGGACATGTGCGCTCGAGCGGAGATTGAAGGATCTCAGTATTTTGACAGGGCTGCAAAAAGTACTGGGGGATGTGATTTTACGCTCGAGCGCATCTCAGTTTAGTCATGCGCATATTTTTGTTCAATCCGCTCGAGTGGACTGTGGAGCACTCGAGCGGAGATCGCGGACCCAGATCTTCTATTTAAACCTGTTGAGGTTGTTTTTTAGGTTTACTTTTTCGAGATCTGATCTAAGAGTTCTAGGGTTTTGTTTGAAGTTTTCTTCTGAGGTTTTGTGAGTTTTCTTTGATGTTCTTAAGAGAGTTCTAAACTTGTGAGTTGAGATTCATACATTAAAGAGTTTGATACTACATATTCAAGAGAGTTCTCTTCGGTGGAATCCGAAGGTTAACACATAGAGTTTCAAAAGGCATTTGATTCTTTACGTAGTCGTTAATTCGATAAGTGAAGTTGTGGAATCAACTTCAGGATTGATTAGTTCCGTGATGAAGGCGTGGAGAAAGAGTTACAGAAGATTCGAGGACAAATTGACTCTGTTGGGTAATTTGTGTATTATCTTTATAATCTTTTAGTTCTTCAGTAGTGGATTGATCAATGGCTGTTCGCCCGTGGTTTTTTATTACAATTAAAGGTTCTTCAATTGTGATTTTTCTACGTAAAAAAATCATTTGTGTCGATTTATTGTTTATTCCTAAAAACAAACAAACTAAAATCACTCTCGTAAGTGCTTGATGATTTTAAATTGAGTGTTTTGGATTTTTGGGATTTGGAATAAGTTAATCTTGATCTAATCATGAATCACGTAGGATTTTCAATTGGTATCAGAGCGGGTCACTCTTTGTTTTATCAAAACTATAGGAATGTGATTTTGTGTGACTAGCATCATGGATTCTATTCGTGAAGGTAACTCGACTCATAGACCCCCTTTACTAGACGATACAAACTATTCTTATTGGAAAGCTCGTATGAGAGCATTTTTAAAATCCATCGATGAGAAAGTTTGGCACTGCGTAATCTTTGGGTGGAGTGAACCTACAATCACCATTGATGGCATTGATATTCCTAAACCCCTTGATAAATGGGACACAACTGATTACCAGAACTCGAGTTGGAACAGCAAGGCTCTTAACTCCCTCTTCTGCTCTGTCACACCTGAAGAATTCCGTCGAATTTGCAAGTGTGAAATAGCAAAAGAGGCGTGGGATATTCTTGAAACGATTCATGAAGGTACTACCTCTATTAAAAGGTCAAAACTTCAATGTCTCACCTCCGCCTTTGAAACCCTTTTTATGCGCGAAGATGAGACGTTTGATGAATTCTATACAAAACTCAGTGATATTGTGAATTCCTGTTTCACTCTCGGTGAAAAAATCCCAGAAGTGAAAGTTGTTGGAAAAATTTTGAGGTCCCTTCCCGAGAGGTTCCAATCAAAGGTGACAGCCATTGAGGAGGCTCAGAATGTTGATACCCTCAAGCTCGATCAACTGGTTAGAAATTTGCAGACTTATGAAGCGCACCAAATTTCAAAGAAAAAGCAAAAAGAAAGTATGGCTTTCACGAGTGCTCATGAGACTGTAAAACCTCCGGAAACTGAATTTGATTTAGAGTCTGAGATGACGGCTATGCTTACAAAACAGTTTAAATTTTTTTTGAAAAAGAAGCCTAATTTCAGAGCCTCTATTTCAAAAGATAAGAGTAATGATAAACCCAAAACTTTTCCACCAAAATTTGCTCAAACTACTGAAAAGAAGATTATAAGGGGGCCAGAGGTCAAGTGCTATGAATGTCAAGGGTCTGGCCATATGTCCCTTGAATGCCCTTCAAACAAGAATCGGAAGAAAGTCTACACTGTAAATTGGGATGATGAAAGCGGGTCGGAGCAAGAACTCGAAGAACCTAAATCTAGTGAAGACGGGGATAGTGCTTTCATGGCATTTTGGGCCACGGTTTCTCAACCTCTTCCAAAGCCTTCGGAATCAGCTCGTGGTCAGAACATGCATCATGCTCCAACCTTTGATGGGACTAACTACCTGTATTGGAAAATCAGAATAAGGGCTTTTCTGAGAGCTTTTGAACTAGAAGGTTGGCAAGCCATTGAAGAAGATACAGAAAGTGCAGATAATCCGGGAAATCAGAGAGCCCTATCATTATTCGTGGAGCAATCTCTAATGAAGAACAGCAACGGGTTGTTCACTGCACAAAGGCTAAAGATGCATGGGAAATTCTGAGCTAATTCCATGAAAGAAGAGATTCACCTCCACCTCCATCCAGCAACTTGTCTGCCTTGGTTGCTAGATTGGATGAGGTCAAGAAGAATGAAGAGCAAAGAGAGGATGATGAAACATCTGAAGACATTGATGAGATTAATGGCGATGAACTACAACAAGCTTACGAGAAGTTGTACGAGGAATCTATGAATTTGTCTAAAACCAATGACAAACTCTCTCTCAAGCTCAAAACATGTGAGAGTGAGAATGTCTAGCCCAAAGGAGAACTCTTGACAGCAAAACAGAATGTCATCAAGATCTCAAGTGACAGGCAAGACTTATGTAGAAAACTTCTATCCTGTGAAACTGAAAGGAATGAACTTCTGAAGGTGTATTCCACATATGAAGAAAAGCTTGAAAGTTTTGAGTTGTCATAAGCTGCATTGGAAGAGAAAGTCAGTCAGAAAGATAAAGAACTCCGTATTGCTAGAGCAACAATTGCCATGTGGAACAAAGGTTCCAGATCTCTAGAAGACATACTCGAGTCTCAACAAATGGGTTCTGACAAAAGAGGGCTAGGCTATGGTGCGACAGCTCACAAGGGACAGGCCTCTACCTCACATAACTTGAAGACTCAAACAAAGGGAAAATTGAAGATAGACCAGGTTGATCCTTCTCTTCATCAAGCAAAAGCAGGTAAGATCAACAAAAGGGAGGTAAAACCTGTTTTTATTTGTCATCACTGTGGTAGGTATGGCCACATTCGTCCTTACTGTTTTGAACTGTTTGGTAAGGTGTCTCAAAAGGGTAGAAATTCTAATACTTTTTGGGTTAGGAGACAACCTTACATGTCTAGGCAGAACACCAAGACTAAAAAGATTTGGGTTAGAAAAGATTATTTGACTTGTTTTGTTGCTCACACTGCTCTAAAAGCACGTGACTCACACATGTGGTATCTTGATAGTGGGTGCTCTCGTCATATGTCCGGTAACAAATCCTACTTCACCTCTCTTGAAAAATATGAAGGAGGAATTGTTACCTTTGGAGATGGCGGCACTTCTAGAGTCATTGGTAAGGGCTTTATAAGTGTTGCTGGTCTTCCTAAGCTAGATAATGCCTTACTTGTTGATGGCCTTAAAGAAAATCTTTTGAGCATTAGTCAAATATGTGATTCCCATCATGAAGTATTGTTTTCAAAAGATAAATGTGAAATTTTGGATAAAACGGGAAATACTGTTTTACATGGGGTTCGCACATCTGGTAACTGCTATGGGATTCTTACTACTAATGATCTCACTTGTCATTCTGCCATTATAAGTAACATTGATCTGTGGCATCAAAGATTAGGTCACATGAATTTCAAAGACCTAACTAAGATAGCCAACAAAGAGCTTGTGAGAGGAGTACCTAAACTAGGTAAGAATTTGAGCCATGTGTGTGGACCATGTCAGCTTGGCAAGCAAACCCGTGCTCCTCATAAAAAATTGAACAGCTTTACAACCAAACATCCTCTTGAATTGGTTCACATAGATTTAATGGGTCCTACTCGCACTGAAAACATTGGAGATAAAAGATACATTTTTTTTAACTGTTGATGATTTTACTCGATTCTCATAAGTAAATTTTTTAAGGGAAAAATCTGATACGTTTAATGCTTTCTAGGCTTTAGTCCTTAAAATCCAAAATGAACAGGGTGTTTCCATTGGGCGTATCATAAGAATCTGAACTGATCATGGTCGTGAATTTGAAAATAGTTCGTTTTCGGATTTTTGTGATATGCATGGAATTAAGCATGAGTTTTCTGCACCTATTACTCCACAACAAAATGGAGTGGTTGAGAGGAAGAACAGAGTTGTTCAAGAAATGGCTAGGGTCATGCTCTTTAGTAAGAGTCTTCCTCCAAAGTTTTGGGCCGAAGCCCTAAATACTGTTGTTTATGTCATAAATCGTGTGTATTTAAGGCCTGGCACTTTACAAACTCCTTATGAATTGTGGAAGGGTTTGAAACCTAATGTAAAATACTTCAAAACTTTTGGGAGTAAGTGTTACATCTTCAAAGATAGAGAGCCCTTGGGCAAATTTGACTCCTGAAGTGATGAAGGTATTTTCCTAGGGTATTCAACCAACAGTAGGGCTTTTCGAGTCTATAACCTGCGAACTTCATCATTAATGGAATCTATCAATGTGATTATACATGACACAGGTTCTCCTACTCCGGCAACAAATGAGGATGACAATGGTGAGTCCCCAATCTTGGATACTGAACCACAAAATCAAGGAGAAGCTGAGGTTCAATCACAAGAAAATGTTACAGCACCATCCTCATAGGTAAGTTCAAGTCCCAAGAGTGCTCAAAGGGACATCACTCCTATTGCTTCTATCACCTCAAGTCCTGAACTTAAACCATCAGCAAGGGTGAAACTGAATCATCCAGCTCAACAGGTGATTGGAAGTGTTTTGGATCGAATGAAAACCCGAAGACAGATTCGGGATGAGGTATCACACATGTGTTATGTTTCTGTAATTGAACCTAAGAATTTTAAAGAGGCCTTGCTAGATGATAGTTGGGTCAATGCTATGCATGAAGAATTAGGTCAATTTGAGCGTAACAAAGTTTGGACTCTTGTTCCCAGACCTAGAGACATGAATGTGATAGGTACCAAGTGGATCATTAAAAATAAATCTGATGAGAATGGTACTGTTGTAAGGAATAAAGCTAGGTTGGTTGCTCAAGGCTACACACAAGTAGAGGGTATTGACTATGATGAGACGTTTGCCCCAGTTGCACGTCTCGAATCTATTCGCATTTTGCTTGGTGTTGCATGTTTTTTTAGCTTTAAATTATTTCAAATGGATGTGAAAAGTGCCTTTCTGAATGGGTACTTAAAAGAAGAGGCATATGTTGAGCAACCAAAAGGGTTTGAGGACCCTAAATGTCCTAATCATGTCTACAAGTTAGACAAAGCTTTGTATGGATTGAAACAAGCTCCTTGGGCTTGGTATGATAGGCTTACTACTTTTCTTCTTGATAATGATTTTCAAAGGGGTAGTGTGGATAAGACCTTATTTGTGAAACATATTAAGTCTCATATTCTTGTTGCTCAGATATATGTTGATGATATTGTGTTTGGTTCCACTGCTAATCATCTTGTGAAATATTTCTCGGATTGCATGACACATGAGTTTGAGATGAGCATGATGGGAGAGTTGTCTTATTTTTTGGGTCTCCAAATTAAACAGTCTCCTTCAAGCATATTTGTTTCTCAGTCTAAGTATGCTAAAAATCTTGTGTCAAAGTTTGGTCTTGAGTCTTCCAAGCATGCACGCACTCCCATGAGCACCAGTCTTCACCTTTCCAAAGATTCCTCTGGTATTGATGTTGATCCTACCCTTTATAGGAGTATGATAGGGAGTCTTTTGTATCTCACAGCCAGTCGTCCTGATATTTCCTTCAGTGTCGGTGTTTGTGCTCGTTACCAAGCCACTCCTAAAGAGTCTCACCTTCTTGCAGTAAAACGCATCATCAAGTATGTAAATGGGACCTTGGGGTATGGGGTTTGGTTTTCCACTGATACTATAGCCGAAATTACTGGTTTTTCTGATAGGTTGTGCTGATGATAAGAAAAGTACATCCGGGGGGTGTTTTTACCTCGGGAATAATCTGGTTTCTTGGCATAGTAAAAAGCAAAATGCCATCTCTCTTTCCACTGCTGAGGCTGAGTACATTGCTGCAGGAAGTTGTTGTGCACAAATGTTGTGGATGAAGCAAATGCTTCATGACTATGGTATAGAACAGAACACTCTCACTCTTTTTTGTGATAACACAAGTGCCGTAAACATTTCAAAAAATCCAGTCCAACACTCTCGCACCAAACATATTGACATCCGTCATCATTTTATTCGAGACTTAGTGGATAAAGGCCTTGTTGTTTTGGAACATGTTCCTACTGAGCATCAAAAAGCTGATATTTTTACAAAACCCCTTGATCTTCTTCGATTTGAGTTTCTTAGAAAGACCTTGGGTGTAATGCTCAATAACTAGGTTGCTTCCTATTTATTTTATGTGAGGTGAGTGTGAGTGGTTGACTTACTGTTCTTGGATGTGATAATCTCATTGTGATTGAGTCCTGATATCTTTTGCATCAAAATGTTATATGAACACTACTCATGTTGCTTACAAGATCTTTTTCATCTTTGTTCATAGCTCATTCTGAATGCCCATACTCATTTACTTCATGATCTCATTCTGTACACATCCTTGAGCTAAACTGTTGCAGGGGTTTCCGCACAAGTGATCAAAGTTCTCTATGGACCACTGACAGTGTTTCTTGTACTTTTTCGGAGGAATTGACCTATACTAGTACATCATGGGTGATGTTGAGTCTCTTAACCATCTACCATCCTTGTTTCACTTTCATGGTTTCTCCCTCAGTACATGATATCTGGGCATTAGGAAAAGGCTACCTCAGAGGCACCAACCAGGCCATCATTTTGATTTCATTCTTATCTGGTTTGGTCTCCATACTCTTGAGCGTGCATGCCACCAGTGAGTGCCCACAAGAAAAAAAAATAAAAAAAAAAATAAAAAATCATTTCTTGAAGGGGAGCTTCCGCATTTACTCAACAAATACCCCGTGATTCCTAGTGGTTTGACTTTTCTCTGTGATGGTCAGTTACTCGTGTTGGAGGTCCAACCATCAGATCACTACTAGGATTCACTCTAGCTTTGTGGCTCTCAAGGATTGCACACACACACACACACATCGTTTATGTGAGCTCTCATGTGTGTTTTTGAGTTATGCATTCTCATGATGCTTATGGCTTGATTTAATACTATCTGTTTTGTTCATAATCTGGTGTTTCATCTACTTTCTCAAATTTTCAGGACTCATAATTGATGGATTTTCTTGTCTTTGTGGTATAGTCTAACACTTGGTCTCCTTGCTTGTTACAGGACTTCCTAGGTGTTTTTATTTTACTTCAAAAAAAAAAAAAGGTTTTCCACTCGAGCAGACTGTTTTACGCTCGAGCGTATTTTTCACACTTGCAGCAGTTTGTTCTTGGTTTGGCAGTTCTGAGAGAGGGGTTTTTGTGCTCGAGCCGCCGTCTTCACACTCGAGCTGCCTTCCGCTTGCATTTCTTTACGCTCAAGTGGCCATAAGTACGCTTGAGCAAACCTATTTTGTATTTAACTCCCTCCTTCGACTCTTCAGGTCATTTTTTCCCCTCTTTTCACATCTCTCCGACTTAGGGTTTGTAGTGTGGCAGTGATTGGGCTCGATTCCATCCTCCTCTTTGGTCTTCCTTGCCATCTCTGGTAAGGTTTTTCATCTATTCTTCTCTATTTTTTTCTGTAATCGGCTACAATGGGAGTTGGATTTCGTGTTTTTTCTTGTGTGTTCTGTGTCTCAGTTTGTACTCTTGTCTTACACACTTGCACTGTGCCATATTGTCTTTTCCATGGTATATTTCTTTTTTTTGTCTTTTTTTTTTTTTTTTTTTTGTTGTGTCAGTAGGACTAGGGTTTCTTTTTGTTACTGTTTCTATGGTCTCTTGTCTTACTGGTTTTTATTGGGGTTTGAGTTCGATGTGCTCGTCAGTTGGTATGTGTTTTGGGTCTAGTTTTGCCATGTTTTGGTTTCTCATTAGTGCTTCATAGTGTGTTAACACTCATGTCTTCCACTATGCCTATCATGTTATGCCTCATGGTTCATGAATTTCATCATATTGCTCTGCCCTGCTTTGCCATATCTTGCCTTGCATCTTTCTTATGATTTGTGATTTTGGCTTTCATTCTTTATTATTTTTACTTATTACTAATGATTTGTTGGTCTTGGTTTGGTTTGGTTTTTGGGTTTGTTGGTTTGTTGGTTGTAATGGTGTCTCCCCTAGTCATGTCTACTTCTGCTCCTAAACGTCGTAAGGCTGCAATGTCTCGACCTACCTTTAATTCTATAACGTTTCAATCCGCCAAACAGTCCAAGTCTTTCCATACATCTTTTGAGAGTTGTACAGTTCATTTAGAGAGGAATGTCCAGGCTGATACTTTTGAATCCATCCATATTCGTCCCTTGTTCGACCCTCTCGGTGGAAACTTAGTCTTATCTTTTTCTGGGCGTCAGAATCTCGATTGGGTTCGAGAATTCTATTATAATATGGAGGGTATTTGTGATTTTGAGCCATCTTTCACAACATGGGTTCGGTCTAAAGCCATTTCAGTCACTCTTGCCCTGATTCGTCAGCTCCTTAAGATTGAGCAGGTCTTTCCCGAGCACTATCCTTTCCTTGTTCCCGACTGTCCTACTTGTAATTTTGATGATGTGGCTAAGGAATTGTGTGGCGTTGCCCGCCATTGGCCTAAAAGAGGTTTGATTAAACAGTTTGAACTTCTTCCGAAGTTCAGACTGCTTAATCTGATTGTATGCGCCAACATTATTGTGACCACACATTCATCCGAGGTCAAACAAGACCAAGGATTCATTTTATCTTGTATTTCCCGTCACCGGTCTATTGATCTAGCCTCTCTTATTATAAAAAAGATGATCGGTGCTCATGGGCATAAACAGCTTGGCCTTCCCTACGGTCGCCTAATCAACCGACTTTTGTCTGACCTTGGGGCTCCTGTCCTAGAAGATGATGAGTTTGCTTTCCCTTCTCGTCCGTTTACAAAGAAAGCTGTGTCTCAAAGTAGGGCTCATATTAAGGGGGAGTCATCCCGGGTTGGTCCTTCTGCAGGAGTTGCTGCTGGTCTTGCTGAGGAGGCCGAGTTTGATGCAACTGCAGCAGGTGATGGTGATGAGGCTACTGTTCCACCTCCGGATATTCATGTTCAGTTTCAGCAGTTTGCGGAGGTCATGACCAGGCGCTTGGATTTTCTGGATGCACGCTTCGATGCATTTGATGGTCGCCTTGGTCAGATGGAGCAAACTCTCACTCATCTCGTTCATCTCATTCAGTCTCAGCAGCCACCGCCTCCTGATGCCTGATTTGTACTTCCCAGACAAAAAGGGGGAGAATTTTGTGCATAGTTATTTGGGCATTTATTTGGGCATTTGGAGTTTTTTGAACACAGCACAGCAGCTTTGGTATCATTTGGACAGTTTTTGGTTTCATTGGTGGTACATCTCTTTATTTATTTTATTTTTTTTAGTGATGTTTGGATATTGTGGACATTGTGGATATTATGTTTTATCTATTTCATTTTATATTCTTCCACAGTTTTGTTTGGTATGTTGAATGATATTTCACAAGTGCAAAGTTGAAGGGATGTGTTGAAATTGAATATTGAAGTTGAATGGATGTGTTCTTGATCAAGTTGTGTGTTTAATCAAGTTTTGAGAGGTTATTTTTCCTTTGTTTTTAATCCAGTCTAGTGCGTGTGCTTAAGGAACAATGTTTAGAAAGGTTTTGTCCGGGATTTGACAAAGGGGGAGATTGTTAGGTCCCTTTATTGTCAAATCCGGAGACAAAACTTTGTGTTGATAAAAATATAATTTTTTGTGTTTTTGTTCTTCCTACTCGAGCGGGGTCATGTGCGCTCGAGTGGAGATTGAAGGATCTCAGTATTTTGATAGGGCTGCAAAAAGTACTGGGGGATGTGATTTTATGCTCGAGCGGAATATCCAGCGCTCGAGTGCATCTCAGTTTAGTCATGCGCATATTTTTGTTCAGTTCGCTCGAGTGGACTGTGGAGCGCTCGAGCGGAGATCGCGGACCCAGATCTTCTATTTAAACCTGTTGAGGTTGTTTTTTAGGTTTATTTTTTCGAGATCTGATCTAAGAGTTCTAGGGTTTTGTTTGAAGTTTTCTTCTGAGGTTTTGTGAGTTTTCTTTGATGTTCTTAAGAGAGTTCTAAACTTGTGAGTTGAGATTCATACATCAAAGAGTTTGATACTACATATTCAAGAGAGTTCTCTTCGGTGGAATCCAGAGGTTAACACGTAGAGTTTCAAAAGGCGTTTGATTCTTTACGTAGTCGTTAATTCGACAAGTGAAGTTGTGGAATCAACTTTAGGATTGATCAGTTCCGTGACGAAGGCGTGGAGAATGAGTTACAGAAGATTCGAGGACAAATTGACTGTGTTGGGTAATTTGTGTATTATCTTTGTAATCTTTTAGTTCTTCAGTAGTGGATTGATCAGTGGCGGTTCGCCCGTGGTTTTTTATTACAATTGAAGGCTCTTCAATTGTGATTTTTCCACGTAAAAAAATCGTTTGTGTCGATTTATTGTTTATTCCTAAAAACAATCAAACTAAAATCACTCTCGTAAGTGCTTGATGATTTTAGATTGAGTGTTTTGGATTTTTGGGATTTGGAATAAGTTAATCTTGATCTAATCACGAATCACGTAGAATTTTCATGTATATATATATATATGTTTCCTTTTAAATAAAAACAACCTTCGTATTGAGGTGTGCTGCCATGTGGGTTGTTAGTAAATTTTCGGGTAAATTATGGAGGTTCCCTAGACTTATTGATGATATTAGCTTCCTGATGGCTTAATGACTAAAGAGAGAAGTAGTCCGCATGTCTTAAACCACTCCCATGATGTCTTTAATCTGCAAAATAAGACCAGAAGGATTCATCGATGGGTGTCTTCATTTTCGATCTTCTGATGGAGAAGTTAAGACATCTTGCTTGAGGATATAGATGATATGATAATAGTGTGTTGAATGTGTCGTACATGGGTAAGGTTTCTTACTTGTTACCTCAACAGATTTGTGGCATCCCTCTTAGAGGGTGCATCATGGTGTATTTGCTTTGGGAACCGTATTTTAACATTCCTACGAGGTCAGATAGTAGGTGAGTGAGGGTCCAGAGTTCTAGTGTTGTTTGACCACCACTTTTGGTGCTAGTAAGGTTTAATGGGGGAATTGACCTTACTATTGGGTTCGGTCACCTTGGTCCTCAAGTTAGATGATCGATCGAGCAGGTTTGTAGTGTTGAGCTTGGGCTTCTCTCTCCAAGGAGGGTGTGGGCCAAATTAGGGTCTTGGGCCTTTCTGTCAAGTTGGGCTCCGGTCATCAATATTGATATAATAAATGAAAGATGAGCTAAAACATCAAATAAATAAAAGATAAGTAATTTGAATATAAAAATTTGATGATCATAGCATTCGGTTGAAAGAAATTCTTGTTAAAGATAAATATTTCATAGAAAATAATAGTAGTGTGTTTGGTTTGAGTTTTCTGGATTAAGTTTTTTGAAAACTGAGTTTTTTGGTTTTCGTATTCTTTTGTTTTTAGTGAATATTTTTTAAATTTTAAACATTTTTTTTACTTTTTTAGATGCACCTTAGTTAGAGATATCTAAAAAGTAAAAAATTTGTGAAAAAATATTTTAAAAAATTAATAAATACATAGAAATACAAAAAAATGTACTAAATTCTTGTATTTTTTTTTATATATATTTTTGGTATTTAGTGAATTTTTAAAAGATTTTTTTTACAATTGTTTTACTTTTTAGGTGTATTTATGTTAGGTGTGTTTAAAAAGTAAAAAAATTGCTTAAAATATTAAAAAAATCAGTAAAACAAAAAAACACGAAAAATAAGAAAGTAGAATTTTCTGAAAAGTGTTTTGGAAAACTGATAACCAAACACAGTGATTATTTTTTACTAGGAAAGGTAAGGAAGTATCAAACTAGAAGATAATAAATCCAAATAATGAAAAGGACAATGATAATGAAATGAAGCCCATGGCTTCTTTGGTTACATGCATTTATAAACACTTTTGAAATTTACTTTTGTTAGATTATTAAATTAAATATATAAATATTATTTAATTTATAAAGAAAAGAAAAAAGTGACATGTACCACTTATATGAATAAAATCAATTTAATAAAAATAATATTAATAATTAACATGGCTTATAATAGGAAATTATTTCATTATACATTGTGAAATAATATTGAAGTAGTTTTTTTTTTTTTTTTTTTTTTCAATTAGCTATTGAAATAGGTGATAAGAAAATGAAATCTTCAATCTTATTTAACAATCAGTCAGTACATCTGTATTTATAATACAAGAGTGCAACCTAACCAACTAACCAACTATTAGCTACCATCTATACAATATATACATTCATATATCTCTGTAACTAATTTAGTTAGAAAGAGCGAAGTTATCCTCTGTTTTTCTTGCTTGAACTTGGTTTGGTATATTCTTATCAGGCCCCCGCAAGCGAATGGGTAAGGAACGCACCATAAGCTTGGGAAGAAGATAAGAAAATTGAGCCACGAGAAGGGGTTTGGTAAACAGATCAGCCACCTGATCAGAGGAAGACACATGTTTAATCACAACTTTGTGAAAAAGAACTTGCTCCTGTATGAAATGATAATCCACCTTGATATGCTTAGTGCGGGCATGGAAAACAGGATTAGAGGCAAGAGATATGGTAGAGAGATTGTTACACCATAAAACAAGAGTAGCAGAAGGAAGAGAAAGCTCTTGAAGAAGCATGCGAAGCCATTGAAGTTCAGCAGAAGCTTGAGCAAGAGCCCTGTACTCTGCTTCAGTGTAGGACCGAAAAATAGTTGATTGTTTCTTTGCAAACCACGAAATGAAGTTAGGGCCAAGAAAGACATAATACCCAGTGGTAGACTTACGATCAAGAACATTGCCGGCCCAATCCGAATCAGAAAAAGCATGCAAATCCAAAGAGCCCGGAGTGAAGAATAAACCATGATGAAGAGTACCCTGAATGTAACGAAGTAACCTCTTGACAGTATTGAAATGAGTAACAGTAGGAGCATGCATGAACTGGTATGCATGGTTGACAGTAAAAGAGATGTCAGGTCTGGTAATGGTGAGATATTGTAAGGCTCCAACAATACTTCGATACAAGGATGGCTGAGAAAAGGGCACCAAAGTGTCTGAAAGAGGATCAGATTTAAAGGCCATAGGCGAAGAACATGGTTTACAATTGATCATACCAGCCTTGGTAAGAATATCAGTGGCATATTTGTGCTGAGAGAGAAACAAATCAGAGGCAATGCGAGTCATGGAGATACCAAGAAAATAGGAAATATCACCCAATTCTTTCATGGAGAAGGCTTTGTGCATATGATGGATAAGAGAAGTGATATGAGCAGCACTATTTCCAGTAATTAAGATATCATCCACATATATCAAAAAAAAAAAGTAACAGTGGTAGAAGTTCGATGTATGAACAAAGAAGAATCACAACGACTATTCGTAAAGCCAGTGGAGAGAAGATAAGAAGAAAAGGTTGAATACCAAGCTCGAGGAGCTTGCTTAAGCCCATGGAGAGCCTTTTTTAGTTTGCACACATGTTGAGGAAAAGAACTTTCAAAACCTGGAGGTTGCACCATATAAACTTTTCCTGAAAAAGACCATAGAGGAAAGCATTTGAAATATCCAACTGTTTAATGGACCAATTAAAATGAAGGGCAATGATAAGGAGAACCCTGACTGTAGGTTGCTTGGCAACAGGGCTAAACGTTTCATGATAATCAATGCCTTCCTGTTAGAGATAGCCCTTAGCCATAATGCGAGCTTTGTGGCGAGCAATGGAGCCATCAGAATTTTTTTTCAAGCGAAACACCCACTTACAACCAATGGCTTGCTTGTGAGGAGGAAGAGGAACAAGAGACCAAGTCCCTTGGTCTTGTAAGGCTTGAAATTCCTTTTGCATGGCTTTAGACCATTCAGGAGTTAAAGTAGCTTCAGAGAAACAAGTGGGTTCAACAAGAGGAGAAATAGTAGAGAGAAGAGCAGAAGAAGAAGACTTGGACCTGGTAGTCATTGGATGAATATTGAGAGAAGAATGAGAAAGAGCAGCAGGAATAGGTTGCATAAAAGGAAGATCAATAGTGAGAGAGGAAATAGGACTAGAGGTAGGGACAGCGTAAGATGGAAACAAAGCAGAGGCTGGCAGACTAGGTAAGACAGTAGCGGCAGCAACAGGCTGACTAGCAACAGCAGGCTGACTAGCAGCAGCAGATTGGACAGCAGCAGCAGACTGAACTACTGCAGGTAAAGCAGAAACAGTAGGAGCAGAAGACTGAATAGATTCAGCAGATGGCTAAACAGAAGCCGCAGCAGGCTGAGAAGAGGACCAGAAAAAGAATGTAGTTGAGAAAGAGTAGGTGGAGAGTTATGTGTAGAGGTAGAAATAGATGAAGTAAGAAAATGAAAGAGTGATTCATCAAAAATAACATGCCGAGACAAATAAATTTTTCTGGAAATAGGATCAAGGCAACGATATCCCTTGATAGAGGGGTGATAACCAATGAAGACATAAGGAATGGACTTAGGGGCTAGCTTATGAGAAGCATAGGGTTGAAGCCAGGGAAAGCACCTACAACCAAAGCTTTTAAGAAAAGCAAAATCAAGGGAATGATGAAACAGGACCTCATAAGGAGTTTGATTTTGAAGTTTAGAACTAGGCAACCTGTTAATAAGAAAAACAGAAGTAGCAAGAACATCAAACCAATAAGCAAGAGAAAGGCTTGATTGCTGTAGCAAAGCAATGGTGGTGGTCACAAGATGCCTATGTTTCCTCTCGGCAACTCTATTTTGGGGAGGAGTGTGTAGACAACACATTTGATGAATAATGCCATGTGTTTTAAGAAAAGTTTCAAACTGAGAACTAGTGTACTCTCCACCACCATCAGTGCGAAAATTTTTAAGAGTAGTCTCAAATTGATTTTCAACAAACACCTTAAATGCCATAAATTTGGCAAACACCTCACTTTTATAACAAAGAGGATAAACCCAAGTAAATTTGCTAAATTCATCAATGAACAAAACATAGTATTTAAATCCAGAAATAGATGGAGAGAAAGGGCCCCAAACATCACTATGAACAAGAGAAAGGGGCTTATTTATAGTGGAATTAGACAAAGAAAAAGAAAGTCTGCGACTCTTGGCCACACTACAATGAGGACACAAATTCTTATTAGAAGATGAAGTAGTAGGCAATTGAAACTTATTAACAAGATATTGCAGCTTTTGTGGAGATGGATGACCAAGTTTGGTATGCCATGTAATAGTAGCCAAACAAGCAAGAGAAGAATGCTGTGATGATGAAACGTGTGAAGAAGATGAAGGCCACTGATAAAGGCCATGACTATAAATACCTCTGAAGAGAGGTATCTTGATGGTCTTGTCCTGAATCACAAATGATTTGTCATCAAAAGTAACAGTGCAAAACTGAAAGAAGATTAGATGAAATATGTGGAACATGAAGAACATTAGTCAATTTGGAAGGAAAAAAAGGAGTTGGAAGAATACCATTGCCGGTGTTGTGAATAGGAAGATGACTACCATTCCCAAAAGTCACATGGTCTTGGCCATGATAGGGAGTATAGACTTGGACATTATTAAGATCAGGAGTTACATGATTTGTGGCAGCAAAGTCCACATACCAATTAGATGAAGCAGAATATAAAGATGCAAGAAAAGCAGGTTTGTTAGTTGGAGTTTGTGTTGAATAGGAAATATCCAATCTGTGCCAGTATTCAAGAGCAGTATGATTTGGTTTGCCAAAAATTTGATAGACCAAAGAAGAGGAAAATGGATGATGAAAAGATGAAGATCTTTCTCCTCGACCTTGACTAAAAGTATTTATAGAAAAATATCTACCTCCTTCTCTATGAGAAGAGCCTCTGTATGATGATCTATTTCTACGACTACCAGTCTGATAAGAAGATGACTGGTTTGGAATCTCATTTCGAGTTGCAGTGTAAGCAACAGTAAGATCTGAAGAAAATGATTTATGATTGGCCTCAATATGCAAAGTTTCTGAACAGAGAAGAGAGCAAGATCCTCTATGGTGATGGCCTCTGATCGAGCTCGAATAGCTACTTTTAAAGCATTATATTCAGATGGCAATCCATTTAGAGTAATCAAAACTAGATCCTCATCCCCAATAGGAGAGGCAGCAAGTGCTAGCTGATCAGCAATACTCTTGATCTGAGCAAGATAGTATTCCATGGACTCAGATTTCTTCATGATACTACTGAGTTTGTTCTTGAGTTAGTGTATGTAAGATCTGGAGAGTGATGTGAAGCGTTTATCAAGATATTTCCAAATTTCTTGACAGTTTTTGCAATGAAACACAGATGTAAACACCATGGGAGTTAGAGTTGCTGTAATACAACTTAGCAAATGTGAATCGATCTGTGTCCAACTCAAAAACTCAGGATTGATAACATCTTTGCCTTATGAATCTGTGATTGTTGCAGATGGACAAGCACAAGTGCCATCCACGTAACAGAGAAGATTTGTGGCTCTGAGTATATTTTGGAGATGTGTTTTCCAAATGATGTAATCTGTAGAATCCAATTTGATAGTGACAAAAGAATTGAGATTTGAAATCAGAAGTATGAGATTAGGAGGAAGAGAAGCCATTGAAACAGATTCAAGAACTCAAACTCAAGAATTTAATGTGAGAAAGAAGATGAAGAAGGATCAATACTCATTTGAGTAGATAGGCTCTGATACCATGATAAGAAAATGTAATCTCAATCTTATTTAACAACCAGTCAGTACATTTGTATTTATAATACAAGAGTGCAATCTAACCAACTATTAGTTACTGTTTATACCATCTATACATTCATATATCTCTCTAACTAATTCAGTTAGAGAGAGGGAAGTTATCCTCTATTTTTCTTGCTTGAGCTTGGTTTGGTATATTCTTATTAATAGGTAGTTACTAAAGTGTGTTTTTCTTTTCTTTTTTTTTATTTATTTTAAAATTAGAAATAATATAATATGTATGTTATTTATAAATTCTAATAAAATATAAGAGATAATATGTAATTTTTCAAAATTTAAGAGAGGCTGGGTCCATTTGCGATCCCTCCATACTTCTACCCCTCTAGTTTGCGGTGGGTAAGGATTTACATTTTGAGAGGGAGACATCAGAAAGAAAATGAAGGATAATTTAGTTATTTTATATTTTTCTCACCATTTTATAACTAATTGACATTTTTTCATGTATATTGTAATTATTTTAGATTCTCCACATCTTGTAAATTTTTTTTGATTAATTCATTTATTTTAGGAGAAATTATAAATTAATGATAATTTTCAAAATAATTACTAATTTATAATATTAACTATTCATTAAAAGCTAATGTGTGAGTAGATTTCCGGCCACACTGCCAAACTAGTATTCAACTGGAGAGCACTGGCAGAATAGATGACACCTAAATGACCTGTCACAGAAAAGAAGAGATTCCGGCGGTGGTTCATCCACTCGGGGGCACTCCGACGATCAAGTTAGTAAAATATCTCTCAAAGATAGCAAAAATACTTAACTCACTATTCAAAGCATAAAAGACATACCTTAGACCCATGCGAGTGCCTCCTTTTTATAGCCAACACAATCTTAGTCCCAATAGAAGCCTAGCTCTAATGGACTTAGGATTACTGCTAATCTTGGACTCCCAGTAGAATTAGGATAAACTCTCTAAGAGTCCTATCTTTACCCAAATTGAAGTCTTCTTTTATTCTAGGACTCTTGTCCCTTATCCCCTTATCCCGGATTCCGGTATTCTCCCAGACAACCTCGGCCTAGCCGAGATCATCTCAGCGCCAAGACCAGGACACGTGGCACCTCAGCTGGCACTTCGGTGCCACCTTGACCGCGTGTTCGTCATTCAAAAATTATGTCTCCACAACTACCCCCTAGGTTCTATTACCTCGGCACCCTGAGGTAATGGAACCTATATCATTCATTCCTTTAATCATGACCCCGGTTTAACTTCAACTTGTAAATTTTTCATAAATTTCAACAAGTGTTAAACATGACCTCGGTTTTAACTTTAACTTGTAAATTTTTAAAATTTTAATAAGTGTTAAACATGTCCTCGGTTTAATTTCAACTTGTAAATTTTTAAAATTTCAACTAATGTTAAACATGACCTCGGTTTAACTTCAACTTGTAAATTTTTCAAATTTCAACAAGTGTTAAACCAACCTTAGCTTGTAAATTCCAACTCCCAAACATCATTCTCACTCCCAAACATCATTCAACAGCCCTCTTTGATTCTCCATGCCCGCCCTCCCGCGAAGGCAGGTGAGAATGCCCTTTTGCCCTATCGTGCTGAGAGACTGCAGGAACTGTGTTCTGCCCCCTTTTCTGGGCATCTTTCTTGGCCGCTGGAATCAGCATATCTTGTAACAGGAATGGTGGTTGCATGACGTTGTTCTGCACCATGAAATTGACAACCTTTTGCAGGTCCGCCAATTTGTTCGCCATTCCCTTCACCCCGTCGTCCCTCCGCTGGCATCTATCTTTCCATATCTGGAGGTCGTCCTCGTTATAATACCCGCTTCGGTCCGATTTCTTTGGCACGTCGCCCTTTTGGCCGACATTGTAACTCCCTCAAAATAATACATAAAACCCAACAATTTCAATATGCATTGATATGAGAAAATAAAACATTCTTCCATTCATCAGAGTATTCTTACAAAAGATATTTCATGTTGACAATAAAAGTAAATGTCCTACGGGCTTACAACTTTCCAAGTCAACACTTGGATACAAAAGTGAGTACTAACTCAATTACATATTAAGCCCTTGACTTGAATTTACATGAAATATCAAAATATCAAAACAACCAAAAGAGTCTTCAACTCTAGAACCTCCCAAGCTAAGTCCTTGGAGGTGGCATATCACCTGGACCTGAAAATGATGTCCCATATAGGGTAAGCCAAAGCCCAGTACAGATATACTAAACCAAATATAAGCAATGACTAAAATAATAGTATTTGATAGATGGTTAACGCTTATAAACCGGTTATATCACAATATAGTTACATGACAATGTGTCCATGTTACGTTCCACTTTCCTTTACTTATCCAAATCATTTCATAAACATCGCTTAGAACTTGACCAAACAATTAATAGGAATACATTCTTTATTAGACATTTCCTTTATTCACAATTCAAATGAGTCTACAACTCATATTAAAAGCACTTCCAATATCTCAATTTGATACACACGTTTGCTGTATTAACATTTCAAGTGATACACATAACTGTTGTATCCATGGAGTCCATCCCCTATCTCCTCCCAAACAGGTTTGAGAGTCCATCCCCTATCTCCTCTCAAACCATGGAGTACATCCCCTATCTCCTCCCAACCAGTATGCATATACAATGTATTTAACACTTGTCATACACAATAATCAATCAATACACGTATTTGCTGTATTAATTCAACCGTCATATTCAATGACATAATTAATGTGATTAGTTTCAGTTTTCCCTAATCAACATACAATGTCTACAACAATCAAGACTATCCTCCACCGATACCCCAAATCAGTTATTTCTAAACAGACAATAAATGCATTAAACAGATATAATATCAACATTTACATAGGTGAGTGATAAATTAATCCAACTACACCCTTCTATCCATAATTTTCTAATTTCATGGATTTCAACTCAATTCCATATTTTTCCCAAATTAATTATATTAATTTATCACAACAATTAGAGCATTTTCCCCCTTTTATCAAAAATGAACCCTAAGGTTCAATTTCCCCAATTTGACACTAATAATGCCATTTTTCAAGTCTTGCTTACACATGGAGTTTAATATATGAAAAACCCTCTTTTGACAAATTACAAATCAAACCCTAACTTTTCTAAAAATTACCCAACAACAACCAACTAATCAAAATGACCAAAGTTTATGTAAAAACTCATAAGATGGAGTAGGAAGTCCCTACGTCGAAGTTAGAAGCCCAAAGGAGAAGATGACCAAAACCCCAAAGTGCTCCAAATCCATAAATTCTCAGATTAAAACGAAGCCCAAGCCACCCTCTACCTTTCTTGCAAAGGACTTAGGGTAGGAACACACTCTAAGTAGATCAATCCCTAGAAAGAAGATATATATATATATAGAGAGAGAGAGGACGGTTCTAAGGTTTGAGAAACAAAAGAGATGAAAAAAATGAAGTGTTTATCGCTGCTGCCTGCTGATATAACACAGGCTCGCTCGAGCGAATGATTGGTCGCTCGAGCGACCAAACACAAAGAACTCTCACTTGAGCGTAGAAAGCCTCGCTCAAGCCAAAAATTAGAAGCTTTAGGTCTGCAACCCAGAAGCATGCTCGAGCGATAGAATGCTCGCTTGAGCGAAGAAACCCAAAACATAGACCTCGCTCGCTCGAGCCAAGAAATGCAACTCTCAGGTCCAGCACTGGACGCAGACGCAAGCTCAAGTGAAGGATTTCTCGCTCGAGCCACCAGATACAAAACTCAACTCTGGCTCGAGCGAAGGAAACCTGGCTAGAGCAAAGGATCTAAAACAAAGAGCTCACTCGAGTGACAAAGTCCTCGCTCGAGCGAAGACACCAAAAATTGGGCAGCAACCATTTGTTTCAAAACTCACCAAACCTGTTACAAACCTGCCCAACACATCTTATAACTCAAAGACAAAGTATTGAAGGACGGAAACAAGATATAACAACAGCCAATACTACGGAACATAAGTCCGGAACACTGTACATAAAGGGGTAAAATCCGGGATCACTATAACCCTTTTCTACGTGATTCTTATCACAAGTCTCTTCGTTGCAGTTGTCTTCTTCGACGTTAAAGTCTACATGTTTCTCACTTCCAATAGGGATATCGTTCCCTACCTTCTCTTTCTATCCGTTACTAACCATCTATTCTTCTTTCTTTTCCACAGACGACGCCAAATTGTGTGAGTAGATTTCTGACCACACTGCAAAACCAGTGTTCAATTGGAGAGCACTGGCAGAATAGATAACGCCTAAATGACCTGTCATAGAAAAGAAGAGATTCTGGCAGTGGTTCGTCCACCTGGGGGCACTCTAACGATCAAGTCAGTAAAATATCTCTCAAAGATAACAAAAGTGCTTAACTCACTGTTCAAAGCATAAAAGACATACCTTTGACCCATGGGGGTGCCTCTCTTTTATAGCCAACACAATCTTAGTCCCAATAGAAGCCTAGCTCTAATGTACTTAGGATTACTGCTAATCTTGGACTCTCAATAGGATTAGGATAAACTCTCTAAGAGTCTTATATTTACCCAACTGAAGTCTTCTCTTATTCTAGGACTCTTGTCTCTTATCCGCTTATCTTGGATTTCGGTATTCTCGCAAACAACCTCGGCCTAGCCAAGATCATCTCAGCGCCAAGACCAGAATACGTGACACCTCGACTGACACTTCGGTGCCACCTCAACCACGTGTTCGTCATTCAAAAATTATGTATTCATAACTAATTTTTCAAACTTTTACACTAAATTAATATTTGTTAGTCTTTCTTTTTTTGCGGATAAAAAGTCTACATACACAGTCTGAAAAAGAGAGACATATTTTATGCAACTTGGAGAGTTATACATTTTAGAGAGTTGAGTCGCCAAGATTGCAAGGTGGGAAGTCAAAAATGGATCACACTCATATATATAGTTTAGTTATAGTCAGAATGAGAGGGCAACCTTACACGGTTTCTCATTTTTTTTATATTAAAAACTTAATTTATGCACATGTAACTGATGTGATGTGAGAGTGTTGGTGTGAACAGTGGATGTTTATCTTTTGTCTCTCCCTGCAGTCTCATATTTTTTTTTTTTGCAGTAACTTGTGCAATACATGAGATTTTATACATTAAAAAAAAAATTATTATTATAATTATTTTAAAATGATTGAATATTTATAAGTAACTTTTATATTTTTAATTTTTTAAATTATTAATTTTAAAAAATTTAAAAATATATATAAGTTTAAAGCGTAATTTTGATAATTTGTATTATCTAATTAAATGAGATTAAATGAGTTATGATATACCTTTTCTTGTTATAAAAATATACAAATTTAAAAATTATAATCAAGACAAATATGTAATTTTGTTATTAAATGTGAAGTGAAATGATATTTAACAATAATTTAAGTTACATTTATTAAATGTGAAGTGAAATGATATAAAAATTTAATATGATATTTTTATTATTAATCCAATAATTTAAGTTACATTTATTTTGATTTTAATTTCATAACTAAAAATACAATATGAATATAATGCACACATAGATTTCTAGTCTTTAATAATAAGAAAGTTTCAAAATATTTTCAAACTTTTATTATTTTCTTTTAATTTTTTTTTATCTAATTTGATTTTAAATTTGAATAAATTTTTTGATTTTATATGAATTACTTTAACTTTTTCATTAAATTTTTATCAATTTTTAAAAGAATTTCATTCTTATCCCATTTTTTTTTCTTTCCACCAATTTTGATGAAAAAACAATAATTTTCAACATTTCATCATTTTAAATTTTTAACAAATTATAATTTGATAAAAAAATATTAAGGGTTGAAGATTCTCTTAATTGAAATTATAGTGAAATAACGTCTTGAAATAATTAAAACTTGAGTATGTGATTGGTTGAAATGTATAGTTTAATTAATTCTCATATTTGTATAAAAATTGACACTTATTACTATATCATTATAAGTCAAATTATGGAAAAACATTTTGAGGTCCCAAACATTTTTCATTTGTAAATATCCTACATATTAATTTTTTTTTTAAATGTATAACTTTTGAATATGTGTTTATCAGTTTTGTCTTATGAACATAAATAATTGATGTTTCAATTTAAAAATTAAAAATTAAAAAAAAAATTGTATTGGATTTTCAGAGATAAAAGAAATCATCTAACTCTTGTTTATACTATTTAAGACGAACTATTTAATAACATAAAAAATAGAAATTATATGTAGACATTATCCCTATATATTATACTATTAGATACAACTATAGCTGTAACAAATAAACTATAATATATATGAAAAATTATTTTAAGTTTTTATTTTCAATAAATTGAATTATAATTAACAAACTAACAAATATTAGTAATTGTGTAATTGGATAGAAAGAGAATAAAAATAAATAACACAATGATATTTAAAAGTTTTAAATTTACCTAATGTTATAGTAAAATCTTGAATTTTCAATAAATTTTCACATTTTCTATAAAATAAAATGACAATAAAAAATAAAAAATTTTGATACCCATCTTTTTACTTCAATTTTTATGTCTTCATTGAAGAAAATAAAATTCGATCAGAATCTTTGGCGCAAAACGGACATAGATACTTCGATTGCAACTATAATCACCAATAATTATTCTCTACCATGCAAACCTGTAAACAAAAACATAAACCTCACTAAAACTGAAACCGAAACCAAACCAAAACCAAACTAACAGCAGAGAAAGAAGATCACATATGAAAAAAATAAAATTAAAAAACAAATAAATTTATGGAAACGAGAGAATGTTACCTCCAACAACTTAGACCTCACTTAACCCAATCTGTTAGCTCATCTGTTAGTGCCCGCGAAATCTAGGAGTTTGGATGACTAATAAGATTATTCTTTAAGTAAGATTTAAAAATTGATTAATTTATCCCATTAAGTTATTTAAAATATTAATAGATATACATAAAAAAAATAGATAATTATAATTCAAATTTAGATATTGTCATATTTTTTTTTGAGATCCATGTCTAAATTCTTATCTTTTTATTTTTTATTGGGCAAATTACAGTGGTAGTCCTTGTAATTTACCCTTTTTCATTGTGGTCCCTGTTGTTTCAATTTGATCAATTTTGTCCCTTAATTTTACAGATTGTGTCATATTAGTCTAATAAATAACGGTTGTTAAGTTTGATGGACGGAAAATCAAATAATGTTTCAAGTTGATCCCTGTAGTTTACAAGATGTGTCAATTTGGTCCCTATTGTTTTGAGTTTCCTATAAACTATAGAAACCAAATTAACACATCTTGTAAACTACAGGGAGCAAATTGAAACATCATTTGATTTTATGTAGCGATCCCAGTTTTGCCACTTCGCTAAGTATGTCAGGGATCGAGCTGCCCGATCAGCTCGTAAGGTTCTAGAGGGTAGCGCCCCTTAGCATGTCCTAGGGCAGCGCCTTGGAAGGGTTGAGGGGCAGCGCCCCCCAAGCGAAAATGCCAAATGTATTAGAAGTTGCTTATCTACTCGAGCAGCCGTTTATGTGCTCAAACAGAGAATGTTTGGTTCCAAAAGTTTGACCTGTCTGCAAAAGTACTGGGAAAGTGTATTTGACGCTCGAGCGAGGATTTCCACATTCGAGCGGACCATATTATATCAGTTCGTAAATTTGATATTTCATATCACTTTTGTATATCTCTCTAAAAACCCTTTCCTCTTCCTTCTCTCTATATTTCCCTACACCAAATTAGATCAAAACATTAATTTCTCAAGATCCATTACAGTTCTGCCATAGGTTCTTCATCAAAGTTGGTTATCTTCTCGAGGGTTTCGTTGTGTGCGGTGAAGATCGAGTTTCGACATTGTTGATTTTGGGGGTTTCATCTCATTTCTTCTTCAAAACTTGCGGTAGAGATTTTCTTAGAGTTATATATATATATATATATTTGCAAGATCTATATGATTTTCAAAATCATCTTTCGATAGCTTTGAAAATTGATTGTTAATTCAAGAAGTTGAGCGATTTTGAAAGTGGGTTTGTCTCTTATTCTTTTAAAATAATCTTATGAATTTTGATCTTCGTTGATTGAAGAAAAGATGATTTTGAAAAGTTTTCTTTCAAAAGATTTAAGTTGTATAGTTTTGGTGAAAAAACCTAAAATTTGGGGATTTTTTTTAAAGGTGACTGAAAATCTATGAATGATATTGTTATATTTATTTTGTATGTCAAAATACATGGATGTTTGGAAAATTTCTTATTTATATTATATAAATTGTCACACTCCAAATTTTAATTACTCGAAAACATTATCAAAGCCTTTAAATTAAGTCCATTTTTATTTATTTATTTATTTTCATATACAAATATCTATTATACTTGAGTAATAGAAATACAATAAAACATGTTCTCTCTCTCAATGAATATTACAATGACAACAATACATGCCAGTCTCCTACTGTGCTACAAATAAATAAATACAAATACAAGATCCATTTCCTTTGCATCTACTACAAAGGGACTCAAGAACTCTATAAATCTTCAATCAAATAATCCAAACTTTCTTCCTGTAAAAAGGTAAAACAACCACAGGGTGAGCACCAATGCCCAGCAGGAATCTCATAGTTCTCAATCAATAACTAACACACAGATAGAAATGATCATGCATGTAGGGTGATACCATATAGTAAAGTGACATTTTGTAAATTCAAAATATTGCACGAAAAGTATCTTTTCTTAAAATTTCACTTGAACATTTAAGAAAACTCCCTACCATAAATGTAGTCTCTCATCATTAGGAAGCCATAAATTCTCTTTGAAAACAAGTACACTTAAAGAAAAACATCATCTTAAATTTATCAACCCGATTCCAAATTATTCCTCATTTCGTTTCCATTTTAATATTCCACATTTCATTTCCATTCTAATATTACCATACTCCATAATATCAAAATCCAAAAGATTAGGGTTCAACATAACACAAGAATTACAAACCCCTTTTAATTCAATTTCCCAATTACTTACAAAACAAAACTCATACTCTCCCCTTTTGTCACAAGCAATCCATTGAGTTCATCATCACTAGCCCCTAATCCAATTACCCACATGATGCCAATTTCAATCCTTAGTCCATTTTCCTTCAGTTCATTTTCAATTCATTTATTCTTCTCAATTCATGAGTCAATTTTATTATTTCACAACAACCAAACTGAAACTACAACTCAATAGTTTTCCCAATCATACAAAATACACATAAACACTTCAAACTGCCATTTTATGGAAATTTTGTCTGCGGGATTGGAACCCATGTATAAATTTTGGGACTTTCACCCAAGACACTCCAGCCAACTTAGTTATAATGGAGTCCATCCCCTTTCTCCTCTCAAACAGTGGAGTCCATCCCTTTTCTCCTCCCAAACAAACATACATATACAATGTATTTAATCACACATGGAGTACATCGCCTTTCTCCTCCCAAACAATCATACATATACAATATATTAAAATGCACAGTCATATTCAATGACAACCATTTCTCAGACTTATCATATTATTTACTCTTTTCAACTAGCACAATACATGTGATCCAAAATATGATTTTCAAATTGAAAAATCTAAAAATCCCCTCGATGTTGATTTGTGATTATGTATTAATTTTAAGTAGTAAGCAACAATCTCAATCAAACAATCAAGACAAATCGACACAACGATTTTACGTGGAAAAACTACAATTGGACACCTCCAATTGTGATAAAAAAAACCACGGGCAACAGCCACAAAACAATCCACTAAGAAGATATAAAGGAATTACACATGTATACTCTCAATTACCTAGTGAATCCACACCCGAATTGAACCAACCCCTATGTGCCTCTTCCAACCCCGTCTTCACCTCAGAATTGTCTTGACGATGAGCCACTCCAGAATCCACCAAACCTTCAGGCTCGAATTCTTCAGAATCCACCGAAGAACAACTCTCTCTTTTGTATAGAATGAACAAAAAAACCTTTGATGTATTCTTCTTAACCCATGAGTTGAATACTCAATTAAACATCAAAGAAAACTAACAAAATATCCTCAGATATAAACCCTAATATCCAAAAAGAAGATCTGGAGAAGTAAGTAAAGTTTTGGGAGAAAACTAACTACTTATAGAAATCCAAAGTAATCCTAGTTTTGGAAGGAAACCAATTCCTTATAGAAATCCGGATTTTGAAGCTCGCTCGAGCGAATCTTCTCTCGCTCGAGCGAGAACCTTAACTCTCATGATTTCCACTAGTGTCTTCGCTCGAGCCACGAACCCTTCGCTCGAGCGAACAATGAGCTCTTTTAGGTTTTTGTATAGACGTAATCCTTCGCTCGAGCGAGGACTTCTTCGCTCGAGCGAGCAAGGACGGACAACCAACTTTGAATCAATAGCACTCATTTTGCTTCGGGCGCGAGCTGACCAGGCAGCTCGACCCCCGTCATAATCAGCGAAGTGGCAATCTTGAAAGCATTAACATCACAAACTTCTCTGCAAGGCTCGATTAGGGTTGGATTCGCATCTAATAAACTCATAGCATCACTGAAATAAAAAGTGCGAAAACAAATACAACTGAAAAAAGTTTTGTCAAATAGGATTGCGAAGAATAAAAACCTAACACAAATGAAACAAGTGCACTTAAAACATAACACAAGAATTTCCAAAATCTCTTTCCAAAACATATAGTTTAAATTCTCAAAATCCATTGCATTCTCCATGATATGCATGATTTATAGATAGTCCCGTTTGCCTAGTCAACATGCAATTTCTACAACAATCATAGCTATCCTCCACCGATAGCCCAAAACAAATATATTTAAATCGATACATAAATTCCTTTAAAGATATGTTTTTTTTTTTTTTTTTTCAAAATCTCAAATGGGAGTGATAATACATACCAAACTCCACCATCATCATTAATAATCCTCTGATTTCACATTTACAATGACAATTTTAATTATTTATACAAAATAACAATTTGATCCAATTAGGGCAAAACTCTCCTTTATCCAACTATCAACCCAAACTCAACACAACCCAACACAACTCAACTTGGTTCAACACAATTCAACATAGTCAAAACAATTCAACATAATCAACACAATTCAACATGCTTCAATTTAACACCACTAAATATAATTCAACATAATTCAAGGTGAACTCTTAAATCCCTATTTCATCTTTTCATCCCAAGTCTCGTGCCATCCATATCATTAACGAATCTTTTTCCCCAAATTTCATTTCATATTATAGCATGATTTACAATATCCATAACAAAGGTTCATTCGCTAATTTTAACATAATTTTCAAACACTTCCAAAATTCAATTAAACTTGTATATATACAATTTAACCTCTCAATTTCAAGATTCTATTTTCAATTTGGGCAAAATCATTAATTATCATCATGAATCAACTTAGGGTTTTCAAGAAAAATTAAGGTTTTCAAGAAAAATTAAAACTTCTCACATCACCACTTTTTATTCCAAATTTCCCATTGATTATACGCCCAAGATTCATAATCTACAATCTTAACCCAACAATTAAACCCCAACACTTCAAATCCTAAACCCCCAAATTCCATGATATAACACTATATGCTCAAAAATGGAGATTTTGTACTTATATAATCAAAATACCACAAATCTATCTATAAATGCAAGTATTGAAGAAGAACTAAGACCCCTACCTCAAGAATCAAGCAAAAGAACAAAGCTCCAAGAAGAATCCTTTGCCAATCCGAAATCCAATCGGTTGAAAAGTGAGTTATTCAAGCCTTCTTCACTTTTTGATGGGAGATCTTGATCAATCCAAAGGGAAATGGGAGGCATTTGATGTCAAAGACCTAGGGTTTTCGGACCTAGGTGAGAGGGATGAAGAGAGGAGATGAAAAGTGTGAAGAATGATCTATAAAAGTCCCTTTCAACTTGCTGAATTTGCGCGATCCGCTCGAGCGTCGATTTTTCCGCTCAAGCGTACCTACTTCCAGCATAGATTCCAAAACTTCAAACAGGTATAACTCTCCCATCCAGACTTCGTTTTAGGTCATTCTTGTGTCCAAATCGAAGCCCCGGAGACAAGCTTTCCAATGGTTCTAGTCTCACACCCAAATTCAAAGTGTGAAAAAAAGAAAAGGGCAAAAGATTGACGGTTGTTCGTAGGAAGATTATTCGAATTAAAGTTTTTGATCAAATCTTACTTTACCATCATGTTACCACTTCAATCAATGACCCAAAATAAAATATGGTGGCTCCAAACATAATAATAAAAGGTCAAAAACAATCCCACTAGCCTCAAAAATTCAAACTTAACCAGGCTGACCGCTTGAGCGCCCAATCTTGTGCTTGAGCACGCAGACCAACAAAGCCGGCCGCTTGAGCGACCACTTTTACGCTCGAGCAGAAATTCACAACTCTTAGAATTTCAGACAGACTGCAAGAGTACTGGAAGCCTCACAAGTCCGCTCGAGCGGAGGGAAAATTTATGGATTGCTACAATCTTCCCTCCTTAAGGAATTTCGTCCCTGAAATTGCATTCGTTCTCAAAACCATAACAAAATATAGCAACAAACTCCAATCTAATAACAATGCATGACAGCAACAATATATATATACTTATCAATCCTTAACATCATTCAATTACACCTCATATCAATTTTAAACCCAAAAGTACAAAGTGTTACATAAATGATGAATTTCAGGGAATATGAGAATTGTTGTTCATTTTGAAAATTATTGTTCAAAACGTTGAAATAGTCTTGAAATAACTAATTGTTGAGGATACTTGATAAGAGGGAATTGTGTTATTCCTTGGATGATGAATTAGAATAAAAGTATTTATATTCATCTTGTGAAATTGGCATATCAATTCATTTGATTACATTAAACTTTGAAAGTTGAATTGAAAAATTGCATTGAGAAAAGAATGTTGAGAAACAAGTTTTTATTGAATGGTTTTGGGATAAATACGTTGGTAAGTCTTGATAGGTGGTGTAGATGATATTGAATAAGTTGGCTTAAGAGGTTGGGGTGAAAGACCGAAGACTCGCACGAATAGTGTCGAGCCTTTCCGTTATTACTGGTAAAAATGACAATTTGGTAGTACTTGTATAGTTTACTTACAGACAACAACTTAGGGATTACTAGTGCCATTTTTACTGCCCTTGAAATAAATTGTTAAGTTTTGAACAATTGAAATTGCATGATATCATTGAGCATGATGGTTTTCAAAAGATGAAAATGTGATTTATCTTCGAAAAAGGCTTAACATGACATGTGCATTTCATCTCTTGAGACTTGTATAAAATGTATATACTTTGTTAAGAATTTCCTACTGGGCTTTATGCTCACCCTACGGGATTTTTGTACAGAAAAAGATGTGGTAATCCCACCCAATTAGAGGCGTGAAAGTATGTGTGTTGGGAGTACAATGCTCTCATTTTGCTGTGACTTTGTGTGTAAGCCAAGGGCTGTGTTTGTGTGGGTTTGAATAATCATTTTGTGTAACCAGGCTCAAGCCTTGGAAACTTGTAAACCCTTGGGGGTATTTATTTGTTTATTTACTTGTTGTTGGATTAATGTATTGTTGCATGAAGAACTATTGTATCATGTAATGTATGTTTGGAGATTTATATTCGGTTTTCCTTAAAAGAGCCACGATTATTGTATTATCATTTGGGCTAGAAATTTAAGACATTACATTTTCCGTCCATCAAACTTAACCGCCGTTATTTATTGGACTAATATGACACAATCTATAAAATTAAGAGGCAAAATTGATCAAATTGAAATAACAAGGATCAAAATGAAAAAAATGACCATTTGCATAATTTACCCTTTTTTATTTTTGTGTGGGTTCTATTTGGTTTGTTTTTTTGTTTTTGTTTTTTTTTTTTCAATTTTGTTTTTTTGTTTTTGTTTTTGTTTTTTTCAATTTATTTAAAATGGAGTTGTGGGTTTCTATTTTTTTTCCAATTTAATTTATCTATGGTTTCTATTTCTTTTTAATTATTATTATTTAGGTAAGTTATGATGTGAGTTAGATATGTAATAGACATGTGGGTTTTATTGATTTAAAGTATAATGGTGGGAGATATTTTTAAATTAGATTTGTTTAGATACACTTTAAAGATTTTTAAAATTTAAAATTGGATATTGAGATGTAAAAGAAATATTTTAAATGAATAAATAAAAATATAATTTATTAATTTTATTTGTTTGTATATCTGACTTTTGGTTTTTTTTTTTTGTTTTGTTTTGTTTTGTTATAATATAATCTATAAGATATAGATAGATATTCACAACTTTTACAAAACATATTATCTGATTTTTTGGGGAAGAGAGAAGGTAAGCAAGTTTTAACATATTTTTTTAAAAAAAAATCGGTGACAGAGATTACCATGGAGAGATTATGAAATATTTTTGATATATTTCCATTTGAAATTCATAAATTAAAGGATAATTATTATTTCTAAAATAATAAAATAAATAAATTAGTCAATAGTTTTTTTTAAATCTATTTTATAAATTGAAAAATCAATAATTTTAGAAAATTAATTAATTTGTCCTATTAAATGATTGAAAATTTTGATAGACATACATAAAAAAAAAAAAAAAGGATAATTATATTATTAAATCATAAGTCAAATTTAGACATTGTTTTATCTTTTTGAGATTCATATCTAAATTCTGATCTTCTTTATTTTTGTGTGGTTTTTAATTTTTTTTCAATTTATTTTAGATGGAGTTGTGGGATTTTATTTATTTTTTTAAAATTTAATTTTTATGTGGTTTCTATTTGTTTTTAATTATTATTGTTTAGGTAAGTTTTGATGTGAGTTAAATATGTGATAGATATATGAGTGTTATTGATTTAAAGTATAATAGTGAGAGATATTTTCAAATCAAATTTGTTTAGATAGACTTCATAGATTTTTAAAATTTAAAATTGGATATTGAGAGACGAAAGAAATATTTTAACTGCATAAATAAAAATCTAGTTTATTAATTTTATCTATTTTATATCTAATTTTTAATTTTTTTCTTATATTATAATATATAACATATAGACAGATACTCACAACTTTCATGAAAACTATTATCTAATTGAGGAGAGAAAAGGAATGCAAGTTTTAATTTATTTATTTTTTTGAAAATTGGTGATAAAGATTATGATGGATTATGAAATATTTTTGTTATCTTCCCATTATTATTTCTAAAATAATTAAATAAATAAATCAGCCAATAGGTTTTTTTTTATCTATTTTATAAATTGAAAAGCTCAATAATTTTAGAATGAGAGTTTGGAACTCTTAGGAGGCTTCTCATTAGAAACCCCATTTTTCTTATATAATATATGGATATAAATATTTATATTTGTTTTAGATTTTTTTTAATATACAAATTATTTTTTTAGATTTTTTATAGAAATAATTTAACAATCTCATCACAAACTATATTGTATGGGAAAAGTTAAAAAGGGTGTTGTAGTAACTATGAGAGAAGTCAAAAAAGGTTTGTGGGTTGGGAGAAGTCAATAAAATTTATTTGTGACAGACCTGCCCAATTGGTGGATGGGTGGTAAATTTAAGTGTCTACTCAGAAAATTTTGGAGAGCAATTCCACTAGTAGTTCTCTGGTCTCTTTGAAAGCATAGGAATGAGTGTGTTTTTAGTGAAATCACTACAACAAAATTGACTTTTTACGGCTTGCAATGCATGCCGTAAAAACTCTTTCACGGCATGCACACAAATGCTGTTATATGACATGCCGTGGAAAGTTGAGCGACATTTACGGCATGCAGGTAAAGTTGTAAAAAGTAATAAATTAAACATTAATGACATACTTTGTATGTCGTATATAACTTTTTACGACATTTTTATCATGTCATAAATCATCATACTTTCCATAACATAATTTTGCATGCCGTAAAAGATTTTTTTAAATATATTTATGGCATTCTTTGTATGCCGTATATAATATTTTACGGCATTTTTTTGCATGTCATAAATCATCACTTTTCACGACATAATTTTGTATGCCGTAGAAGGTCATTTTTAATATATTTATGGCATACTTTGTATGTCGTATATAATCTTTTACGGCATTTTCTTACATGTCATAAATCATTACACTTTTTATGACATAATTTTGTATGCCGTAGAAACAATAACCACAATGAAACAATAATCATAATGTAACTATCAACATAAAAATTTAAAATTTAAAAAAAAAAAAGAAAAAAAGGCAGGCAAGCTCGCTCAGTTGTCCTAATTCACCAGCTAGAAAACATAAAACTTGAATGAGAATTTTCTTGTACAAATCAGTGAAGCCTTGCAGAGCATCTGCTATATAACAAGCATAAAATTATCACCACAAATACCAGATATATTTCAAAAACATGAAATGTCACGGCATAATCATTAAACAAGACATAAGCGACAAACGTTGTAATTGACTAAGTGTAGCAACAGATTTAGCAACAAAACCATAAAATTTAAAACAAAAATTCCCACAAAAGCTGAATGATCCAAAGTTGTGATACACCTAATGCAAAGTGAGTAATCCAAGGCAAATACATATCTAATATCCCGCACCAATGATCATTCATCTTCCTGGCTGCGCAACCTGGCCATTCTAAAATAATCCTAAAATATAATTCCTCTACCTGCTGCTTAAGTGATTCTGCATTGATGGATTCATGTTCATCAGACGAATCCTCGGAAGCACTGCCCTTTTCTCCATCTCCCTTTGAAGTGATATAATTAATATTGCGGATAGCAACCTTTCTTGATGATCTTTTCCCATGACCGTCAAGGACAAAGAATCGCCTCTTCCAATCAACCCTCAAGCTGGAGGAACGTTTTAAGAGATATCCTTGCTTGATTGTTTGGATCTACAAGATTTGAAATAGCCCTTCCAAAAGTGTCCCTTTAATAAATTAGGCTTAAAGCAATGAAGTGCTGAAAATTCATCATGAATTATAAAAACTTCCTTGAAGTACAGAGGAAAATAAAAGTTCGTATGTTTATTTTATTCATCCCATGACACGATGAAAATAAATCCATTGAGACGGGGGAAGAAAAAAAAAACCTATGTAAATGAACGAATTACCTCCCCTTTTGCAGTGGACTGCATAATTGCTTCTATGTTTTTGTAAGAACTCATGCCAACACCATTAATATGAACAGCACTTGTTGACACTTCAACATTACTGGAAGCTCGTAATTGGTCCAGCTCTGTTTGTGTTCTAAACTCCTGGATTCTCTTTGCAAGGTTATCTTGTTCAATGTTGGCCAGTTCTTTAGATTGTTGTGCATACGTTAACACCTGAATTTAGGAGAAGCAATCCATTAAATATGGCTACTATATTTTCATGAGCCAACTGAGTCCGAAGTGCACAATCATATTGACAAAGACGGGACTCAGATCAGCAGATAGGCATAAAAGATTACCACCCATGGCATATAGTATTATAGTGCCTGTTAATGTTTCACCTTTCATAAATCTAGTCTCTAGATGCATACCAACAGATAAACATGGAAATACCAATGGTTCGAACTACTTGAGATGAATGTAAGGAATCCATAAAAAATTTATAGAGATGGCATGACTCTTAAGTTAGATAGATAGTGGGTTTAAAAATGAAAATTCATTGTATTTTATGATAATAACAAATACAGAAGGTAATATATGTGAAAAGCATAACAGAAACAAAAGGCCAGAAAACATAAGCCCAAAAACCTAGCACATAACCTTTTTTTTCTTTTTCTTTTTTTGCTTAGTGAAACCAGCACACGACCCATAAAAATAAAAATAAAAAACGAAAGGAGAGCCTAAGAGTGGAAAATAAAAATTATTTAAGCACACAAATGGCAAATTCCTAACACAAAAGCCAAACCACAACAATCATGAACTGGATTTAAAAGGAGTATAAAAGTGACAATGTCAATGCTAAGAATAGCAACATTTTCTGCTTCATCTATTGCCTTCATCAATCAGCATACTCCTTACTTTTTTTCTTTGCTCAAAGAACATAATTCTAGTAGCCATCCAAGCAAACCATCCCTTCATACCCAATGTTGAAAAACGCAACCATCCATCAAATATCCAATAGATTTATGCATCAACCAGTCTACGCCAAATAAACCAATGAATTGCCACCAAAAATAGAAGGGGTGAACAAAAAAGTATGTAGTTAATCAATATTGTTTGAATATAATAAGAAATATGAAAATATCCACCATCAAGTCTTATCAATTGCACTACCTAAAAAGGCCACTTGAGAATAAACCAGAGACTTCCAAATTATCTTCTGCAGAAAAAAGCTCCCAACCTGTTTCCCCAAAAATTCAAAAGGAAAAGAGAGTAAAAATAGGATACTCCATTTATCAATGCTATTTTCCTCATCCATTCCAAAAACACGCTGTATTCAAGTGTCCATATGAAAGAGAGTATTGACACCACTCCATTCTAATTCATGACCATGCACTAAGAAACCTTTGATATCCCATAAACGTATCACGACATCAGGAATTATGTTAGCTAGAAACAGAGGGCACTGTAAGATGATAGTAATGTAGCTTGATTCTTTCAATGTAACAGTTCTTAGATACTATAAAATCTTTTGTCATAAGAAATAACTGTAAGAGGGGGGAAAAAAGAATAAAAAAGAATCCAGTAGGTTAGTTACAATACTGGCCTTCAAATTCTGAATGTAGATTGAAGATGAGTGAGGAAAAGAAAGCTAAAAAGGAAAGCCAGAATTAACTAAGGCATTTAATTGTGGAGTGCCACTGCAGAAGGCCTCCACAAGAGGTGTTGGTGGCATAAAAAGAGCATGATGAAAGGATTCAACTGGGCACCACAAGTCAATTCATGATTTAATATAAAAATTAGTATGTCAAATTTCAAAAGTGTAAGATTGATTTAGCCATCCATGTGTTGAAACACTAATTTTCTTGACCTTTACCTCTTGAGAGAAGTTCTACTTGACCAGAATAACAATTATCAACTCTTCATACCTTAAACGAGAAGCTCCAAAAGCATCAGCAAAAGATATAAGATCGTCTATGTAGTCTATCTCAAATCCTGCAACTAAAGCACGGGCATAGGCCATTGCTTGCTCTTTCCTGAGTACCGCCTTCTGAGTTTCAAGAACACGTTAAAGACGAACCCTGTTCATCACCATCCACAAACAATTATTGCAAGGGAATATACAACAATTGTTGCTTCACCTACGAATTCAATATGACCACAAAGAAGACGTTATTTTACTTGGAACTTTCTTCCTGTACAGCATCACTGGCTCCACTGGATTCACCTTTTGACTAAAATCCACCATCACAAAGAAGGTTAAATTTATTCAGTAAACTTCCAAAAACACTATTTTAAAGATATTCGCATATTGAAGTTATACCTTAGAGGAAGCAGTTGACTTTTTGGAGTACTCATCAGTGGCCAAGACATTTCCTGCTGATACCAAGTTTGTGATTAGCAACACTCAAGTTGGGGCATCAATCTACAGGCATATAAGTTAAATGCATATAAATCTAATTTGTGAAATCTGTCATACAGTGGATCCCCCCTTATTACAGCCGAACAGTAAAACATTTAATCTCCAATTTAGTAATAATAATAATCATAACATATACACAGTCATCAAAACAAAATTATTTTCAGCCTCCCACAACACACACCCTTACTAAATTATTTTTTGTTGTGTATACAATTTCCAGGCATATCAATGTGCCAAAAGTTCCAATCAGGAAAGGCAATAATTATGCCCAATTGAAGCTTCAGATAAAAAGATAACTTTCAAATTACTAAATTAACTTTCACTTGCATACATTTCCAGGAATAGCATCCCCCTAATTGTGCAATAAGGGAATTATATTTTAGGTAGAGGAATTATATTTCTTGTCAACCAAACAAATAAATTAAATTATATTTATTGTGAAAAGCTCGTTGACGAGATTTAGGTCTTCAAATTTCTAATCTATTATCACTTCAATCTCCAGTGTGCCTTCAACAGAAGGAGGCTTATTCTTAATACTCTTCACAGTCCAAGGGATACTATGATGCCCAACGATGTATCCCAGTGACCTCAAGTGCCTGTAGACTTCAAATGACTCCCAACAACATCCGTTCTTTCCTTCTGCAACCTTCTTATAAATATCTTTTAAGAGAACTGATCTATCATCAGCATCTAAGAGACTTAGTTCACCTCTTTCAGCCAAAAACCTACAACAAAACAAAAATAAATAAATAAATAAAGAAAGAAAGAACATACATGTTCAACATAACCATAGCATCTCCTGCATAAGCAAGCAGAAATTTCAGAGAAAGCGAATCCTCTGAGCCTCATCAATTGTTTGAACTGAACAACACTTTGAGGTGGGTGATCAGTAGTACAGACTAGGAGCTGCATGCTTATTCCTAGTTAGCAGAGATTGGAATGGAGGATGAGAGAATGATCCATTGAGGAATGAGTCAGCGAGCACCTTATACATGGCTTCAGTGAGGTGAACTCCATCCCAATTGATATAGTGAGATGGGTCAGGGCAGGAGGTGGAGAAGGGTGAGCCACAGGCACTGAACACTTGAAAGTTGTAGGGACCGCCCCTAGCTCCACAGCAAGCTTTGAAAGGCTCATTGAAGCCGTACTTGGCTGAATTCTTCATGACATTGCGGTAGGCGTTCCAGTAATCGGCATAAACAATGACCGCTTGAGGAAACCGGGCTCTCAGATCTTGCAACTTGGACTGGAGCACAGCGTTGTGGCTGTAGCTTTGCTTGTTTACACTTGCCACACACCCCATGTCGTTTCTGTCATTTTCTGGAGCCAGTGCCAATGCCAGGGGCAAGCAACCTGTTGTGGGCAGACCTTGTACCACAATGTACTTTGCTCCCTTTGTCAACAATGCAACTAAGATAGGCTCGGCTATTCTAAGATGTCAAGTGAATGCAACTAGATAGCATGTATTCAAATTGGTATTGAAATACAATGCAGTTTGTATGATGCGCTGAGCCCGGTGCATGCAAGACAGATGAATGATGCACGCATGCAAGCATAAGTATACTAATTGAAATATGTCCTAGAACTAACCATCGAAAGTTGATAAGTAAAAGGGAGAAAAAAGTGGGGTTGGAAGACATGCATCACACACATGCAGGCTTATTACAACATTTCGCCCTCTCGACGAAGGGTCTGAATAATAAGGAAACTAGCTAATCTAAGATAATTAAACTAATTATTACAAACCAAAACTAATTAACTAATCCTAGTTAACTAATTAGTTATAACTCAAATTGATTAGAACAATTAGCTAATCTAAGCTAATTACAGCGCTAATCTAAGCACAAAACGAATTAATTAATTACAAAATAGACGAATGCTAACTAAGATAACAACTTATTCTAAGTTAACAAAAGCGCTGAGATGGCCTCGGGAGGGATGCATGTATGCTCAACTTCGCTTGGAAATCCATCACTATGCCCCGAATTGCCTCTATTTGCATTTGATCTCTGGAAGGTGCACTGACTTCCAAATAGCTTCTACTCCAACATGGGAACCTCCTGGTGCATTGCCGACCAGAAAATGGTGGTGTAGACCACCTGTAGACCACTTAAACATGCTGTAGGCCAGAAAAAGTGGTCGGCCAGCTACTTTTTCTGGTCTGCCGACCAGAAATTCGTACCAAGCTCCAATTTGCTGCAACAGAGAACAAGAAAGGGGCACTGCAGTGTATTTGCAAGGTATGTGTGCACAATCACCCTCCCTATCATTTCTCAAGCTCAAGGGAGGAGTGTGGTTCTCAACTCTCGGGCCACCAATCGAGCATCGCAATGCACGATGGCCGAGAAGCCAAGTTTGCACAATTCAATGTCAATGAATGCACAAATAACACATAAGGGCCTAAACCTCTATCATGCATGATCAAGAGAGTCGGCGACCGAGAAATGAGGCACGTTTCATCACTACAAGTATGAAACGTCCCTCGTTTCTCGTGTTTGGATCAACGCCCGATCCAAACACAATGCAACACATACAACATGATCAACCTATCAATGCTAATGGCATGCACAAGATTCCAACATATGAACAATGCATGCATGGCAAGTTTAGAAGTTTAAGGCATCAAAGCTAGGAAAGAGCATTGAACAAAAGGCATACAATATAATGCTCAATGGACTTGAACTACATATGGACAGACCTAAATCATGCCAAAACGGTGGCCAACACACCAAAACTTAGGCACAAAAAGGCAAGATATGCATGCCCATGTAATGGCTAATCAACTAGGCATAAGAGCACAACTCTCAAACATGATGAAGAAGTGACAAAGGTGAGAGTGTAGCTACACTATATGCACTGAAATCATGTATGAAATGATGCCAAACCACTCAAACAACACAAGTATAGCTTGTAAGAGGGCCCAAGGCACAAGGCTACTAAAGGGGATTACACAAGAAGCATGCAATGCATGGCACAAATAATAGAACCAACCATAGACAGAGCTCAATTAAGTCAAAACAAAGACCAAAACATGCTGAGATGGGAGCTCAAAAGCCTAGACAAACATGCATACGCATTGGCCCATAAACGAGGCACAAAGGCACAACTCTTAAAAGCATTGAAAGCATGAAAGATGTGAGGGCATGGCAGTGAAACATGCTCTGAAATCACATACAAAATGATGCTAAATCATGAAAATAGCCCAAGCAATGCATGTTAGTGGACTTAAAACACCAAGCTAGTGAGCAGAATTGCACTATGGCTATACAAAGCAAGGCACGCATGACCCAAAGCACATGAAATAGAGCTTAAGCATGGTGAAACATAAGTAAAAGCTTGCTGGAGTTGAGCCAAAATCATGCTAAAATGGTGGTCCAAAGAATGATGCACACAAGGCTAAATGGCAAGATTACACTACAAGTATAAAAATCATGCATGAGGTGATCAAACCAAGCCAAAAAAAGGTATGCCATGCTGAAATAGGTCCAAAAATGGACTGAGACTAAGCCAACACATGCTAAAATAACAAGCTCAAACACGAGGCCAACTAGGCAAGCAACCAAGACGCAAGGAGAGGGGATGACCCCCTCCCATTTTGAGCCTCAAAACACACTTTCTACCACTGAAATCCACTAGATTTCAGTGGCTAAAAGGCCAAGAGAAGGTGATCTCAAAGCCCTAAAGAGATAGCACAAAACAAAGCAAATAAGGCACACAAGAGGGTAGCACACCCTCAACACCAAAGTGACCTTAAACAAACATTTCAAACACTTGAAAATGAAGCTTTTTACAGTTGAAAGTTAGGCCTAAAACAACATGCAAATAGGGCCAAAGACTTAATCAAAAACAAAGCTTTAAGGGGCTAGTTTCTTACCCTTGAAGAACAAGGACAAAGCAGCAACTCCAGCAACCTTTTTGGGCCAAAAGCAATCCAAAAACCCCAAAACTAGCTTCAAGGTGCCTCAGCTCCAAAGCAAAGGTGTTTGAGTAGGTGTTTATGTGCAAAAGTGTGAAGAAACTACACTTTTAAGCACAAATATGGAGCAAATAGAGCAATATAGAGATAGAGATATATCTATAACCCTAATGCAAAATTCTGAACCTAAAGCAAGAGGGAGGAGGCTCCTTTATATAAAAATCCATGCTCCAAGCTTGTTTAGCAAGCTAGAGGCTCCAATCAATCTCTCTATACAGGTGTATGGAGGATGCTTTCTGTGCCCAACAGCTAGCACAACTGGCAAGAAAATATCTGCAGAAAAGGTGCCGACCAGTTGAGGTGGTCGGCCGACCACTTCCACTAGTCAACCGACCAGAAAAAGTGGTCTGCAGGGAGAACAACTGGCCGGCAAGGGGGGAAAGATGGTCTGCACAAAGAGAGAAATGTGGTGGCATGGTTGCCGACCACTTTAGGTGGTCCGCAGACCACCAAAGACCTGCTGGGCGACCAGAAAACTGGCTGGCAGGAAAGAAAAGTGGTCTACAGGGGAGAAACTAGTCCACACCCCTGTTCCACTCTCCAAGAAAGGGAAAACAAGGTTTGGTTCAAAACCAAACCAAAAAGGAAGCAAGGAAAAAGTTCGCGGGACAAGGCACGTAGGTGGAAGCCTCGAAAACTAGTCTACGAGTACAAAAAGTAGCCTATGTGAGGGAAGGTAGTCTACGACTACAAAAAGTAGTCTACAAGCCTTTGTTTCCCTCTAGGCAAAGGCAACAAGGCATCGTCTACAAACCAAGCCAAAAGGAGAACGTTACGAGGTCCCCAGACAAGGCGCTCAGCCAAAGGCTCCGAAAACCAGAAACTAGCCTACAAGAGGGAGTAGTCTACTACTACAATAAGTGGCCTACAAGCCTCTCTCTCCCTCCAGGCAAGGGCCACAAGGCATGGTCCATAGACCAAGCCAAAACACACAGAGTTCAGAGGCCCAGAGGCAAGGCACTCAGCCGAAAACTCCAGAAACTCGAAACGAGCAAAAACTTGCGCGATCATCGAGCGCTCAATCAATGACATCTAAGTCTTAAGGTCAGTCAAAAATGGGATGTCTACAGTTGCCCTTCTTTGACAGAACTCGAAAGTCAAGAAGTGACGGGAGTGAATGTCAAAACCCGGAGACGACCCATTTTTGACAAGGCCGAAGACTTAGACAAACAGGCAAAATAACAAAGAAACGCGCCTGCAGGCAGGGGCAAGATCCAATGACATGCACAATGCCGAACATAACTTATGATTATGCAAAGAGGGCTGTAATGAAACATCTAGATGCAAATGTTATGCAAAGAAATGCTACAGCAAACTCGTACACAAGAAAATAAATAAACACGCCACGCGTGGGAATTATAGACCGAACTGCATTTCATACAGAAAGGATGTAAGAAAATTATACAATCTTAGCGAACATATGCGATAGATATAGAAAACGAACGTGTGATAGATGCACAAAGTGAGCATGTGTGATAGATACACAAAGCGAACGTGTGATAGATACACAAAGCGAACGTGTAATAGATACACAAAGTGAGCATGTGTGATAGATACATAAAGCGAACATGTGATAGATACGCAAAGTGAGCAAAGTGCGATAGATACACAAAGCGAACGTGTGATAGATACACAAAGTGAGCAAAGTGCGATAGATACACAAAGAGAACATGTGATAGATACACAAAGTGAACAAAGTGCAATAGATACACAAAGCGAACGTGTGATAGATACACAAAGCGAACATGTGATAGATACACAAAGTGACCAAAGTGAACAAAGTGTGATAGATACACAAAGCTAATGAGTGATAGATACACAAAGTGAGCATAGTGTGATAGATACACAAAGTGAGCATGTGTGATAGATACACAAAGCGAACGAAGTGTGATAGATACACTAATTGAGCATGTGTGATAGATACACAAAGCGAGCAAAGTGTGATAGATACACAAAGTGAGCATAGTGTGATAGATACACTAAGTGAGCATAGTGTGATAGATACACAAAGCGAACGAAGCATGTGCGATAGATACTGTAGACACCTCATTTTTGACCGACCTTAAGACTCAGACGTCATCATTTGAGCGCTCGATGATTGTGCATGTTTGTGCTCGTTTCGAGTTTCTGGGGTTTTCAGCTGGATGCCTTACCTTCGGGCCTCTGAACTTTTTGTGTTTTGGTTTGGTTTGTAGACCATGCCTTGTTTTTCCTTGCTTGGAGAAAGAGAGAGATCTGTAGAGCACTTTTTGTGGTCGTAAATCACCTTTCCCTCTTGTAGGCTAGTTTCCGATTTCGGGAGCCTTTGGCCGCGTGCCTTGTCTCGGGACAACTTACCGTTCTCCTTTTGGCCTGGTTTTTGAACCATGCCTTGTTGCCTAGGTCTAGAGGGACACATAGGTCTTGGAGACCACTTTTTGTGGTTGTAGACCACTTTTCCCTCGTAGACCACTTTTGGTGCCCGTAGACTAGTTTTCAAGGCTTTCGGCTGCGCGCCTCGACCCCCGGACTCTTATCTTGCATCCTTTTTGATTTGTTTTTGGCACAAACCTTGTTTTCCTTGCTTGTAGGGTGGAATGAGGGTTGGAGACCAGTTGCTCTCCCTGAAAACTAATTTTCTTCCCCGTCAACCAGTTTTCTAGTCGGCCAACTGGTCTTGGTGGCCTTTGCACCACCAAAAGTGGTCGGCAGCCATGCCACCACTTTGCTTTCTTGGTGCAGACCACCTCTCCCCCCCTGCCGACCACTTGGTCTTCTTGCAGACCACTTTAAGTGGTCGGCCGACCAGTGCATGTAGCTGGCCGACCACTTCAAGTGGTCGGCAGCTTTCCTACAGATATTTTGGTGCCAGCTATGACAGTTGGTGAGCACATAAACCATCCTCCATACACGTGTATGGAGGGATTGCATCTAGCTTCAAGCTTGTTCAACAAGCTTGAGGCTTGTTTTTCTAAAAAGGGAGCCCTCTCTCCCTTCTCTAGGTTCAGAAAAAAGTGCTTTTAGCTATACATATCATTTATCTCTATATTTCTTCTTTTCTCTCTTGTTTTGTGCTTAAAAGTCCCTTTTCTTCTTACCTTTGCACACAAACACATAGTGAAACACCATACTCTTGGAGCTAAGGCACTTAGAAGCTGGTTTTGGTGTTCTTGGATTGGTTTTAGCTCAAAAGGGTTGCTGGAGTTACAGCCTTGAAGTTGTTCTACAAGGGTAAGTTTCTAACCCCTTAAACCTTAGTTTTTGTTTAAGCTTTTGGCCCTATTTGCTTGATGATTTAGGCCTAACTTTAAACTACAAAAAGTTCTTATTTCAAGTGTTTAAGATGTTGGTTTGAGACCTCTTTGGTGTTGGGGGTGGTCTACCCCCTTCTTGTGCCTTATTTGGCTTTGTTTTGTACCATCCTTTTAAGCTATTGGGACCACCTCTTTTTGACCTTCTCACCACTGAAACTTAGAGGAATTTCAGTGGTGGAAAGGATGTTTTGAGGTCCCAAATAGGAGAGGGTCATCCCCTCTCCTTGTATCTTGGTTGCTTGCCTTGTTGGCCTTATGTTTGAGCATGTTTATCTAGTATATGTTGGCCCCATCTCAGCATAATTTTGGCCTTATTTCAGTATGGCATACCTCTATTTTGGCTTGGTAGAGTCACCCTTTGCATGCTATTTACACTTGTAGTGTAATCCTCACAAACTAGCCTTATATGCTTATATTGATAGCTCATCTTTCTAGCATGTTTTGGTCCTATCCTAGCAAGTTTTTGGTGTTTTTTTAGCATACCTTAACTTTGTTTTAGGTTGGTTTGATAGCATGTTGCATGCTTCTTGCACTTGTAGTGCATTTCCATTCACTAGCCTAACATGCATCATGCTTTTGACCATCATTCTAGCATGCTTTTGGCTCTACTCAAAGAAGCTTTTGTTCATGGGTTAGCATGCTCTAGGTCCAATTTAAGTATTTTGGGTCATGCATGCCTTGCTTTGTATAGCCATATTGCATTCTAGCTCACTAGCTTTATGTATTGAGTCCACTAGCATGCATTGCTTGGGCTATTTGCATGATTTGGAATCATTTTTTATGTGATTTCAGAGCATGTTTCATTATCGTGCCCTCACATCTTTCACTCATTCAATGCTTTGGAGGGTTTGTGCCTTAAGCTTTAAACATGAGCCATTGTGGATGCCATCTTTCCTAAGCTTTTGGGTTGCCATATCAATGTGTTTTGGGTGTTATTTTGTCATGATATAACTCTGATTTTTGTTGGTGAAGCCATCTCATGCTTGGTTTTGGTAGGTGTAGTGTAATCCTCCTTATTGGCCTTGCATATTCTATGCTTCATGCCCTTTATGCTAGCTTGTTTTTGGCTTTGCTCCATGCATGCTTTAGCATCATTTTGGCATGCTCTAGGACTGTTTTGGGTTGCCTTGATCATATGGTTCATGCATTGCATAGATGTAGTGCAATTGGCCTTGCTAGCCTTGAGTTTTGAGCACCATAACATGCTTCATTTGTGATACGTGCATGATTTGGTATCCTTTAACATGTTATTTCAGAGCATATAGCATTGCCATGTTCTCATTTCTTTCACCCTTTGAGTGCCTTTAAGGCTTATGGATTGTTGCCTTGTTTGTGGCCTAGCTTGTATGCATGCATGCCTAGACTTTCGAGCTCCCATCTTAGCATGTCTTCGTCTTTGTTTTGACCTATTTGAGCTATGTTTGTGGCTGGTTCATTCATTTGTGACATGCATTGCATGCCTCTTGTGTAGTCCCTTTTGGTAGCCTTGTGTTTAAGGACTCTTGCATGCCATACTTGTGTTGTTTGAGTGGTTTGGCACCATTTCATACATGATTTCAGAGCTTATAGTGTTGTCACGCTTCCATGTTTTTCACTCTTTAAGTGCTCTCGAGAGTCACATCTTAATGCTTTAATTCTTGAGCCAATTGGCATGCATGCTTGTATATGCTTTTGAACTTCATTTTCAACATGTTTTGGCCATTGTCTTGGCATGCATGAAGCTTGTTTGAGATTGGTTTGGTCCATTGAGTGTTGCATTACTGTAGACGTCCCCGAACGCCCCGGGAGGGTTAAGTCCCGTTCCGTTCATTTTGCGGGTCACTACAGTTCAAGGACTCAAATGTCACGGTTCTTAATCTCGAACCAAAGAGTCTAAATCCGGCAAATCGTTTTGAGAAAATAGATTTTTTTGAAAAGAAGTGCCAAACATGGACTGCTTTGCCAGATACAGAGTCGCCACCTAAATGTTTTTTAATGGGAAATTTAGGAAACCCTGACTCGGTGCCAAAGGCCACGTGTTCGTCATTACCAAAGTTGCCTCGGCTTGGGAACTTGGGTACGATTGGGGAAGGTCACCTCGTGAGCACCTCCGCTCGCCTGGTCAAAGACCGGCCTCTACTAACAATGATATCTGATTTTGAAAACATTGTGCGTTCTTATTCCGGTTATTAGCCTAGGTTACTATGTGATGCGCACAGCATACAAGTATAGACTGAGTCGCCTGAATTGGGACAAAACATTTCATGTTTGTTTGTTTGAAAATGGTTTGATGGTGCTACCCGCAGGTAGGCTAAGACGTGGATTTGCCACCCTCGGGTGGGCTTAGAAAATAATGGTTTTGCCACTATCTAGTGGGCTTAAAACAAACATTTGATGAATTGTTCCAATCCAAATAACCCAACCTTCACCCACAGGCATTCAGGCAGTTATATCACATAAGCAATTAGCCTCATGGTAAGCATGCTATTCATGGCAGTCACTCACACGCATGCAAGGATGCTAAAGCATAAAAACTCACCGAGTACTCCAAGCTAAAACAGAAACTACATTAGAAATCATGCATGATCCTAAGTATACAGAAATGCCTAATGCAACACATGCAAAAATGCAAACTATAGCAGGCTCGGCTATCCTAAACATGGCATATGGAATGCTACAGCTAACATGTATTCAACTTGGAATTGAAATACAAATGCAGTTAGTATGATGCGCTGAGCCCGGTGCATGCAAAACAGATGAATGAATGCAAACATGCTATCATACTGTATGCTAATTGAAACATGCCCTAATCTAACCATCATAGCAGGTAAATAAAAGGGAAGAAAGACGTGGGGTTGGAAGACATACATCACACTCACACACAATTATTACAACATTGCCCTCACGCAGAGGGTCCGAATAAATATACAGTCCCAAACAAAAGAATATTACAGTCCAAATAATACAGTCCAAATATTTACAAATTTCTAATTAATTTACAAATTAATCTAGAAAAGCTATAAACTGGCATGCAAGCCAGGGACTGCCTCGACTCTGATGAATGATGTATGTTTGGGCTGCCTTGCGCGGAAATCCACTAGGATGCCCTAATTAGCCTCTGTTTCGCAATGGTTTTTTGGAAAGCGCGCCAAGCTTCGGAAGACTGCTGATTCTTGAATTTGCTGTAACAGAGAGCAGGAAAGGGGCATAGCAATGTATTTTCACAAATGTATGCATGCCTCGATCCTCGTGCCACCAATCACGCATCTCGATGTATGATGGCCGAGGATTCGAATTACACAACTCGTTATAGAATGAATGCACATGAAAACATGCTATCATACTGTATGCTAATTGAAACATGCCCTAATCTAACCATCATAGCAGGTAAATAAAAGGGAAGAAAGACGTGGGGTTGGAAGACATACATCACACTCACACACAATTATTACAACATTGCCCTCGCGCAGAGGGTCCGAATAAATATACAGTCCCAAATAAAAGAATATTACAGTCCAAATAATACAGTCCAAATATTTACAAATTTCTAATTAATTTACAAATTAATCTAGAAAAGCTATAAATTGGCATGCAAGCCAGGGACTGCCTCGACTCTGATGAATGATGTATGTTTGGGCTGCCTTGCGCGGAAATCCACTAGGATGCCCTAATTAGCCTCTGTTTCGCAATGGTTTTTTGGAAAGCGCGCCAAGCTTCGGAAGACTGCTGATTCTTGAATTTGCTGTAACAGAGAGCAGGAAAGGGGCATAGCAATGTATTTTCACAAATGTATGCATGCCTCGATCCTCGTGCCACCAATCACGCATCTCGATGTATGATGGCCGAGGATTCGAATTACACAACTCGTTATAGAATGAATGCACATGAAAACACAACAAGACCTAACTCCATCATGGATGATCCGGAGTGTCAGTAACTGGGGAATTGAGACACGTTCCGTCACTCGGAGTACGAAACGTACCTCGTTTCCCGTGCCCGGGCTAACTCCTATCCCAAACACGATGCAATATGCATGATATGCATGAAATGCAACTAAGATACAACCTAACATGCAAAATGTCATGGAATGGCATACACGATGCACGAGGTAACATGGCATACACAATGCGCTAACATACATCCTAGCATACACAATGCTATGAAATGAAATGGCATACACAATGCATAATGGACTTACACCAACACAAGTGGACCTCAGCCACACTCATGTAGGAGGCCATAAGATGAAAATGAGACAACTCGGGATACGTGCACACGTGCACGCAAACCGAGGACCGACCCTAAGGCACGGAAATGCCACTCTAACAAGACATGGCAAGACATAGGATATGATATGCAAACATGCAAAAAATCAGAGGTAAAATGAGATGCAAAACAACCCCGAAACCCAGTAAAATGAAACCCGATGCATGAAACGAGTCCCGAAACACGGGTTTTGGCGCATGAAATGGCCTTTAACTATACAATGCATACATAATTTGAATATGAGATGAAAATAAAGAAGCAAGGCAGCCCCGAGAAAAGCATTTTTACAGTTTAGAGTGAGGCCAAACAGTGGGCCCAAGTAGGGTTAAACTAGCATACAAAAATGGCTCCGCCGGGGAGGTAATGAAGCAAGTCACAAATGCTGGCCCCAAACAGAGAAGGGGCCTTCTACAATATTTAAGAGGGCCCAAAAATATGATGTTTCATAGTTTATGACAGGTTCCAAAAACAGATACAAATATGCCAAAGATCTCATGCAAGAAATGAGCCAACCAAGGGGCAAAGAAACAAGTAGTGGCTGGAGGTCTCAAACAAGTGAGGTCCCTTCAACAATGTTGAAGAGAGACCCAAAATATATCTTTTTATAGTTTAGCATCATCCCCAAAACAGTATACAAATAGGCTCAAAATATCATGCAAAATGAGGCCACCAAGAGGGCTATATCATGAAGTATACAAAGGGTGTCTCAAAAATCCATATACCCTAATGAAACATGAAGAGGGGGTCAAAATAGGGCCATTTTCAGTTTGGACCAAAGTCCAAAAACAGAGACACAATAGGCTAATAAATCATGCAAAAATGGGGACCAAAGAGGGGTTCAATGGCAAGTGACATATGGAGGTCCCAAACAAGGATGAGCCCCTCTTCAATGTTGAATAAGGGCTCAAAATAAGCCTATTCACAGTTTACATCAGAGCTCAAAACAGACTACACATAGGCTAAAAATATCATGCAAAAATATGGCACAAAGAGGGCTAAAGAGGCAAGTACCGAAAGGGGGTCTCAAACAGTGAGAGACCCTTAATCAAAGATGAAATAGAGATCAAAAAAATGCTACTTTAAGTTTTTGTCGGAGCTCAAATGTATAAGCCAGAAGGGCTAAGATATAGACCAAGAAAAGAGCAAAAAAAGGAAAAACGAGACTCACCCTTGAAGAACCAAACTTTAGCAGCCTCTTGGTCCAAAATACAGAACTTCTAGCCGCTGATAAGGTCCTCCAAGCCTCTGGAATGGAGTGGTGGTGGTGGTGCTAGGTGGTGGTGAAGAAATGGTGTAGGACTTTTAGGATTTTGGTGCTTGAAATATAGAGAGAGAGGGAGAGAGAGATTGTATATATGAGACTCAAACCAAAGTCTTATAAACCAGAAAAATGCAGATGGAGCTCTGGTTTTATAGACAAAAAGGGATGGAAAAGAGAGGGAAAAAAGGGGGGGAAATTCGGATTCAAAATTCCCCTCAAAATGGCCAAAAGGTGAGCTAAAGGGGCAAGTGATAGCTGTGGGTCCGAAATGGCCGAGAGCCCTTCAACAAAGTTGAATAGGGGCTCAAAATAAGACACTTTCTAGTTTACATCAAGCCACGAAAATAAATACAAGTAGGCCTAAACTATCATGCAAGAAAAGGGGAAAATAGAGGGGTAAAGAAGCAAGTGATAGATGGAGATGTCAAACATCAAGATGTCCTTAATCAAACATGAAAAGGAGTTCAAAATATGACTGTCTCAAGTTCAGGTTGGAGCCCAAAAATGTAGAATGAAGGTTCGGGAGTCGAAACACGCAGTTCGGGGCCCCGAAAGTGGGCTGTTAGGCACCGGGAGTGGTGCTCAACCACGAAGTTGGTCTCTCGGACCACAGTGTCCCTCAAAAGGGAGGAAATAAGGTGTGTGCCAAAAAACGGAGCAAACGGACATAGTTAAGCGGTCTCGAACCGAGGCACACGGCCAACAGCTCCAAAAAACCGAGAACCGGGCTCCAAACAGGAAAAATGGCCTACGACCACAAAACGTAGCCTATGGCCACTGAGAGATGGTCTATGAGACCTCTCCCTCCCTTTGGGAAGAGAAAACAGAGAAAAAATGGCCTGGTTCGCAAACCGAGGCAAAGCACAAAAGAGTCCGAAAGTTTGGAGGCAAGGCTCGCAGCCGGGACTCTGCAACCTCAGGACGAGCACAATATGCAACATCACCAAGCGCTCAATCGGTGATGTCTGAGTCTTAAGGTCGGTCAAAAATGGGGTGTCTGCAGTTACCCCTCTTTGACAGAACTCGAAACTCATAAGAATGACGGGAGTGAATGTCAAAGCCCAAAGACGACCCGTTTTTGACAAGGCCGAAGACTTAGACAAAGCAGACAAGATAGACAAAGATGTGCCCGCAGGCATGCCTGCAGGCAGGGGCAAAATGCAAATGATAATGCAAGAAGCCGAACATAACTTATGATCATGCAAAGAAACATAGGGACGTATCCCGGTGTTTCGGAAAGGTAAGCATTAGAACGTATTCCAGATGCTCTTAACCAAAGATGGAGAAACAAGGGGACGTATCCCGGTGTTTAGGGACGTATCCCAAGGTTTAGGGATGTATCCCAAGATTTAGGGACGTATCCCAGAGATTAGGGACGTATCCCAATGATTAGGGACGTATCCCAAAGGTTAGGGATGTATCCCAAAGATTAGGGACATATCCCAAAGGTTAGGGACGTATCCCACAGGTTTAGGGATGTATCCCAGAGGTTAGCGATGTATAGGGATATATCCCACAGGTTAGCGACGTATCCCAGAGATTTAGGGACGTATCCCAGAGATTTAGGGACGTATCCCAAAGGTTAGGGACGTATCCCAGAGGTTAGGGACGTATCCCAAAGGCTAGGGACGTATCCTAGAGATTTAGGGACGTATCCCAGAGGTTATGGACGTATCCCAAAGGCTAGGGACGTATCCTAGAGATTTAGGGACGTATCCCAAAGGTTAGGGACGTATCCCAAAGATTAGGGACGTATCCCGGTGTTTAGAAAAGAAGGAGAAACATAGGGACGTATCCCAGTGTTTCAGAATAGTGGAGAAACATAGGGACGTATCCCGGTGTTTCGGAAAGGGAGAGAAACATAGGGACGTATCCCGGTGTTTCGGAATGAAGGGAGAAACATGGGGACGTATCCCAGTATTCTGCAAGGAATAAGAAACATAGGGACGTATCCCGGTGTTTCGAAAAGAGATGCGGGCATTGGAACGTGCTCCAAATGCTCTAAACCAAAGGAGGTCTAACCCGTCGCACGCGCGAGGAGAAAGAGTGATAATTGTAAGTGAAAAGGTGCATAACCATGCAAGTAATGAGCATAACAATGCTAGATAAATGTGCATAATCAATGCAATGAATGAGCACAACAATGCTAGTGAAGTGGGTGCATAACAATGCAGGTGGAAGTGCATCGCAATGCATATTTGAAACAAAATGCCGAACGAGGGAATACAAGCCTTAACGAGACCAGATTGAAACGCGACCTCCGATTTACCTTTCGGAGGGGTTTGCAACACACTCAGCTCAAAAACGGGCACACCCTGTTCATACCAGAGAGAGATAACATCTGTTGCTGCTTTAATCGCCATTCTGACTTGAAGCAGGCTTACACTTGGGATAGAGGCACGCTCATTCTTCAGAACACTGACAAGGTCTGAAGAGGTACATCCGGAATACAATCTCAGAATTTGCTGAAGCTGAAACACGCTCAGATGCTTCGATTTTCCCTCTTTTCTTTTGCTTTGCAGTTTGGAACCTACATAGCTTCAGATAGGTCCTTGTTTCACTGTTCTCACATGACCTGGGTTAAACCCTGCAGTTTTCGTAAGAACAAATTCCTTTTTTGTACAAATGTGGAGAATGACACAGCACTCTGAGCACACAACAAATCATTTTTGAAATTGGGAAAATGAGTTCTCGACCGGGTATTGAGCCTACAACTGAACACAGCAAAGACGACCCAACAACGAAAAATAAAGGTAAACAACCTAAACACACCGAGACACACTCGGAACGACTCAAAGCTAGAATCGAGAAAAACAAAACAAAAGACACGACACACAGACGTGTTACAAAGACAAGAGACCTCTTAGTGCACGAGGAGCCAGTTTCTCTGGGTATTATTTCCCACCTTTTCTCATTTGTGATTCTCACATCACTCGGCTCTCAAGCTTTGTTTTTTTGAAAAAAGCCCTTTTCCTCACTTTTCCTTTCAGCGCACATCTCTCTATTCTTCAATCTCTCATTTTGAATCCCTCCCCTGGGTGGTTGATGGATAAACAGCAAGTTGTGGCCTCGTGCCCCTAGCATTCTGCTAGATTCTTCTTCTTCTGCGCGCAGCTAGTGAGTTTCTCCCACAGAGGGGCTGCGCTACAACTGGGTATGTAGCAAATCTGCAGCTGACCTCGGTTGACGATGCTCTGCCGGGGAGTTTGGACGTGATCAGATATGTCCAGATGAGGAAGTGGAATATCTTGCCCCATTCCAGTTCGTGCTTCGCACGTGGCTTGATACCTCGTTGCTTGGAGGGTGAGAGAGCTTTCGGCCCTTTGTGTTAGCTTCAGTTGTGCCCTTTTCTGGCAAGTAGAGTGCCCTTTCTGGCAAGTGCGTTAATAAAAGGAAAAAGACAGAGAACCTAACTCAACTGTGCCCCTAGTTCATCATTTTGACCATTTTTTGTTTTTGCTTTAGTTTTCTCCTAAAAAAAATTTGACCAAAATGAGAGTTAGATTAACATGCTTGTTCAACTTTTGATTTGAGATCATGCAAGTTGGGCTATGAGCACTGAAAATTTTCCTTTTTGGGTCCAAGAAAGTGGTCCAGTTTTAGAAAAATGGAATAAGTTTCGAGAGAATTAGTCAACCTCAGTAAAAATTCTCAAAAACTGTTTTTGCAAACGGCCACTGCTCAGCGAGCAGGGAACCTACTCTTGAGATGCACAACCTCAGATCCAAAGGAAAACTGCCCCGTGCTTGAAGAGAGCTGCATGGCAACGGAAAGTTGCCCTTTGTTTGAACGGCACTGCGGCGCATTAAATGGCAACGAAAAGTTGCCCCTTGTTTGGATGGCACCGCAGTGCATTGTAGGCAGTCCTCAAAGTGACGAACACAACCAAATCCTCAGATACAGAGAAGACAAAGATGACCAGAACCATCGCATGGACACAATCGAATTTGAATTGTTTTACGGCTGGACTTCAGAATGAAGTTGCATACGTATCCCAAAGATGGGAATCAAGCCTTACGTAGTTCGGGGTTAAGGTATACTCAGGTATTTAACTTCTCCTTTTATGCTCTAACTTTTGCCAAGGCGCCCGTTGCAGGTTTTCAACCTTGCGAGCTTTGTTCTTCTTTCTTTTTCATTTCTTTTCTTCTCTTTTTTTTTTCTTTTTTTTTTCTTTTCTTCTTTTTTTCTTTTTTTTTTTCTTTTTTTCTTTTTTCTCTTTTCTTTTTTTTCTTTTTGCTTTTTGTATATATCTTTTCTTGCTCTAACTTTTGCCTGGGTCGCCCTTTCCGGGTTTTCGGCCCAGCGAGCCTCTCAAAGGGTAAAAGTGTAACAAGTCCATGCCAAATGGTTGTAGGGTTTTGAAGCCATCCGTATCCAGGAGAGTGGCTGTTGATTTGCAAGAGGACTCATCTTTGGCTCTTCGAGCACATCTGACATCTTTGCCCCTAGTTCGAAGGGTACTTCTGTTTTAGCTTTGCAAGCTTCTTCTAATCTTCTAATCTTCTTGATCCGATTTTGTTGGCCCCTTGCTCGAGGGCTGCTTCAAATCTGGCCACACAGGCCTCACATGGTAGTTGACCGTTGAACCTTCTGAATTCAAGTTCAAGGTTTGGAAGCAAAGGGGTTGAGTCTCGAGGCTGAGAGTGATCCTAGGCTGCACAATCTCAAGAGCGATTCCACACAGGTCTTCGCAGGACCGCGCAAAACATTTTTTGAAAGTTTTTAAGAAAGCGACAAATTGCTCGCGCCGAAGGCAGTGTAGAACCAATCCGGATCAAAGCTAGGGTCCTTCTCAATACTCACACTAACAAGCATGATTTCATTCATTAAGGGCTTAGCACGCCCCTCTTTCTCTCAATTGATCAAAGTTTTGCAAATCCCGAGGAATTCCTTCCTCTTCGTTTTCACCGCAGTGTTCAAAAGGTTTTGAAAAACTTAGGTCATTACAATGACTTCAAGGCACAGAAAAGACAAAGTTCTTAGTCAAATACTGCCATCTCATTCAGAACTTACGGTATAACTGGCACAAGGCAGAAGCGAACACAAGGATGTGAAAATCACTGCTGTCCATTCAAAGTCTGCTAGCACAACTGGCTCCCTGGCAGAAACAGAAAAGACAAACACAAAACAAAATGGTGATGCCCGAGGTAACACCCCCCCCGGAATCACCCGACTCCTATACAATAGGACTGACTCAATACAACAAGACAGACCCAAAACAAAAGAGACTGACTCAAAACAAAAGGACAGATTCAAAAACAACAAGACTGACCCAATACCCAAGTTAGAAAGCACAAAAGCTAGCATTCGCAAATGCTCAAAATAGTGCATGCTATCCACCATATCTGAAATAAACTGAACGTCGCCCGCAGGTGGTTCATCCCTCGATCACATTACATTATCTCCCACAAGTTCACTGATCAAGTGCCGATAGACTTTGCAGGACCTGGTGCGGGGATGACCCCGTTGTCAATCAAATTTTGTATCTCGTGGTGGAGACAGACGCAACTGTCGGTGTCATGACCGGTTTGTTGATGGAAAGCACAGTACTTAGTCGGGTCATGCTTTGGAGGGAGAGGATCGGGTAGAGGCCGTCGGTCTAACGGTTTCAGATGTCCTTTCCTGAGTAGGACCCCCAGGGCTTTAGACAAAGACATATAGAGTGGGGTGAAAACCCTCTTGCCTCGGGGTAGATAGTCTGAAGTTCGGCGGTTTGAAGTGGATGCACCAACAAAGGGGGTGGCTGCTCTTGGTGTGGTGGTGGTGACCATGCCCACTTCGGAAGATCTTGCAGCTGCGTCACTGCTGGTGGTCGCATTTGAACTGCGGGTAAACGCCCTCCTGGGCTGCTCCTTCTCCTGGTCAATGAGGCCCTGCTTCATAGAATCCTCGATTTGTACTCCCATCTCATGCAAATTTGAAAAGGTAGGGAAGGGGAGCACGATCATTTTCTGCATTAGTTTGGGCTGGAGGTTGCGCACAACCATCCGTATTTGATCCTTATCCGTTGGCCTAATGGTCATCATTGAGGCTTTGGCCCTCCAGCAGGCCACAAATTCTGAAAATCTCTCCTTAGGCTCCTGCCTCGTCATCTCAAGATCACGGGTCGTAATCTCGATTTGGGTATTGTATGAATATTGTGCGACGAAGGCCTCGGCCATCTCCTCCCAGTTTCGTTTCACTGAATCCTCCAATTTGGTGTACCAGATGGCCGCAATACCCAACAGGGTCCTGCCAAAAAGGGAAAGCTTCTGTAATATTGTCAAGCCCATCAGGCGCAGAACATCTGAAAATAAACTCAGGTGGACCATGGGATCTTCTGACCCATCAAAACGGTCGATGTGAGGCATCTTGAACCTGTCCGGCAGCGTCACAGTTGCGTCGGTGTACCCGTCCTCAATGTCTGGGATGGACTTGACCCCCTGGGATTTCTTGAACAACTTTTCAAGCTTGCTCAACTTGAACGCTGTGGGGTCGACCTCGAACTCGAAGGGAGAGTCTGGTAGATTGGTAGGTGTTTTGGATAGTTGGGGTAAAATTGGGGGCGGAGCCAGCCCTACCGGAATGTCCGTACCTTCCTGGACATTTGGCGTCTCCCCAGGTGCTGGAGCTCCTGCTGGGGAAGGAACTTGTCGTGAAGCGGACGCGCCACTTTGCTGTTGCAGCCTGGTGATGACCTCGGCCTGCTGAGCCATGATTGCAGCCTGCTGCTTGGAGAATTTCGCTTGGCAAACAGCGTCTTGCTGCATGAGTTTCATACTTTCTTGCATCTGACGCATCATTGCCCCCATCCCTGACGGGTTCTGCTGATCCATCTGACTGACTGGTATATCTATCCCTGCAGTAGAAACTGAGACCTCAGCCTGACTGTTCACTGGTGGGGTAGATAAGGGCCCCTGATCTGGTAACTGCTGAACTGGTGATTTGTGCCTGACTGGCCCTTTTACCCTGCCACTGATTGCCCTTGAACTGAACCTCTGACCTGACAAAGTCTATTAGCACAAGTTCGATGAACCTCGGGGGATATCGGAGCCTTCTGAAGCTATGGTTCCAAGACTACCTAGCAAAAGAGAAAACCGACAGCATCTCAGCCTAATTTCACCATAACCAATATGTGCAAAGCTAAATGAGTGTGCTCTCTACTGAATTCTGCCCAAATCTCTGTCCTGCAAACTGAGTCCCAAAATACTGAACCGGTGCTTGCAGGCCTGATGCCTGAACTTGCAAACTGATACATGCATTCCTGTAGAGACGCACTCTAAAGCACATAACAAGCAAGTGAGAGCCAAAACACCCCTATGTTGGGGTAGGGTTTTCCTGTCCTATTTTGTCAGGAACTAGGGTTTCACTACGCACACAGTGGTTTCAAACAACCTATATCGGGTAAGCAACCTGTCCTAGTTTGGAATGGTCACTATGGATTTCGATAGGCACTAGGTCGAATGGTCAAAAAGGGTGCCTCGGTAAAATCGGGGTTTGTGTTCCCATGCTGTCAGAGCCCACAGCCGATCAGCCTTATGGTCATGCCTTGACAAGACAAGCCTCCGGCAAATTGTTCGGGAATGGCATATGGCAAACACGGTGTCCTAGGCGCACCAATGCAAATGCAATGCAAAGAAACACACAAGTGTAGTCAAAACCAGATATCATGAGTTCGAGTCAAGTTCTCTAAATCCCCAGCGGAGTCGCCAGAAACTGTAGACGTCCTCGAACGCCCCGGGAGGGTTAAGTCCCGTTCCGTTCGTTTTGTGGGTCACTACAGTTCAAGGACTCAAATGTCACGGTTCTTAATCTCAAACCAAAGAGTCCAAATTCGGCAAATCGTTTTGAGAAAATAGATTTTTTTGAAAAGAAGTGCCAAACATGGACTGCTTTGCCAGATACAGTGTTGCCACCTAAATGTTTTTTAATGGGAAATTTAGGAAACCCTAACTCGGTGCCAAAGGCCACGTGTTCGTCATTACCAAAGTTGCCTCGGCTCGAGAACTTGGGTACGATTGGGGAAGGTCACCTCGTGAGCACCCCCGCTCGCCCAGTCAAAGACTGGCCTCTACTAACCATGATATCTGATTTTGAAAACATTGTGCGTTCTTATTCCGGTTATTAGCCTAGGTTACTATGTGATGCGCACAGCATATAAGTATAGACTGAATCGCCTGAATTGGGACAAAACATTTCATGTTTGTTTGTTTGAAAATGGTTTGATGGTGCTACTCGCAGGTAGGCTAAGACGTGGATTTGCCACCCTCGGGTGGGCTTAGAAAACAATGGTTTTGCCACTATCTAGTGGGCTTAAAACAAACATTTGATGAATTGTTCCAATCCAAATAACCTAACCTTCACCCACAGGCATTCAGGCAGTTATATCACATAAGCAATTAGCCTCATGGTAAGCATGCTATTCATGGCAGTCATTCACACGCATGCAAGGATGCTAAAGCATAAAAACTCACCAAGTACTCCAAGCCAAAACAGAAACTACATTAGAAATCATGCATGATCCTAAGTATACAGAAATGCCTAATGCAACACATGCAAAAATGCAAACTATAGCAGGCTCGGCTATCCTAAACATGGCATATGGAATGCTACAACTAACATGTATTCAACTTGGAATTGAAATACAAATGCAGTTAGTATGATGCGCCGAGCCCGGTGCATGCAAAACAGATGAATGAATGCAAACATGCTATCATACTGTATGCTAATTGAAACATGCCCTAATCTAACCATCATAGTAGGTAAATAAAAGGGAAGAAAGACGTGGGGTTGGAAGACATACATCACACTCACGCACACTTATTACAACATTACCCTCGCGCAGAGGGTCCGAATAAATATACAGTCCCGAATAAAAGAATATTACAGTCCAAATATATACAAATTCCTAATTAATTTACAAATTAATCTAGAAAAGCTATAAACTGGCATGCAAGCCAGGGACTGCCTCGACTCTGATGAATGATGTATGTTTGGGTTGCCTTGCGCGAAAATCCACTGGGATGCCCCAATTAGTCTCTGTTTCGCAATGGTCTTTTGGAAAGCGCACCAAGCTTTGGAAGACTGCTAATTCTTGATTTTACTGCAACAGAGAGCAGGAAAGGGGCATAGCAATGTATTTTCACAAATGTATGCATGCCTCGATCCTCGTGCCACCAATCACGCATCTCGATGCATGATGGCCGAGGATTCGAATTGCACAACTCGATATAGAATGAATGCACATGAAAACACAACAAGACCGAACTCCATCATGGATGATCCGGAGTGTCGGTGACTGAGGAATTGAGACACGTTCCGTCACTCGGAGTACGAAACGTACCTCGTTTCCCATGCCCGGGCTAACTCCTATCCCGAACACGATGCAATATGCATGATATGCATGAAATGCAACTAAGATACAACCTAACATGCAAAATGTCATGGAATTACATACACGATGCACGAGGTAACATGGCATACACAATGCGCTAACATACATCCTAGCATACACAATGCTATGAAATGAAATGGCATACACAATGCATAATGGACTTACACCAACACAAGTGGACCTCAGCCACACTCACGTAGGAGGCCATAAGATGAAAATGAGACAACTCGGGATATGTGCACACGTGCACGCAAACCGAGGACCGACCCTAAGGCACGGAAATGCCACTCTAACAAGACACGGCAAGACATGGGATATGATATGCAAACATGCAAAAATCAGAGGTAAAATGAGATGCAAAACAACCCCGAAACCCAGTAAAATGAAACCCGATGCATGAAACGAGTCCCGAAACACGGGTTTTGGCGCATGAAATGGCCTATAACTATACAATGCATACATAATTTGAATATGAGATGAAAAGACAGAAGCAAGGCATCCCCGAGACAAGAATTTTTACAGTTTAGAGTGAGGCCAAATAGTGGGCCCAAGTAGGGTTAAATTAGCATACAAAAATAGCTCCGCCGGGGAGGTAATGAAGCAAGTCACAAATGCTGGCCCCAAACAGAGAAGGGGCCTTCTAAAATATTTAATAGGGGCCAAAAATATGATGTTTCACAGTTTATGACAGGTCCCAAAAACAGATACAAATATGCCAAAGATCTCATGCAAGAAATGAGCCAACCAAGGGGCAAAGAAGAAAGTAGTGGCTGGAGGTCTCAAACAAGTGAGGGCCCTTAAACAATTTTGAAGAGGAACCAAAAATATATCTTTTTTCAGTTTAGCACCAGCCCCAAAACAGTATACAAATAGGCTCAAAATATCATGCAAAATGAGGCCACCAAGAGGGCTATATCAGGAAGTATACAATGGGTGTCTAAAAAATCCATAGACCCTTAATGAAACATGAATAGGGGGTCAAAATAGGGCCATTTTCAGTTCGGACCAAAGTCCAAAAACAGAGACACAATAGGCTAATAAATCATGCAAAAATGGGGACCAAAGAGGGGTTCAATGGCAAGTGACACATGGATGTCCCAAACAAGGATGAGCCCTTCTTCAATGTTGAAGAAGGGCTCAAAATAAGCCTATTCACAGTTTACATTAGAGCTCAAAACAGACTACACATAGGCTAAAAATATCATGCAAAAATATGGCACAAAGAGGGCTAAAGAGGCAAGTACCGAAAGGGGGTCTCAAACAGTGAGAGACCCTTAATCAAAGATGAAACAGAGCTCAAAAAAATTCTACTTTCAGTTTTGGTCGGAGCTCAAATGTATAAGCAAGAAGGGCTAAGACATAGACCAAGAAAAGAGCAAAAAAGGGAAAAACGAGACTCACCCTTGAAGAACCAAACTTTAGCAGCCTCTTGGTCCAAAATACAGCACTTCTAGCCTCTGAGAAGGTCCTCCAACCCACTGGAATGGAGTGGTGGTGGTGGTGCTAGGTGGTGGTGAAGAAATGGTGAAGAAATGGTGTAGGACTTTTAGGGTTTTGGTGCTTGAAATAGAGAGAGAGAGAGAGAGAGAGAGAGAGAGAGAGAGAGAGAGAGAGAGAGAGAGAGAGATTGTAAATATGAGACTCAAACCAAAGTCTTATAAACCAGAAAAATGCAGATGGAGCTCTGGTTTTATAGACAAAAAGGGATGGAAAAGAGATGTAAAAAATTGGGGGGAAATTCGGATTCAAAATTCCCCCCAAAATGGCCAAAAGGTGAGCTAAAGGGGCAAGTGATAGCTGCGGGTCCGAAATGGTCGAGAGCCCTTCAAAAAAAGTTGAAGAGGGGCTCAAAATAAGATACTTTCTAGTTTACATCAAGCGATGAAAATAAATAAAATTAGGCCTAAACTATCATGCAAGAAAAGGGGAAAATAGAGGGGTAAAGAAGCAAGTGATAGATGGAGATGTAAAACATCAAGATGTCCTTAATCAAACATGAAAAGGAGTTCAAAATATGATTATCTCAAGTTCAGGTCGGAGGCCAAAAATGTAGAATGAAAGTTCGGGAGCCAAAACACGCAGTTTAGGGCCCCGAAAGTGGGCTGTTAGGCACCGGGAGTGGTGCTCAACCACGAAGTTGGTCTCTCGGACCACAGTGTCCCTCAAAAGGGAGGAAATAAGGTGTGTGCCAAAAAACAGAGCAAACGGAGGTGGTTAAGCGGTCCCGAACCGAGGCACACGGCCGACTGCTCTGAAAAATTGGGAACCGGGCTCCAAACAGGAAAAATGGCCTACGACCACAAAACGTAGCCTACGGCCACTGAGAGATGGTCTACGAGACCTCTCCCTTCCTTTGGGAAGAGAAAACAGAGAAAACAGGGCCTGGTTCGCAAACCGAGGCAAAGCACAAAAGAGTCCGGAAGTCCGGAGGCAAGGCTTGCAGCCGGGACTCCGCAACCTCAGGACGAGCACAATATGCAACATCACCAAGCGCTCAATCGGTGACGTCTGAGTCTTAAGGTCGGTCAAAAATGGGGTGTCTACAATTACATAGCCCTTGCCTTGTCCATTATGTTTGCATGCTTGTTGCATTGCATTATGTTTGCATACATTGCATTGAGTTTGCATGCCATTAGATTTGATAAGTTGATCATGCATGCATTGCATTGCATTGTGTTTGGGTAGGGTGTTAGTCCAAACACGAGAAAAGAGGGACGTTTCATACTTGAAGTGATGAAACGTGCCTCATTTCTTGGTCGCCGACCCTCTTGATCATGCATGATAGAGGTTAAGGCCCTTAAGTGTTATTTGTGCATTCATTTACATTGAATTGTGCAATCTTGGCTTCTTGGCCATCGTACATTGCGATGCTCGGTTGGTGGCCTGAGAGTCGAGAACCGCACTCCCTTAAGCTCATGAAATGATAGGGAGGGTGGTTGTGCACACATATCTTGCAAATACATTGTCGTGCCCCTTCTTGTTCTCTATTGCAGCAAACTGGAAGTGTGTAGAATTTTCTGGTCGGCAGACCAGTAAAAGTGGCTGGCCGACCACTTTTTCAAGTTTGTAGCAAAGGTAAGTGGTCGGCAGGTGGTTGGCAACACCAATAAGTGGTCGGCAATGCTTCTGGAGGTGCCCATGATGGAGTAGAAGCTATCTGGAGCTTTGTACAGTGTTCTGAGAACAAATGCAAACAGAGGCAAGTTGGAGGCATCGCAATGGATTTCCGAATGAGGCGACCGAGCATGCATGCACTTCTTGTCCTGAGGACATATCTTTACTGCTTTACTTAGCTCTTTTGCTTAGCTAGTTAGCTATTTGGTTTTGTACTTAATTAGTCAATGCACTTAGCCATTCATTTGTGTTGTAATACCTAATTAGTTAACTAGGATTAGTTAATTAGTTTACTTGTAATAATTAGCTTAATTAGCTTAGATTAGCTAGATAGCTTATTATTTGGACCCTTCGTCGAGGGGGCACAACTGTTGTAATAAGCGTGCGTGTGTGTGATGCATGTCTTCCAACCCCCATTTCTTTCTCCCTTTTACTTACCTGTTTTCAATGGTTAGTTTTAGGACATGTTTAAATTAGCATCCTTATGCTAGCATGTTTGCATTCATTTATTCGTCTTGCATGCACCGGGCTCGGTGCATCATTTAAACTACATTGTATTTCAATTCCTATTTGAATACATGCATCAAATTATTGCATTCACATGACATCTTAGAATAGCCGAGCCTATCTTAGTTGCATTATTACATGTGTTGCATTAGGCATCATTGACATAGCTAGGATCATGCATTAATTACTAACTAGCTTCTGTTTTGGCTCGGAGTACTAGGTAAGCTTTACGCTTTAGCATCCTTGCATGAGTGTAAGTGACTGCTATGATAGCATGCTTGCCATGAGGCTATTTGCTTAAGTGTTAAATTGCATGAATGCCTGTGGGTGGATGTTGGATTGCTTGAATTGGAACAACTCATCAAAGTGTAAGTTTTAAGCCCACTTGAGAGTGGCAAAATCATGTTTTCCTAAGCCCACTTGATGGTGGCAAATCCGTGTCTTAGCCTACTTGCGAGTAGCAACTTCAAACCATTTTCGAAAAACAAACTTGAGATGTTTTGTTCCAATTTAGGCGATCTAGTCTATACTTGTTTGCTGTGCGCATCACGTAGTAAGATTAGCGAATTAACCGGAATAAGAGTGCATGCGTTTTCAAAAACAACATACCATGTTAGTAAAGGTTGATCCTTTGATCGAGCAAGCGGGGGTGCTCATTGCATGACTTTCCCCTCTCGTACCCAAGTTCCTGAGCTGAGACAACTTTGGTGATGACAGACACGTGGCCTTAGGCATGAGTCAGGATTTTCTAAATTTCCCTAAAATAAAACATTTAGGTGGCGACTCTGAAATTTGGCAAAGCAATCCATGTTTGGCTTTTTTTTTTATTAAAATCGATTTTCCAAAACGATTTTCCGGATTTGGACTCTTTGGTGATTTATCAGTCTTACATTGCACTTTGTGAGATTAGATTCAGAACCGTGATAGGAGTTCGAACTGTAGTAGCTATGAACTACAATTCACGCCCTCGCGCGCGAAGCGAAGTTTCAGGTGGTCTACAGTTTCTGGCGACTCTACTGGGGATTTAGAGAACTTGACTCGAACTCAAGATATGTTGTTTTGTTTACACTTATGTGTTTCTTTGCATTGAATTTGCATTGGTGCACCTAGGACACCGTGTTTGCCGTATGTTATTCCTGAACGGTTTGCCAGAGGCTTGCTTGGAAAAGCGTGCCATAAGGCTGACCGGTTGCAGGCTCTGCCACGACGGGAACACAAACCTCGGTTTTTACTGGGGCACCCCTTTTGACCATTCGACCTAGTGCATATCAGAATCCATACTAACTATTCCAAACTAGGACAGGTTGCTTACCCGATTGTAGGTTGTTTGAAACCGTTGCGTGCGTAGTGAAACCCTAGCTCCTGACAAGATAGGACAAGGAAACCCTACCCCTCCATAGGGGTGTTTTGGCTCTCACTTGTTTGCTATGTGCTTTTAGAGTGTGTCTCTACAGGAATGTATGTATCAGTTTGCAAGTCTAGGTATCAAGCCTGCGGGCATTAGTATCTGGGGGAATCAGTTTACCTGAGGGTATCAGATTTGGGGCAGTGATTCGGGAACAGTGATCAGTGTTGAGAACAATGTATTCAGCTTACAAATACCAACTGTGTGTTGTCTTTATTTAAGCCGTTATGCTGTCCATTTTTCTGGTTATTTGTTTCCTTATTATGCTTTATTTATCTTTTTACAAGGTAGTTTAGCATCATTGCTTCCGACCAGGTAGATATTCCCCAAGCACTTTGGACTAAAGGTCGAAGACTTTCTCAATCTAAGGATCTAGTTGACGGACAACCTGTGTTTTTGTCATTACCCCCGGTTACGAGACGAAGGTTATCCAGGCACAGATCATCAGTACAACAGCCAGTTCAGAGGTCTTTATCTACCCCACTTGTGCACAGTAGAGATCAGAGTTCTGTTTCTCCTGCAGAGAGGGAACATACACTAGTTCAGTCGAATCCACACTTTACAGTCGAAATGGAGGAGATAATGTGTTAGCTCCAAGAGACTATGCAAGCCATGTAGCGGGATGCTACCTGCCAGGCAAAGTTTGTCGCACGTTAGGCTGAGGTTGTAGCCTAGCAAACAGAATTGATTGCCAAACTTTAGCAACAGCAACAACCACAGTAAGTCGGAGCATCTGCTTCGCATCCACCTCCTCCCCCACCTAGAGTTCCAACACTCGGGGAGATTGTAAACGTCCAGGAAAATACGAACATCCCAACGGGGCCGGTTCCACCCCCAATCCTACCTCAGCTGTCCAAAGCACCGACTAATCTTGTGGACACACCATTTGAGTTCGAGGTGGATCCAACAGCGCTGAAAGTGAGCAAATTAGAAAAATTGTTCAAGAAGGCTCAAGACGTTAATTCCATACCGGACATAGAGGACGGATACACCGATTTGGCTGTGACTTTGCCGGATCGGTTCAAGATGCCGCATATAGACCATTTTGACGGTTCTGGGGATCCCATGGTACATCTGCGGCTGCTCTTAGATATCCTAAGGCCGATGGGCCTCTCCAGACTGCAAAAGCTTTCCCTCTTCGGTCGAACCCTATCGGGTGTTGCGGCTATTTGGTACACAAAGTTGGAGGACTCTATCAAGAGAAGCTAGGAGGAGATGGCGGAGGGCTTTGTAGCTCAATACTCCTATAACATACAGATCAAGATCACAACTCGTAATCTCGAGACAACCAAGCAGAAGCCAAAGGAGAGCTTCTCCGACTTTGTAACCCGTTGGAGGGCCAAAGCTTCTATGATAACCATCAGGCCGGTCAACAAAGATCAGATACGGATGGTTGTGCGCAACCTCCAACCTAAGCTGATGTAAAAGATGATCGTTCTACTCCTTCCCACCTTTGCGGATTTATGCGAGATTGGGGTGCAGATTGAGGACGCCATGAAGCAGGGTCTTATTGATCACAAGAGAGAGTAGCCCAAGAGGGCATTTTCCTGCAGTACGAATACGGGCATGAGCAATGCTGCAACTGCCAGAACTTCAAATGTGGGCATGGTCACCACCACCACTACTCCAAAAACCCTTACAGCTACAAGCTTTACCGGTGCGTCTGGAAGTAGCTCACAAACAGCCAGATATCCACCCCGAGGCCAAAGAACCTTTACTCCACTATACATGCCCTTGTCCAAAGCTCTGGGGGTTCTGATCAGGAAAGGGCATTTGAAGCCCCTAAAGCCGCGGCCATTACCAGACAAACTTCCTCCCTCCCATAACCCGGCTAAATACTATGTCTTTCACCAACAACATGGTCATGACAGTGCTTTCAATTGCGTCATAAGATCCAGGATCTCGTTGACAATAAGGTAATTGTGCCACCACAAAAACCAAATGTCACTACCAACCCACTCCCACCACATAACCAAGCTCCACCTAAACACATCAACCTGATCCAAACCACGACCATTCCATATGACCCGAGTATATACATCACACTCTCTCACCTACCCAAGCCTGAGGTGTTCATCCCGGACAGCACAGACTTGTGCATGTTGAGCACTTCCCAAACCCAACCTGAACCGGTGGTGATGACTATTGAAGATAGAATTGGGTCAACTTCGGAGGCAAATGGGAATGTTGATTCAGAGCCTAAGGGGTCTGGGAGCTTTGCGTACAACCTAAGTGGTTATATCACATCAAGGGATCAGGTTAGGCCACGGGTAGAGTTGCTAGTTGGGACAGAAATCAGTATGGTTTGGGAGAATGGACCTAGTCAGGGATTAGATGAACTAACAGAGCTAGAAGAAGGCATTACAGATCTGCAGTTCTTCAAAGAGCAGGACTCAGGAGATATGAACTTCAACTGGTTCGACTTCGATAGATCAGCAGAAAATACTAGGTTGCTCAGTGACAAGCCAAATGTTGTTGGGGTGTCTCAGCCAGAACAGGGGCAATAAGAAGCCAGAACATCAACAGTGGCCAGAATGGCTGAGAATCAGAAGGCATCGTCGGAGAGCACCAGTGTTAAGAATTTTGCTCGGGATCTGGGCAGTTTGAGTACAGAAGATACTGAACAAGAGGCTGCACTGAAGTGGCTTGAGTAGGAAAAGATCGAGGATCTTGGGAGGGCTAGGAAGGCCAAAGCCCCTGAGGAGACAGAATGTGCTGTGAGCACAGGAGCAGTTGGAACGGGACCAGACAACTATCTATCAGTTGCCGACGGAATGTGATAGGAAAATGATTACTTACGTCTTGCCCACACCAACGAAGATTTGGGGCAGAACCAACCGGATGATAGCTGATATGTTGAGGAGGTAGACCATATGACCAGGAGTGGGTGGTATTTCAATCCCCCACACTTGGATCAACCAGAGGGGTTCGGGAAGGACAAAGAAGCGAAGAGGCGGAAAGAAAAACTGCTCGAGGAGGAGGCTGTACTAAAACAGCTTAAGAAAATCCAAGCAGGCATCTCCATCTGGGGACTGCTTATGGCCTCAAGAGTGCACAGACAGGCTGTCCTTTCTGCAATAGACAAGGCCAAACTTTCAATTGACACCACGGCCAAACAGCTGGTAGGGCTGGTTTTTTCCGGGAGGAGCTTCCCCGACATTGACCTTCACTGACAAGGAACTGCCGCCTGAGGGCTCAGATCATAACAAACCGCTCTACATCTATGTCGAGTGTAGAGAGAAATGGATACCGGTGGTCCTTGTTGACACAAGATCTGCTATCAATGTGTGCCCGTCAAGGACGGCCTATGCTATTGGGTTGAAGCTTGCGGATTTTGTGCCTACTACCCAGGTGATACGGGCCTATGATAATACCAACCGAGAGGTGATTAGGACTGTACAGATTTAGACTCAGGTTGGTCCAGGGCAGCAAGATATTGATTTTCATGTCTTGGACGTTCCCGCAACCATTAATCTACTCCTGGGGTGGCCGTGGCTACACCAGGTGAAGGCAGTCTCTTCTACCCTCCGCCAAATGTTGAAGTACCCCTATAGGAAGGGGGTGGCCATCGTTTTTGGGAATTCTTCAATCCATCCTCCGCCAGAGGTTTCTACACCAGTTTTGGAGATTGAGAATGGCGCGAAGGATGTGTTTTTGTATGGGTTCACCCTAGCCGAGGCCCGGGTTGTACAAAATATCTTAGTTGTTAATGAAGGGTTATACGTCATCACACAGTCTGTCTACCTTATGAACAAGCTCCAACACATCCCCGGGATGGGATTAGGGCGAAGTGGCTGGAAGGGCATTATAACATAGGCCAAAGTGCCACAAAACCCATATACCTTTGGCCTAGGTTATCTGCCTACCAAAGAAGATTGGGCAAGGAAAAGAAAAGAGATGGCCGGAAGAGCCAGAGCCAAGTAGGCCGGGAAGCATTATGAGTTGATGAACCGACCTATCCAAGGTACCCCGAATGGATGCTTTGTCTGGGAGGGGGAAGACTTCCTGTTCTACGGCTTCCCAGAGCCATGGTAAATGCAGAGAGGTGGTGCTTACTGGGATTTGAGATTTTCTTTGACTTGCAATTGTTCGGGGATGATGTTGCCAAAGAGTACACAGACCCACCAGCTGAGGCTAAGCAGTGTAAGGAGGAGGATTCCGAGAGCACAGAGATTGAAATGGAGGTGGCACTAGCTTGTCTACTCTCAGATCCTCAGATCGTATAGGAGTGCTTGGGGGATAACTTCTCAGTTTCTATGATTGGGAATGAAGCGGCAATAGGCCCATCTTCAAACATTCTGGATGTATCCATCGCACCCTCCTTCGTCTGGCAATACGAGGAGAGCTTTTTATCAAGCAGCACGGGGTCAGGTAGTAAGTCAGAATCTGATTCCACTGAGTTTGTGGAGTCAGAATCAGGTTCCAGCTCGTCTGAGTCTGAGTCCAGTATTCTTGGGGGTGACAACCCGGATGCCACTATCCTGTTCAGGTCATCTTTTTCTTTTTCCTTTGAGTCTGTTGTAATAGAGGAATAAGACGGATTGGATGTTATTAATGAGAATGGTACGATTGTGGTTTCTGAATACTTTTCTGTGCCTTTAATTTATTGCGTTAATCAGGATTTTCAAAATTTTGATGAAAACGACGAGGGCGAAATTCCTCCGATTTTACAACGTTTGATTGATCAAGAGCAGGAGCGGTTTGTAAAATCGTTGGTTGATGAAATCACCACAATTAATGTTGGTACTGAGAAGGACCCGCAGCTGGTCTAGATCAAGTCCACGTTGTCTTCGGAGGAGCGTGAGCACCTAGTCGCTTTATTAAAAGATTTCAAAGATGTTTTCGCGTGGTCCTATGAAGACATGCCTGGAATCGATCCTGAGATTGTACAGCACCGAATCCCTCTTGACCTAGAGGCCCGACCTGTTAAGCAAAAGCTCTGAAGGATCTGCTCAGACTGGGCTCTGAAGATCAAAGAAGAGGTCACCAAGCAAATTGACGCAGGGTTCCTGCTGGTATCTAAATACCCTACTTGGTTGGCCAATATAATTCCAATGCCGAAGAAGGATGGCAAAATTCGGGTATGTGTGGATTTCAAGGATTTGAACAAAGCCATCCGAAGGACGACTTTCCTTTGCCGCATATCGACGAATTAGTGGACTTTACCACTGGGCATGTGTTGCTCTTATTCATGGATGGGTTTTCAGGCTATAATCAGATTCTAATGGTACCCGAAGATCGGGAGAAGACTGTTTTCACCACCCCGTGGGGAGCCTATTGTTATAGGGTGATGCCGTTTGGGCTGAAGAACACTGGGGATACGTATCAACGGGTTGCGACCATAATTATGCATGACATGATCCATAAAGAGGTTGAGGTGTACGTGGACAACATGATTGTCAAGTCCAAGGAAAGAGAAGGCCACTACACCGCCTTGCAGAAATTCTTCCAACGGATCAGAGAGTACCGGTTGCGACTGAATCCTCAGAAATGTACATTTGGTGTTTCAGCAGGGAAAGGTTCTTGATCACACAAAGGGGTATCGAGGTTGATCCTTCCAAAATCAAGGCCATCTTAGAAATGCCATCACCGATGACAGAAAAGGAGGTGCGAGGCTTTCTAGGTAAAGTGTAATTCATAAGACGGTTTATTGCAAAATTAACCTTGACTTCTGAACCATTCTTTGGTCTCCTGAAGAAAGGAAAGTGTAGACACCCCATTTTTGACCAACCTTAAGACTCAGACGTCATCGATTAGGTGCTCGGTGATTACGCATGCTATGCTCGTTTCGAGGTTTCGGAGTTTTGGCTGAGAGCCTTGCCTCCGGGCCTCTGAACCCTTTGTGCTTTGGCTTGATTTGTGGACCAAGCCTTGTTTCCCTTCCCCAGAGGGAGGGATGGGTCTTGTAAAACCCCTTTTATGATCGTAGACCATTTTTCGCACTTGGAGACTAGTTTTCGATTTTCGGAGCCTTCGGCTGCGCGCCTTGTCTCAGGACCGCTTAACGTTCTCCGTTTGGCGTGATTTTTGAACCACACCTTGTTGCCCTGGCCTAGAGGGCCACTATCATCTAGGAGACCACTTTTGGTGCTTGTAGACTAGTTTTCGGGTCTCCCGGTCGCATGTCTTGCCTTTCGAACTTTCGTATTACATCCTTTTTGGTTTGTTTTTGGTACAAACCTTGTTTTCCTTGTTTGGAAGACGGTACAAGGGTGGGAGACCAGTTCTTCCCCTTGGAGACTACTTTCTTCTCGCCAGCGAGTTTTCTGGTCGGGAAACTAGTTTTCTTGGTCTTTGGGCCACCTTTTCTGGTCGGCCACCACACCACCACCTTGGTCTCATGCTGCAGACCACCATTCCCACCTGGCCGATGACTTTTTTGCTTGGCCGACCACTTTCACTGGTCGGCCGACCAATAGAAGTAGCTGGCCGACCACTTCAAGTGGTCGGCTGCTTTTCACCAAGTTCCTGAAGATATTTTCTATACAACTGGCACAGTTGGAAGGCACCAGAACGATCCTCCATACACATGTATGGAGGGATGGTCTTGAACCCTTAGCTTCTTCAAGAAGCTTGAGCCTTTGTTTCCTATAAGAGAGAGGCTCCTCCCCCCTCCTCTAGGTTCAGAAAAATTGGGTTGGAGCTATAGATACACATATATCTCTATATCTCTCTTTGCTTTATTTTTGTGTTCAAAAGTACATATTCTTCATACGTTAACACACAAACACACACTCAAACACCATCCTTTTGTTGTTAAGGTGCTTAGGAGCTGGTTTTGGAGTTTTTGGTTTGGTTTGAGCTTGAAAAACCTATTGGAGTTGTGATTTTGAAGGTGGTCTTCAAGGGTGAGAAACTAACCTCTTAAACCCCTATTCTTGCTTAAAATTTTAGACCTATTTGCATGCTTATTTAGGACTGACTTTCTACTAGAAAAAGTTCTGATTTTTGGTCCTTAAAATGTTTGTTTAAGGTCACTTTTGTGTTGGGGGTTGTCTACCCCTTCTTAGGCCTTGTTTGGCCTTGCTTTTGTGCTTTGTTTTTAAGCTTTTGGAACCACCTTGTTTTGACCTTCTCACCACTGAAACTCAAAGGAATTTCAGTGGTGGAAGTGGTGTTTTGAGGTCCTAATAAGGAGAGGGTCATCCCCTCTCCTTGTGTCTTTAATACTTGCTTCATATGCCTCATGTTTGAGCATGTTTGTCAAGCTTATGTTGGCCATATCTCAGCATGTATTTGGGCTCATTTCAACATGGCATGCCACTTTTTTTACTTGGTTTTGTCACCCCTTGCATGCATAATACACTTGTAGTGTAAATCTCACAAACAAGCTTTGTATGCTTCATGAAATAGCATGTCATCCTAGCTTATTTCGAGTCCATTTCAGCATATTTTTGGTGATGTTTTACCATGTCATACCTCTGTTAAGGTTTGGTTTGGTTGGCCCTTGCATGCTCCATGCACTTGTAATGCATTCCCATTAACTAGCCTAATGTGTATCATGCTTTAACATGTCATTCTAGTATGCTTTTGGCTTAACTCTAATAAGCTTTTGTCCATGTTTTAACATTCTTTAGCTCTGATTTGTGTTGTTTTGACCATGCATGACTTGCTTTGTATAGCCATGGTTCAATTTAGCTTGTTAGCTTTGTGTATTAAGTCCACTAGCATGCATTACTTGGACTATTTGAATGATTTAGCATCATTTATAATGTGATTTCAGTCCATGTTTCATGGTCATGCACTTGCATTTTTTTACTCCTTCAATGCGTTGGAGGGTTTCCCCCTTTATGCCTTAACATGGGTCATTGCGTATGCCTTCATACCTAAGCTTGCGAGCCATCATTTCAATGTGTTTTTGGGGTTATTTTGCCATAATATAACTCTGATTTTTGTTGGTTAAGTTGTCCCATGCTTGGTCTTAATAGGTGTAGTGTAATCCACCTTATTTGCCTTGTATGCATTATGCCCTTTATGCTAGCTCTCTTTGGCTTCCTTCCATACATGTTTTAGACTCATTTTGACATGTTCTAGGACTGTTTTGGATTGCCTTTGCCATATCCTTCATGCTTTGAATAGCTGTAGTGCAATTAGCCTTGCTAGCTTTGTGTTTTGATGACTCACGCATGCAATCTTTGAGCTATTTAGATGATTTGGCATCATTTAATACTTCATTTTAGAACATTTAGCATTGTCATGTTCCCACTTCTTTCATGCTTTGAATGCTTTAAAGGGTTGTGCATTGTCGCCTTGCTTATGGCTTAGCTTGTATGCTTGCATGCCTTGACCTTTGAGCCCCTAACTTAGCATGTTTTGGTCATTGTCTTGACCTATTTCAGCTCTGTCCATAGTTGGTTCATGCCTTTGTGCCATGTATTGCATGCCCCCTTTGTAGTCCTCTTTGTTAGCTTTAGTGCTTAAGGACCTTTGCATGCCATGCTTGCTTTGTTTGAATGATTTGGCATCATTTCTTACTTAATTTCAGTGTACTTAGTGTTGTTACACTTCCATATTTATCACTCCTAGAGCACCCTTGAGAGTTGTGCTCTTAGGCCTAGTTGAATGGCCAATGCATTATGCATGCATGCCTTGTCTTTTGTGCCTTTGTTTCATCATTATGGCCACTGATTTGGGCATGACCGAGGTCTGTCCATTTTCGTTTAAGTCCATTTAGCATTGTGTATGCCATGTTGTTTGCATGCTTAGGTCACATTGCATTGAGTATGCCATATTGTTCATTGCATTTGTGTGTGCCATGTTCATTGCATTGTGTATGCTAGTTGTCATTTGCATTGTGTATGCGAGTTGTCATTTGCCTTGTGTATGCTAGTTGTCATTTGCCTTGTGTATGCTAGTTGTTGTTCATATTGTTGCATGCTTATGTTGTCTTGTATTGATTATGCATGCATTAGCATAGTTTGCATGTCATTAGCTTTGTTAAGTTAATCATGTCACATTGCATTAAATGGGCCATGTTGTTCTTAGCATTATGCATTGTGCATGCCATTAGCCTTGTTAGGTTATTCATGTTGCATTGCATGTTTGCATGCTTGTCCCTTACATGTGGTTTGCATGCTTGTTTTGTTGCATTGCATGTTTGCATGCTTGAGTCGCATTGTGCATGCCATGTTGTTGTTGCATTTGTTTGGAATAGGTGTTAGTCCAAACACGAGAAACGAGGGATGTTTCATACTTGAAGTGATGAAACGTGCCTCAATTCTCGATCGCCGATGCTCTTGATCACACATGATAGAGTTCTAGGCTTTATGTGTTTATGTGTGCATTCATTTCATATTGAATTGTGTAACTTCGCCTCTCGGCCATCATGCATCGAGATGCGTGATTGGTGGCCTAAGGGTTGAGAACCACACTCCATTGAGCTTATGAAATGATAGGGAGGGTGGTTGTGCACACATACCTTGCAAATACATTGCCATGACCTTTCTTGTTCTCTATTGCAGCAAACTAGAGGAATGCAGCAACAACTGGTCGGCCAGCCAGAAAAACTAGCTGGCTGACCACTTTTTCTGCCCTACAACAACAAAAAGTGGTCGGCAGGTGGTCTTCCACACCAATGATTGGTCGGCCAACCTCCCACAGGTCCCCAAGGTGAGTTAGAAGCTTTCTAGAGCTTGGTGCAAGTTTCTGAGAGCAGTTGCAAACAAAGGCAAATTGGGGCATCGCGACGGATTTCCGAATGAGGCGACTGGGCATGCATGCAATCTTCTCCCTCAGAGGACGTTGTTTTACTGCTTTACTTAGCTAATTTGCTTAGCTAGTTTATGCTTTGGGTTATGTACTTTAAGTAGTTAATGCGTTTAGCTGCTTAATTGTTTTATAATAGTTAGTTAACTAGGATTAGTTAATTAGCTTCGTTGTGATGTAATAATTAGTTTAATTAGCTTAGATTAGCTAGTTAGCTTCTTATTCGGACCCTCCGTCGAGAGGGCCAATTGTTGTAATAAATGTGCATGTGTGTGATGCATGTCTTCCAACTGCCATTTCTTTCCCCTTTTACTTAACCGCTTACGATGGTTAGTTTTAGGGCATCTTTCAATTAGTATACCTTATGCTCGCATGCATGCATCCATTCATCTGCATTACATGCACCGGGCTTGGCGCATCATACAAAATTGCATTGTATTTCAGTACACTTACCTGAATACGTGTTCAACATTATGTTATCAAGTTGCATTTCACATGACATTCTAGATAGCCGAGCCTATTTTAGTTGCATTTTTGCATGTGTTGCATTAGCCATCTTAACATGAACTACGATCATGCATAATTTCTAACTAGTTCTTTGTTTTGGCTCAGAATACACTGTGAGTGTTTACGCTTTAGCATACTGCATGTGTATTATTGACTGCCATGAAAGCATGTTTTCCATGAGGCTAATTGCTTATTTGATAATAACTGTCTGAATGCTTGTGGGTGAAGGTTAAATTACTTGAATTGGAACAATTCATTGAAATCCCTGATTTAGCCTACTTGCGAGTAGCAAACTTCAAATCATTTTCATAAATGAACGTGCAATGTTTTGTTCCAAATTAGGTGATCTAGTCTATACTTGTATGCTGTGCGCATCACATAGTAAAATTAGCTAATTAACCAGAATAAGAACACATGTGTTTTCAAAAACAAAATATCATGCTTAGTACAGGCTGATCTTTGATCGGGCGAGCGGGGGTGCTCATTGCATGACCTTCCCCTCTTGTACCCAAGTTCCCGAGCCGAGGAAACTTTGGTGATGACGGACACATGGCCTTAGGCACGAGTCAAGGTTTCCTAAATTCCCTGAAATAAAATATTTAGGTGGTGACTCTATACCTGGCAAAGCAGTCCATGTTTGGCACTTTTTTTTTATAAAAATCAGTTTTCCAAAACGATTTGCCGAATTTGGACTCTTTGGTGATTTATCGGTCTCACATTGCACATTGTGAGATTAGATTCAAAACCGTAACATTGAGTCCGAACTGTAGTAGCTAATGAACAAAACAGATATTGCGCCTTCGCGCCCAGAGCCGTGATGTTCGGGCGCATCTACAGAAAGAAGTTCCAATAGGACAATCGATGCCAAGTTGCTTTCGAGCATATGAAGTAATATCTACAGAACCCACCTGTGTTGTCACCGCCTGAGCCGGGGAAACCGTTGATTCTATATCTTTCAATGACTGAAACAACAATGGGCTGCATGCTTACACAGGAGTCTAAGGACAAAGTGAAGAAGGCTATCTACTACCTGAGCAAGAAAATACTGGATTACAAGACCCGCAACACTCCGCTAGAGAAGGCATGTCTTGCCTTCGCATGGGCTACCAGGAAGCTGAGGCACTACCTGTTAGCTCACTCTGTAATACTGGTTTCGAGATTAGATCCCATCAAATATCTCTTCGAGAAATCGGCGCTTACAGAGAGGCTAGCTCGTTGGTTGCTTCTACTTTCTGAATTTGATCTGAAGTACATGACGCGCAAGTCAGTGAAAGGGAGAGCGGTAGTGGAGTTCCTAGCCGACCATCTAGTTAAAGGGGATGAAACAGTTAAGTATCTGTTCCCAGACGAGGCCATTCTGCATGTCGAAGAAGAGACCTGGACGATGTACTTTGATGGAGCGTCAAACCAATATGGGTATGGGATAGAGGTGTTACTGATAGCACCCGACAATTCCCGCATACCCTTAGCATTCAAACTCTGGTTCAAAGTATCGAACGATGAGGCAGAATATAAGGCACGTATTGCTGGACTAGAAGCCACCCTGGAACTAAGGGCAAAATAGTTGGATGTCATCGAGGACTCGAACCTTGTTGTATCTTAAGCTAAAGGAGATTGGAAAGTTAAAGAAGAAAAGATGAGAATCTACCACCAGACCTTGGACGTTCTGATTCCTCGGTTTGAGAAATTGAATTTCACTCATCTGTTAGGAGAGAATAACAGGTTCGCTGATTCATTAGCAACTCTATCTTTTATGATAGACATCCCTTTTGGAGTCCGGATGCGTCCGATCATCATTGAATAGAAATTCGTGCCGGCCTACGAGCTGATTGCTGCCATAGATAAGGTACAAGATGAGAATACCTGGTATTACGACGTCTGGAACTTCTTGGAAAATGAAGTATATCCATCAAGGACAAATGCCAAAGAGAAGAGGGCAATTCGAAGAATGGCTGTTTAGTTCATCTTCTGTGGAGGTAAACTGTACAAGAGGGGTCATCTAGGGATGCACAAGCTATGTGTTGATGCTGAAGAGTCCAAGCGCCTAATGGAGGCCATCCATGGAGGAGAGTGCGGAGCGCACATAAGTAGGGTGATGCTAGCCCGAAAGATCCTTAGACAGGATTATTACTGGTCAACCATGGAAGAGGATTGTACTGGCTTTGTTCGACGATGCCACAAATGTCAGATCCATGCAAACCGCATGAACATTCCACCGTCGAAGCTTTACAACATGACTTTGCCATGGCCGTTTTCAGTCTGGGGGGTTGATATGATTGGGGTTGTCACTCCGAAGGGGTCCAACGGGCATGAGTACATTCTGGTAGTGATAGACTACTTCACCAAACGGGTTAAGGCCCAATCTTATGCGGTATTGAAGACATCGCATGTTGCTAAGTTCATTAGGAACAACATCATCTGTCGCTATGGTGTTCCGAATGATATTATTTTGGATAATGGTTTCCACTTCAAGAAATAGGTGATCGACTTGCTGGAGAAATACAACGTGGCTTTTCATAAGTCATCTACATATCAGCCGCAAACCAACGGAGCAGTTGAGGCCACCAACAAGAACATCAAGCTCATTCTACAGAAGATGGTGGAAACCTACAGAGACTGGCCGGATAAGCTGCCATTTGCTCTTTGGGGTTACCGGACTTCAATTCGAACTTCTACTGGGTTAACTCCGTATTCCTTGGTTTATGGGATGGAGGCTGTTCTGCCTATCGAAGTTGAGGCTCCGTCATTACAGGTATTGGCTGAGTGTCAAATAGCTGAGGTAGATTGGCAGCAAAGCAGGTTCGACGAACTCATGCTCTTTGACAAAAGAAGACTGAAAGCACTGTATCACGTCCAGGGTTATCAACGAAGAATTGCCAGGGCTTTCAACAAGAAAGTTAAGTCCAGGAATTTGAAAGAAGGGGATCTAGTGCTCAAAGACAACCGAGCTCCCATCCACAACCCTAGGGGCAAGTTCAGACCCAATTGGACTGGCCCTTACATCATCAAGTCTATTCGGTCGGGTGAAGCTGTCATTCTGATAGATTTAGATGGCCTAGAGTTCTCCCAGCCGATCAATATGGACAAGTTGAAGAAATACTATCCCTGAGTGGCTCGCTAGGCTAAAAACCCGAAAGGGCGACCTAGGCAAAAGTTAGAGTACATAAAATTTGAAATAATAAAAACTGTGCTCGCAAGGTTGAAAACTCGGAAAGGGCGGCCTTAGCAAAAGTTAGAGCGTAAAAGGAGAGTGTTAATACATGAGTGTACCTTAGACGAACTACTTAAGGCTTGATTCCCATCCTCGGGATATGTAGGCAACTTCATCCTAAAGTCCAACCATAAACACTTCCAAATCAACTTTGTCTATGTAATCTTGTTGGTCATCTTTGTCTATTTTGTATTCAAGAGCTCGGTTGTGATCTCCAGGGCAATGCTATTCAAACTAGGGGCAACTTTCCAGTTGCTGGATCCGGGGTTGTACATCTCAGTGATAGATCTTGAGTGTATCCAATTGTGATCCATATCGAAAATGGTTTTGAAAAGTTTTAATAAAAGTTGATTTTGCTCAAATTAATCTTTTTACAACTTAGACCATTTTTGGACCAAACAAAAAATTTTCAGTACCCACAACCTTCAATTACATTGATTTCAGTACAGAGTTCTCCTACTCTTGAATACAAATTGAAGTTGCATTTTATTACATTCATAAAGAAAACTTGAAAGTATTGATAAAGCAATAAATTCGGGGCACAGTCAGGTGTTCCTGCGTCCCCTTCCAAAGCTGGTCGAGGCCTCTGATGCCAAAGTAGGCCCAACATGCACCTCTTCATCAAGCCAAGCTACGCACTCATCAGAGAGGGTGCAACTGAAAGTGGGAGCGGAGACCAGAAGCTCTCTCGTCCTTTATGCTATGGCATACCAAGCTAGCTGTGTGCCTCGGACCGGAAATGCAGCAGGGTACTCTATCCCTTCTCCCGGCCAAGTCTGATCATGTCCGAACTGGCGCCAGAATCAGAATGGGAAATAAAGGACACAGTGTGTCAGGCCGATCAACTGAATCTCGGGCTGGCGAGTCATGCTGTAGCTCATCACCGGCAGATTGAGCCAAGGGCAACGCCAAGCAATGTGATCTGTGGATAAACTGCACATCCATTCGCACCACCATCCCTCATCAGGGGCATCGACTAGACGTCACCGAAAGAAATAGCCACGAGCTGAATATGCTGGCATAAGTCCACAACCTTCAACTTATCCGTCGACCATATCTAGGGAGGGATGAAAAATGAGAGATTAAAGAATAGAGAGGTGTACGTGGAGAGAAAAGTGAGGAAAGGGTTTTGAGAGGAGAAACCGAGCTTGAGGGCCAAGTGATGTGAGAAACATATGTGAGATAGGGTAGGAAACATTGCCTGCAGCAATAGTAGACTCCTTACGTATCTACTCGTCTCTCAGCAATAGAAAGCATCCAAACCCATCAATGTCTCAGCTAGCGTCATAGCAATACAGCTCTTGCCCTCTTTTAAGCCTTGGGCAACCTCAATCAAACGGATGCTAGATCCTCCGAAGCTTGGGGCAAACAAGAAATGAGACAACATGCATAAGCAAAGCACATGTCATTGAAAACCCTGCCAGTCATGATCGCCACGGTCACCGGTATCAGAAAAACGACGAATTAAGCTAGGGATGTCGAGTACTCTATCGCGAGTCAATGATCGAGTGACATGCAAAGTGGGCCCGCACATCCGTCCAAAGGCTTGGATGTGGCCAAAGCGGAATTAGGACAAGATTTCTTCATCGCATTCGGATTCTATTAAAACTTGGAAGTCTTCAAAAGTGGGGCACATCTCTTGTCCGCCAAAGCTAAAAACATGAGTTATCGGATTCCAACACCTTGCCGCGACATGAAAGAACGGAAAACGCAGCGGGGTGCGGCTCAGCGTGAATAGTGCATTTATGCCAAAGCCCTAGAAATTCAATTTTTCCGAGCCATCCAAGTTAGCAATCCAATTTGTGAGATTTTGGACAAGGAATGCCTCCATTTGGTGCAAAAGTGAGTTAGAATGAGGAAACCACGAGCCTGGAACCTTTATGGAGGATAAGACACTGTTTAGAGGATAGGTGGCCAAAATCTGGAGGTCCCCAGCATAATTAGTCGGCCAGCCACTTTTTCTGGTTGGCCAACCACTTTTTCTAGTCGACTGTAGATGCGCCCCGTGTGAGGACCTCAGTGCTACAGTTCGGACTCAATTTCTCACGGTTCTTAATCTGCACCAAAGAGTCCAAATCCGACAAATCGTTTTGATAAAACAAATTTTTAGAAAAGAAGTGCCAAACATGGACTGCTTTGCCAGATACAGAGTCGGCACCTAAATATTTTTTTTAATGGGGGAATTTAGGAAACCCTGACTCGTTTTCCTAAGGCCACGTGTCCGTCATCACCAAAGTTGCCTCGGCTCGGGAACTTAGGTACGATTGGGGAAGGTCAGCTATGAGTACCCCCTCTCACCTGATCCGAAGATCGGCCTCTACTAACCATGATATCTTGTTTTGAAAACATTATGCGTTCTTATTCCGGTTATTAGCCTAGATTTACTACGTGATGCGCACAGCAAACAAGTATAGACTGAATCGCCTGAATTGGAACAAAACATTTCACGTGTTTTTTTTTTTTTTTTTTAAAGTGGTTTGCTACTCGCAAGTAGGCTGAAAATGCAGATTTTGCCACCCCCAAGTGGGCTTTAGAAAAAAGATGGTTTTGCCACTATCTAGTGGGCTTAAAACTCACAGTTTAATGCCTTATTCCAATTCGGGTAATTCGACCTCCACCCACTGGCATTCAAGCAGTTATGACACATAAGCAGCTAGCCTCATGGTAATCATGCTATTATGGCAACACTCACACGCATGCGGTATGCTAAAGCGTAAAAGCTTACCTAGTACTCCAAGCCAAAACAGAAACTAGTAAGTAATCATATGCATGATCCTAGTTCATGTTAAGATGGCTAATGTAACATATGCAGGATGCAGCTAGAATAGGCTCGACTAATCTATGGATGGCATGTGAAATGCAACAACTAACACGTATTCAACTTGGAATTGAAATACAATGCAGTTAGCATGATGCGCCGAGCCCGGTGCATGCAATACTGATGAATGATGCACGCATGCATAGCAGAAGGTATGCTAATTTAAATATGTCCTAATACTAACCATCAAAGCAGGTAAGTAAAAGGGAGAAAGAAGTGGGGGTTGGAAGGCATGCACACACGCACCCACACTTATTACAAATACACCCTCACTCGGAGGGACCAAAAGAACAATACAGTCCGAATAATGAATCAACTATCCTAGCTAATTAATTATTACAGACCCTCTAATTAATTAACAAATTAATCACAAAAATAATTTAAATGTGAAGCTAAAGAGACTGTCGTAGCTCTGCCTCGGAATGCGCGAATGATGCATGCTTGACTCGCCCCGCTCGGAAACTCGCTGCCATAGCACTGTTGCCTCTGTTTACACTACCCTGCTCCTCTGAAAATTTGCACAAGTCCCAAGGATGCTTCTCTCAACACTGGGGAGCATCACTGACCAAATGGGAACACCACCGGCCAAAGGCAATGGTCATCGACCATTGGTTGAGCCACTGGCTAATTGTATTTGGTTGGTCGGCACTCCAAGTAGCCGGCCGGCTATTTCTTCCTGCAGAATCCTGCAGTTGACAGCAGCAGAGGGAAAGCAGTGTATGGCATGGAATTTTCAAGCAAATGTGAGCATGGCCACACTCCCTATCATGCAATGGACTCGAGGGAGCGTGGCCCTCGACCCTCGGGCCATCAATTATGCATTTTGATGCATGATGGCCTAAGAGGCCAAGTTTACCATTCAATGTAAAATGCATGCAACAAAAGAGATAAATGCCAACACCCTATCATATTGAGATCAAGGGCGTCGGCAACCGAGGATTGAGACGTGTTACGTCACTTGGAGTATAAACACTCTCAATCCTCATGTGTGGCTTGACACCCCAAACCAAGCAATGCAAGGCATGTATACAAACATGGCTCAAGAATGCAACATGAGGCTAAGATGCAAAACATGCCAAATGCAATGCAATATATTATGCAAGCATGCAATGTGCTAATCATGCAAGAGGCAATACAATGCAATTTAACATGTGATGCAAACATGGTACAATGCAAGCATGCAACGAGAGGCAACAAGTCAAACATACAACTATGTACAAGAATGGACTTAGACTGAAATGGGAAGCCTTAGCCACACCCTAAAACAGTGGCCAAAAGGGTCAAAAATGGCACAACTTATGCATGCAAGCATGCACACACCAAGTCCTATCATCTAAGCATGGAAGGGGACAACTCTAAGCGTACTTAAAGGCAATATGCTTGGACATTAAACACTCATGTTAAACTCTGAAAAGCATGCAAAAGATGACACCAAGACATACTAGGGAATGGATGCAAAATAGAAGGTATTCAATGCCACAAAAGAGAGCAAACATGGCACCTACCCCAAGCAAACATGGCATCAACTCAGCAACCCAAAACAAAGTTTTTATGCATCAAAATATGCCCCCAAAACCCACTGATATGGCAGCCCCAAAGACTTAAATACATAAGCATGCACAATGCTCATTTCAAGGCACAAAAGGACACCTATTCAAGGCATGAAAAGGGTGATGGATGCAAGCATAGGAACATGGATTAAGGACTGAAATGGCATGTGAAATGACTCCAAATCATTGAAACAACCCAACTAAAACATGCTCATGACTCACACCCTCAAGGCCCACAAGCCAAAATACAAAGGGGCTATACCAAACATGGCAAATATGATCAAAACAATGCCTAACAGACCTCAAGCATGATGAAACATGACCAAAAGCTTCACAAAGCTAGGAAAAAAAATGCAAGCGTGATGGCCTAATGGCAAGATGCATTTCTAGGCAAATAGAGGAGTACAAAGCAAGTGTATTATGCATGCAAAGGACCATTAATCCGACCAAAAGCAGAGATGTAATATGACCAAATGACCCCCAAAAACCTCTAAAATGGAGCCAAAAACACCTAAGCATGCATGCTACCTTTATGAGCCAAAAATACAAACAAAAGAGGGACAAAGGGAGAGGGGTGTCCCTCCCCTATGAAAGACTTCAAAATCTCTTCTTCACCACTGAAAATCCGCTGGATTTCAGTGGTGAGAATGCCAACACACAAAAGTCTCCAAAGCTTAACAAAGAGAGCACAAAAAGGGCCAAACAAGGCCTAAGAAGGGGAGGTCGACCCCCAACACCAAAATGACCTCAATGAAACATCTTAAGCATGCAAATACAAGACTTTTTTTAGTTATACACAAACTCTAAAATAGAATGCAAGATAGGTTAAAGACTAGTGCAAGATTAGGGAATATAAAGCAAAAGTGTTACCCATGAAGATCCCTTGAAGAACAACAAGGTCAGTCACCTTCTTCTGATCAAAATCGACCCAAAACTTCAAGAACAAACTCTCAAGACCTCCCAAGTCGAAGTATGGTGTAATGGTGTGTGTCTTAGTGCAAAACTACGAATAAAACACACTTTTAGGCTCTTAAACACACACAAATGAAGAGATAGAGGGAGATATAGAGAGAGAAGGTGTATATATCAGAATATATATGTATTTTGCTCTAGTTTTTCTCAACCCCATCAAAGGAGAAGAGGGGTCTCTTATATAGACAATGCAAAGACTAAGCTTCCAAGGGAAGCTATTCAAAAAGGGTCAAGGCTTCCAAGGGAAGCTAAGCTAAGGGTGCAAGCTTCTTGAGGAAGCTATGACAAAGGGTCAAGCTTCCTCAAGAAGCTTGAGCAGAGGGTGCAATCTTCTCTAGGAAGCTTGGACCAAAAGGGTGCAAAGGTTCAAAATAGCCACACCCGTGCATGGGGGGCAGGGTTCGTGCATTCCAACTGGCACAGCTGGCATGTATTATGCCTAAAAAAGGCAAAAAGGTGGTATCGACCAGAAAAGGAGGCCATCGGCCAAACAGATGGTCGGCCGACCACACCAAATGCCGACCGGCCAGTGGTATATTTCACCAATGGCCAGTAGCAAGAAGACACGGCCGGTGGCCTCAAGCTAGGGCTGGTGGGTGTCAGGGGTAGCTAACAAGCTACTCTCTACCCTCAGAAGCAAAAACACAAGTGTTTGGTGCAAAATTAAACACAAAATAGTCGAGTTGAGAGATCCTGAGGCAAGGCACGTAGCCGTGACCTCCGGGAACTCAAAACGAACACGAACATGGGTGATCACCGAGTGTTCAAGCGGTGACGTCCAAGTCTTGAGGACGGTCAAAAATGGGATGTCTACATCGACCAGCTACATTTTCTGGTCTGTAGACCAAAAAAGTGGTCGGCAAGCCCTCTTGGTGGTCGGCCATGAGCAAAAATGTGGTCTGCAGCTGTTTCTTGTCTCCATAAGAAAGTCCCTAGCCTTCCTATGTGCTGAGAGTGCTGAAGGTCTAATTTTACCTCTGTTTCGGATGTGTTCTATCGCGTTATTTGTCCAACATACATTTGCTTATCGAGTTGTTATTCTTTGATTATCGAGTTGTTGCTCTTTCGTTATTGAGTTGTTGCAATTTGTTTATCGAGTTGTTACTCATTTGCTTATTGAGTTGTTATAATTCGTTTAACAAATTGTTTTTTTTTTAAGTTGTTTAGTTTGTTACGTTGGTTCACTACCTGACTTGGCAATACACGATGTCCAATTTCCACTCAATCTCATTTTTGTGCAAAATGATGCGATGCGATGCTTAGAATACAAATACAACATTTTTTTGAACAAAAAGTTGTTTTCATTCGATCATTGTTTCTTTTTACAACAAGGTACAAGTTTTAAGGAAAATAAAACTTCCTAACGTTGTACAATGTGCTACAACTACTAGTAAAAAGAAAATAAAGAAAAACATCGGTATCGGTGCTATCGGGCTCAAGATTGAGAGGCCCTCTTCACCCTCTTCGGCTGAGCAGCCTCTACACCACCGCCACCAGCACCACCATCTGAATCGGAGCCGCCACCCTCGGAATCCTCCTTGGCATCACCTCCGCTCTCAGAACCAAAATCGGTGTCATCATCTCTGCTCGCAGATGTCTCTGACTGAGGGTGTGCTGACTCCTCCTCTTTAGACTCGTCGTCATGTTTGGCAGGCGCTCTATGTCTCCCTCGGCCGTATGTCGGGATCCCTCTCCCAGCTGCTCGAGGAGGCCTGGATGGCCCAAGCTGTAGCAGTGTGACCTGAAAAGGGTAGTTTGAATACATCAGCTAGAGTATGTATATCGGATATCAGATGCAAGAATGGTACATAGAGTGTGTGCATGCAGATATAGTATGTGAATTTGATGTGTCGAATGTGCTCTACACATGCAGTGAATCAATATAGTGAAATGTTCAGTTTCAATATGTCATCAGAACTATGATAAATGCAAGGAAATTGAAAAGTACCGGAATGCCAGAGGCGTTGTAGACCGCCTGGAGAACTCCCGAGCAAATCTCGTTTCGTTCTCTAGCTACTACAGTTCGGACTCAATGTCACGGTTCTGAATCTAATCTCACAAAGTGCGATGCAAGACCGATAAATCACCAAAGAGTCCAAATCCAGCAAATCGTTTTGGAAAACTGATTTTTAAGAAAGAAGTGCCAAACATGGACTCTTTTGCCAGATACAGAGTTGCCACCTAAATATTTTATTTTGAGAGAATTTAGGAAACCTTGACTCGTGCCTAAGGCCACGTGTCCATCATCACCAAAGTTGTCTCGGCTCAGGAACTTGGGTACAAGAGGGGAAGGTCATGCAATGAGCACCCCCGCTCGCCCGATCAAAGATCGGCCTGTACTAAGCATGATATCTTGTTTTTGAAAACACATGCGTTCTTATTCTGGTTAATTAGCTAGAATTACTATGTGATGCGCACAACACACAAGTATAGACTAGATCGCCTAATTTTGAACAAAGCATCGCATATCCGTTTGTCTGGAAATGGTTTGAAGTTTGCTACTCACAAGTAGGCTAAAACACGGATTTCAATGAATCGTTCTAATTCAATTAATCCAACCTTCACCCACAGGCATTCAGGCAGTTATATCACATAAGCAATTAGCCTCATGGCAAGCATGCTATCATCTTAACACTCACACACATGTAAGATGCTAAAGCATAAACACTCACAGTGTACTCTGAGCCAAAACAAAGAACTAGTTAGTAATCAATGCATGATCCTAATTCATGTCAAGATAGGTAATGCAACACAGGCAAAATGCAACTAGAATAGGCTCGGCTATTCTAAGATGGCATATGAGATGCGACAATTCGACACATGTATTCAAGTAGGGATTGAAATACAATGCAGTTAGTATGATGCGCCAAGCCTGGTGCATGCAATACAGATGAATGGATGCAAACATGCGAGCATAAGGATGCTAAATGAAATATGCCCTAAAACTAACCATCGTAAGCGGATAAGTAAAAGGGAGACATGCATCACAAACACGCACGCTTATTACACAATTGGCCCTCTCGACGAAGGGTCTGAAAGAATAATACAAACCAACTAATTAACTAACTAACAAGCTAATTAATTATTACACAACCAAAATGAATAACTAGCTACAACTAATTATTACAACACTTAAATAATTAACAAATTAATTAAGCTACGAAAAATAGTAAAGAGGCCTCGAGAAGAGGGACAAATGCATGCTCGGTCAGCTTCGCTCGAAAATCCGTTGCCATGCCTCATGTTGCCTCTGTTTGCACTGCTCTGTACCTCTGCAAAGTGTGAAAATTCCCAACACACTTCTGATTCACCCCACGAGCACTGTGGGAGGCCATCGGCCAAAAATCGTGGTCATCGACTAAGATAAACATGTCATCCACCAAATATGAAGCCATCGGCCAAACACTTGTAGCCGATCGGCACTGAAGATAGCCGATCGGCCATCTATTCCTGCAGACTGCTCCTTTTGCTGCAGTAGAGGACAAAGAGAGTATGGCAATGCATTTACAAGACAATGTTTGCAACTACACCCCTTATCACGTTTAAGACTCAAAGGAGTGTAGTTCTTGACCCTTGGACCATCAATCGCTCATTTCAATGCATGATGGCCAAAAGAGTCAAGTGTGCAATTCAATATCAAATGAAATGTACAAAACACATAAGGGACCTTAACCTCTATCATGTGTGATCAAGAGGCAAGGCAATGCACACACAATGCTATACAAACTAAGCATGCAAACAACTCAAGCATGCAACAAGTATGCAACAATATTGTGCAATGAAAATAATATGCAATAGGTATACAACCTAAACATGTAAAGATGCATAGCATAGATATGTGACAACAATACCAACAACAAGCATGTGACAACATGTAATCTAACAAGTATGCAAGATGGATGAACATGAAACAACATGTCAATTAGCAAGCATGTGACAACATGCAATATGACAAGCATGCAACAAGCATGTAAGCATGATGTAAAGTAGCAACTTCGAACAACATGGTAAATGGACTTAAACTAAAGATGGACAAACCTCAGCCATGCCCAAAATCAGTGGCCAAAGTTATGAATTGGAAGCATGAAAATGCAAAACAAACATGCACATGTAAATGGTCCAACACCTAGGCATAGGAGGGCAACTTTCAAGAGCACTTAAAAGGGGACAAATATGGACAGGGGACAAATATGGACATGTGACAAACATTGTAAGCTCTGAAATCATGCATGGAAAGGTGTCAAACCAACTAAACAAACCACGCAAAGCATACAAGAAAGTCCAAAGCTTAAGGCTAGCCAAGGGACTCAAACCATGGCCACAAGAATCAAGCCCCAAAGGGCCAAGGGCATCCAAAACAGTCCCAAGGCAGGTCAAGACAAGACCAAAAACATGCTCGAAAATAGCCAACACAAGCTAGAATGCAACTCCAAAAGGCATGAGGCATGCAAGGCTACAAAGGGGTGTTACACTACACCTATCAAAACCAAACATGGCATGAATTATCCAATGAAAAATAGAGTTATGGCATATCAAAATAAGCCCAAAAACCCACTTAGATGGCAGCCCAAAAACCCACTTAGATGGCAACCCAAAGACCTGAGCATGGAGGCATACACAATGGTCCATTCATGAGGCATAAGACATCAACTCTTTAAAGCATTAAAGGAGTGATAAGTGCAAGTATATGAGCATGAAACATGGACTGAAATAACATTTCAAATGATATGCCAAATCATGATAATAATCCAAATAAAGCATGCTAGTGACTTGGACACTCAAAGCTAACAAGCTAGAATGCCTTATGGCTATACAAAGCGTGGCATATGTGATCAAAACAACACAAAATAGAGCTCAAGCATGGTAAAATAAGGCTACAAACTTCTTTGAGTTGAGCCAAAACATGCAAGAATGGTAGTCTAAACGCAAGATGCATGTTAAGGCAAATGAGAGGAATGCAAGACAAGTACATGAAGCATGTAAGAGCCAACTAAACCCAACCAAAATAGAGTCATGGCATGCTAAAAGAACACCAAAAACCCACTGAAATGGAGTCAACATAAGCTAGAAAGACATGCTCAAACATGAAGCATATAAGACTAGTTTGTGTGATTTACACTACAAGTGTATTAGGCATGCATGGAGTGACAAAACCAAGCAAAAATAGTGTTGTATCATGAAAAAACAAAGCTTGATACATACTGAAATGAATCTAAAACAAGCTAAGCTAACATGCTACCAATATAAGCCACTCATGCAAGCATACAAAACAACAAGGAGAGGGTCATCCCCTCTCCTATTTAGGACTCCAAAACCACCTTTCCACCGCTGAAAATCCTTTGGATTTCAGTGGCAGAAAGGTCATGGAAAACCTAAAACAAGGCCTAACAAGGCCTTGGAGGGAGGAGATGACCCCCAACCAAAAAGTGACCTTAACCAAAGATTTAAAGCATGTAAAAACAGAACTTTTATCAGTTAAGATTTAAGCTTAAAACAATAAGCAAGTAGATCTAAAAGCTAAAACAAGAATCGGGGTTTAAAAACAAGGAACTCAGCCTTGAAGACCACCTTCAAGAATACTGCTCCAGCAGCCTTCTCTGATCAAAACCAGCCCAAGAACACTAAAATCAACCTCAAGGGACCTTAGCTCCAAGAGGATGGTGTTCTAGTGTGTGTTTGTATACAATAGTAAGACAAAATGACACTTTTAAGCACAAAATAAGAACAAACATGAAGTTATAGATACAAAACTATATGTATCACTCAACCCTAAATTTTCTGAACCTCTGGAAAGGGAAGAGGAGCTCCCCCATTATAGAAGTTCAATTCCTAAGATTGTTGAGCAAGCTAAGCAATTGAATCAAATCCCTCCATACACTATGTGAATTATGCATGCCAATTATGACAGCTGGCATAAAATATCTACATAAAGCAGATGAACAGGGCTCGGCCAGAAAATATGGCCGATCGACCAACATAAGTGCCAATCGACCAAAAAAAGTGCCAATCGGCCAACACTTCTGGCTGATGGCAAGAAAACAAGGCCGATGGCTTCATGCCTTGGCCGATAGGTTGAGGGGATGGCCAAAAAGCCACCCTCTTCCCTCAGAAGCAAAAACACAAGTTCTTGGTCCATAACCAAGCACAAAAAAGACAAGTTGAGAGATCTTGAGGCCAGGATGATCATCGAGTGTTCAAACGATGACGTCCAAGTCTTGAGGACGGTCAAAAATGGGGTGTCTATAGGCGTACAACAGCGTCTCCCTCCGCAAGACCATTCTCTTGAGTGAGGCCACCACCTGGAGCAACCCCTCAGTATATCCTCTGGGAGGCTGCAGATGCAAGTTCAAGTCATCAATGAATGAATGAAGGTCTAATTATTTGAATGATAAATGAAAACTATGGAGCATACCGGTGGTGAGTTAGGGTCACTGACATATCGATGATCAGGCAATGAAGACTCCAGTGGAATCTGGTAAGGCATCCCATACCGCTAACCTATTAGCTCGGTCGGAAGATCTGGCCATCCAGCACACTGCCTAGTGGGGGGCATCCCCCTACTCCTACCTCTCAAAGTGCTGGCCCTGCTAGTCGAAGGAATGTCTGCAGCTCGGGCGTGGCTCGATGACGGCATATCAGCAGCTCTCCTCGTGGAGGTCCGGACACCTGTAAGTGGGGGCATCAGGTATGTATGGAGGTATGTCGTGTACTCCCCATGCTCCAGGAAAAGAACTGCATCAGCACCCTGCATGAGATCGTCAACCTCCTGGGGAGTAAGACTCTCTGTGGATCGCATATCTAGTGGAGGCGGTGAAGGGATATCCTGAGCGGCATTACCCATCGTTTGGCGGATGAAGCGCTTCCCCAGAAACCAGGCTCTGCCCACTGGTCCCTCAAACAAAATCCTGTATCGGGAGGCACCCCATGCCCCAGCGAACTGGAACCGAGAATACTCTGGCATGACTATCCAAGGCTACCGGGTGATCTGCGGATAACAAATGCATGAATTGATTAGTTGTCATAAATATGCAAGATGAATCAAAGCTGAAAGCGTGAAGAATTGAGAGTTCTGGATTACCTCCGTCGCCTGTACGGTGTCAAAATACTGTTGGAGATATGGCAATGTCTCCCGGGGCTTGAGCTAGCACCGGCCCTCAAATCTACTCGAGTATGGCACATCGAGCGGTGCCTCAACCTCTGGATCAAGGGCGAGTGTCAGGAAGTAGGCGCAAACCCACAGTTGTGAAAGGCAAGACAGTGGTAATGAGAATTCAGAATGTATAGAAAATACAAAATGCTGAATGCAGAATGAGAATATAGAATGTATAGAAAATACAGAATGCCGAGTGCAGAATGCGAATACAGAATGTATACAAAATGCAGAATGCCGAGTGTAGAATGTAAATACAAAATATACAGAAAATAAAAAATGCTGAGTGCAGAATGTAGAGTATAGAATATAATGTGTGCAATGTGTGAAGTGTGCAGTGTGCAGATAATGAAAAGTAGAAATGTAAATCAAGAGGGAAGAATGTACCTTCCAGGCTCTCCAGTAGCCACCTACTATGCCCCCGCGCTCGCGGGAGGTCGCGCTCATGTAACAGTAGAGGGTAGCAAGGCTAGCGCCGCCCCAATCAAAGTTTCGGACCTGTGATAGGTCTACCAGAGCACTAAGAAGATAAAGCCCGACCGTGTTCCCCCTGTCAGAGAATAGTGTGGTCCCAAGAAGCAACATCAGAAATCCCCGGGCATACTGCTCTACGGCCTCAACAATATGGCACATAGTCCCCCTGTACTGCTCCGTAAACCAGGTGTACCTGACCATGTATGGTGATCTGCAGGCCGGCGGATGGGCTCTGAGCAGATAAGTCCAAGCTGCCTCCCACTCGCCCGTGTCAAAATCGTATGGATTCGGCCGGCCTCCCACGTCGAGGCCCGTCAGCATCAAAAAGTCGTACGGGGTCATCATCATGTCCCCGATAGCAGAGAAATGAAAGGAGTTGGTGGTGTCCCACCATCTCTTTATAAGTGCACCCATAAGGGTCCTGCTCGCCTGAAGACGCAACAACCCCGTACAAAATGGGCCAAACCCTACCTCATAAATGATATGTCAAATAGCATCTGGGAGCTCCATATACCACTCCCTCGCGATGATCGATCCGTACACCCGGGTGAAACAGGAAGATACCTGTGTTCAGAATGAACAGAAGTATTCACTTTCAGAACTAACAGAGTGTTGTATTACGAGCTGTATGCCCAAATGAGCAGAATACTGTGTTGTGAACTGTGTGCCCAATGAACAAAGTGTTGTGTTGTCAGCTGTGTGCCCAAATGAATAGAATACTGTGTTGTGAGCTGTGTGCCCAACGAACAGAATGTTGTGTTGTGAGCTGTGTGCCAAATGAATAGAATACTGTGTTGAAAGCTGCGTGCCAAACTAACAGAGTGTTGTGTTGTGAGCTGTGTGCCCAAATGAACAGAATACTGTGTTATGAGCTATGTGCCCAATGAACAGAATGTTGTGTTGTGAGCTGTGTGCCAAATGAACAGAATACTGTGTTGAAAGCTGCGTACCAAACTAACAGAGTGTTATGTTGTGAGCTGTGTGCCCAAATGAACAGAATACTATGTTGTGAGCTGTGTGCCCAATGAACAGAGTGTTGTGTTGTGAGCTGTGTGCCCAAATGAATAGAATACTGTGTTGTGAGCTGCGTGCCAAATTAACAGAGTGTTGTGTATGAGCTATGTGCCAAATGAATAGAATGTTGTGTTGTGAACTGTGTGCCAAGTGAGCAGAGTGTTATGTATGAGCTGTGTGCCAAATGAATCGGATGCTGTGTTGTGAGTTGTGTTCAAGACGAGCAGATATAATACATAGCGAAAGCATGAAATGTGCAAGAAATGCAAAATACATCGCAGAAAATGTAAAAATGAAGTACGCACCTCACGCGCATGATGAGATAAGTGGGACTCCAGCTCCCGTACTAGCAAGTCTGCGGGTGCTCATCGCGCGAAGTCTGTGAAATGATGAAAGGTGCTTGGGGGTAGGATGTGCTCCTGAGGGTGGTACCTCTCCGGATCAAAAGGCTGAACCCTCAGTGGCAATGGTATGACATCAACCTCGTCCTTTGCTCTCGAGGAACCCCTGCCATGTGGCGCGTGGTCAGCCATCTGCAAAGAAAGTGAAAAATGAGCAAAAATGAGCGAAATGAGCTGAAATTGCAAAAAGTCAACAAAAGTCAACTATCGGGAAGAGAAAAGTCAAAGAAAGTCAAAGCCAGGGAAAAGGTGCTAAACTTCGAGAGAAACATACCTCAAGTGTTGAAAATAGAGAAAAAAAGCTCTGAAAACAAATTCTGATCGGTTCAAAACGAAGAGAATTAAAAGTTTTTCGCGAATCAACTTCGCAGGGGCGTTGGAATACGTGTATAAGGTATGGATCTGAGAGAGAAAAGTGCCTAGGAGCAAAGAGAAGTGTATTTCAGCCTTGGAGGTGTGATGAAAAGTGATTTGGAGTTGTATACTTAAAGGGTCGAACCTTAAAAGACCAAGTTGTCCCTGTTTTGTTAAACTGGTTGGCCAACCAGTTTTGCTAGTCGGCCAACCACTTAAGTGGTCTTCAACTGGTCGGCAAGCTATCTAGGTGGTCGGTAGCACTCTTGGGTGGTCTCCAGGGTCCCATTGTCCTCCCTGTGTGTTTTGGTGCTGATTGGAGTCCTCAGCACTTGAGAAAGTGCAAGAAAAGTATACTTTTTGGCTCAAATTATCCCTGCGAGAACTTCAATTCAAGTCTTCGATGCACGACTCATCGTCACTCGTCAAGAGCAAGTTGTATCCTTTTTTAGTACGGTGTGACCCCTTCGAGAGGTAAATCGGAGGTTCCGATTGAATCGGTCTCATTAAGGCTTGTGTTTCCTTATTCCGCATTTTGCTTCAAACATACTATTAAAGTTACACTTTTCTCGCATTGTTATACACGTTTTTCTGGCATTGTTATGCACATTTCTACTTGCATTGTTATGCACCTCTTTACTTACATAGTCACGCACGTTACTTGCATTGTTATGCACCTCTTTACTTGCGTTGTCATGCACGTTCTACTTGCCCTGTCACGCACGCTACTTGCGATGTCACGCAAGTTCTACTTGCATTGTTATGCACTTTCCAGTTGCATTGTTATGCACCTCTTTACTTGCGTTGTCACGCATGTTCCACTTGTATTGTTATGTACGTTTCACTTGCATTGCTATGCACTTTTCACTTGCATTGCTATGCACCTTTCCATCGGCATCATATGTTTACGTGTTTATCTTGTATTGAAATGGTATCTTGACATAGCGTTGATCATGTGTTCCTGTTATATTGTACTTGTCAAAATCTCTCTTTTGTGCAGGCACGATATTGTATGTGCGGTTCATTCAAGAGAAGTTTCGGTTCAATTTGACTGCTATCTATCACTCATGTTCGCGTTTGACACGCATTTGGATGATTGCACTTTCTTGCATAGTCTTTCTCCTTTTGCGTTTGACACGCTGGGAGGTGTTTCGTTTGAAACTCCGGGTGTTCACGGTAGTTGCCTTTAGCCTTCTCCGTGTGAGACGCAGTGAGAATTGTATAATTTTCTTACATCCTTTCTGCATGAGATGTAGTTTGGTTCTTGTTTACTTGCTTGCGTAGCATTCATTTAAAATGTTTTATTTATTTTGCATAATTGCTTCATCACAGCTCTCTTTGCATGATCATAAGTTATGTTCAACCTTGTGCATGTCATTTGCATCTTGCCTCTGCCTACGGACGCATCTCTTTATTATCTTGCCTGTTTGTCTAAGTCTTCGACCTTGTCAAAAATGGGTCGTCTCTAGGCTTTGACATTCACTCCTATCACTTCTTGACTTCCGATTTTTGTCAAAGAGGGGCAACTGTAGACACCCCATTTTTGACCGACCTTAAGACTCAGATGTCGTTGTTTGAGCGCTCAATGATTGTGCATGTTTGTGCCCGTTTCGAGTTTTCGGGGTTTTCGGTTAAGTGTCTTGCCTCCAGGCCTCTGAACTCTTTGTGTTTTGGCTTGGTTTGTAGACCATGCCTTGTTTTCCCTTGCCTAGAGGGGGAGAGAGGTCTGTAGACCACTTTTCCCTCTTGTAGGCTAGTTTTCGATTTCTGGAACCTTCGGCCACGCGCCTTGTCTCGGGACTGCTTATCGTTCTCCTTTTGGCCTGGTTTTCGAACCATGCCTTGTTGCCTTGGTCTAGAGGGACACAGAGGTCTTGGAGACCACTTTTTGTGGTTGTAGACCACTTTTCCCTCGTAGACCACTTTTGGTGCCCGTAGACTAGTTTTCGAGGCTTCCGGCTATGCGCCTCGACCCCTGGACTCTTGTCTTGCATCCTTTTTGGTTTGTTTTTGGCATAAACCTTGTTTTCCTTGCTTGGAGGGTGGAATAAGGGTTGGAGACCAGTTTCTCTCCCTGAAAACCACTTTTCTTCCCTGCCAGCCGGTTTTCTGGTCGGCCAACTGGTCTTGGTGGCCTTTAGACCACCAAAAGTGGTCAGCAGCCATGCCACCACTTTGCTTTCTTGGTGCAAACCACCTCTCCTCCCCTGCCGACCACTTGGTCTTCTTGCAGACCACTTTAAGTGGTCGGCTGACCAGTGCATGTAGCTGGCCGACTACTTCAAGTGGTCGATAGCTTTCCTGCAGTTTCCTGCAGATATTTTGGTGCTAGCTGTGACAGCTGGTGAGCACAGAAACCATCCTCCATACACGTGTATGGAGGGATTGCATCTAGCTTCAAGCTTGTTTAACAAGATTGAGGCTTGCTTTTCTATAAAAGAAAGGCCCTCTCTCCCTTCTCCAGGTTCGGAAAAAAGTGCTTTGAGCTATACATATCATCTATCTCTATATTTCTTCCTTTCTCTCATGTTTTGTGCTTAAAAGTCCATTTTCTTCTTACTTTTGCACACAAACACATAGTGAAACACCATACTCTTGGAGCTGAGGCACTTAGAAAATGGTTTTGGTGTTCTTGGATTGGTTTTAGCTCAAAAGGGATGCTGGAGTTGCAGCCTTGAAGTTGTTCTACAAGGGTAAGTTTTTAACCCCTTAAACCTTGGTTTTTGTTTAAGCTTTTGGCCCTATTTTCATGCTGATTTAGGCCTAACTTTAAACTACAAAAATTTCTGATTTCAAGTGTTTAAGATGTTGGTTTGATACCTCTTTGGTGTTGGGGGTGGTTTACCCCCTTCTTGTGACTTGTTTGGCTTTGTTTTGTACCATCCTTTTAAGCTATTGGGACCACCTCTTTTTGACCTTCTCACCACTAAAACTCATAGGAATTTCAGTGGTGGAAAGGGTGTTTTGTGGTCCCAAATAAGAGAGGGACATCCCCTTTCCTTGTATCTTGGTTGCTTACCTTGTTAGCCTCATGTTTGAGCATGTTTATCTAGTATATGTTGGCCCCGTCTCAGCATAATTTTGGCCTTATTTCAGTGTGGCATACCTCTGTTTTGGCTTGGTAGAGTCACCCTTTGCATGCTATTTACACTTGTAGTGTAATCCTCACAAACTAGCCTTATATGCTTATATTGATAGCTCACCTTTCTAGCATGTTTTGGTCCTATCTCAGCAAGTTTTTGGTGTTTTTTTAGCATACCTTAACTCTTTTTTAGGTTGGTTTGATAGCATCTTGCATGCTTCTTGCACTTGTAGTGCATTTCCATTCACTAGCCTAACATGCATCATGCTTTTGACCATCATTCTAGCATGCTTTTGGCTCTACTCAAAGAAGCTTTTGTTCATGGTTTGGCATGCTCTAGGTCTGATTTAAGTGTTTTGGGTCATGCATGCCTTGCTTTGTATAGCCATATTGCATTCTAGCTCACTAGCTCTATGTATTGAGTCCACTAGCATCCATTGCTTGGGCTATTTGCATGATTTGGCATCATTTGTTATGTGATTTCAGAGCATGTTTCATTGCCGTGCCCTCACATATTTCACTCATTCTATGCTTTGGAGGGTTTATGCCTTAAACTTTAAACATGAGCCATTGTGTATGCCATCTTGCCTAAGCTTTTGGGTTGCCATATCAATATGTTTTGGGTGTTATTTTGTCATGATATAACTCTGATTTTTGTTGGTGAAGCCATCTCATGCTTGGTTTTGGTAAGTGTAGTGTAATCCTCCTTATTGGCCTTGCATATTCTATGCTTCATGCCCTTCATGCTAGCTTGTTTTTGGCTTTGCTCCATGCATGTTTTAGCATCATTTTGGCATTCTCTAGGATTGTTTTGGGTTGCCTTGATCATATGGTTCATGCATTGCATAGATATAATGCAATTGGCCTTGCTAGCCTTGAGTTTTGAGCACCATAGCATGCTTTATTTATGATACGTGCATGATTTGGTATCTTTTAACATGTTATTTCAGAGCATATAGCATTGCCATGTTCCCATTTCTTTCACCCTTTGAGTGCCTTTAAGACTCATGCATTGTTGCCTAGCTTGTATGCATGCATGCCTACACTTTCAAGCTCCCATCTTAGCATGTCTTGGTCTTTGTTTTGATCTATTTGAGCTTTGTTTGTGGCTAGTTCATTCATTTGTGCCATGCATTGCATGCCTTTTGTGTAGTCCCTTTTGGTAGCCTTGTGTTTAAGGGCTCTTGCATGCCATACTTGTGTTGTTTGAGTGATCTGGCACCATTTCATACATGATTTCAGAGCTTATAGTGTTGTCACACTTCCATGTTTTTCACTCTTTAAGTGCTCTCGAGAGTCACATCTTAATGCCTTAATTCTTGAGCCAATTGGCATGCATGCTTGTATATGCTTTTGGACTTCATTTTCAGCATGTTTTGGCTATTGTCTTGGCATGCATGAAGCTTGTTTGAAATTGGTTTGGTCCATTGAGTGTTGTATTACATAGTCCTTACCATGTCCATTATGTTTTCATGCTTGTTGCATTGCATTATGTTTGCATACATTGCATTGAGTTTGCATGCCATTAGATTTGATAAGTTGATCATGCATGCATTGCATTGTGTTTGGGTAGGGTGTTAGTCCAAACACAAGAAACGAGGGACGTTTCATACTTGAAGTGATGAAACGTGCCTCATTTCTCGATCGCCAACCCTCTTGATCATGTATGATAGAGGTTAAGGCCCTTAAGTGTTATTTGTGCATTCATTTACATTGAATTGTGCAATCTTGGCTTCTCAGCCATCGTGCATTGCGATGCTCGGTTGGTGGCCCGAGAGTCGAGAACCGCACTCTCTTGAGCTCATGAAATGATAGGGAGGGTGGTTGTGCATACATATCTTGCAAATACATTGTCGTGCCCCTTCTTGTTCTCTGTTGCAGTAAACTAGAAGTGTGCAGAATTTTCTAGTCAGCAGACCAGTAAAAGTGGCTGGCCGACCACTTTTTCTGGTCTGCAACAAAGGTAAGTGGTCGGCAGGTGGTTGGCAACACCAATAAGTGGTCTACAATGCTTCTGGAGGTGACCATGATAGAGTAAAAGCTATCTAGAGCTTTGTACAGTGTTCTGAGAACAAATGCAAACAGAGGCAAGTTGGGGCATCGCAATGGATTTCCGAATGAGGCGACCAAGCATGCATGAACTTCTCGCTCTGAGGACATCTCTTTACTGCTTTACTTAGCTTCTTTGCTTAGCTAGTTAGCTATTTGGTTTTGTACTTAATTAGTCAATGCACTTAGCCATTCATTTGTGTTGTAATACCTAATTAGTTAACTAGGATTAGATAATTAGTTTACTTGTAATAATTAGTTTAATTAGCTTAAATTAGCTAGTTAGCTTATTATTCGAACCCTTCATTGAGGGGGCACAACTGTTGTAATAAGCGTGCGTGTGTGTGATGCATGTCTTCCAACCCCCATTTCTTTCTCCCTTTTACTTACCTGCTTTCGATGGTTAGTTTTAGGACATGCTTCAATTAGCATCCTTATGCTAGCATGTTTGCATTCATTTATTCGTTTTGCATGCACTGGGCTCGGCGCATCATTCAAACTGCATTGTATTTCAATTCCTATTTGAATACATGTATCAAATTATTGCATTCACATGACATCTTAGAATAGCCGAGCCTATCTTAGTTGCATTATTGCATGTGTTGCATTAGGCATCATTGCCATAGCTAGGATCATGCATTAATTACTAACTAGCTTCTGTTTTGGCACGGAGTACTAGGTAAGCTTTACACTTTAGCATCTTTGCATGAGTGTAAGTGACTGTCATGATAGCATGCTTGCCATGAGGCTATTTGCTTAAATGTTAAATTGCATGAATGCCTATGGGTGGAGGTTGGATTGCTTGAATTGGAACAACTCATCAAAGTGTGAGTTTTAAGCCCACTTGAGAGTGGCAAAATCATGTTTTCCTAAGCCCACTTGAGGGTGGCAAATCCGCGTCTTAGCCTACTTGCGAGTAGTAACTTCAAACCATTTTCGAAAAACAAACTTGAGATGTTTTGTTCCAATTTAGGTGATCTAGTCTATACTTGTTTGCTGTGCGCACCACGTAGTAAGATTAGCTAATTAACCGAAATAAGAGCACATGTGTTTTCAAAAACAACATATCATGTTAGTAAAGGCCGATCCTTTGATCGGGCGAGTGGGGGTGCTCATTGCATGACCTTCCCCTCTCGTACCTAAGTTCCTGAGCCGAGGCAACTTTGGTGATGACAGACACGTGGCCTTAAGCACAAGTCAGGGTTTCCTAAATTTTCCCAAAATAAAACATTTAGGTGGCAACTCTGAAATCTGGCAAAGCAGTCCATGTCTGGAGCTTTTTTTATTATAATCGATTTTGCAAAACGATTTGTCGGATTTGGACTCTTTGGTGATTTATCAGTCTTACATTGCACTTTGTGAGATTAGATTCAGAACCATGACAGGAGTCCGAACTGTAGTAGCTATGAACTACAATTCACGCCCTCGCACGCAGAGCGGAGTTTTAGGCGGTCTACAGATACACAAAGTGAACATGTGCGATAGATACACGAAGTAAACGAAGTGTGATAGATACACTAAGTGAGCATGTGTGATAGATACACAAAAGGTGAACGAAGTGTGATAGATACACTAAGTGAACATGTGTGATAGATACACAGAAGGAACGTCTGCTAGATACACAAAAGGTGAACAAAGTGTGATGGATACACTAAGTGAATGTGTGTGATAGATATACAAAAGGTGAACGAAGTGTGATAGATACACTAAATGAAGAGAGTATGATAGATACACTAAATAAACAAAGTGTGATAGATACACTAAGTGAAGAGAGTGTGATAGATACACTAAATGAACAAAGTGTGATAGATACACTAAGTGAAGAGAGTGTGATAGATACACTAAATGAACAAAGTGTGATAGATACACAAAACATAATCAATTTTAAACGAAACTCCTCTGAATGAACCGTACATACAATATCGTGCATGTATGAGAAAGAAACTCGATAGGTACAATGCAAATACAATGCATGTCACATGCAAGACGAATGATCATAATACGATGTTTAAGGCATGCTCCATGCACAATATGCAAGAGATAAAACAGAAACATACTCTATGCAAAAGGATCAATGACGTACATCCAAAATAACGTGTATATTTTATGCGACAACAAGAATAATTATAGTACAAGATGCATTTATGCAATATGTGTGATGATATGATATATGTTACAAGCAATTCAGAGCATGATGTCTAGGGAATGCAATAAACAAACAAAGCGGCACTTTAGAAAGCACCTCATGGGGTGAGTGGCGATGAACCGCTCTACTCTGATGAGGATCTTCCCTTGTGTTCTTCGAACTCTTACATTGCGTTCTTCGAACTCTTTCCTTCAACTCACAGTATAAAGGTTCTGAAATGCCGACAAGGATTCTTCACATAGAACACTTTGGATGCCGCCTTTCTTCCTGATCATATTCACAACTTTCCCTATTCTCTAACATGGTGACAGACTAGGTTGGTTCAGTATCCAGAATTGAGGTGCATACATGATATCTCAACCTATGGGGCTTCCATATAGATTTCAAGCTGGGGACACACCCCTGGGTATTTAAACCAGACTTTAGTCTTGGAAATCTCAAACCTTTGCGTTCTAGGCATCAGCCATTCGAACTCTAGTTTCCACCGTCGCAGTTGGTCTCCTAGGAACTCATTGCGAACACAACCAAGATGCCCCTGACAGGGAAATGGTGCTTAGGGAGAGCACTTCTGATCCCCATTCTAGCTTGAAGCAGGCTTGAGTTTGAGCTTGAGATAGAGGCAGACTCATACTTCGAAGCATTGATAAGGCCTGACGAGGTGTATATGGAATACAATCTCGAAACTTACTGAAGTTAAAACAAACTCAGATGCTCCAACATTTTCCCTCTTTTCTTTTGCTTTGCAATCTGGAACCTATATAGCTTCAAATAGGTCCTGGTTTTACTATTCTCACATGACTTGGGTTGAACCCTGCAGTTTTATGAAAGAACAAATCCTGTTTTGCCCAAATGTGGAGAATGGCACGGCACTCTGAGCACAAAACAATTTATTTTTGAATTTGAAATTGAGAAATGAGTTTTCAACCGGGTATTAAGCCTACAACTGACCACAGCCAAAACGACTCAACAAAGGAAAAACAAAGGTAAAACGACCTAAACACATCTATTGACGCACGAAACGACTCAAAACAAGAATCGAGACACACAAAAATGCACACACAACACTGAGATGTGTTCCAAAGGAGAGAGACCTTTCGGTTCATGGGGAGCCCATAGCTTCTCCAGGTATTGTTTCCCACACTTTCTCATTTGTGATTCTCACATCACTCTGGCACTCAATTTCTAGTTTACTGAAAAAGCCCTTTTCTCACTTTTTCTCTCAGCGTACATCTCTCTATTCTTCAATCTCTTTTATTTTCTTATCCCTCTCCTGGGTGGTTGATGGATAAACAAGAAGTTGCGGGCTCTTGCCCCTGGCATTCTCCTAGATTCTTCTTTTTTCACTTACAACTTGTGAACTTTCCCACAGAGGGGTTGTGATGCGACTGGATATGCAAAAGATCTACAACTAACATCGGTTGATGATGCCCCTGGCTTAGCTTGAATGTGATCAGATCTCTCCAGATGAAGGAATGGAATATTCTGATTTATTCCAATTCGTGCATTGCATTTGACTTGGAACCTCGCACCTTGGAGGATAAGAGAGCTTTCGGCCCTTTTCCTGTTAGCTTCAGTTGTGCCCTTTCTGGCAAACAAGGTGCCCTTTCTGGCGAATGCATTGACAAAGGGAGAAAAGACAAAAAACCGGACTCAACTGTGCCCCTAGTTCATCATTTTGACCATTTTTTGTTTTGGCTTTCTACTAAAACAATTTTGACCAATATGAGAGTTTGATTAGCATACTTGTTCGATTTTCTGATTTGAAAGCATGCAAGTCAGGCTACAAGCACTGAAAATTTTTCTTTTTCGGGTCCAAGAAATGGTCCAGTTTTGGAAAAATTGAATAATTTTCAAGAGAAAAATAGTCAATCTCATTAAAAATTCTCAAAAACTGTTTTTACAAATGGCCACTGCTCGACCAATACAGAATTTACTCTTGAGATGAACAACCTCAGATCCAAAACAATGGAAAATTGCCCCTTGTCTGACGGGCACTGCACGGTGACGGATAGTTGCCCCTTGTCTGAATGGCACCACAGCGCACTATAATTAGTCCTCAAAGTGACGATCACAACCGAACTCTCGGATACAGAGGAGACAAAGATGATTAGAACCATTACATGGACAAGTCGACTTGGAAGTGTTTATGGCTGGACTTCAGAATGAAGTTGCCTACCTATCCCGAAGATGGGAATCAAGCCTGACATAGTTCCGGGTTAAGGTACACTCGAGTATTAACCTTTCCTTTTACGCTCTAACTTTTGCCAAGGCCACCCTTCCGGGTTTTTAACCATGCGAGCTATTTTTTTTTTTTTCTTTTCACTTCTTCTTTTCTTTGTTCATTTCTTTTCAGAATTTTTCATTTCTTTTTCTTCATTTCTTTTTTGTTCTTTTTTCTTTTCTTTTCATTTTTTCTCCTTTTTCTTGCTCTAACTTTTGCCTAGGTCGCCCTTCTAGGTTTTCGGCCCAGCGACCCTCTCAAGGGTAAAAGTGTAGCTTTGTCCATGTTGATCGGTTTGAGATCTCGAAGCCATCTGAATCCAGGAGAATGGCTGCTGTTTGCTGATGATGTAGAAGTCCATCCAATAGCGGCTGAAGTTGCCCCTAGTGTTGTGGATAGGAACTTGGTTGTCCTTCAGCAATACTTTTCTTCTTCCAGCTACTTGCCAGTCTTCAATGGTTTGCAGAATGACCCATCTTTTGAATCTTTGAGCACATTTGACATTTTTTGCCGCTAGTTCAAGGGATGCTTCAATTCTGGCCATGCAAGCCTCACATTATGGTTGACCGTTGAAAATTCTGAATCCAAGTCCAAGGTTTGAAAAAAAAAGGTGGTCGAGTCTCAAGGCTAAGAGCGATCCTGTGCTGCACAATCTCAAGAGCAATTCCACACAAGTCTTCACAGAACCACACAAAACATTTTTGAAATCTTTTAAGAAAGCGACTAGCCGCTCGCGCTGAAGACAGTGTAGAACCAATCTGGATCAAGCCAGGATCCTTCTCAGTACTCACATTAACAAGCATGATCTTATTCATTAAGGGCTTAGTGTGCATCTCTTTCACTCAGTTGATCAAATTTTTGTAAATCCCGAGGAATTCCTTCCTCTTTGTTTTCACCACAGTGTTAGAAAAAAAGTTTTGAAAAACTTAGGTAAATGCAATGATTTCAAGGCACAGAAAAGACACAATTTTGGTCAAATACTGCCATCTCATTCAGAACTTCTAGCACAACTGGCTTCAAGGCAGAAACAAACTCAAAAGTGTGAAAATCACTGTTGTTTCATTCAAATCTTTTGGCGCAACTGGCTTAAAGGCAGGAACAAACGCAAAAGAAAGGATGTAAAAGACAAACACAAAACAAAATAATGATGTCCAAGGTAACACCCCTGAAATCACCTGACTCCAACACAACAAGACTGACTCGATACAACAAGACAGACTCAATTGACTTAGTACAAAAAGACTGACTCAATACATCACAACAAGACTGACCCAATACCCAAGTCAGAAAGTAAAATAGACAGCATTCGCAAAATGCTCAAAACAGTGCGTGCCATACGCCACATCTGAAGTAAACTAGGTGCCACTCGCAAGTGGTTCATCCCCCCGATCACGTCACATTATCCCCCCAAGTTCACTGATCTGGTGCTGATAGACTTTGCAGAGTCTAGTAAGACGATGACCTTACTGATAAATGCCGAAACAGTAGAACCGGTGAGCCCTGTTTGGCCTTTCTTTGCCTTGCCTCAATGAAGGAAACACTGATTGTCCTCGAACTGAATCTCTGACCTGACAAAGTCTATTAACACAAGTTCAATATACCCAGGGGATATAGGACCCTTCTGAAGCTAGTTCCAAGACTACCTAGCAAAAGAGAAAACAGACAGCATCGCAGCCTGGTTTCACCAGAACAGATATGAGCATAGTTGAATGACTGTGCTCTCTACTGAATTCTGCCCCAAATTTCCACCTTAAACTGATACCCTCAAACACTGATGTCCTTAGACTGATACCCATACTTGCAAACTGATACATGCATTCCTGTAGAGACCCACTGTAAAAGCACATAGCAAGCAAGTGAGAGCCAAAACACCCCTATGGTGGGGTAGGGTTTCCCTGTCCTATCTTGTCAGGAGCTGGGGTTTCACTACATACGCAACGGTTTCAAACAACCTACATTCAGGTAAGCAATCTATCCTAGTTTGGAATGGTCACTATGGCTTCCGATATGGACTAGGTCGAATGGTCGAAAAGGTTACCTCGGTAACAACCGAGGTTTGTGTTCCCATCGTGGTAGAGCCCGTAACTGGTCAGCCTTGTGGCACGCTTTTTCAAGCAAGCCTCCGGCAAACTGTTCAGGAATAGCAGATGGCAAACACTGTGACTTAGGCACACCTATGCAAATGCAATGCAAAGAATCACATAATGTAGATAAAACAACATATCAATATTTTTTAGTCAAGTTCTCCAAATCCCCAGCGAAGTCGCCAGGAGCTGTAGACCGCCCCGAACTCCACTCCCCGTGCGAGGGCGCAAATTGTAGATCTTAGCTACTATAGTTCGAACTCCTGTCACGGTTCTGAATCTAATCTCACAAAGTGCAATGTAAGACTGATAAATCACCAAAGAGTTCAAATCCGGCAAATCATTTTGGAAAATCGATTTTAATCAAGAAGTGCCAAACATGGACTGCTTTGCCAGATTTCAGAGTCGCCACCAAAATATTTCGTTTTTGGGAAATTTAGGAAACCCTGACTCATGCCTAAGGCCATGTGTCCGTCATCACCAAAGTTGCCTCGGCTCGGGAACTTGGGTACGAGAGGGGAAGGTCCTGAAATGAGCACCCCCACTCGTCCGATCAAAGGATCGGCCTCTACTAACATGATATGTTGTTTTTGAAAACACATGTGTTCTTGTTCAGATTATTAGCCAACCTTACTATGTGATATGCACAGCATACAAGTATAGACTAAATCACTCAATTTGGAATAAAACATCTCATGTTTGTTTTTCGAAAATAGTTTGAAGTTGCTACCCTCAAGTAGGCTAAAATGTGGATTTGCCACCTTCAAGTGGGCTTAGAAAACAATATGATTTTGTCACTCCACAAAGTGGGCTTAAAACGCACATTTTGATGAATTGTTCCAATTCAAGCAATGAAGCCTTCATCCACAGGCATTCATACAGTTATAGCAGTTAAGCAAATAGCCTTATGGCAAGCATGCTAACATGGCAATCACTTACACACATGCAAGAATGCTAAAGCATAAACACTCACGGTGTACTCCGAGCCAAAAAAGAAGTTAGTTAGTAATCAATGCATGATCCTAGCTATGTTAAGATGCCTAATGCAACACATGCAAAATGCAACTAAGATAGGCTCGACTATTCTAAGATGTCATGTGAATGCAACTAGATAACATGTATTCAAATTGGTATTAAAATACAATGCAATTTGTATGATGCGCCGAGCCCCTTGCATGCAAGACAGATGAATGATGCACGCATGCAAGCATAAGTATGCTAATTGAAATATGCCCTAGAACTAACCATCGAAAGCTAATAAGTAAAAGAGATAAAGAAGTGGGGTTGGAAGACATGCATCACACACATTATTACAACATTTTGCCCTCTCGACGGAGGGTCCGAATAATAAGGAAACTAGCTAATCTAAGCTAATTAAACTAATTATTACAAACCAAAACTAATTAACTAATCCTAGTTAACTAATTAGTTACAACTCAAATTGATTAGAACAATTAGCTAATCTAAGCACAAAACGAATTAATTAATTAAACGCATTAACTAATTAATTACAAAATAGACGAATGCTAACTAAGATAACAACTTATTCTAAGTTAACAAAAGCACTGAAATGGCCTCGAGACGAGGGATGCATGTATGCTCAACTTCGCTCGGAAATCCATCACTATGCCCTGAATTGCCTCTGTTTGCATTTGATCTCTGGAAGGTGCACTGACTTCCAAATAGCTTCTACTCCAACATGGGAACCTCCTGGTGCATACCAGAAAAAGTGGTCGGCCAGCTACTTTTTCTGGTCTGCCGACAGAAATTCCTGCCAAGCTCCAATTTGCTGCAACAGAGAACAAGAAAGGGGCATAGCAGTGTATTTGCAAGGTATGTGTGCACAATCACCCTCCCTATCATTTCTCGAGCTCAAGGGAGTGTGGTTCTCGACTCTCGAGCCACCAACCGAGCATTGTAATGCACAATGGCCAAGAAGCCAAGTTTGCACAATTCAATGTCAATGAATGCACAAATAACACATAAGGGCCTTAACCTCTATCATGCATGATCAAGAAGGTCGGCGACCGAGAAATGAGGCACGTTTCATCACTACAAGTATGAAACGTTCCTCGTTTCTCGTGTTTGGATCAACGCCCAATCCAAACACAATGCAACACATACAACATGATCAACCTATCAATGCTAATGGCATGCACAAGATTCCAACATATGAACAATGCATGCATGGCAAGTTTAGAAGTTTAAGGCATCAAAGTTAGGAAAGAGCATTGAACAAGACGCATGCAATATAATGCTCAATGGACTTGAACTACATATGGACATACCTAAATCATGCCAAAATAGTAGCCAACACACCAAAACTTAGGCACAAAAAGGCAAGATATGCATGCCCATGTAATGGCTAATCAACTAGGCATAAGAGCACAACTCTCAAACATGATGAAGAAGTGACAAAGGTGAGAGTGTAGCTACACTATATGCACTGAAATCATGTATGAAATGATGCCAAACCACTTAAACAACACAAGTATAGCATGTAAGAAGGCCCAAGGCATAAGGCTACTAAAGGGGATTACACAAGAAGCATGCAATACATGGCACAAATGATAGAACCAACCATAGACAGAGCTCAATTTCGTCAAAACAAAGACCAAAACATGCTGACATAGGAGCTCAAAAGCCTAGACAAACATGCATACGCATTGGCCCATAAATGAGGCACAAAGGCACAACTCTTAAAAGCATTGAAAGAGTGAAAGATGTGAGGGTATGGCAGTGAAACATGCTCTGAAATCACATACAAAATGATGCTAAATCATGCAAATAGCCCAAGCAATGCATGTTAGTGGACTCAAAACACCAAGCTAGTGAGCAAAATTGCACTATGGCTATACAAAGCAAGGCATGCATGACCCAAAGCACACGAAACAGAGCTTAAGCATGGCAAAACATGAGTAAAATCTTGCTGGAGTTGAGCCAAAATCATGCTAAAATGGTGGTCCAAAGCATGATGCACACAAGGCTAAATGGCAAGATTACACTATAAAGCATGCATGAAGTGACCAAACCAAGCCAAAATAGAGGTATGCCATGTTGAAATAGGGCCAAAAATGGGCTGAGACTAAGCCGACACATGCTAAAATAACAAGCTCAAACATGAGGCCAACAAGGCAAGCAACCAAGACACAAGGAGAGGGGATGACCCCCTCCCATTTTGAACCTCAAAACATACTTTCTACCACTGAAAATCCATTGGATTTCAGTGCCTAAATGTCCAAGAGAAGGTGGTCTCAAAGGCCTAAAGAGATAGCACAAAACAAAGCAAATAAGGCACACAAGAGGGTAGCACACCCTCAACACCAAAGAGGCCTTAAACAAACATTTCAAACACTTAAAAATGAAGCTTTTTGTAGTTGAAAGTTAGGCCTAAAACAACATGTAAATAGGGCCAAAGACTTAATAAAAAACAAAGCTTTAAGGGGCTAGTTTCTTACTCTTGAAGAACAAGGACAAAGCAGCAACTCCAGCAACCTTTTTGGACCAAAAGCAATCCAAAAACCCCAAAACCAGCTTCAAGGTGCCTCAGCTCCAAAGCAAAGGTGTTTGAGTAGGTGTTTGTGTGCAAAAGTGTGAAGAAACTACACTTTTAAGCACAAATATGGAGCAAATAGAGCAATATGGAGATAGAGACTTATCTATAACCCTAATGGAAAATTTTGAACCTAAAGTAAGAGGGAGGAGGCTCCCTTATATAGAAATTCATGCTCCAAGCTTGTTTGACAAGCTAGATGCTCCAAGCAATCCCTCCATACACGTGTATGGAGGATGCTTTCTGTGCTGGCACAGCTGGCAAGAAAATATCTACAGTCAAATGCAGAAAAGGTGCCGACCAGCTGAGGTGGTCAGCTGACCACTCCCACTAGTCGACCAACCAGAAAAAGTGGTTTGCAGGGAGAACAACTGGTCGGCAAAGGGGGAAAGATGGTCTGCACAAAGAGAGGAAGGTGGTGGCATGGCTGCTGACCACTTTAGGTGGTCCACAGACCACCAACACCAGCTGGCCGACCAAAAAACTGGCTGGCAGAAAAGAAAAGTGGTCTACAGGGGAAGAAACTGGTCTACACCCCTGTTCCACTCTTCAGGAAAGGGAAAACAAGGTTTGGTTCAAAACCAAACCAAAAATGAAGCAAGGCAAAAGTTTGTGGGGGACAAGGCACGCAGCCAGAAGTCCTGAAACTAGTCTATGGGTACAAAAAGTAGCCTATGAGAGGGACAGGTAGTCTACGACTACAAAAAGTGATCTACAGGCCTCTATTTCCCTCTAGGCAAATGCAACAAGGCATGGTCTACAAACCAAGCCAAAAGGAGAACGTTAAGAGGTCCCGAGACAAGGCACTCAGCCAAAGGCTCCGGAAACCGGAAACTAGCCTACAAGAGGGAAAAGTAGTCTATGACTACAAAAAGTGGCCTATAGGCCTCTCTCTCCCTCTAGGCAAGGGCCATAAGGCATGGTCCACAGACCAAACCAAAACACAAAGAGTTCAGAGGCCCGGAGGCAAGGCACTCAGCAGAAAACTCCGAAAACTCGAAACTAGCACAAACATGCGCGATCATCGAGTGATCAATCGATGACGTTTGAATCTTAAGGTCGGTCAAAAATGAGGTATCTACAGTTACGTCTCAGGTAATATTGGGTTATGACTCGTTTTGGTATTAGTTATGACTCATTATAATGTTGATTATTATCTATTGTAGTTATTATTTTAGTTATAACTGGAAAAAAAAAAAAATAGTTATACCTCAAGTCATATTTGATTATAAATCATTATGTTTGTTTTAGTTATACAACTAAAAGTGATTTAGTTATGGTATTTATGTATCAATACCACAAATTATCATATATAAAGTTTTTTTTTTCTTTGGATTGGAAAAAGAAAATTTTATTGATAATAATCAAAACAAAGGATTACACATCAATAAAAAATCATAGGGAACAAAATTGCCTCATAACTGAAACATGAACATGACAGAAATTAATAAAACAATAGTGTAACATAGAAGGACCTAGTTAGTAATTTTTTCGGGGTTTGGCTTCTTTTAAATTACCATATCAACTTGAGAGAGTGTTTAGGCTTAGTAGGCCCATTTCAGAACCGATTTTGGTGATTTGAAGCGTTCACTTTTTAGGTTTCATAAAGTACAATATTCTTATAAAAAATAAAGATGATTGAATATCAGTAATTATATGTATGAATCATATTTTAAAAAAAATAAATAAATAAACAACAAATATAATTTTAAGAATAGTCATTCATTTTTTATAATATAAATTTGATTCCAACATATAGTTACTGCTATTTGATTATTTTGATTTGTTGCATAAATATTTTACTCAACGAGTCGTAAAAGGTGAACGATTTTGATCATCAAAATCATTCTTAAAATCGGCTTAGCAAACCCAAATACTTCCTTAAGTTGAGATAGCCAATATGAGAAAAATTTAACCTTTTTTTATTCATTAACAAGACGAACTTTATTGATTAAATAAGAGTACATAAATAGCTGATACAAATATCAATAAAAAGAGGCGAGTGTACAAACACCAACAAATGTAAATGACTGATACAAAAATCAACAAACATCAATGACTTTATCTCCTCTTTGGAGCAGAGTGAAAAGCAGGAGGCTCATTTAGCTTCTGCATTTCTTGATTTTTGCAGATGATTTTAGTCCTTTGAGTTGTGTTGCGATTCGTTTGGTGGATTTATTTGGCATCAAAGAGTTGCATTTGCTTTAGCTTCTTTTATGTTAGCCCTTTGACTCTTGCTTTTCTTTTGTCTTTTGTTGTTTGTACTTTAATTTTGTTGTCGGTTGCTCACCAACAAATAGGTTATTTTCTTTTGTATTTGCACATGATTTTGCCACAAGCTTATGTGTCAAACTAGTTGAGATATGTTCTCCAAACTATAATGTGGCTTCAATACCTCGATTTTGCTTTTGCAAATTACACTAATAAAATGTTCATTTGTCGATAAAGAAAGAGGTTTATTAATACCTTAATTTGGATCTTAGATTCAATAATGATAGATATTTTTGTTGTTTCCCTCTTCAAACTATGGATGGCAATAGATCAAATTTTTCGGATTTTGCGTCTAAATTTTTTTAAAATCAATTATTTTAGTAACGCAATTTCATATTTTACTATAAACTTAACAGTTTTAACCTATCAACCACTAAACTTTACCCTACCCAATTAATGCTATCTTAAACCATTTATATTAAAGTCAAGTCGGAACAAATAAAATTGAGTCGGGAAATTTTGTCATCCGTACATCAAACTTTAAAATAAAAAAAATCATTTTTAATTCTTTTCACTTTAAAATTTTAAAAAAAAAATCATTTTTAATTGAGTCGGGAAAATTTTTTCTTTTTTTTTCCTCTTGTTGTCTAAGTGTAAAGAATTAAAAATGATTTTATTTATTTATTTATTCATTATTTTTTTTTTTCATATTGCGAATCCCACTCCAAATAGAAATACCAGGGTTATACAAGGAGATTACCCTCCATCTACTCATGTAGTAATAATTTGATGATCTTGGAGTAATATTTCACACCATTTATGTTTTAATTTGACACTTGGCTAGTTATTTCTAAGAAAATAATATAAGAGTGATAAATCCATCTATTTAAATCAATAAAAATCAAATTAGAACACTCATGTGTGAATCTACACTCATTTATGAACACATATCTTCACCAAACATATGAAACAAACCAATAGGCAAAGAACAAATTAAACCTAAAATAATTAGGAAAAGTTTACAATTATCAATTCAACTGAATATGGAAACCTAAATGTTGGTATTTGGAAACTAAATTATTGATGCCTAGAACACAGGAATAAGAGAATTTTTAAAAGATTCGTGACATGGATTTCTTTTGCTTGGCTCACTTTTGCTTGGCTCAATTGAAAACCCTACAATTCTTTCTAATTTCCCCGGCATTTCCAACAAGAACTTCAATTCCCCCCATCTTCACTATCGCCTTTGCGAAACCTTGTTGGAATCCAATCGCATTGCTTGCAAAACCCGTCACAATAGGAGCACTAGCTTTATCCAAGGCAAGTTCTTGATCAATCTGCATCACACCTCTCTTCAACTTAATTTGATGGTAGTACTCGTTATCAAATATGAAAGATGTGTTTTGATCCAAAAATGCAGTTGGGTCCTGACTCAACGGCCTCGATTGTGTCCCACAAAGTTGGAATAACTTAGAAACTAGGGTTGGGTCCATTGTCGGGTCAGGTTTCCCAGATCCTTGGAAGTTTGAAAGCCGATCTTGAAAAAAACCACAGTGAGCAACACCAACAGTGTGTGCACCCAAAAGAGTGACCATGTCATTGAGAGTGAGTTTTTTGGCTGTGAAGAATTTGAGTGCCTGTGAGACAGAAAGGGATGGGCCTGGCAAGTTCACGAGGTTCGGGTTGGAGACCAAACCATCTCGTCTGCCAGTTGGGACAGTGTAGTTGGGCCCACCGGCAAGGGCCACCGAGTCTCGGGTTGCCAGAGTTATGATGTCGGCACAAGAGACTGTTCTGGGACATGCGGCCTCAAGGTTTGACTTGGCCTCGTCAATGAGGTCGAATCCTCGGACAGACTGGTTCGGAAAGGCATCTTTTTCCGATTGCGTAGTCTGTGTTGAGTCAATGAGTATGGATGCATCACAACCCTATAAACAATTTTCACCAAAAAAAAGAATTAGAGCTTTGTAATCATGCATAAATGTGTAATTCTTTTAAAATGAAACAAAATGAAACTTGGTGGTAAAATTATTTTACTTGTATTTGACCAAACTTGATTCTAATAAAAAATGTTTTGGAGATAGGGTAAGGTCGAGTACAAGAGTAGGTAGGTCAAAATTAGTGTAAAGTTTGAAATTATATGACTAAGATAATTGAGTTTAAAGTTAAGAACTCACGCACAAAATTTAAAAATCCCGACCCATTGCCATTCTTGATGTTTCGTTTTTTTGATGTTTTCTTATTTTTGAAATTTTTTTAAGGTAATAAAATCATGAAAAATGACATGCTTATGAAAAATTTATACCTAATTTATAACAAGTATAATGTGATAATAACATTGGTAAAACAACACAACCACAAAGAGCCAAATCATTCTCTATAAAATTATTGTACATTAATTATATTTGTATTTTGTATACCATTACTCTATAGTCAAAACTTGTTATATCATTCTGTTTTAATTTTATATTTGTATAACAGTATAAATTTGTCATTAATATCAACAGCTATATTTTGGGTTCTAGCCTAGGAATCCTAACATCAATGCACCCCGGTTCTCCGATAAGAATGAAAATCGATGCGAATTGACCTGGCCACTATATGTATCAGTTCATAACTGATATAGCTGTTCACCGCCAACACCATTGATTGAGATGTTATAATACTTTATGTATCATCTCTTGATAGTGCCATTTAAAGCTTTGCATGAAGTATTATAAAAAATTTTACCTTAACAAAGCAGTCATGGAAGTGCATGCGAAGCAAGGCCGGAGTTATGGAGCGGTCAGTGCTGAACCGCTGCATCACTGCTTGTCGAACAATCTGTTCGGCACGCGGGCAGGTAGAGCTGTAGAAGCCAACTCGAAGGTTGGCTGTGACAATGGGAACAAGAAGGCAAAGAAATATAAATGAGATCTTCATAGTACTTTCTGAGAAAATGAGGCAATATATGCTTTGAATGATATGAACTTGACGATATATGTAGGGGAGAGACGTTTGTTTGAATGGCAACAATGGCTCAGAGTGATATATATAGAGAGAGGAAGAGAGAGAGAGAGAGAGAGAGAGAGAGAGAGAGAGAGAGAGATAAATCAAGAGGTATGTGGAGAAGGAGCTGGCAAGTTGGCTACGTGCATGGTCAAAGCCAACCAATGAGAAGATGGATTTTGAGCAATATCTTGGATGCTTCTTCTTTGTCTACTTCCTAATCATATGTATGAGTTAAAATATTGAAAGAAAGAGTCAACCCATGGCATGCTCAATTTTTTATTTTTGTCAACTGTTACATTCTTATCCATTTTAATACATTTTCGTGGGAAAAGTTTCAGAGACTTATTCTAGGTATATATTTGAACGTTCAACATAATTAATTTAATTTACTTTTCTAAACGTAATTGAGAGATCAATGTTCAATTTAAAATGATTGATTCTTTTTTAAATGAACTAATTTATACTTCATATTTATTTAATTTCTTAATTGATGTTATGAATTAAATTAACAAAGCATGAAAAATTAATAAACAAAAAACGATAAAACTGAAACTTCATGACTAATTTGATACAAGCCGCCGCAAACTACAAATATAATTTATAATTTGTTCATTTTTATATCAAATTCAGTTATTGTCTGAAGTGCTGTGACATTTTTTTTAGTATCATTTATATATGAATAAGGCTATGGAGCCTCTCGAATTTACCCGAAAATTACAAACTGACCAAATGGCAACCCACCTCAAAGTTGAGGCTTTTAAGGAAAATGTAGCGTTCCAATTAATTAGATTATTAATTTGTTATTACCATGTAGAGACAACTAGAGAAAATAAATATATTTCCTTTTTCCTTCTTTTTTTTTCCCCCCTCAAAATATGTCTTAGGATTGTAGCACCATGATACACCCAACTAAAAAATGAAATAAAATAAATACGTGATCCAAATATATATATATAATTTTGTTTGGTTGAGTTTTAAGAATTTGTGTCCTAATTTCTTTTTTCAAAAGTTAGAAAAAATTTTAAAAAACAGATTTTTAAAATTTTTAAAATTATTATTTACCAAAAAAGGGAAATCATATAAAAAGAACAAGTTTTTTTTTTTATATTTTTTTTCCAAACTAATTTTTGAAATTTTTTAGATTTATTTTTATTTTTTTTTTTGAAAACTTAAACAAACATATTGAATCAGAAACATTGATATAGGTTCATTGATTTTTTAATAAGAGAAAAGAAACAAAAAAAATGGTGATATTTAAAGATGAGTTTATTCTTTTTGTAAATTGTTTGTATGAGGCTTAACTTGATTAATTGATAATCACATATTTATGTGAGGCACTTTTTTTTTTTTTTTTAATATACGTAAGTTTTATTAATAATCACTTATTCAGATTAGTATGACTTTATTCTCTCTTTATATGAGTAATCTAGATTGATAATTTAATTAATTGAATTATGTTAAGGCAAGGTTATTGTGGCAATCTGAAAATTTTCTCTTTGCTCGAGTGCAAGAGTGAGCGCTTGAGCGATCTTTTCAGCAGTTCAGTGCATTGCTCTGCAGTTTGAGATTCTGATAGTATGTAATGTCGCTCAAGTGCAAGTTTATCCGCTCAAGCAATTTATCCATTTGATGGTCAGAGATACTGGGAGTTTTTCATATTCACTTGAGCGCAAGTCTCACGCTTAAGTGCACATTTCACTGCTTGAGCGGTCTGTTCGAGATCATCTCTTTAAAGTCACTTTTTAGGTAAAATCTTTTTCACTTTTCATTCTCTTTTCTCTCTCTCTCTCTCTCTCTCTCTCTCTCTCTGTGTTCCATTTCCAAACTTCAAGCTCTTGTACCTTGGATTTCATCGTTTACAGTGAGAATCTCACCTTAATTCCTTATAACAAAACGTAGAGCACGGCGAGAGTTTTCTTTTGATTTGAGCGGAATCGTCTTTTTGTCGTGGATAAATTTTTGGGTTTTTTTCCTCTTCTCTTCAAAAGATAGGGATTCTTTGTTTCTCTTCAATATTTTACTATAGATAGACTTGTGGTATTTTACTATTGCACAAAATCATGGGTTAGAAGGAGATTCGTGAAAAATATGTAGATGTGAGTTAGGGTTTGGATTATAAGGAGTAAATCTTATATTTTAATGTTGATCTTGAGAACTTGAAGTCAATGAAACTTGATTATGAAGATCGAAATAAAAAGTCCTAATTTTTTTTCCTATTTAATAATGTTAGGAAATGAGATTAACTGTTAATCTCTTGATTTTTCGTTGAACCATATTGATTATTACGAAAAGAGATATGATATGAAAAGTGAAATAAAAAAATGGGCATCCAGATTTGTTTAATGGTAATTTTATGATGATTAGAAAGAAATTGATTAAGTGGTTAACTTATTTATGTGAGACAAGCAAATGAATAATTGTCACATGATTGAATATGTTGGAATTCTGAATAATGAAAATTAAATTCAACTGAATATAGGATCCCTACTATGTTTGTTGGTGAGGTTTACATTAATTAAAATTTTCAGAGTTGTGTTATATAATGATTAGAGATTTTGCCTTTGGTCATCGATAGAGAATGGTATTGATGGTTATAGAATAGGCTATACATATTACATGTTGTTGATTGATTATTTAATTTAGAATGTTATGGAAGGTGATAAGCGATGTAAAGGGTTCGTTTCCTTCTGACTTGTGACTGGTAAAACATGTCGCATTGACAGAGGTTATGCATTCCTTCTAGTTTGCGCCCGATAAAGCGTGGTTGGAGGTTTTGCATTCCTTCCAGATAACAACCAGTAAAGCGTAGTTACATGAGCACCACAGTCACTTCCAGGTATCTCCTCTATTTTGCCCTCTCTCTATCTCTCTCTACTTGTCTATGTGTCTTCCTTTCTCTGTTTTTCTCCATTCGGAACTGTGAGGCGCCATATGTTGAAGAACTGGAACAAGTATTGTTCCTTCCATCTCCATTGACTTCTTCATCACAGAGATCTTGTGTATTTTCCATTTAATTCTCTGCAAAACCACACTACACCCAACAATCAAACCACTAGTTTTCGAAGCATTATCGTTTTGTGATGATAAAGAAACCTTGTTGAATTGATTGGAGTTTAATAATCAACCTAACCCTAAATTGACCTAGCCCCAAGCTTCTTTTCCATACTCCATCTATGAGGATGTTGGTCATGACCCATTAACAAACATAGCATCGATTCCCATTGAGTTCCGTTCATTGAATCACCCACAAAAACTGCTCTCTTCTCTCTGATCAAAACTAGCATTTTTGTTGCATTGAACCTAAGAAAAATAACAACCTTCTCTCTCTCTCTCTCTCTCTCTCTCTCTCTCTCTCTCTCTCTCTCTCTCACATTCCTTCTTCTCTCTCTGATTTCAATGGCATCAGATTGCACACCTCTATTCAGGTACCCCTCTTTCTCCTCCCAATCTAGTTTGGTAGAACTATTGTGTGTGCCTCTCTGTGTTTTTATTTAATGTTTCAATTGTTGAACCCAAATGAGTTTAACTGAAATGCTTGGGTAAATCACTAAGTGGGGTTAATTGGCTCAAATTGTAAGCATCTCATATTAGCCAATTTAACCATTACTACACTATTTCACATGTTGAGTTCAACTTCAGGCAATTGAGTATAGCACCTTAGCACCTTCAAAAAGAAAAGAAAAAAAAAGTCATTAAAATTAGCGAATAGGACAGATGGTTTGGTCATGTACAATGAAAACCTATAGATGTAACCATAAGGAAGGTGGCTGTGGTCACCACATATGAAACTGTAAGCAAAGGGGAAATTCAAAACTAAATGCGATAATAAAAAAAAAGATATGCATTTGTTTAATCTAACTGACAATATAGCCTTTGACAAAGAAGAATGAGAAAAAAAATATTCAGATACCCCACTTGATTGAGAAACAAGGCTTAATTTCATTTGGTTTGGTTTGGTTTGGTTTGATTTAGGAGAAAAGCAAAACCTAATGATCTAAGATTGGTGACTGACAGTGATACATAATTTTGACTATCAAGAGCACAATGAGTTCGATGTGATGTGTGCATTTATTCAAAACTTAATAAAATTAAAATTTGTGTTCAAGCCCATGTTGGTCTCTATGGTGGCTAGTGGCTTATGGTTTCATTTTTTTGTGCAGAAATGGGCTGAAATTATAGGACAAGCATGCCATAGTGTGGATTTCTTAAAAGATCAAGATGTAATCAGGATTGTCCTTAATATATTGCAGGTATGTTTTACGACTAAGACAATTTTTCTTGAGTCAATGAAATTACATTATTTGCTGTACTTCCAGAACTTGGTTCTCTCATGAGATGGAGCATTATTTTTTCTAAGCTTCTTCTTCTTCTTCTTCTTCTTCTTCTTCTTCTTCTTCATTTATCTATTTAGTTATTTTCTTTTGGAGTGGGGTGGGTATTCTGTGTGTGAGTTGATGTGAAATTGAAACCACTTAGGGAGTCTTTGGCAACCCATGCTTTATTATTTGACTTTGTTTTACTGCAACAGAATGCACTATTTTTTTTTTTTTTTAGCATAGAGATATTTGAACATAATAATGGTATTTTTTTGGTCAAAAATATTGAGTAATACTGGACAAAAATATTCAGTTCTTTGAATGAGCACACTCCTTGGAAGTAGCAAGGATTGAATGTAACCAAAATTTACCATCTTGATAGAGGACTCAGCTCACTTTTCCAATAAAAATTACTAACATGATATTATACTGTTTTTCAATAGTCTAAAAAGAAAAAAAATTATTATACCACATTCTGAAAGAACTTTAATATTACTTAAGAAGTTCAAAATCATTTTGAATAATTCCATAATGAAAACCGTGGCTTCCTAGTGAATGATGTACATGAATATTTCCCCATTTAAAATCTTTCCACTTTTTTTTTCCTTACTCGCGGTACATTACCCCATCACAACATTGTCATTATTAATTCAGTAAGTTGAAATTTGGTGCAAAATGCGAGCTACAAACCTCTTCGTGTCCAAATTAGTCCAATCAATGCACCAAGCTTTAGAAATATTTCTCATTCTTAAGGTTTCCGAAAGGAATGAATAATGACAGTATCATGAACAACATTTTGGAAGAAGAACATTTATGGCATCAATCCTTCGGAACATGGATAGCTAATTTAACTAGCCCAAACTTGTAATATGCAAGAAGTTTAGTCTGACTACATTTGAAAGCCAAGTGCAGTAAATCATAACAACAGATAACAGATCATATATCTCCATGCATACAAAAGATCAATGTGATATAATTTGAACACATAAATTTTCAATTGTCATCTAGAAGAAACATTCAATTTTGAACCATAAAGAAGAATTCAATGTATGTCGATGTTATTGATATTGTGATTTCAATCAATTCTCATATTTGAAAATATAGAGAATCACTAGGGTTAGCCCAGTGGCCAGAACCCATGTACCTTACTAGGTGGTCAAGGTTTAACTCCCCATCCCCCTCTAATGTACCCAAAAAAAAATACAGAGTAATTTTGCAGCTTTTACAATGCGACTTTTACCTTTCACCAATCTACACAACAGTACCCCTGCAAAAAAAATTAAGATTTCCTCTTCATTGGCTGTAATTCACACAGAAGATCTTCAGTGACAACATAAGACAGCCAACACAAATGCTAAATATACAACACCGGCATTCTACACGAAATTGCCTGTAGATGGCAACCGAACACGGGGATGTGGCAAGCTCGGATCCATTGTTCATCTTGCAAGGGTCCAAGCTACATCTGAGAGGAAGTAATCTGGTTCAGCGTGGCCATAAAAAGAAATATGGCTGTATCAACCGTGCCTTGAAACTCAGATGTCAAGCCAAGGAAACACATTTTTTTGGGTGTGCTATTTCTCAAATGCATTCATACAGATCTTCTCCAGTAACAATGGCCAGTCTTCTCCAAGTTGTTGTGGATTTAACTCCATTGCAACCATGAAATCAAGCAATGATATTGGTGTCATTACAAAGAATTGTAGACATGCTCTAGATTGACAAGAAGAAATGTAAGTATCCTTGTTATGTACTTTTTTTCTTTCTTTCCCTCTGCGTTGGCTATGGTGGGGAGTTGGCTAATATTACATATCGTAAGAGATTTATTGTAATTTGCTATTAAAGGGTTCCATTCTTTGAATCATTTGGATCAAATGGTTGTTTTTGTTAATAACTTAATAATGTGAATAAAGGTTCACTTTGTGGATTGAACTTTGTGATAAATTAAAGAACTTATCCATTGAAGGAGTAAAACTTATCAACTGTGACTCATGGTTTATCATTGGTAATATATTCAGTGGGAGATTTGAATTTGAATCCATGTGTTCATTTGATTTGAATTTGAATATGAATTTATAATTATTTTACGAATCTGGTTCTATTTCTAAATCTTGTGTAGGACGAGAGAAGAACTATGGATAGAGAACTAGTGCTACAAGTGTTACTTTATGCCTTGGAAATTATGATAAGATGGATATCAAGTTCATATTATTGCAGCATTACATTTTCATGTACCATAATTCTCATCTTGGCATAGCTTACTCCTTACTTATGGCACTTAATTTGCATATTTACTAACCATGACTTTTCAGGAGGTTGTTGAACTGCAGCTTCTTTTCATAGTATTGATTTCATTTTGTATTTATCTTGCTATGTAGACTTGTTCTTTGGTATGAGTAATCTATGATTCTATCTTCCTTGTCTATGATTTTATATTTTACATCTATTCATTCATATTACTGTTGAAAATGCATGTCAAACATACATCAAGGAATTGTTCTCATCTATTCATTCATATTACTCTTGCTATGATTTTACATACGTGCATAGTATTACTCATGTCCAACTGGTAATTATGAAGATTGGAGCTTGTTTCTTAATTGCCAACCCTGTAATCATGTTGTAATGCCATATTATCCAACAACTTAAAACCTTCTTCTTCTTTTTTTCTTTTTTTTCTTGTGTGTTAATTGGTTCATTTATCTATTTATATTTTCCATGCTTGGTTTATTCATTAATTGGATTAAATCATAAATTAAGCACCTGAGATTCAATCTTCAGATTTTAAGCACTTTGAAACAATCCAGTTAATGATCGACTCACTAGTCTTGATACAATGAGAAAAAAATTTGACTTACATTGTGTCCATCTTTGCTATTCATTTTAGAAAGCTAGTAGTTTTTATCTATGGCATATTAGGTATTTACTTTTGAAACATATTCTAATGAAAGTGTTCTTTTGTTCGAGGATGTCAAACAGATTGAAGAATTTCTTGCTGAACTGAACCTCTCGTCATTTTATGATTTTATTGAGCAGTCCTATGAATACATATTGAAACAACTTTCTATCATGTAAAAACAAAAGGTATGGCCTTACAGTTATGGTCTATTTATAAAATGTACTTTTTTTTTCTTTTTATGTGATGTTATTCATTGGTAGTAAAAATATTCTGTAATTTTAGTTTATATAGACTCTGTATGTCTATGTTTATTCTGTATGTATTTGCCTAAAGTTCAACTATAAGTATTTTCCAACATCAATAATGGGAACATAATAACTAGGACTTGTATGCAACTTTACTTTTGGCATTTTTTGGAATATTCAGAGGAAGAAATGTGGGTGACATTATAGGGATACATATCGGCATGTAACTAGATAGTAATATCTTGCACATGAAACTATGTTCTTAAACTACATGATTTTGTCTTCAAGGGTCATCATTGAGTGGAGTTGTAGTTAGATTGAAATCATTTGAGATTATATCAACATTCCTCCCTCCGTTGTTTACTATCCAAGGAATGACCAGAGGAATGTTGTATGATATGTTACAGAAAGATATCATAACTTTGAGGAAAGCTTGCCATGAGAAAGATAAGAGCCTTAAGGACAAAGATGATACAATTGAGGTAAGAGATTTTATGTATCAGTTTAGCGCTCTGTGTGTGTGTATGTGTGTATGTCTTTGACACTATTGTCTTTGAGTGCACTATCCCAATGTTGGCAAAGAAGGTCGAACCATTAAATAAAGCAATGGAAGTTAAGGCCAAAAAGATTAGGAGAGAAATAGCTGCCATGGAAAAGGAAGCTGCTGCGATGCGCATTAGCAAAGAGCAAAATCGAACGACACAACCCCTCAGTGCTTCCCATGGAGCTGTAAATGGTGTTCAGTTGCATTCATCAAGGTGAATTCTTTATTTATGTATCTAGCTTCAGTTTGTAGAGGCTTAAATATTTGGATCTTTTTTTTTTTTGAACAAGTATGTCGTACCCTTGAACTTATCAAGTATACATATTTGGTGAAGGTGTTTATTGCATGTGTCTGTTTGTGCATACCCTTTTGATGATTTTGATGAGCATCTAATTCATTTTAAGAGAAAACATTCGTTAAAGGTTCAAAAAAGAGATGGCCTATAAATCTGATTCCATGAACATTCTTCTTTTTCCGTGAAAACCAATGCTATTTGAACAAGTTTAGTAGTTTCCTTGAAAATGATTGCTTTTATTCCAGACAATGTGAGTTTCTAGCTATCCATAGTAGCAAAATGTTAAAAAAAACATAGTGAATTTCATGTTTCGTTTAAAGTAGCATGTTGTTTTCAACAGTGGTATTTTGAATAGTAACTCAATTATTACATAATGTCGAAATCTGATAATATTACATAGTTCTTTGAAATATATAGATATTGTGCCTTGAATCATACATAATGTTGAAATGTGATAATATTACACAGTAATTTGACATATATAGCTTTTTTGCCTTCAATCATACATGATGTACAAATGTGCTAATATTATGTAGTAATTTGAAATATATAGATTTTGTGCCTTCATGTAACATCCAGTGGTGGACTAACCTGATTGCTCACTTATATCTGTCATTGTTAGAGAATGAGCTATAACATTTGGTAGTTTAGGAGATTTGCATTTATGTTATGATTTATACATTTATCAATTGACATCTAATCATGTTAAAAAATTTTACTCTAATGCTCAAGGCTATCCGAAAATAATACATGATGCTTTGTGAGGCAGACTAACTCCTAAGGATAGGGACCACATCGAAGATTGCTAAAATTATGTTGAAAATGTAATACTAATTTAGTCAAAAAAGGGATTCAAGGGGCGAAAATGCAATACAGCCTCCGAACCACTGTTTTAACATAACAGGAAGCTTCCTGGTGACAAATGTGACATGTAGGGACAGACGGTACGTAAATAGGACACATACGTTGGGAGTTAGAGTTGAAAATGTCATAAATTTGGTCAAAAAAAGGGGTTCGGGGGGCGAAATGGAAAGCAGCCCCCAAATCACTGTTTTTACATAACAAGAAGCTTCCCGGTGACAAATATGACATCTAGGGATAGATGGTACATAAATAGGACACATACGCTGGGAGTTAGAGTTGAAAATGTCATAAACTTAGTCAAAAAAAGGGGTTCGGGGGGCGAAAATGCAAAACAGCCCCGCACCACTGTTTTTATGTAAAAGGAAGCTTTCCAGTGACAAATGTGACATGTAGGCACAGACGGTACGTAAATAGGACACCTACGTTGAGAGTTAGAGTTCAAAATGTCATAAATTTAGTTGAAAAAAAGGGGTTCGGGGGGCAAAAATGCAAAACAGCCCCGCATCACTGTTTTTACGTTATGGGAAGCTTCCCGGTGACAAATGTGACACGTAGGGATAGACGGTACGTAAATAGGACACATACGCTGGGAGTTAGAGTTAAAAATGTCATAAACTTAGTCGAGAAAAGGGGTTCGAGAGGCGAAAATGCAAAACAGCCCCCGAACCACTATTTTTACATAACAGGAAGCTTCCCAGTGACAAATGTGACGTGTAGGGACAGACGGTACGTAAATAGGACATCTACGTTGAATGTTAGAGTTGAAAATGTCATAAATTTAGTATAAAAAAAAAGGGTTCGGGTGGCGAAAATGCAAAACAGGTCCCGCACCACTATTTTTACATAACAGGAAGCTTCCCAGTCACAAATGTGACATCTAGGGACATACGGTATGTAAATAGGATACATACGTTGGGAGTTAGAGTTGAAAATGTCATAAATTTGGTAAAAAAAAAAAAAGGAGTTCGGGGGGCGAAAATGGAAAACTGCCCCCGTACCATAGTTTTTACGTAATGGGAAGCTTCCCGGTGACAAATGTGACATGTAAGGATAGTGTCACAACCCCAACCCACCCCTATGGGTTAAGGACATGACCGGCCAGTAATCCTGTGATTACCTACGGCCTCAAACCAAAATGGACATAACTCGTCAGAGTAAAGGGGCCAAACGGAAGCAAAAATTTAAAACTTTGTCCATAGAGCGGTGCTTATGTGCACATCAAACAAACCATGCTCGTATGCGTTAATAACCCACATCAAAAGTATAGTAGCATAAACTTCTTTACAACAGGATCATCTAAACTGAGCCAACCCATAACAGGCTACATACAAATGTACACAAAACCCTTACCAACAAAACAAAATACAATTACATAATAAAATGGCAAGGACGGGTCTCGCACGTGAGACACAAGGCTGACTCTCCAAGACTCATGTTGTTCATGGTAGACTTCACTGGGGCTGGGTTGGTACTTCTCTTGGCTCACCTACAAATACATGAATGAGCGTAAGCGATAGCCCAGTGAATAATATCAAAGACAGAAATTACATAACAATTGTAGAACAACATATTCCAGACGGCCTTGGGCCCAATTTGTATTTCTATTTAACAGATATATATATCTAAATACAAATCAAGTGACTACAATTCCAAACATTCCAGCCCTTGGCCCATTCAAATTTCCATTCTTGTCAAGACGACCTTTGGCCCATTTGATTATGTCAAAACGGCCTTTGGCCCACATATTCGTATCAAAACGGCCTTTGGCCCACACATTCGTATCAAAACGGCCTTTGGCCCACCCATTCGTATCGAAACGGCCTTTGGCCCACCCATTCCTATCAAAACGGCCTTTGGCCTACCCATTCATATCAAAACGGCCTTTGGCCCACCCATTCATATAAAAACGGCCTTAGGCCCAAATACACTTTCGTGTCAAAATGGCGCTTAGGCCCAAATACACTTTCGTGTCAAACGGCGCTTAGGCCCACATTTACATCAAACGGCCTTCGGCCCACATTCTATCAATCTGGCTCATAGGCCTTCCATATCAAACTGGCTCATAGGCCTTTATATCAGACTTGCTCATAGGCCTTTCATATCAAACTGGCTCATAAGCCTTTATATCAAGCTGGCTCATAGGCCTTTCATATCAAACTGTGTCCACCATTCAAATTAATGAACTTTACAAAACTTACATAAAAGTAGCAATTGCACAACAACATATGTCAGATATTACTCACAGTGATCGGCTTGTGGATTTGCCCTGGAGCTTGACCCTACACATTTCATGAACACAAAAGGGTCACTAACAGTTCAATCCGTTCTTTAATTCACATATTTCTCTTTAGGCTTTATTCTTATCTCATTAACTCATTTACAATGCTCAACATATGCCTAAGAGTGCTTACAAGTGAAAGAGAACGGAAAAATTAAACACAAAATGCATTTTCAGAATTTCAAAAAACAGGGTCCCCGCTCGAGCGTGGACTTCCCCGCTCGAGCAGACCCTTAGGTCAGCAAAAGTACTGGTTGCCTTCAATTCCAGCTCAAGCGTGAACTCGGCCGCTCGAGCGGACTGCCTGCCTACATAGCTCCCCGCTCGAGCGTCAACTTCCCCGCTTGAGCGGGAACCATGTCTGCAGAAAATGCTGGGAGCACGAAATTTACACTCGAGCGGCGGTTTCTCCGCTTGAGCGGACACCGAAATTCTAGAAATTCCATATTGTGTTCTTGAGCTCCCTTCAACCATTCCAGCCACATTCCTTGTATATAATGGCTCAAATATCACACATACACATACTAACATGATACCAATACCAATTTACAACATTAGAAAGCTCAATTTCTCAAAATAAATGCATGCATGGCTCAAATTGCACCGAACTCATTACTAACACAACCATTTCATGCATTCAACTCTTGTACCCTTATAATCTGCACAAGCATGTGGTACATTATTCTCATTCTCAACTTATGTGATGAAGAGATGGTCAAGAACATGATCTTCAACTAAAAACTCACATAGATCATGCATTTGGTGCTCAAATATGAAAATTCAAAGCAATTACATATATGCATGCAAACATTGACCTTCAATCCAACACATACAACTCAAATCCCTTTCAATTCTCACTTTTGACCATAAATCAACTTTGAATACACAAAATTGCCCATTAAACTCATGAATTACTCACCTAGAAGCTTTGATCTTCTAAGCACTAGTTAATTCTTGAGCTAAATCTTCAAATTCCAAGGATTGAGCCAACAATTATACAATTCTCTCCTTCCCTCTCTCTACAGCCGGCCCTCTCTATGTTTTGAGTCCCAAGTTCAGTCAAATGAAGTGAATAAGAGAGAATAGGGAGTGTAGAGACTTACAACAAAACCCACTAAGGCCAAATAATATTAATAAAGTAATTGGGCTCTAATTTATCAATTAAATCAATTAATCTGGCCGGAATCAATTTTTCAATTAAATTTTACCGTAGGCTCTAAAAGTTATGCCAATCACAATGGCGTAATCAATTTCAGGTTCTGTGGCCGATAAGGCCCTCAATTTAATTTCCAAAGCAGATTATTCAAATAGATTTTCCTACGGTGAACAGATAGAGTTCCAAAATCACATATATCCACATAATGGCACATAAAATCATATCAAAACATATAATCACATACGTATTAGGGACCAATTAACATAATATAGAACAGGGGTATCACAGATAGACGATACGTAAATAGGACACCTACGTTGGGAGTTAGAGTTGAAAATGTTATACTAATTTAGTCGAGAAAGGGGTTCGGGGAGCGAAAATGCAAAACAACCCCCGAACCACTATTTTAACGTAACGGGAAGCTTCCCGGTGTCGAATTTGACATGTAGGGACAGACGGTACGTAAATAGGACACCTACGTTGGAAGTTAGAGTTGAAAATGTCAGTAATTTAGTCAAAAAAATGGGTTCAGGAGTCGAAAATAGAAAACAGCCCCCGAACCACTGTTTTAATGTAACGGGAAGCTTCATGGAGGTCACAACAACATAAGCATGGTGAAAACACCATCTTCATGCTAACCAACACAATCTCCTTGCCTTTAAAATTTGCTAAAATAGTAATTTCTTCGTTGTAAGTCCAGTATTGAGTTTTATGGATACTAGGCAAACTCTAATGATGGGTCCTCTTATATTTTTATAACAAATAATTTGTGGATTAAATGGTAAGTACACCCATAATTTTTGTAATTTGGTAATACCTACACAGTTAACTTTCACATATAACTACTAAAATTTACTTCGATAGATTTACAGATTAAGAAACTAAAACAAGAACTCACAAGGATAAATATTTCGGGGGGCGAAAATGGGACACCTACGTTGAGAGTTAGAGTTGAAAATGTCATAAATTTAGTCGGAAAAAAGCGTTTGGGGGGCGAAAATGCAAAACAGCCCCCGAACCACTGTTTTTACGTAACGGGAAGTTTCCCGGTGACAAATGTGACATGTAGGGACAGACGGTACGTAAATAGGACACGTACGTTGGGAGTTAGAGTTGAAAATGTCATAAATTTAGTGGACAAAAGGGGTTCGGGGGGCGAAAATGAAAAACAGCTCCCGAACCACTGTTTTTACATAACGGGAAGCTTCCCGGGTCCAAATGTGACATGTAGGGATAGACGGTACGTAAATAGGACAACTATGTTGGGAGTTAGAGTCGAAAATGTCATAACAATAGTCGAAAAAAGCGTTTGGGGAACAACAATGTGTTTATGTGGTAGATCATGAAATGCCCATGTCGTGGTAATACCATCCTGGTAATACCATCTTAAACTATAGTTTGTTTAACTCTTTCCTTATTAGTTAAACGTGGCACAATATTTTTGGTAAATTGTTTAGTGTTTTTGTTGACTGTGGCCCTTTTAATTTCCATAAACATAACTTTTGGCATTAATTCATAGAATCGATGCTCGTCTACCAGTTCATGTTTGGGTGTCTTTCATTAATTAATAGCTATTACTCTCCTTGTCTTTTAATGTTTGAAATTAATACAGTTGCTATATGTCGTCCAGAAGTGCCTCTATAGGCACCAAACTAATGAATTTTATTTTTATTTTTTTTATTTTTTTGCAGATGGTTTTGGACATACAAATATGGATATGATTTTTTTTGACAAGTATGGGAGGGCATTGTTTTTGTACCTCTATCCGTATATATAGTTGTTCGTACAAATTACTTTTTTGGTGTGGTAAATATCAGCTAATTTGGCATGGTAGAAATTAGCATAGCACGTGGTACAAAATAGTTTTGGGGTAGTACAAATTAAATTTTTGTTGTGGTACATATGTTCTTTTTGTTAATTAATTTGGTTATTCCTGTATTATGTATGGAATTAAATTATTGACGTTGGATTAGACTTGGTTCGTATGGAATTTGTATTATATATAGAATTGGACGTTCAATATTAATTTTTTGGATGCTTGTTACTGAAATGTGTGCACATTGTTGAATGCTTGAATGGTTGATAATATACACTACAAAAAATACACTTTTGGCGACTAATGTTTTAGTTGCCAAAAGCACGGATTTTAGTCGCCGAAATGATTTGCCAACCAAAAATTTTGGTCATTGGCTTTGTCGCGGATACATTGTCGGTGAAGGTATTGGCGACTAAAATTTTTTTTGGTCGCTAAAAATCCAACAGAAATGGCGACTAATCTTTTAGTAGGCAAAAGGGGCAGCAATTAGCGACAGACAATGCTTTAGTCGCTAAAAATCTAACATAATGGCGACTAATTTTTAGTAGGCAAAAGAAGCAGCTATTAGCGACTAACAGTGCTTTAGTCGCTGATGATTCATATTGGCGACTAAGATATTAGTCACCCAAAGGGTGCAGCAATTCATTTAACTCACATCTTCAGCTACTAAATCTGTTGCCGCCAAAAAGTTCAATTATATATGGCGACCAAATTAATAGTCGCCAATAGTGTCATTTTTAGCTACTAGAGATTTTGTCACAGAAAGGTTATTCTAGTTTAGCTACTACAAAAGTGTTTTAAGTTTTTAGCTACTAAAACAATTAGTCGCCAAAACTATTTTCTATTCGTTTTAGCTACTAAATATTTAGTCAGCAAAAGATATATTTCTTTTTTTTGGCTACCAATTTTTTTGTCACCAAAAATGTCATTTTTTTTTTGTTTATTTTTTTTCATTTTAATAAATTTTTTCAAAACATGTATATATCCACCGCAACCTGTAATACAAACAAATCAATATATATAGTATCACCTATTCCATAATGCATGTTTCACTTACAACCATCAAACCAAAAAGAACACCTTACAATGTTAACTTATATACAAACCAACCAATATATTCCAATTACAAATAATAATGTCATACATTCCAACTATGTTACCAAAACGATGTCCTCTATACACAACATTGTTACTATACTATGCATTGTAATGACCATTTGACATGGTACAAATTACCATGGTAATATGTACCACGACAAAAGGTAATCTATATATACCACCAGAGCAATTAATACAAGTTCCAAAAATACTATGTACCCCACCAAAAATTATATGTACGATTCATCCAATTTCCATACAAAAAGCCGGGGATGACTAAAAACTTTCCAAATTTGCAAAAATGTGAATTATTTTCCGGACCAAAAAAATAGAAGATCCACATGTCAATGCCAAAAGCCATCTACGTAACAAAAATGACACCCATTAGTTCCATTGTAAACAAAAATTTTCAACAAAAAGTATGTACGAACGTTTGAGGGGACAGGACCCCACTTGATGCGCCCTTCCCTCCGCACCTGCCATCATGTATGTAAGCATAAACAAAAAAAGGATGAACCACATGAGGCTGTCACTAAAATAGATTCTAGGGAGGGCAAAGGTCTAACCATAAAGAAGAAAAATAAAAAAAAATTTAAAATCCGTGCAGAGTGAATAATTACCTGTCATTTTGTTTCCACCACAATATATGCTCATACATACCATTTCAGAAAAATGTAAAACTGAGAGGAAGGTTAAAGTTGAATGCTCATACATACTATGTTAAAGTTGCCATGAAAAGATTATGACACCGGTCTCATTTATTAGCTCCAAAAGTTTCTGAATTTTTTTTCAACTTCACAGTCTTTCTTTTGTTGAGCAACACACTTAAAATTCCAATTCAACATGACTGCTGTTCAGCCACAACAGTGATCCTGTAACAGATGAGGTCTATATAGTCCATGTGTTTCGCAGCATCATACAATTTCAATAGTGTATTTATTACCCAGTAACTTGTAAATTTCACATTTCCAAGATTTGTTTCTCACACTTAAAATCTAACATCTAAATCTCCACAATGACAATATGTCAAAATGTGGAAAGTTATGTACTGTGTACAATATTATATTACAATAAAACTTAATGCATTTGGAAACTCAATGCAAAGGTATCTACTGTGTAACATTTATGTTAGCTTATAGAACAAAGTCTACTTAAGTAAACATTCTAACAAAATTCCATAAGCAAACATATATGCACAAAATTTAAACACATAATTAGGCAAATTCTCTGAATAAAATAATATACATGTCAGGATCGTCACACGGTTGTTATCAATTAGATCAAAATCGAGTTAATTAAAATTATAAGGATCAAAATAATATAAGGGCCAAAACATATAGACTATCAATGTAATTTATCACTGTATATATTAACCATGTGTTGCATATACCAACTGAGAAGGCTGCAAACTGATGATATTCCCCATAATTTGGAATTTTGGAGAAGTTTCACATCCATATGGTTCATTTGGATACTATTTGACGATTTTTGCAGGTAATATATAGTTGTATCAGCTAGGCTAGTGTAGTGACCATATACCTTTGTAAAATTTGGTTGGGTTGGTTGACTTATGAAGAAGGCTCATATGAATTTCAGATTGTATTATTATGGCTTGAAACTTCTGTATTTGTGCTTTTATTTCTGCTGTAAGAAAGATCTTTTATTGTTCCAGAAGTAATAACTACTGATAACTATGTAGTCCCAGGAATCTATGTATTATTGTTTACCTAGTACTCTCAACAAATGAAGAATCACTAAAGAGATTATCTTGACATGACAAATGTTAACTTCTAGCAAATAATATGTATTTTGTTATTCATACTATAGCCAAATGTTTTCCAACATGGACTTGGTTGGAGTAAGTTCACATAAAAAAAAAAAGTAAATGCTATGCAAAAAAAAAGGTCATCATTTTTCTTTATTATTATTATTTTTATTTTGTTGGAATTCCACGCTGTCCGAGTTAAGTCCACTAAAACAAACTGGGGTGGTTGGAGGTTTTGTTTCAAACAGCTAGTTCTTTTGGTGAAACTAACTCTTCTAACTTTCATGTTTTGTGTTCTTGTTGCTGATGTTGGTATATCTGCTATATGTTGAAACTAATAGCCAATAACTTGCTAATTGAATGTTTCTTTATGGATCGAACAACCTGAGAACATTCCCACATCTCTTGCCATAAAACCCTACCCTAAATTTGTAGTGTCGTTATTTTTCAAAAAACTGAAACTCTGCAAGTGATGAGATTTTTTTAAGTGTCATCGAAGAATTTTAGTAATGCAGAATTATCATCTTCTGCATTGTTATAAAGTGAAGTCATATCCTATGGAAATCAGATTATGCCATCAAGTGATTACAACCCTATGGAAATCAGATTATGCCAAAGGGAACTAGCTTAATATTTCATTGAAATCAAGTGGTTACCTTATGGAAATCAAATTACGGTCCGTCTACTGCAAAGTCTACTCACATTATGCCTCAAAACCTATTCGAAGCACATAACAAAAAAAATTTGCATAGCAACTTTAGAAACCAATTCTATGCCAATATGATCCATATTTTTCTAGAACTTGCATTAGCTTATCAATAAAATTATGTTTACCAAATAGTAGGATGACCATCTGAAACCTGCAAGAGGGTTGTGAGTCGTGACACCATGTCGTTCAAATGATTGAGTTGTACTTGTTGTGCCTCCCGTGCTTTTTTTCCTTCTTTCATTTGTTTCATCAGCTCCTCTCTTTCCCTCATAATTTCCTCCCTATCTCTTTAGCGCTCCTCTTTCTCCTTGACCAACTCCTCGTGATCTTTTTGCCGCTCCTCTTTCTCATTGACCAACTCCTCGTGATCTCTTTGCCGCTCCTCTTTCTCCTTCAGCAACTCCTCGTGATCTCTTTGACGCTTCTCACGAAGAACCTCCAATTCCACTCTCATTGACTCCATATGTTTATCACGTGCTCGTGCCGCACTGGAAGTTGTTGAAGAGGGTTGTGGGCCTATCCCACATCCACGCAAGTAATTTTTTTTTGCCCTGAGCACTTGCCTTGATAGTTCTTCGTGGGTCAATGGCAACCCCGCATCGGTGGCTACGACTTGTAGATTCACCATATCATCCTGTCATGGCAAAAAAACAATAAAGTCAAGATGGTTGAAGGAATTGAAAACGACTTTACTAATTGATATGCAACAAAATTGGTTTGAACATTCAATACTCACATGTAGCTCACCACATTTTGGGTCAATCCAGTCTCCCATCTTCTTGGACTTGTGTGATTTCTTATAAAATTTAGGGAAATCTATTTCTCCATCCTGATTTGTCTATTATGTTTGAAAAATTTCCATTGATGAAGTAGTACATAGTAATATTCAAAATGAAGAAGAATCAATCATCCATTATATTACAAAACAAATAACTACTTCTCACCATAAGTGACATTGCTATAGGAAATGATCGCGATCCACTTGTATGATTGTAGGGGAGCATACCCCTATTTGCTTTACCAACTTTAGAGCGTTTCTAACAAGAAAAAAAAAATTACAAATAAAAATAATTAGTAAAGAATTTTTATTGATATTCACATCAATGAATTTCAAGAATGGGGTTTCTAATTAATTTCTTACCAAGTGAGATTCGTCTTTCCAAGCAACATCAATAAGATATTTCCAGTCGTCCAAGCTCACTCCACTAGGCGGATGACTATAGGGGTCATCAACACCCTTTTCCTCAAGTTCGAGGAACTCTTGCTTTAGATTGTACCTCCAATCCTTATATAGCAAATATGCCTTTCTATCGAGGATTTGTTGAGCTTGTTCATCATTATCAAAATCATCCCCGATAACAAACTTGTCCTACAAACATGATAAGACAATTAGTACATCAATTAATTTAAGCAATTACAAATAACATAATAACGACATTATGGAAAGATGAATCTCATACTAGCACCGCTTAGATGACCTCATCTTTGGTACTTTCATCAATTTTTCTCCATGACTTCACGCTGTGAAGAGGGCACAACCGTCTAATTTGCAATCCTAACTCATTCGTCGCTGGGGTTGCATTCCCTCCTGTGATTGCGTTTAACACCCAATTGACATACACATGTAATTTCTCTCCTTTTTTTCCTGGCTATTCTTTTTTGCACTCCTTTGCCTAATGTACGTCCTCGTACACGAGTTGATCTTTTTCGCCCTGCTACAAAAGGGGAAGCAAGCCACAAATTACAAACAAATTTAATGAAAGATGTACGAGTATTGCTTGCTACTTCAATTTAAAAATAAAATAAAATAAAATAAAATAAAAACACATATAAGCATTGTACTAGTGAAGACAATACGTGACTATCAAACTAATACCATTAATTATAACTGTACAGCCCTTGGTTTCTTTTAAGTTTAAAACTCAACTAAATCAATGAACTTTATGTTTAAACAGTGTGCCTTAGTTGGGAACACAGTGTGCCTTAGTTAAAAATTATGCAACCTAATTTCTCCTTATAGAACATATGTTTAAAGAGAAATAACTTTGTTATATGTTCCAAAATCATCTTATTTTTCTAATTGCTAGCCTAAAGTAATAGCCGACATAAGACTTTAGCTGTCATAGGTCTAGGTCGCTTTATATAATCATACCTTGAACGCCACTTCATATAATTGTACCAGTTCAAATATTGTTCCTAATGACCACCCGTTTACAGTTAGTAGACACTAAACATTCCCTAATGTTGTACATAATTGCTGAAATGTGATGATGAAATTCAGCAGATATTGTAGTACTATGATCAGGTTGGAAGTTCTTGTTATTTTTTTTTTGAACGGCAAAGAAAAGGAAACTTTATAGATGATGATAAGAGGTACAAGATGTACACACATAAACATCAAAACAACAACAAAGAGAAGAGGGAGAAAAACAAGATAGAACACCCTTCTGATGCAGACCAAGACAGCAACCAAGAGAGACAGAACACAATCAAAACACCCTTCTGATGCAGACCAATCCTGCATAAAACCTCTGAGGTTTAAATAGTCATCCTAGGACCATTCTTATGGTTAACAAAAATTTGTTCTGCAAGCTCTGAGGCATAGTGCCCAGCACACTAGATTAACACTCACTTAGCAGATCCCATATCCTACTTCAATCACCCCTTTATACATTTCCCAAACAGACCAAACAGAGTTCTATGCTCAGAACTTTACTAATCCTGCATCAAAACAAACCAAACAGCTCAGAGGCATAGTGCCCAGCACACCAAATTAACACTCACTTAGCAGATCCCATCTCCTGCTTCAGTTACCCCTTTATACATTTCCCGAACAGACCAAACAGAGTTCTATGCTCAGAACTTTACCAATCCTGCATCAAAACAGACCAAACAGCTCTGAAGCATAGTGCCAACACCTCTACTGCAGAACTTTACCTCTGATAGAGACAAATCAAGAGCAGACATTAAACAGCAAACATCAAGCTAACACAAACCAAAATACTGAGAGGACCAAAACAGAGACGACCAATCGACTGAAAGCTGAGAGGACCGATCAGTAGCAGACAATAGGCAGCAGCAGCAAACCAAAGGCAAGGCCATAAGCATAACAAAGACAAGGGCAGAAGCAAAACTAAAATTACATTCAGACCAGAACAGAGCCAAAACTAGTAGCAGACAGCAAAGAAGATCAAGCTGAGCCCCTGATCTGCTTCCATTTGAAAACTATATCATCCATTGAGAAACACAAATGTGCATGGTTTTCTATGCAAGTTATTCTGTCTTTGGTCTAAGAAATGTTAGATCCTCAATAAAAATAAAAATAAAAAAGAAAAATTTAGTCCCACACAAGAAATCTTCAATGCAACAGTCCAGACAAAGCACAATGCTATACATCTTTTCTGAGCAAAAACTGCTAATGATTTATGAAATAATCATAGGTATTGGAGCAGTTAGCACTACTTCTACTTCTATGTTGTAATTATCCTCATTAACAATATTTGCCTATCTCAGCATCTGCCATTTATATTCTAACCATTTATAGGAAAGAAAAAGTCAAAATATATTAATCTGTTGTTGAGATAATGTTATTACCTACTCAAAAGTTTAGAATGAAAAGGGGATCTTTCATCATTGGGAGATTCAATGTGGTTGAGTTAAAGTAACACATTGATTGTTGGTTGTTTCTGCACCAGTAGGATGGTAGGTAATCAGAATTCGAATTTGATGACTATGACTTCAAATTGATGTAAATCTTGGGTTAGCAAGGTGAAAGTTCAATGCCTCAAATCTTTTGCTCTAAAATAGGAGAGCCTATTTATTAGTACTTGCCTACAGAGCACTATAAGCTGTGGAGTTCTATGAACCAAGAAATGTATCGGTCCTTCTTGTAGGGATCTGGAGAGTTTGTAACCATTCATGTTAGATGCTATGGCATTAATGTATGATATTGTTATTTTGAAAATCTTATTTTCAACTAATATAACAAGGAATCCTAGTGTTTGTGTGTTGGTCAATGTTGTGATTGTAAGACTACGAGCAATTTACAATTCTAACATTTTACCATGGAATGAAATCTTGCTCAACAGCAATGTTTCTTCTGAAGTGATTATCTGCATTCAGTTATGATAAATGTGATCTGTGTGAAAAAAATTTCACTTTATTTGTAACATAATATTACAGACTTAAATATTTATCGGGAGTGTTGTCATTTGCAACCCCACTTCTATGACTACGCTTTCAAAGTCTAATCAATCCATTATCGGGAGAAATTAGACACACTGTGTTCCCAACTAAGTCATTCACGTTGACTAACAAGATTAACAAACATATTAACCTACAGATTAACAAAGGCATTCCTTACCAATCAAATTAACAAGGCATTCACATTTTCTTTGTTTTTCTTTCTGTTTATGGGGTTTTCATTGCCTTAAAGACCTGACTTATACACCCCAAAAAAAAGGAAAATTTTTTTTGTAAACAACTAAGTTCAATGCACTTACCCACGCCACCTAGCTGCGTCTCCTCCAGCACTATTTGTGTATCATTTGGTGGCTGGGTCTTATTAGATAACGTCAACGGGGTGCCAATAACTGCTGGACATGCTTCAGAGCCTGATAATACATTGCCACTTGTTACTGTCTTCAGCCGCCCCGTCTTGATTCCAGGAACCATGGTACCTACATAAAAAAATAACAAAATGACATGAGTAATAAATGTCACATACATCATTTACATACATTTACATAAACCTCACATACATAAATGTCCAAACATCATTGAATGTTTAAATGTCATTATTTCTTCAACAAGCAATCATAGTTGGACTCTTGTATTAAGCAACCAGCAAATTAACCATGAATACAAACATCCCAACTCAGATTAACCAGCAGATTAAGCAACCAGTAGATTGACAAGATTAACTAGCAGATTAACAAACTTATCTGAGTCAGCAACCAGAGACAGCAGCCAGAGACAGAGCAAAAAAACTTATCAAGATTAATGTCCAAAACTTATCAAGATTAACTAGCAAAAAAATAGCAGCAAACTCTTATAAAAGTCAACAACCAGAGACAGAGCATATGAGTAAATCTGTCACAGATTGTATGAATTTGCTTCAATATGAATTCACTATGAATTTGCTTCAGTAAATCTGCCAGCAGATGAGTAAACAACAACAAACATACATAAATCTAACTTCACTATGAATTTGCTTTTCAATTTTCGGCCAAAGCTCATAGAAATCGTAGAGGAAATTAATTACAAGGGTATTAAGTTCATAGAATATGAATGTAGTTGGGAAATTAAGAAGAAGAAGATGAAGAAGAACAAGAACAAGAAAAAGAAACAAGTCATAATTAGTCTACTCACATTTAAAACTAATTCACTGAATAACCAAGAGCAGAATTTGAAATTCAAATTACAAGGTTCATCAATTTAAGAGGTTGACATTGCACAAAATTATGGAATTGTACATAACATCTCAGAACATCAAAATTTCAGAACAAACACCGTATTCTTAATTGCCCCCTATGACATCAACAAAACAAGCCGAACAAACAAACAAAGTTCATCAACAATGTACTTAGAGAACACATAAAGTAATTTTACCACAAAGTGAGTTAAAACTCTAGGTCTATATCTGTATCAAAATCACTTTCTATCTCATCTTCTTCTTCGTCATCACCCGCGATTGTTAGTTCATCATCGTCATCACAGATGAAATCATCATCCATAACACCCTCGGGTTGTACACGCTTTTTGGACTGAGAAACTTCCATTGAAATAATTCCAGGTTCAATGTCATCCCGACGCAAAACAACATCATCATCAATAGGCTCAGTTGGTGCAACAGTAGTGGTCTCATCTTCTTGCAACACTTCATCAAATTCTGGCACATCCAGCTTTGGCACATCCCGAAGTCATCGATGTTGAAACTTTTCTACGACTCGCCAATTTGGCCCTAACTTCGTATCATGAACATAGAAAACTTGTTGAACTTGGCTTGGGAACACAAACGAGTCATCTTTATATCATCGACTTCTTACATCAACAGTTGTCACATGTGGTTTGACACGCAAAGTTCGTCTACTACCGGTGTTATACCATTCACATTGGAACAAAACAACCCGATATCCAAACAAATATGTCAGTTCCCACACTTTACAAAGGTAGCTGTAGAACTTTATCAATTGGCCTTCGTGGTCGCCTTCCACTACCAATCCACTATTTTGACATTTACGACGGTTATCACAGTCGATAGTATGGAATCAGACGCCATTAGCAATGCATCCCGAATATGTGTTCACTAAGGCATTAGGTCCATTGGCTAATGACCACATCTCATCTGTTGCTTCGGGTGACTTTTGATTTCGCAATTGGTTCATCTACACAAGAAAGTATGTCATGTTAATTCAAACTTAGAATAATGTAACATTATCTGCAAACTATAAAATAACGAGCTTCAGCTTACGCAATCTTTGAACCATTTAGAAAATTCTTTGCATTGTCGCGTTGCAATGTTGCAATCACTTCCATATGTTTGTTGCAACACGAGCTTGTGTTCCCCACTTAATACAATGTAATTCATAAGTAATTGGAATAATGAGGACTTTAAAAAATAAAAACCATGTACAAAATGTATGCTGCATGTATGATGAGGAATCATACTCTAGATATTCGTCCACTTCCAAACTATTATGTAGGATAAACCAATGAGCCAATTCGCACGGACACATCAATTGCCCTTGGGAGTTGACCAAAAGGACGAACATTTTGAGTGAAAATTGCCAACCCAAGGCCATTGTCACCCCCATCGTAGTTCCTTTCTTCTCGGTTAAACACCGTTTCAACACCATCCAAATACATTGAACAAAACGTCGTACACTCTTTCGATATGTAGCCCTCCACAATGGAACCTTCTGGCCGAGCTTTATTGCCCACAAATCCTTTAAGAAGTCCAAGCATCCTAATGTAAACATCAGCTTGATCATTAGTATGGTTATATTGAACTATATTTACATGAAAAAAGCACCCCCATCGTAGTTATACTTCTCAATAGGATACATCCATCGATATTGCACAGACTCTCCAAGCATAGCCTTATAAGACAAATGAATTGCCAAATGGACCATGACATCAAAAAAAGCAAGAGGAAAAATTTTCTCAAGCTTACAAAGTATAAGTACGATTTGTTCTTGCAATTGCTCCAAATCAGTGACCCGCAATGTCTTTGAGCACAACTATTTGAAAAAGTTCCCAACTCAAACAATGTGGTCCCAACCTCGATAGGAAGGTAATCTCACATCCCAATGGGAAAAAGTCGTTGTAGAAGGACATGACAGTCATGACTCTTGAGGCCAACTAACTTACCACCATTCACAGTGACACAATTGGATACATTTGCTGCATAGCCATCAGGATACTTAACCGATTTCAAGAAATCAGAAAACCCTTGTCTCTCCGCCAGGGACAATGTGTACAATGCCGAAGGCTTCTCGAAAGAGCCATTTGTATGCCTTATCAAGTGTAACTCCTTTCGTATTCGCATGTCCTCCAGATCCAAACGTGTTTTGTCTGTGTCCTTGTTCTTCCCATCTATGCTCAATAGTGTCCCAAGCAGACTGTCACATATATTCTTCTCTATGTGCATGACATCAAGGTTATATCGAAGCTTAAGTGTTTTCCAATAGGGTAGGTCAAATAAAATGCTTCTTTTCGTCCAGTTTGGAGTTGGCTTTTCAGTCCTTTGTCTTTTTTGGTTGGTTGGATGATTTCCGTATGGCTTGTATGTCCCCAAATTAATTTGCTCGAGTATTTGTTCTCCCGATAACTCCACGGGTTTGGACTGATTCTCAATTTCACCGTTGAATAGCCTACTTCTTCGCCAATTATGGTTCTCAAGTAAGTACCGCTGAGCACCCATATACCCTATCTTACTTTGCAAACTCTGAGATGAAGTATCCATGTTATAATTAGGGCAGGCCAAGTAACCTTTTGTACTCCAACCAGACAAGGAACCATATGTGGGGAAGTCATTGATGGTCCACATGACTGCTGCATGCATTGTAAATATTTGGCCATTTGAGGCATCATATGTTTGCACACCATGCTCCCACAAATTAGTTAACTCTTCTACTAATGGTTGCAAGTAAACATCGATGTCTCTTCCAGATGCGGATCGTCCGAGAATAAGCAATGACAGCATGACAAATGGATCTTTCAAACACTTCCATGGGGGTAGATTGTAAGGCATTAAGATTACGGGCCACATGCTGTACAATGTACTCATATTTCCGAATGGATTGAAACCATCTGTGGCAAGCCCTAGCCTTACATTCCGAGGATCTGTAGAGAACGTAGGATGCAACCTATCAAAATCCTTCCATGCCTCACCATCAGTTGGATGTCGTAATACTCCATCATCCACACGCTTATCTTTGTGCTATCTCATAAATGCGACTGTTTTTTTCGACATGTACAATCTTTTTAACCTCGGTGTCAAAGGAAAGTAGCTCAGTACTTTGTGTGGAATTTTTTTACCCGTCTTGTCGTTCAACTTGTATCTACACTCTGTACATGTAGGGCAATTCTCCAATGTGGCATTGTCCTTCCAAAATAGAGCACAATCATTCTTGCATGCATGAATGGCCTCATATCCCAAACCCAATTCACGTAAGAACTTTTTCGCTTCATAAAGGGTCCATGGAATAGTTTCATCACACTTTGGTAGAATGTCTTTGAAAACTTGCATAACCATGTCGAAAGATTTGTTGCTCCATTTATTGTACACCTTCAAATGAAGCATCTTAATTACGAAGGACAAGATGGAGAACTTTTCACAGTCTGGATATACTTTGCGTTGAGCATCATCGAACAACTTCATGAACTTCAACAAATTGTGCCTCTCCAAACTAGTACGTTCTTCGTTGATATTATCATCCATGAGACCACTCATGTAAATCTCTTCTAACATGGTAGGAAGTTCATCCATATTTTCGTGATTGTCTATCATTCCAGGTTCATTGCTTTCAGTATCATCGTTTCGCATACTAGGATGATCACGAAACATGGGAACATGTTTCCCATGGTGCACCCAAGTTCAACCATACAACGTGTCGACTAAATTTTGTGCCATTCAAGCAATCAACACGAGGACAATGGATTTTATCCTGCGGCCCCAAATTCTTCGTAGCGAACTCAATAAATGACTAAACACCCTCTAGATACTCTTTACTTTTTAGCCGATCTTGTATCATCATCCAACTCTTGTCCATTATTGGAACAGTACTCATCAACCAAAGATGAACCTAGGAATGGACAGCAACTTGGAAAAATACTCTGTGATGGAAGAGAGCTTAAGTAAGTTTAAGGGTTCGATTAGCATTGCTTTTTGATGTTCACCGAAATAGTAATAACAGATCAGGATGTTTTGCCTATTTGTCAATTGCATATAGTTGGCTAATTTCAATAGTAACTCGACATGTATTCATATGCTAATGTGACATACATGAACAATTCTATGTGAAATCATCTTACAGGGAGACATATAATTGTGACCAAATTTAAAGAGAAATTAAATTTCATATTCAATATAGATAGGACGTTAAGAGATCTCAAAACATACATGTTGTAAACATAAATTTTATGAAAATCAGATGGGTAAAACAAAAGTAATGAAATTTCAAAGTTTTGAAGCATTGAAAAAAATGTGAACATAAATCTTCTAATTTGTATTGTTCTATAATAAAAAAGTGTGTGAACAAATTTATTTTCATATTACAAAATATTTAATTTCATTACATGGATTGATTGTTCCTTCTAAGTAGTATTCCAAATATATACCCTTAATGTGATTCTTCACTTCTATATTAATTAATAGGGGCATTTGCTAGTGTTGGTGCAAGATTAATTTATATTTAACAAACATCATACTAAATTCTATATATTTGTTCCAATCAGTAGCAAAATCCTTTTAAAATTCAAGAAAAATATTAGACATTTACTACAGGGCGTAAAACATAGATGGGGTCTTTTAAATCTTTGTACATGTTAGTCCACACTCACTAGGAATCAATATATGAACTATATCAGAATCGGACTATCAATCTAGAACTAAAGTTCCCATCAAACAAACATATTACAAAGTATAGGGAAACAGTAAACACAACAATGATAATCAAAGCATTCGATTCCAAAAAAAAAAAAAAAACTATCTTAAAACTAAGGATGGATACTGGCAGAAAGGGAGAAGGATAGAATTTTTCCAAGCGTACTCAAAAATTTAAATTTTTTGTTGTATGAGATGCAGGGGTGGAGGGAAGGGGCGATCAGAGGTGTCTCAACCCCTCCAAACTTTTGAGAATCCCACTTTTATGTGAGGCCAAACCTGAAAAAAATGTGTTCTCATTGTCAGAAAATTTTGGTATTTCATGATGAAGAAGGTTGTTTCAGAGAATTCAATTCCTTGGTTTTGCTTGATTTCAACTACTTAAGGATCCTCTCTTTCTCTCTCTCCTCATTTTTTTTTTTCCTAGGCTGAAGGATCCTTCATAGTTCAAGTAATTCCTCTATCTCTTGCACAAGTGCCATTAATAGAGGCTTGGGCTGGACACTGGACACTTTAGAATAATAATTGTACTCCATCATTTGACTGTATCATGAAAGAAATGAAGAAATTTTTTTCACAAAGTAAAATCGAAAGTGGGGAAAAAGTAAATCAGAAATCATCAGTAAAGCTGGTAAATGAGACAAAGTAAACAATAAACTGTCCAATAGCACAGTTTCATGTGTTAAATGCAACTCAAAATGGAGCAAAAAACTAACTTTTAATGATCTGCTTATCTTTAAACCAACTTCAGGAGGTAGATACGAGTATACACACTTTGTTTTTCGCTTCACTTTCAACTTTATGTCTAAATTGTTTAGTTCATCATCTTTCTTTACTTTAAATGGAGAACTGAAAAACCATACACATATAAATAAGCTTTCAATAGATAGACATTAAAAGTAGATATATATTGAACGAAAAGGCTATATAAAACTTGCATATATATTGAGCAAAAATCCTACTTAAGAAGATAGAATACCTAGTTGCTTAGTTGCCTTTTTTTTCCCCCCCTTGTTGTTTGATTGATTCATTGTAGCAATGATTCAACTTAAAAACGATAAGAAATACAATATTCAAGAAGGTATAATATAGGCTCTGACAGCAACAATACATAGTGTTGGAAAATTAAAATGAAAGTGAGAATCAGTAAGAAAATAATTACATACAACGGGCTTTCTTCCATGGCTGTTCATCAATTGACTCTTCCCATATGACACAATCTCCCGAGCATTGATGACAAGTCTTTATACCCTATTAGAATTGGGGAACCAAAATTAAGTGCAGGGCCAAGCAAATAAAAAGCATATACACAAAGTGCAATGTGAATCAGAAAAAGCCCTCAACAATCCAAAATCAAGAATTAGAAATCCACAATCCGAAATTTCAACTACCCATTCACGAAATCAGAAAAAGCCCTAAAAATGTTGATTACGAAATCGACAGAAAATGAAAGAAAACAAACATTTCAAAACCCTACAGAACTTGTGAGCCACAGGGATGGAGAGGGAGAGAGATACAAACAGACAAACACAGATCGATAGAGAGGGAAAGAGATGAGAGAGAAATACCTGTAATCAGTGGTGGGGCCGATTTGCAGTGGTCATGGTGGCGAGCGCCGGTGGCCAACGATGGTGATGAATGACGGTGGCCAGCGATGGTGATGAACGACGGTGGCCAACGGCGCAGAGCTTTGGTATCGAGTGCTTTGTATGGTGTGTGTGAAATAGAAGAAAAATAATTCTTTGTTAAATATAGGCACCAATATTAATTTGTTTCCCTCTAAAAAAATTTGGAAACTTTAGCGACTAAAGCATTAGTTGTGGTTGCCAAAAATTCATCAAAAATACTCCCAATTTTTGGTGACAAAAAGTTTTTGTCGCAAAATGTTATCATACGGCAACTAAATTGAATTTTAGTAGCGTAAAATGGTTGAAAACAGCGACTAAAAATAATTTGGTCGCCAATAACACTATATGGCGACTAAAAGATTTTGGTAGCTAAAAATATGAAATGAATGCAGACTAAAATTGAATTTTGGTCGCCAGCACCTTGTTTTTGGCAACTAAAATTGCTTTGGTCGCCAATTTTTGTCGCCAAATGTGCAGTTTGTTGTAGTGATATTTAGCATTGGTGGATTATATTGTTTATACAGGGTACAGGTTGTACTAATAATGGATACAGGTTGTTTAGATTTTTTTTTTTTTAAAAAAACAAAACAAAAAAGTATTTGGCCACCAAATATTTTGATAGCCAAATACGTAATCAAATGTTTTGGCGACTAATAATTTAGTAGCAAAAATATAACCCAAAAATTTTTTGCGTCCAAATAATTAGTAGCTAAAAAATTTAAGAATGAGAGAAAGAAACTATTGGCCACTAAATTGTTTAGTCACAGAAAAACAATGATATTATTTGGCGACTAAAACGTTTGGTGGCAACTAAATGTTTCAAATAATAGTATTATTTTTTTACTAGGAAAAGTAAGGAAGTATCAAACCAGAAGATAATAAATCCAAATAATGAAAAGGACAATGATAATGAAATGAAACCCATGGCTTCTTTGGTTACATGCATTTATAACAACTTTTGAAATTTAATTTTCTTAGATTATTAAATTAAATATATAAACATTATTTAATTTATAAAGAAAAGAAAAAAGTGACATGTACCACTTATATGAATAAAATCAACTTAATAAAATTAATATTAATAACTAACATGGCTTATAATAGGAAATTATTTCATTATACATTGTGAAATAATATTGAAGTAGATTTATTATTATTATTAGCTATTGAAATAGGTAGCTACTAGTGTGTGTGTGTGTTTTTTTAATTTGTTTTTTATACTTAGGAATAATATAATATGTACGTTATTTATAAATTCTAATAAAATATAAGAGATAATATGTAATTTTTCAAAATTTAAGAGGGGCTGGGTCCATTTGCGGTCCCTCCGTACTTCTGCCTAGGGGTGTGCGCGGTGCGGGTCGGTGCGGTTTGAGAGAAAAATAGAAACCGTACGGCGGGTGGCGGATTGATAAAAGTGTCACTAGAATTTGCCATTTTCCTTATCAAAAACCGGCGGTTCGGTTGGCAAATAATGGCGGATTTGCCTTGGCGGTTCGGGCGGATTGGCGGTTTATAAAAAATATAATTAAAATTACAAAAATTAAATCAAAGAGAAAAAAAAAGACGAAAGATACCGTGATGTTAAGCATCTTGCGAAGCTTTCTTCTGATGTAACAAGTGTAACAACAACATGATAATATCAACGACTATGCCATCAGTTCATTACAAGCATCTGTGGAAGCTACAATGATCAAATACAATACATAAAATTAATATCATTCAGGGTTTACAATATATTGAAAATGTTTACTATTGAAAAGTATTTAGATTGAAAAGTGAGCTGATGCAAGTTTGCAACATGGCCAGAAAAAAAAAAAAAAAAAAAAAAAAAGATTGAAAACTGAATTGGAATCCAACTTTATTTTGGATTACTGACATCTTGAATTCCCCTCGAGTAGTAATGTAATACTATATTCTAAGGTATAGAACAACAAGCAAACTTAAGTAAAAAAGAATTTTTAGAATCTTATAAAACATGATTTAATAGCGGTGCGGGTCGGTGCGGTTTGGAAGAAAAATAGAAACCGGCGGATTGATAAAAATGTCACTAGAATTTGCCATTTTTCTTACCAAAAACCGGCGGTTTGATTGGAAAATAATAACGAATTTGCCTTGGCGGTGCGGCTCGGTGCGGTTTTGGCGGTTTCGGCGGTTTCGGCGGTATTATGCACACCCCTACTTCTGCCCCTCTGGTTTGCGGTGGGTTAGGATTTACACGTATTGAGAGGAAGACATTAGAGAGAAAATGATGGATAATTTAGTAATTTTATATTTTTCTCATTATTTTACAACTAATTGACATTTTTTCATGTATATTGTAATTATTTTAGATTCTCCACATTTTGTAAATCTTTTTGACTAATTCATTTATTTTAGGAGAAATTATAAATCAGTGATAATTTTCAAAATAATTACAAATTTATAATATTAACTATTAATTAAAAAATAAATTTTTTTCAAACTTACACTAGATTAATATTTGTTGTTCTTCCCTTTTTTGCGGATAAAAGTCTACATACACAGCCCGGAAAAGAGAAGCATATTTTACAAAACTTATAACTGAGATCTATTTAGAATGATATACATACACACACATACAAGAGGACAAGAAAAATAAAAGGTGGTTGGAGGACATTTTAGAGAGTAGAGTAGCCAAGACTGCAAGGTGGGAAGTCAAAAATGGATGACACACATATATAGTTTAGTTATAGTCAGAATGAGAGAGAAAACCTTAATTTATGCACATGTAATTGATGTGATGTGAGAGTGTTGATGTGAACAGTGGTTGTTTCTCTTTTGTCTCTCTCTTTCTCATAATAATTTATAGTACAAGGAGGAAGGGGTGCTTCACTGGAAACAGGCTTGCAAGTTAAGGACTAGAATAAGGAAAACTTCAAATCCCACAAGTCCACGTTTTTCACTCAATTTCGTCATAAAAATACGGGGATACAATGTGATGCGCACCCTGTCGATCTGATCTGGATTTGGATTTGGGATGGTGACTGGCCATGTTACGTAGTAGTCATTGTTGTGCGATCTATTGAGTTCATTTTACGGCTAATTTTGATAATTTAAGTTTCGGATGGGTTATGAATTGATTTTTGTAGCTTTTTGACTATTAGATTAGAGTTAAAAAATCTCATTTGGGTTAGAGTTTTTGATTTTTTTGACTTTTGTGAGAAAAAAAATAATAATAATTTTGATTTAAATGCAATATTTTCTCTTATTGATCTTTTATCTTATTTTATCATTTTGTAATTATTTTAGGCCCCAAACCTCATTTTAGTCAATGCCAAGGCTTGTTTACCTTTTAAGATATAGCTAGTAGAATATATATGAAAAAGACAAGTTCATCGGATATCAGTATCTTTTTAATCAAATCACATTTGTATTCATTTTTTATTTCAAATTACACTAATTATTCAAAATTTTAGATGCAAATGTAATTTGATGAAACACCTATTAATATTCGATTAATTTAATTTTTTATAAAAATATTTTATTTGATATAATCTAAAAAGTAACCGTTTAGATCATTGAAATGAATCCTAAAATGGGCTGAATAGGCAGTGTAACAATGACTGTAGTGCACCATGTGCAATTGCCACTCCAAATTCATCTAATCTTCCTTATTGTAATTGAGACTAATTAGTTCGACTTATATGATCTGTCTATAATTTTTTATTTTTTATTTTTTTTGAAAGTTTGGTCTTTAAAATATGAGTTTCATGTCATTTTAATCTTCAATATTTAAATTGTGTCCATTGATTTCTAATATATAAAATTATTTTAATTTCATCTCCAATATTTAAATTGTGTCAAGTGTTCCAATTTAGTTCCTCCCAATGTCTCTATTAAGAGAGTTAGATTGTGAGACAATGTGTCAATCTGAATTGTGGGACTAAATTGAAATGCTTTTTATACATTAAATACTATACTGATATAATTTAAACATTTTGGACAAAAATGATATACGATTCATACTTTAGAGACTAAAAATAATTAACCCATTATTAAATAACTGAAGAAAAGGCACATCATGTATATTAGGAAATTTGATTGTTATTTTGATTATGACTGAACGTCCTTGGTTATATACCTTAAGTGATATTGAGTTATGACCAATTTTGGTGTTGGCTATGACTTATTGTGATATAAGTTATTATCTATTGTGGTTATTATTTTGGTTATGACCAAAAAAGAAAAAAAAATTTGATTATGCCTCAAGAGGTTAATTATAACTCATTGCATTTGTTTTAGTTATATATGACTGAAATTTTTTTGGTTATGGTATTTATGTTGTCAATATAATAAGGAGAATTTTTTTTTTTTTTTTTTTTTGATCGGCAAAACAAAGAGACTTTATTGATGAAATTATAGTACGAATACAAGATAAAAACATCAATAAAGAAAGGCGAGCGCAAAAGCATCACAATGAGATCAATCATCCCAACCAGGTTGGCACAAAGGAGCTCATCCTATCATTTGCTAGCGCCACCAAGGTTGGTGAGCAACCAACCAACCAACCTTGGTGAGCCACCAAGGTTGCTTTATCTTCCAATCCGTACTTCCACCACCATTTGATTAACAGGCATTCATTGACCTCATTGAGCTTCCTCACACCAAGCCTACCTTAACTTTTATTTTGACACACCTCCTCCCACTTAACCAGATGAACTTTTCTCCTAACCTCATCACCGCCCCAAAGAAAATTAGACTGAATTCTATCTAGCTCCTTAGCAACACCCACTGGCATCTTAAACAATGATAAAAAGAACAATAGCAGTCCGGATAAGACAAACTTAATCAACGTTAGCCGCCCTGCAAATGGTAAACATTTCCTCTTCCAAAGTGCTAATTTCTTTTTGAATTTATCTACAACTGGCTGCCAAGTTCTCCTCCTCCTTGGATTTGAGCCTAGAGGCATACCCAAATAATTCAATGGCAAATTCTGGGGCAAACAATTCAGATTTTTTGCATACGCTTTCACCAAATCATCCTCAACACCAACCCCACAAACTTTGCTTTTATGAAAATTAATTTTTAGCCTAGACATTATTTCAAAACATCTCAAAATTCTCTTTATTGCAATGATTTCCTCCCAATTAGCCTCGCAAAAAATAATTGTATCATCAGCAAATTGAAGGTGAGACAACTTGAGTTCGCTCTGACCCACCGCAACTCCTTTGATCAGCCCCAAACCTTTTGCTCTTTCCATTAGAATATTTAGCCCCTCTGCCACCAAGTTAAAGAGGAGAGGTGACAACGAATCACCCTGCCTTAGCCCTTTTTGGGGAGAGAACTCTGACGATGGAGACCCATTCACTAACACGGAAATTTTAGCTGTGGCTATACATGTCTTTATCCAGCCCACCCACTTGCCACCGAACCCAAAATTGTGCATCATTGAGATCAAGAAACCCCAGTTTACTGAGTCGTAGGCCTTTTCGAAATCCAACTTAATAATAACCCCTTTCCTCTTTGTCTTCTTCCACCAGTCCACCACTTCATTAGCAATTAGGATCCCATCAAATATGCATCGACCACTCAAAAAACCCGATTGAACTTCACTAATAATCGTAGGAAGCACTTGCCTTAGTCTGCGGGACAGGACTTTTGCTAAAATCTTATACACAGAACTTACCAAACTAATTGGCCTATAGTCAGACAACCCAATAGGACACTCCTTCTTTGGGATGAGCGTTATGAAAGAACTATTAACACATGAAGCCAACTTCCCATTTAAATAAAACTCCTACATCATTTGCACAACCTCCTGTTTCATAACATTCCAGCATCTTTGGTAAAAAGCTAAATTGAATCCATCAGGCCCAGGAGCCTTATTCCCAGCACACTCCTTCACGGCATTCCAAATCTCAAGCTCTGAAAATTCTGCCTCCAACATACTAGCAGATTCAGTACTAATTTTAGCACACTCACCAGCAAGTTTCGGTCTGTCCAGCCAAGATTCTGCGAACTGACTAATGAAAAAACTCGCCACTGCCTGTTTAATGGAGTCTGGCTGATCAAACAAGATCCCATGCACAACCACAGAGTCCAACATATTCTTCCTTTGCCGCCTACTAGCCATGATATGAAAATACCGTGTATTCTTGTCCCCATTTTCAGCCCACAACAATCTAGATTTTTTATGCCACATACTCTCTTTTTTCTTACTCAAATCCCACACTAAACTCTGCATCTCCCTTCTTTGATTTTTCTCAAACTCGTGCAAGTCTCTGACTTCAGCCTTTAAATCCCACTCATGTAGTTCATCCTCCGCTTTTTTCAACTTTTCATCAACATTCCCAAACACTTCACTATTCATCTTCTTAATTGGCCTCTCAAATGCCCCAACTTTTTCCAGATTCCATAACTGGTCCATCCACTTAGCTGACAATTTTCCCAAGCATTCTTAACAACATCCATAAAACTGGGGTGAGTGCTCCAAGCATTAATACACTTAAACGGTTTAGGCCTCCAGTCCCTCTCATCATTCTTGATGATAACTGGGCAGTGATCAGAGATGCTTCTATGCAAACCCCACTACTTAAATGGAAACTTCTCAAGCCATCCAGTATCCAACAAAAATCTATCTAATCTGCTCCACCTTTCTCCTACCACATCATTACAGCATGTGAATGACCTCCCAAGCATTGGTAAATCATGCAACTCCATAAGGTCAATGAAATCATTAAAATCCAGCATCCCCTTATCCCTTCTAGTACACCCTTTCCTTTCGCTCATGAATCTAATTTCGTTAAAATCGCCACCAATACACCAAGGACTTGTAAAGGCTAATTTTAGTTTTGAAAGTGACTCCCATAATAACCTCCTACCTATAACATCATTCGGTGCATATACATTTATAATAACACACTCAAAAGTTCGATTGATTATACCTGCCAAAATGATGAAGCTTCTATTACTGCAACACTCCTTAAGCTCAAAGACCTCAGGATTCCATAAGCACAGAAGCCCACCAGCACTTCCATCAGCACTTACCTCCAGAAAACCCACATCCTCATCTGGCCATAAAGACTTGATGAACAAATCATCAATACTGTTTCTCTTTGTTTCCTGAAGCAAAAGCACCTCAACTTTTCTTTTCCTAACAAAATTCTTGATGCTCCTCCTCTTTTCCGGTCTTCTGAACCCCCTTACATTCCATGTTACAATCTTCATCAATAGCATACAACCCACCCTTGTACCCCTGAAACACCCATACAATTAGGCAGCCACATCAGCTTCTTCCACCCTTTCCTTGTCCTGCAGTTCCATCTGAACAATTCTTGTTACAACCTCCTCCTCCTTACCTTGGCACTCCATACCAAGTACCGTCCCAACTGCAAGTGTATTTTGAGCTTTAATTCGCAGCTTTTTCCTACTCCTGGCGTTGTTACTATGCGAAATTGATGAAGAGATTGCCGCCGCGGCAGCTCTGAAAATAGCTCCATTTCTGAAAGAAGTTGTGGCAAGAACGCCTTTTTGATTTACCTGACTCCGGTTTAGCTTGGCCATTTTCTTTGTTACAGAGGCTTTCTTCTTGCCCAGATTCACAATTTCAGCAGCACCTCTTGTTGGACCCGACGGGGTATTTTTACCCTTTCTTTGGGGCTGACCTGATTGCATAACAGATGGGCTACTTTAGGGCTGTCCAACACAATCACTTAAGTTTGAATCTTCCACGATTGGCCCATTCACTAATGCCCCAGATTTGGGCCCCTTTAACACTACTTGTATATTAATATTAAGCCCAAGACAATCTGCCCCGCTCATGCTTCTCACAAACCCAGGTGTGCACACTTGGTCCTCCACATTTTGAATTTCACCTGACACCTCATAAGTTGGCCACGCCAACTGCTCCAAACCTTTCCCACTGCACATAGCACGCTTTGTGATATTTCCCAGATCTCGATCAATACCTCCACCTTGTTTCGGAGGTTCACTTTCCATTATATCCTCATCATTGGTTGGCACCGCACCCTTTTTTGCCATATCCACCTCTTCCTTTGACACACCATCATTACAGGCACTCCCATCATCCTCACCTTCCTTTCCTCCATCACCAGGTTGTGCCTGCTGCACAGAACCAGTACTTTGAATAATTGAATCAAGGATACCATCACTCACCTCCCTTTTGCATTGGTTGGACACATGAAGCAGCGGACAGTCTTCACAAACTCGAACTGGATACGTAGACCCATTACACTCCAAAAGCACCATTGTATTAATAACCTCCATACTGGATGTAACAACTCGAACCCTGCCATATTGGAAGGAGTTGGGATTATTGATGGCATTATCCAGCTGCACCACTTCTCCCCATAGGCTACCAATGTCTGTAAAAGTTTGAACACTCCACACATTAAGTGGAACTCCCATACAAGTAATCCACACACTCCGTTCACTTCCAGTGAACTTCCCTTTCTCCCAGTCAGTTATATTATCACTCCACTCACTTATCCAGTTATCCATGCATGCTCTTGCCCCATTCATCTGTTGTTTTGAGCTAAAGGTTAGAACTGCTAACCTACCACCCCCGCTTCTGACTCTGACCCCTTCTATCCGAGCCTTTACCTCATCTTTAAACTCATTGAATGCCGTAAACGATTTCAGCACCACCAATAAACTTTCATACAACCATCCATTTCCAGCTTCTCTTACTTTAACTACCATCTGCTTCTTTTCTATGGTCACAACATTCTGCAGGAGTTCTGCGTATGTTCGCCCTCCTTGATTCTTCAGTCCTATTTAAGGAAGAACCTTCTGAGATGTCCTCCCCATCCAAGCCTCCCCTCTGTTTCCTACCCTCTCCACCTTCCGTTCTCCTTTTTGGTAATCGGCTTTCTTCACCCTTAATGCCTTATTTGCACACCACACTCCATCAGCTTTCCGAATCGCCATATCAGCTGCTACCCTGCAATCATACCTCACAAAACCAAAGCGTGTTCACGTGCCTTTTCTTCTCTTTGCCGGTATGAAGACATCCTTTACTACTCTGAACTTACCAAACATGGAGAACAGCCTCTTTGGATCCATGGAGTTTGGTAAATCATCCACAAACACTGTAAACAAACCCTCTGACAGAGATCGATTTCCTGACATTCCCCCTCTTCTTCTTCGAAGTACTAGAGTCCACCCTCCTCTCTCCATTTCTTTCGAGATGACTATATATATCTACCATAAGGAGAATTTTATAATACACATTATACCATATGCACCCTTAGTTATACCATTTTTTCTTTACTTGTAATTAATTTTTTTCTTTATTTATGAAATTATTTTGAGATATTTGATTATGCCTCATGTAGTATTTGATTATGATTTTTTTTTTTTTTTTTTTTGGAAACTCAAAAAGTATAAAGTTATATCATTTTTTTTAGTTATAAGGTACATATGGAACACACCTTTTCAGGATTTGAGGAGTATGAATTATAATCATTCTCATATTATACATTATCATAACTAGTATATAGTACACATCTTAAAAAAAAAAAATAATTATATAACATAGAAAGCCTAGTTATAATGCCGAGGGAAGGGGTTGGGGGGTCCTTGCCCCCAAATGTTATTTTTATTTATTTTTTGTATATTACCTAATGACCCGCCCCAAAATTCAATATATATCTAAAAATTTTGTAAATTTCATAATGTTTAAGAGTTGTATTTCAAAATTTAATGATTATAATAATACGATGATCATATTTTTTCTCATTTTTTTTTTTTTTTTGTCATATCATGTGTTGAGATTACATTGGTAGCAAACCTTAATACAGTGTTGACACATAAAGTAATAAACAAATTATAATAAGAAAACACAATCATCCTAATATTATTAAAAAATTAAATGAAGCTCATGTTAAAAAGATATTGGTAATCACATGTTTAAAACAGGAAAAATTACATGATAGAGAAATCGTTAAAAAAAATTAATTACAAAATCATGAAAATTTATAATTTTACTTTATAATGATTATAAAGTCCATCACTAAATGAAAAAAAAAATAATTCAAACACACATTGATATTTAATTTTCCCTTAAGAAAACTTGCGATAAATAAAAAAAATATAATTTACTTGATTGATTTCCAATCATATTAAACATAAAAGCTTTTATTAAAAGCAATTAAACTAAAGCTTTTATGGACTTAAGATATTTTGTAACCAAAACTATAAAAATTAGTTTAAAAAGTTGAATGGAAATTAGATTAATTACATTAAGATCTTCTCAATTATTACCTTTAAGGTAAATTGTAATTACCTCCCCTGAGATTTTGCATAATTGTATGGACCTTCCCTATGATTTTTGAGATTACATTGACCTCTCTTATTTTTTCTGACATTGCTGAGATTCTTCTCTCCCATTAACTAGGACCAAAGATGTTAATTTGATTGTGCAAATGACTATAATACCCTTGAAACACTATAGCCTTACGAGAATTAAGTACAATTTATCACAAAATTTTCAAAATGTAAATGTAATTTCTTGGCTTTGTAATTTTTATTATTTTTTTGTGGCTATAAAGAGCATAAGGAAAGAGCACCCAAAAAATATATATATATGTGACACTGTTATCAGTTGTAGTGACACCTAGACAAAATAAAAGAGAATAAATAGCAAGAAGAGTGAAAGAAATAAAAGAAAACAAAAAGAGATGGAGGTACTAAAAATTTACAGAGACGGATATGGTGAACCTTATTTTTTTGAGAGATATAAAGTAGGTCATAATGAAAGAATAATAGGGAAAAAATAAGGAAAGGAGAAAAATGACAAAAATGATTAAGAAAATGTGAGGAAAACAAAGGAAAAAGTTTGTGAGAGGAATGAGATGATATAAGGGGAGGTAAATGTGATTTTCCCTTTAACCTTTTCATTGCTAGAAAGAGATGAATAAGGGTAGTTTTGGCCTTTTAATAGTTAAAAGTTGTTGACATCACCTTGTTATGTTAGATATTCAAACAAAGAGATAATAGAAGGGGGAATCCTAATAATAATTTTAAATATAGAAGATATCAGTATAATTATTGAAACTATAAGGAGATCTTTGCAATTATGAAACATCTCAAGGGAGATAAGTGTAATTTACCTACCTTTTATTATAAATTTATATATTTTGATCAATCCAACTATAAAAATTGTACTAAAAATGTTTAAATTGAGACTAATCCCTTGCACTTGTTTGTTAGTCCAATTAATAATGATTTAAACAAATAAAACTCAACCCGATCTATTGACAACTGTCGGGATCTACCCCTTTTTTCTTGCAATCTGGCCCCTCCACGAAGGAAATCTTGGCTCAAGCCCTACCTAGTTATTTATTTATTTATTTCTATTTTTTCAACAAAAGAAACTTTATTGATAAGAATAAACATATATAAATGATTGATACAAATATCAATAGAGAGGAGCGAGTGCATAAAGTGTCAAAACAAAATTTAACAATCCTAACTAAGTTTACACTACCGAACTAACCCAATTATATTCTAGTACAACATCAAAATTGGTGAGAAACCAATCGGAACCAAACCAGAACTTAAACAACAAAACAAAATATAAAAAAAAAAACAACACCTAGTTAGTTTTATAACATCCAATAAATGTCAATAACTTTCTCTCACTTGCCAGTGCCATGACATTTTCAGATCCAAAGGCTGCTCAAATGCAGAGATCACAGGGATCAGAAATCATGCAAGTAGTTAAGAAAAATAACTTAATAAAATTATCAACTCTAAATCTTTTAGTGATCCATGATAAAAATGGGAGCCAATTTGAAAGAGTATCCTTATCGTTTTTTTTCAGTTTTCAAAATTTTAAAAAATAAATAAAGATCTTTAGAGATATCGGCCTCGTTTGGGAAGTGGCTATTTTAATAGGCTATTTGACTTTTTGGCTATTTTAGTAGGTTATTTTAATTTTGTGTTTGGGAAGTTTGATTAAATTTTTATTGGAGTTGGTGTATTAAAAAATATGTTGAAAAGATGTTTGTAATTAAAATGACCATTTTGTCCCTATAATTATAATTTTTTAATTTCCGGCTGAGGGGCAAAATGGTAATTGATCTGTTGATGTAATCATTCCGGCTGTGACAGTGTAGGCTGCGCCTACACTGTCCAGCGCGCAGGCTATTTATTTTTATTTTTTATTTTTTATTTTTTATTTTTTATTTATTTTTTTTGAAAACCAAGAAAAAAGTTGACTTTTGGGCTGATTTTCAAAATTAAGCTATAATAGCCTGATTCTCATCTTCCCAAACAGCCCCATCATATAGTCAACAGTATGCTTGGCATATAAAACTCAAGATGTTATTAATAGTGAGTTCGTTACACACTGTGCGAAGGGAGACAGGAAACAATCCGAAGACACGATCAAGAAACTGTGCTTTTTTTTTTTTTTATTGCAAAAGGTATGTAGTATACGCTTCAAATATAAAGATTTAGAATTTTAATTATGAGTCATTTTAATTCTTAATTTTGAGATTTTACTAATCGTCAAATTTATAGTGATTTTGGTTATTAGTGCTTGAGGTGGTTGGTTATGGTACTTTTGTATGTACATATATTGTTATCTCCCAAATTGGTTTTGATCCTAACAAAATAAATTCGATTGAACTATAGAATATTTTATTTTGATGTTGATTTTGGATCGGGGCTATAAAGCCTTGAGGCACCCCTAGTTGAGATGCACTACAATATTTTCTTAATTTAGTGATATTTGAATATTTTACAAAATTACTTTTTTAATGATATTTTTTAATCTTGTAACGTTTTGAACAAGTGTCATTTATACACGAATCACGGTAGATATTAATGACACCTCAGCGACACTTGCAAATGTCATTATACCATCATGGCTAAAGATTTTCAATGACACTTTGATGTCATTAGAGATGGACATGGGACGGGTTTGTTATTCCTTACCCCTGCCCCCGTGGATAAACCCTGCTACCGGTGAAATTTTTTAACCAAATCCATGCCCCCGCCCCCACCGATACTCGATATCCACAGATACCCAACCACATTTCAAATAGCAAAAAAAATTGAAAATCATTTAAATTCTTAACACACTAAATAATTTTTCTTGTTTCCATATATATAAACAGTGAGACTTTTAGGATTATTATTTATTATATTTAGACAAAAGCACAAACTTTTAGTATTTATTTTTTATATCTAATTATATATATATATGTATATATATTTAATTATATCGGGTCAGGTTTGGATCAGGATAGGTGATACCTACCCCTGCCCATGCTCCTGCCCTCGCCCCCACCCCACTCCTATTACAGGTGACCAATATATAATCCACCACCGACCCCCACCCCAACCCCACATAAGTGTCATGTCAGGTAAAATCTGCCCCATTCAAACAGGTATGGGTGGACTCCCACGGATTAGATTCAAATGGCCATCTCTAAATGTTATAATAGATAATATTTGTGACACTACCAAGTGCTATTAAAAAAAGACTTAGTGGCACTTCAATGACACTTGTAAGTGTCATTACACCATCAATACTAAAGACTTTTAATGACACTTTGATGTCATGGTAGACACTATTTGTGACACTATCAAGTGTCATTAAAGAAAACTTACAAAATACATGTGGCAAGTAGAGTTAAAAAAATATGTTATATTGAGTTCAATTTATTTGTTTATATTTATTTTGTGCATTTTCAAAAAAAAAAAATTGGAAGTATATTAGCATTTTTTATTTTTTCAAAAAATGCCATTAGATAATTTGAAAAGTTTTTGGATTAGTAGCATTTTTCAAAAAATCATAAAATATTTATTTATAACATTTTTCACCTAATATCATAAAAAGGGTATAAGACACAGAATTTTTGCGACGGTATACTTTTCTGTCACAAAAAGAACCTTTTTACAACGATTTATACCCATCACCAACGATTGCATTTTGCGACAGTAACTACTTTCTCAAAAAAAGGAAGGAATGCGTTGGATGATTTTTGAGATGACAAGCCATTAGCCATCGCAAAAAGCTTATTTTTTGCCACGACTTTTCTTCCCTTCGCAATTTTTTAATTTTTATTTATTTATTTATTTTTTTTGGCCATGGACTTTGTTTTGCCGTCACTAATAGACCCAAAAAAAAAAAAAAAAAGGGTCATTTTTTTGAAACCGCCATAGATATTCGTCGACTGTCAGGTTTCGGCCGTTTGCCGTTGCTGTGACCATCGCCGCTTCATTTTGGCTCGGTAGATTCGTCAGCTCTTTCTCTGTATCTCGCTCCCCATTTGTTTCTCTCCTAATTTCTTAACTGAACTCTGTTTGTCTATCTGCTTTGTATTTCTTTCGATTTTCAGTTAATTTTTTTGTTTTGTTTTGTTTTGTTTTGTCAAGGGTTCCTAGAATATATATTCAATTGTTGCACCATGATTCAAGGTATACAATCTGATTTTGAATTAGTGTTACCAAATAATTTTAAAGCCATTGAAAAATTTCAATTATGGTTTTGTATCCCCATATCCAATTGATTTCTGATTTCTAGTTCTGTATATCTAAGATTAGTTTGTAAACTCTCTCAACATGGATGAATAAAGAATGAAAAGTGAAGAATAAAGAATAAAACCCTTCAAAGTTTCAAAACCCTAACCCTAACTTAACCTAATCTAAGGATATATCATCTACTTCCATATGTTGGCAGATTTGAATTGCTTGAAATCTTGTGGGATACGAGACAATAATTGTCTCTTCTTTTCTTTTCAAGGAATGTTGATAGAACATTGCCTTGGAATTAATTGGGTTTGTAGAGAAGATGAGAAAGAGCTGTTAATTATAGGTAGTTAATTCATGCCCATACCAGTTCAAAAATAAATAAATAAATAAATAAAAATTCATGCCCATATAAAATAATTCCTATTTAATATGTCACTACTTATACTCAGAGCTTCAATTTAGTTTTACTCATGCTTTGGTTGTTTTTCTCTTTTTTGTGATATTTTGGTTATTTATCCATCTTACTTTTAATAACAGTTCACTCTGTTTGGTTTTTATTTTTCAAAAATAGTTTTTGAATTTGTGTTTTTTTTTTTTTTCTGAAGTAGAAAAATTGGTGACTGTAATACCTTTCAGAGAATGTGATAAGAAGGAAGAGAAGAATGATCCTGAATTTGCAAAGAAGTTGGCATCTCTTGGAGATCTCTACATAAATGATGCATTTGGAACACCTGATTCTGAAGGTTTTTTCATTAAGCATGAGAATACATTGGAATTCCTATGTCATTATTTGACTAGACTTTTCTAATTATGATATTGTGTTCTGATAAAGTTATAAATATCTAAAGACTCTTTTTCCTTAATTTTACCATGCACATAATTTCAATTCAATTATTGTACCATCTAGGATTTTGTTTGTAGATACATAATCGGGTGGATTAACTAATATTCCATCACTATATCTGCTTAAGTAAAGTCGGGGCGGAGGAGTCATTTAGCTCATTATGGGAATATGTATCATGGACTTCCTTCTAAAGTTCCTAAGCTTGTCCCAAGTATGGTGAAGAGAGGACACTTGGCTGTAATTGCTAATTTTGGCTGCTTGCATCCAGTTGTTTGATGCATGAGGTGCATGAGTGGTCATCTGATACCGTAATTTTGGTCATCTAAGAAATTCTATTGTGTTCTATTTATTTCTTTATTTTTTCAATTATGTATGCCAATATTGATTAGAATATGTTAACTGGCCAGTGTACACAAAGCTAATTTCTCATACCCATTAATGAACTTCGAAAGAAGTGTAGTAGTGGAGAATAATTTCAGCATGTACTTGCTATTATAATTTTGAAAACTGAGACTCGGGTGAATCTTGGACTATGGTATTACCATTTGGACTACTAGAAAAGGGACCATTTCTTGTCCTACTTTGGAACTGTACAAAAGAACTAGTTATGTATGTCCTCTTGCACTAATAGCAGAAAAATAATAAAGAACTAGTTACCATTTTTTTTTCATCCACATATATTAATGACTTGAGCACATGTGAATCATCCACATCTCAATGCTTCAAATTTTTGTTCGATATTGTGGTTCATAGTGTGTAAAATTATAAACTTTGTCCCTCTTCCCCTGTGTCTTGCTAATCACAGTGGGCAAAATTAGGTCTTTATATGTGGTTAAGCCCCAATTTATTCTTTGCTGATGTTCTGTGAGCAACTGACAGATCCTTCCAGAATCTAGTTTTGAAAATGCACTTGAAATTCCCTATTCCAATGATTTGGCTGGTGCTGCAATTAACTGTTGTAATTAACTTGTGGTATTCAAAGTGGGGCTAGTGGACTCTCTTGGCTTGGGGAATTTAGCTTTGTATGTGAAATTGATTTTCTTGAGGATAAAAATATGAGTCCCACTGCTGGGATTTCTTGCAGCTTTGAAGAGTTCCAGCGGTTTGATTCTTTCTTCTTGAAGTCCGTGACTGTTGCATGAGAGTTCTTCTTGCCTTGATTCTTTCTTCTCGAAGTTCATGAGTGTTGCAAGAGATTTCTACTTGCCTCCTGAAAGGCTAAGATTCGGCCTGGTACCTGAGAGGTTGTTGCTTTCATCTTTGGATGTTGGAGTTTCTGGTTTCTGGTCAACAATACTTTATTTTGCTAGATGTCCTAGTTGTTGAAAGGTTCTTGGAGAAGGGGATGATCTCAAAATTGCTCTACAGATGCAAAATTCACTTCTCGTGGAGGCAAGTTTATATGTTATGCTTTTCACTCATTAGCTGCTAATTTCATTTCTCTATGAGGTTTCTATGGTAGTGCTTATCTCCAACTGCTGTAAAAGGTTGCAGTGTTCAGATGTATGGCTTGGCTTAGTCACAATGTTGTATGCTTCAAAATAACTCATCAAAATAGCATGCGCATTAACTATCAGTGGCATCTAGATATTTTGGAAATCAATTGAACTTTGTTTTTGTTGAGGCTTCTTTTGATTTCCTTGTTCAAGAATGTATATGCTTTTTAACTTTAATTATTGAGCTTAGACCATTATTTCCTGGACATTTGATTGGTTACTTGCATTCTTGCAGTCTGTATGTATCAGATCATGTAGCCGTGAGCCTGCCAGGTGGCAGAATCCTGGTAAGTGCTGGGTCCATGGCTAGTCTTCACTCAGCCTCACAGCTTTATATCCTGGACCCAAATGATGAGAAGCCTACTTGGAGGTTATTAAATGTACTTGGGCGACCTCTGAGATTTGCTTGGGGACATAGTATATCCGTTGTTGGTGGGAGAAGGGCCATAGTTCTTGGTGGTCAAACAGGAGAGGAAGCTATAAAACATTTCTCCAAGGGACTTTTTCATATGGGTTTAATTTTATGCGGTTTAGATGGAACACATATTGGGTCACTTTACCTTTCTAATCTAGTAGTGCGTGCTTCAATAGATTGGTAGGTTATAATGCATATAGGTTTAGTTTGTGTCGTTAGTACGTCCTTTTGTTCTTGTGATTCAGTTTCTATAATTTGGACCTAACTTTCTTATCAGTGACGATCCGTTGTGTGAAATTGATAGAGTTCCAATTGAGACCGAATATTGCAAAGTCTTTGTCTTGAAAGTGAAAAAGTTGAATGCTAGTTTGGAAACAACATTCCGAGGTCTAAGAACAGGTGGAGAACCTGTTAGAAGATACGTTATGTGGCACTCAATTCATGCATATGTTACAATCTTATTTATTTATTTATTTATTTATTTTTTGAAGTAAATATCAAATGTTTTACATTTTTTGTAAACTTGAAATTAATTATATTGTGAATAATTATTATTATTTTTGTTTCCTTTTGCAGATGCTATCTGACTACGTGATGATATTTTCGCATATCGATATTGGAGCTTACTATTGACTCTAAAACAAGCTCTAATATATATATATATATATTATTTGTACTGTGGATACTTTTATTTTGTTTTAGATACAAATTTGAGTTCTTGAATTATTAAAAATTATTAGTATTGTTGAAGGATGTTTTGTATATTTTTATAAGGAATGTTTGGTTGGCACTGTACTGTTATATGGTATATATACTATTATTCGTATATATGATTTTGTGAAAGTGAATGTCAATGTCAATGTGTATGGATGTGGATGTATTTTATTTTAAAAAATATTAATAATTTATACAGGGTATGAATTAATAAAATATATATTTATTTTATGAAAATAGTTATTATGCGATAGCAATAAAATGTCGCTAATATAATCATTATTTCCTTGCATTTTATTAGCAACGGGATAACCTGTCGCATATATATGTTAGTGTCATCTTTAGCGACGATTTAAACTGTTGCGAATGCATTATTGATTTAATTTTGTTTTGTTGCGACGTTTAAGACCATCACTAATAATATTTTTTGTGACGTCAAACATCATCTCTAAAAAAGTTTTTGGTAACGCCATCCTCAATCGTTGCTAAAAGTTATCTTTTTCTCGCTTTTGTGTCCGATTAAACCATCGTGAAAACCATTAATTTACTGTCGCTACAAGAAAGCGATGGTTTGTAACCGTCGAAAATACTTTTGTCATGTCCCCTATCGCCACCCTCCATTTCCCATCGCTACTTCGTCGCAAAAACATCTTTTGCGACGACATGTGGACCTTTTCCGACGTTTGAGACCATCACAAATGGTCCAATTTTTAGTAGTGTAACTTACACCTACCTACTTTAGTGATATTTTTCAAAAAATGTCATTACCATTAAAGTTTAGTAGCATCTGCTGATAAATGTTACTAAAATGATTTTTTGTGTCATTCTTTTATAAAATGTCATAAAATTGATGCTACTAGATCACATTTTTGTTGTAGTTATATAGTACTTCTTTATTGAAATGTCACTAGAGTCTTTTATGTTTGTGGCTCGGTGACATTTTTCTAAAACATGGCACCAAATATTATTTTTGTGGCATTTTCTAAAAACGTGCCACTTGTATAGTGCTACTAAACTATGTTTTTATTGTAGTAGCAAAATGAAACAAATTCGATTGGGCGAACTATACAGTGTTGCCAAAAATAGTCGCTAAAACTATAATTTTTTGTTTTTTGTTTTTTGTTTTTTATCAGCAAAAGAAACTTTATTGATAAAGAAAGCAAGATACATGCGAAAACTTACATCAACAAAGAAGGGAAGTGCAAAGAGCATCATAACTAACCTTACCAATCCTAACTAGGTTGGCATTGATAAGGAAGCGCAATCCTTTGCTAGCACTTAACCCAAGATTGGTGAGGAACCAATCAAAAGAACCAAAAGAGAAGAAGGGAAAAAACAACACAAGTAGGGAAAAACAACACAAACACATGACTATGGGCCCTGTTTTGATCAAGACACATCCCAATATCAATTCAGATTCAGCTGCTACCCCTCATAGCTACTGATTTGTGGCTTTGTACATCATCATGTCAATGCACTCCAGCAGCTACATACCAATCAGGTTACATTCACAGACAGCAACATACATTCCAAGGGAGCATCACTGGTGCCAAAGTAACAGCTTCAGACCAGCTTTCAATTTGCATATATACCAATCTGCTACATACCAATATGCTAAAAATGACTAGCTTCAAATATATCTTAGCTAAAAATGACAGCAACATATGCTACACTCCAACAATCTGCTACATACCAATCTACATCAGACCAGCTACCTTCCATATTGATGACGGATTTACCTTCACACTAATGATAGAACAACCATAAACCTATGTCATACAACCTTTCACCTGCTTCAAGTTTGCGACAATATCATGCACTGTGTAATTCACCCCCTTAACATTTGACTTAACCCATAATGCAATTCTTACTTTCAATAGCTCTATTATCTGTGCAAAATCTGCATTACCATTGTTAAATAAGCATTCATTCCTAAGTTTCCATAAGGACCATAACATGGCCAAAGGGACCACCTTCCAAATATTGAACTCATTCTTCCTTAATTTCATACCTGACCACCAATTAAGCAAAACAACTACAGACCCTGGTATTACCCACTGCACTTCCCACCAGCTTACCAACTCAGACCATAACTTCCATACCAATGGGTATAAAAGCAACACATGATTTATGGTTTCTACCTCTACTTTGCAAAATACACATAGGGAGCTGACGTTGACAGGTAGAGCTCTAATCCTTTGCATAAATTCTGCAGTTTTGATTCTCTCTTTCCAAGCTAACCAGCTAAAGACCTGAGCCTTTAGGGTGCTATATTTTTCCACAGGAACTTTGAAATGTGAATCATGGATCCATTAACTAATTCCAACCTTTTCCACACTGAAGCCACAGAGAATACTCCAGAATTACTAGCTCTCCACAAACAGTTATCTTCAGTTAGAGGATTTAAATCAGGAACCTTTAGCCTTTGAACTTCCTCCTCCTCCCAAGCTAAGAGTGAACTTCCAATCACTGCCCGACCCTTTCCTTTGGTAGAAAAACTGCAAGGAACCTTCCTTCTCCACTGATAAACTAAACAGTCTAGGAAACTCACACCTAAGACTCATATCATTGAACCATTTATCCGTCCAAAAATGAATCCTTTCCCCATTTCCCATGATAATCCTGAAGTTTTGTGAGAAAAACTCTACCACTACACTGTTTGATGAGGCTAATGATGCAATATCTATCCACACTGTAGATACCATTGCAGCTGACACTGGTTCTGGTTTCCACCTGTCCCCAATCCCACCATATCTGCTACATACCACCATTTTCCATAGTGGCTGATGCTGTTGACCATACCTCCACCACCATTTTATCATTAAACACACATTAACATCACCGAGACTTCTCACACCTAACCCCCTTTGAGCTTTACTTTTACACACCTCCTTCCATTGAACTAAGTGAATTTTCTTTTGAATTTCAAAACCCTCCCCACAAGAAGTTTGATTGAATCCTATCAATTGTTTTAACAACACCAATAGGCATTTTAAAGATGGATAGAAAATACATTGGTAGACTTGATAATACGAACATAATTAGGGTCAATCTACTGGCAAAGGACAAGAATCTCCTCTTCCAAGATGCTAACTTCTTTTTAAACTTCTCCACCACTGGTTGCCAAGTAGTTCTTCTCCTTGGATTGGCCCTTAAAGGTAAACCAAGATATGACAGAGGTAGACTCTGGCTGAGGCAATTCAGGTTGTTAGCAAACTCCTTAACTGACTCCTCTTCCACTCCAATTCCACAAACTATACTTTTTTGAAAATTAATCTTGAGGCCTGACATGACTTCAAAACACCTCAAAATTCTTTTAAGCACCATGATTTCATCCCATTTGGCTTCACAAAAAATAATAGTGTCATCTGCAAATTGTAAATGAGAGATTTTCAGTTCTTGATGACCAACTGAAGCTCCTCTAACTTGCCCCTTTTCTTTGGCTCTTTCTAACGAAATATTTAAACCTTCTGCCACTATATTAAAGAGGAAAGGCGATAGTGGATCTCCTTGTTTTAAACCCTTCTGAGGAGAAAACTCTGTTGTGGGTGACCCATTTACAAGCACTAAAATCCTTGACATAGAAATACAGGACCTAATCCAACCCACCCATTTTTCACCAAACCCGAAATTTTTCATCATTGACAGCAAAAACTCCCAGTTAACTGTAGACCGCCCGAACTCGTTTCGCGCACGAGGGCGCGAATTGGGTTCTAGCTACTACAGTTTGGACTCCTGTCACGGTTCTGAATCTAATCTTACAAAGTGCAATGTAAGACTGATAAATCACCAAAGAGTCCAAATTCGACAAATCATTTTGGAAAATCGATTTTAATCAAAAAACACCAAACATGGACTACTTTGCCAGATTGTAGAGTCGCCATCTAAATATTTTATTTAGAAAAATTTAGGAAACCCTGACTCGTGCCAAAGGTCACGTGTCAGTCATCACCAAAGTTGCCTCGGCTCGGGAACTTGGGTACGAGAAGGGAAGGTATCACGACCCGAACCCGCCCCTATGGGTTAAGGCCATAACCGGCCAATAATCACGAGATTACCTACGGCCTCAAATCAAATAAGACAAAACTCATCAGAGTAAAAGGGCCAAACGGAAGCAAATTTAAAACTTTGTCCATAGAGCCGTGCTTATATGCACATCATAACATTCCATACATACATATGTTAATAACTCACAGCAGAAAGTATAGTAACATAAAGCTCTGTACAGACAGGATCATTCAAATCTAAGTCAGCCAAACAAAACTATACACAGACGTAAACCAAATTCCTCGCCAACATGACAAAATAGTATAGAATGGCAAAAGGGCGAAGACGTGTCTCGTGCGTGAGACGCAAGGGCTGACTCTTCAAAACCTTAGTTGTTCCACATAGACTTCACTGAGGCTAGGTCTGGACCTCTCTTGGCTCACCTACAAACACATGAATGAGCGTGAGCGAAAGCCCAGTGAATAATATCAAATAAAGAATATCCATTGGAACAATATACATCAAACGGCCTTGGGCCCAATTTATATTTCTAACTAATACATACATACATAGACATATGTAAGTTAAGTAACTGCGGTTCCAAACACATCATACGGCCTCGGGCCCAATTCATTAGTACCATTCAGGTCAAACTGGCCTTTGGCGCATTCATACTTTTATTCACATCAAACTGGCCTTTGGCCTATTCATTCATGCCGAACTGGCCTTTGGCCCATTCGTTTATGTCAAACTGACCTTTGGCCCATTCGTTCATGTCAAACTGCCCTTCGGCCCATCCTTTCCTTCATGTCAAACTGGCCTCTGGCCCATTCATACTATCATGTCAAACTGTTATTCGTGTCAAACTATCATTCGTGTCAAACTGTTATTCGTGTCAAACTAGTATTTGGCCCATTCAAAATAACAAACTGGCCTTTGGCCCATTCATTCATTCATGTCAAAATGGCCTCTGGCCCATTTATTCATGTCGAAACGGCCTCTGGCCCATTCATTCATGTCAAAACAGCCTCTGGCCCATCCATTCATTCTTGTCAAAACGGCCTCTGGCCCATTCACTCATGTCAAAACGGCCTCTGGCCCATCCATTAATGTCAAAACGGCCTCTGGCCCATCCATTAATGTCAAAACGGCCTCTGGCCCATCCATTCATTCTTGTCAAAACGGCCTCTGGCCCATTCATTCATTCTTGTTAAAACGGCCTCTGGCCCATTCATTCTATTATTCAGATTAAACTGGCCTCTGGCCCACTCATTTAGTATAGCAAATATTGTCCACCAATCGAATCAACGAACTTATAAAACTTATATAGAAGTAAGAAATTGGACAACAACATGTTTTAGATATCTTTGTTAAGATATTACTCATAATGATTGGTTGGTTGGTTTGCCCTGGAGCTCGACCCTACACATTCCATGAACACAAAAGGGTCACAAACAATTCGATCTGTTCTAAATTTACATTTTCCTCTTTAGGCTTCATTCTTATCTATTTAACTGAATTACAATGCTCGATGCATGCCTAAGAGTACTTGGAAGTGAAAGAGAATAGAAAATGAAACACAGAATGTCTTTTCAAAATTTCAGAAAACAAGGTCCCCGCTCGAGCGTGGACTTCCCCGCTCGAGCTGACCCTTAAGGCCTGCAAAAGTACTAGATACATCAGAATTATGCTCGAGCGCGAAGTCTGGCGCTCTAGCTGCAGGCCTGTCTACATAGCTCCCCGCTCGAATATGAACTCCCTCGCTCGAACGGATGCCATGTCTGCAGAAAAATACTGGGAGCACGAAATTCACGCTCGAGCGGCGATTTCCCCGCTCGAGCAGACATCAAATTTTCTGGGTTTTCCAGAACATCTTCTTGAGCTTCAATTCGATGTTCAAAGGTTCCAAATGCATGATTTTGGCTCAAACTTCACATATACATATTCTAACATGGTATAAACACCAAATTACAACACAATGAAGCACAATTTCACAATTTAATCACATGCATGTCTTCAAACCTCATACAAGCTCCATATCTTTAATTATTCAAACATGCATGCTAATCTTGACTTCATTTCTATTCCAAATAATGCAAATGGTGTTCATTCTCATGGAACATAACAAAAACATGCTTGCATGTATGATTCAACACTCATATTTCCATATTCAACTTAATACATGCTTGATTATGCAAAAATCATGGTGATCCTATACGTGCATGTGCACATTAACTTCAAATTCATCAATTATAGCACAACTCTTGTTCTTGATCACCAATTAATCTTTAATTCACAAAATCACAGGTTCAAATTCATGAATTTACTCACCTAGGAGCTTTATCTTCCAAGCTTATGCTTAATTCTTGAGTGTAGCTTCAAGATTCCCAAGTTTCTTGACCAAACCTTCAATCTCCTACACTCACTCTCTCTAACCGACCCACTCTTCTCTTCTTAGAGTAATTTTCGGCTCAAATGAACAAAGAGAGGAATTGAGTGTGTAGTGTCCCTCCTTATAAGTCCTATTAGTCACAATTAAATAAGATTAAACAATTGAGCACTACAACACCAATTTAATCTATTTAATTCGTTCTGAAATAGTTTTCAATTAAATTTCACCGTAGGCTCTAAAAATTATGCCAATCACAATGGCGGAGTCAATTTCGGGTTCTGTGGCCGATAAGGCCTTTAATTTAATTATCAAAGCAGATAATCAAACAGATATTCCTACGGTGAACAGATAGAAATTCAAAACCACATATTTTCACATGATGGCACACAAAATCATATTAACCACATAATCACATTCATAATAAGGACCAATTAGCTAAATACGGAACAGGGTTATCACAGAAGGTCCTGAAATAAGCACCCCCGCTCGCCCGATCAAAGATCAGCCTCAAGTATGCTAATTGAAACACGCCCTAAAACTAACCATCAAAAGCTGATAAGTAAAAGGGAGAAAGACGTGGGGTTGGAAGACATGCATCACACACACGCACACTTATTACAACATTTGCCCTCTCGACGGAAGGTCCGAATAATAAGCTAACTAGCTACACTAATTAAAGTAATTATTACAAACCAAAACTAATTAACTATTCCTAGTTAACTAATTATTACAAAACAAATCGATGAATTAAGCGCATTAACTAATTAAGTACAAAACCGACGAATTAGCTAACTAAGTAAAACAACTAAAGCAGTTTAAAAGAGGCCCTCGGGCCGAGGGGTGCATGCATGCTCGATCGCCTCGCTCGGAAATCCATTACTACGCCCAGAATTGCCTCTGTTTACATTTGATTTGATCTCTAGAAAGTGTACCAACTTCTAGATTGCTTTTGTTCCAATATGGGGACCTCCTGGTGGGCTGCCGACTAGAAAAGGGGGCTGTAGACCAGGAAAACTGGTTGTAGACCAGAAAAAGTGGTCGGTCGACCATCCCTACTGGTCGGCCGACCAGAAAATTTGCCAAGCTCCAATTTTGCCGCAACAGAGAATAACAAGGGACATAGTAGTGTATTTGCAAGATATGTGTGCACAACCACCCTCCCTATCATTTCTCAAGCTCAAGGGAGTGTGGTACTCGACTCTTGGGCCACCAACCGAGCATCGCAATGCACGATGGCCGAGAAGCCAAATTTTCACAAGTCAATGTCAATGAATGCACAAATAACACATAAGGGCCTCCACCTCTATCATGCTTGATCAAGAGGGTCAGCGACCAAGAAATGCTACACGTTTCATCACTTTGAGTATGAAACGGGAGACATTCCTCGTGTTTGGATTAACGTCCGATCCAAACACAATGCAATGCAAACAACGTATGCTCATCTTTCAATGCTAAAGTGGCATGTACAAGACTCTATCTTGCAATCAATGCATGCATGGCATGTTTAAAGGCTAAGGCACCAAACCTAGTGAAATGTATTACACATGAAGCATGCATCATCAATCTCAAATGGTCAAACCTACCTCATGGCACAACAATGGCACGATCATGCTGAAAATGAAGCACCAAAAGCTACAACAACATGCTCATGCATCGGCTCGCAAGCTAGGCATTAAGCACAACTCTCAAGCACAATGAAGAAGTGATAAACAAGAGAGTATGGTAGAGATGTAGGCACTGAAATTGCATACCAAATGATGACATATCATGCAAACAACATAAGTATGGCATGCTAAAGACCCCAAAACTCAAGACTAGCAAGACTAACTACACTATAGCTATTCAAAACATGAGCCACATAATCAAGACCATTCAAATCAGACCTAAAGCATGCTAAATTAGAGCAAAAAACAACCTGGAGTGAAGCATACGCATACTAGAATGAAAGGCCAAAACACCAAGCATGGAAGGCTAATAAGCAAAATTGCACTACAAGTGCAAGGAGCATGCAAGAGGCAACCAAACCAACACAAATCAGAGTTATGACATGTCAAATAATGGCTAAAAACATGCTTGAACTTAGCAAATTCAAAGCACAAAGACATGCTACTTTGTAAGGCTACAAGTAGGATTACACTACAAGTATAAGAAGCATGCAGGAGGTGCCCAAGACAACCAAAAAAAGAGTTATGGCAGGTATGAAAAGTCACAAAAATAAGCCTAAACAAAGCCTCTGAGAAGTAGAAACACATGCTCCTTTTGAGGGCCATTAACACATGCAACTAAGAGAAGAGGAGGGGGGGACCACCCCCACCCATATGGGACCTCAAAACCACATTTCCACCACTGAAATTCCCCTAGAATTCAGTGGTTGGAGGGCCAAGAAGAGGTGGTCTCAAAGGCTTTAAAAGATGGCACAAAACAAGGCAGAACAAGCCACCAAAGGGGGTAAACCATCCCTAACTCAGACAAAGCCTTAAACAACCATTTTAAACACTTCAAAACAGAATTTTTTTCAGTTGAAAGCTAAGCCAAAAAAATCATGCAAGGATGGCCAAATAAGTAATGAAAATGAAGCTTTAAAGAGGATATAGAACTCACCTTTGAAGCACAACAATAACAGAACCACTTTAAGCCAAAAAAACTAGCTTTTGAAGCTCTTACAAGACCTCAAACAACCTCAGCTCCAAGGTAGGGTCTTTGGCTAAGAGGGTTGTGTACAAAAATGCAAAGAAAATACACTTCTAAGCACAATATAGAGAAAGAGAGAGGGAAATCTAGAGAGAGAATGATATTTTGCTCTCAGCAAAATCTGAACCTAGAAAAGGGAGAGAGAGACTCCCTTTTATAGAACTCCAAGCTTCAAGCTTCTTGGAGAAACTAGAAGCTTGGTGCAATCCCTCTATATACGTGTATGGAGGATGCAATCTGTGCTCACCAGCTGGCACCCACAACATCTGCAGAAAGTGCAGAAAGCCCACCGACCAGTTAAAGTGGTCGACCGACCACCAAAAGTGGTCTACAAGGAATAAAACTGGTCGACAAGGGAGAAAGAGGGTCTACAGAGGGAGTAGAAGGTGGTGGAAGGCTGTCGACTACCTTAGGTGGTCCACAGACCACCCACCCTAGCTGGTCGACCACCAAAAGTGGCTGGCAGGGAAGAAAAGTGGTCTATAGGGGGGAAAATTGGTCTACACCCCTGTTCTACCCTCCAGGCAAAGGGTAACAAGGTTTAGTTCAAAAACAAACCAAAAGGAAGAAAGACAAGAGTCCGCAAGGCAAGGCACTCAGCCAGAAGTCTCGAAAACTAGTCTACGGGCCACTACAAGTTGCCTACAAGAGGGAAACGTAGCCTACGGCTAGAAAAAGTGGCCTATAGGCCTCTGTCTCCCTCTAGGCAAAAGTAGCAAGGCATGGTCCAAAAACCAGGCCAAAAGGAGAAAGTTAAGAGGTCCCGAGACAAGGCGCTCAACCAAAGGCTCCGGAAACTCGAAACAAGCACAAACATAGACAATCATCGAGCGCTCAATCAATGACGTTTGAGTCTTAAGGTCGGTCAAAAATGGGGTGTCTACAGTTGCCCCTCTTTGACAGAACTCGGAAGTCATGAAATGACGGGAGTGAATGTCAAAGCCCAAAGACAACCCATTTTTGACAAGGCCGAAGACTTAGACAAATAGGCATGATAACAAAGAGACGCGCCCGCAGGCAGGGGCAAGATGCAAATGACATGCACAATGTAGGACATAACTTATGATTATGCAAAGAGGACTATAATGAAGCATTTATGCAAAATAAATACAACATTTTAAGCGAATGTTATACAGAGAAATGCTACAGCAAACTCGTACACAAGCAAATAAGTAAACACGCCATGCGTGGGAATTACAGACCAAACTACATTTCATGCAGAAAGGATGTAAGAAAATTATGCAATCTTAGCGAACATGTGCGATAGATACACAAAGCGAACGTGTTATAAATACACAAAGTGAGCATGTGTGATAGATACACAAAGCGAACGTGTGATAGATACACAAAGTGAGCAAAGTGCGATAGATACACAAAGCGAACGTGTGATGGATACACAAAGTGAGCTTGTGTGATAGATACACAAAAGGTGAACGAAATGTGATAGATACACTAAGTGAACATGTGTGATAGATACACAAAAGGTGAACGAAGTGTGATAGATACACTAAGTGAACAAAGTGTGATAGATACACAAAGTGAGCAAGCATGTGCAATAGATACACAAAGTGAACGAAGTGTGATAGATACACAAAGTGAGCAAAGTGCGATAGATACACAAAGTGAGCAAGCATGTGCAATAGATACACAAAGTGAGCAAAGTGCGATAGATATACAAAGTGAGCAAGTATGTGCGATAGATACACAAAGTGAACGAAGTGTGATAGATACACAAAGTGAGCAAAGTGCGATAGATACACAAAGTGAGCATGTGTGATAGATACACAAAAGGTGTGTGATAGATACACTAAGTGAACAAAGTGCGATAGATACACAAAGCGAACTTGTGATGGATACACAAAGTGAGCATGTGTGATAGATACACAAAAGGTGAACAAAGTGTGATAGATACACTAAGTGAGCATGTGTGATAGATACACAAAAGGTGAACGAAGTGTGATAGATACACTAAGTGAACAAAGTGTGATAGATACACTAAGTGAGAAGAGTGTGATAGATACACTAAGTGAACAAAGTGTGATAGATACACTAAGTGAAAATGTGCGATAGATACACAAGACATAATCAATTTTAAATGGAACTCCTCTGAATGAACCGCACATCCAATATCGTCTGGTTGCACCAGCTTCAAATGAATCGTACATACAATATTGTGCATGTATGAGAAAGAAACTCGATAGGTACAATGCAAATACAATGCATGTCACATGCGAGACGAATGGTCATAATACGATGTTTAAGGCATGCTCCATGCACAATATGCAAGAGATGAAACAGAAACATACTCTATGCAAAAGGATCAATGACGTACATCTAATGTAACGTATATATTCTATGCGACAACAAGAATAAGTATAGTACAAGATGCATTTATGCAATATGTGTGATGATATGATACATGTTACAAGCAATGTAGAGCATGATGTCTAGGGAATGCAATAAACAAACAAAGCGGCGCTTTAGAAAGCACCTCATGAGGTGAGTAGGGATGAACCGCTTTACTCTGATGGGGATCTCCCATTGTGTTCCTTGAACTCTTACCTTGCATTCTTCGACCTCTTGCATTCAACTCACAGTATAAAGGTTCTGATATCCTGACAAGGATTCTTCATGTAGAACACTTTGGATGCCGCCTTTTTTCTTGACCATATTCACAACTTTCCCTATTCTCCAACGGGGTGACAGACTAGGTTGGTTCAGTATCCAAAATTGGGGTGCATACACACTCTCTCAACCTATGGGGCTTCCATATAGATTTCAAGCCGGGAATACACTCCTGGGTATTTAAACCAAACTTTAGTCTCGAAAATCCCGAACATTTGCGTTCTATGTGTCAGCCATTCGAACTCTAATTTCCATCATCGCAGTTAGTCTCCTAGGAACTCATTGTGAACACAACCAAGATGCCTCTGGCAGGGAATGGTACTCAGGAAGAGCATTTCTGATCGCCTTTCTGGCTTTGAAGCAGGCTTGAGCTTGGAGTAGAGGCACACTCATACTTTGGAGCATTAACAAGGCCTGAAGGGCTACATTCGGAGTACAATCCCGGAATCTGAAGCAAACTCAGATGCTCCGATTTTCCCTCTTTTCTTTTGCTTTGCAGTCTAGAACCTATGTAGCTTCAAATAGGTCCTGGTTTTATTGTTCTCACATGACCTAGGTTGAACCCTACAGTTTTATGAAAGAACAAATCCTGTTTTGCATACATGTACAGAATGGCACAGCACTCTGAGCACACAAAAAAATTTATTTTTGAAATTGAAATTGAGGAACGAGTTCTTAACCGGGTATTGAGCCTACAACTGACCACAGTAAAAACGACTCAGCAACGGAAAACAAAGGTAAAACAACCTAAACACATCTATTGACACTCGAAACGACTGAAAACAAGAATCGAGATAGACAAAACACAACAAAACATAAGACTCAAATGTGCACAGGGAGCCTGTTTCTCCGGGTATTGTTTCCCACCCTTTCTCATTTGTGATTCTCACCTCACTCTGGCACTCAATCTCTACTTTTCTGAAAAAGACCTTTTCTCACTTTTTCTCTCAACGCACATCTCTCTATTCTTCAATCTCTCTTATTTTTTATCTTTCCCCTGGGTGGTTGATGGATAAACAAGAAGTTGCGGGCTCTTGCCCCTAGCATTCTACTAGATTCTCTTTATTCTACTCACAACGGTGAGCTTTCCCATAGAGGGGTTGTGATGCTGCTGGATGTGCAGTAGATTCACAATTGACATCGGTTGACGATGCGCTTGACTTAACTTAACCGAGATCAGTCACAGCACATCTCACTGGCCAGGTATATAATTGATCGGTCTCGCACAATGTTTTTTCTACGTCCCCATTCTAGGTCAGACGCCAATTTTTGATTTGATCATCCAGATAAGGGAACCGAATATCCCGCTCCAGTTCCAGTTCGTGCTTTGCACTTGACTTGATACCTCATTACTCAGAGGATATGAGAGCTTTCGGTCCTTTGCTATTAGCTTCAGTTGTGCCCTTTTCTAGCAAGTATGGTGCCCCTTCCGGCGAGTATGGTGCCCTTTCCGGCAAGTATGTTGACAAGGGGGAAAAGACAGAAAACCTAGCTCAACTATGCCCATAGTTCATCATTTTGACCTTTTTTGTTTTTGGCTTTCTACTAAAACAATTTTGACCAAGATGAGAGTTAGATTAACATACTTGTTCGATTTTTTGATTTGAAATCATGCAAATCAGGTCCAATTTTGAGTCCAAGAAATGGTCCAATTTTGAAAAAAAAATGAAATAATTCTCAAGAAAATTAGTCAGCTTCACTAAAAATTCCCAAAACTGTTTTTGCAAATGGCCACTGCTCGACCAACACAGAATTAACTCTTGAGATGCATAACCTTAGATCCAAAACAATGGAAAATTGCCCCTTGCTTGAACGGCACTGCATGGCAACGGAAAGTTGCCCCTTGTCTGAATGGCATCATAGTGCACTGTAATTAGTCCTTAAAGCGACGATCACAACCGAACTCTCGGATATAGAGAAGACAAAGATGATCAGAACCATTATATGGACACAGCCGATTTAGAAGTGTTTATGGATGGACTTCAGAATGAAGTTGCCTACGTATCCCAAAGATGGGAATCAAGCCTAACGTAGTTCCTGGTTAGGGTTCACTCGGGTGTTGACGCTCTCTTTTTGCACTCTAACTTTTGCCAAGGCCGCCCTTTTGGGTTTTCAACCTTGTGAGCTCTGTTTTTCTTTTCTTTTCATTTCATTTCTTTTGTTCTTTTCTTTTCTTCTTTTCTTTTTCTTCTTTTTTTTCTTTTTCTTTTTTGTTCTCTTTTCATCTTTTTCTTTTTTTTCTTTTTTTCCTTTGCTCTAACTTTTGCCTAGGTCGCTCTTCCGGGTTTTCGGCCCAGCGAGCCTCTCAAGGGTAAAAAAAAGTGTAACTTGGTCCATGTTGAATGGTTTTGAGCTCTCGAGGCCATCTGAATTCAGGAGAATGGCCGCTGTTTGCTGATGATACAGGAGCCCATCCAATGGGGGTTGAAATTGCCCCTAGTGTTGCGGATAGGAACTTGATTGTCCTTCAGCAAAAATTTTCTTTTTCCAGATTTTGGGATTTGGCTTTCTTGCCAGTCTTCATTGGTTTGTGGAATGACCCATCTTTTGAATCTTTGAGCACATCTAACATTTTTGCCCCTAGTTCAAAGGATGCTTCTGATTCGGCCATACAAGCCTCATATTGTGATTGTTTGTTTGAACATCCTGAGTCAAGGTTCAAAGTTTGAAAGCAAAAGGGGATGAGTCTCGAGGCTGAGAATGATCCTATGCTGCACAATCTCAAGATCAATTCCATACATGTCTCCGCAGAACCATGCAAAGCATTTTTTGAAATCTTTTAAGAAAGCGACTAGGCGCTCGTGAAGATAGTGTAGAACCAATCTAGACTAAGTCAGGATCCTTCTCAGTACTCATATTAACAAACATGATCTCATTCATTAAGGGCTTAGCACGCCTCTCTTTCTCTCAGTTTGATCAAATTTTGCAAATCTAGAGGAGTTCCTTCATCTTTGTTTTCATCACAGTGTTCGAAAAGTTTTGAAAAACTTAGGTCAATGCAATGATTTCAAGGCACAGAAAAGTAGGTGAAAAGCACTGCCGTTTCATTCAGATCTTCTGGCACAACTAGCTTCAAGGCAGAAACAAACATAAAAGCATGAAAATCACTGCTGTTTTATTCAGATCCTCTAGCGCAACTGGCTCAATAGCAGAAATAGACTCAAAAGAAAGAGTGTAAAAGACAAAAAAAAAAAAACAAAACAAGAAAGTGATGTCTGAGGTAACGCCCCCGAAATCACCCGACTCCGACATAACAAGACAGACTCGATACAACAAAACTGACTCGACTGACTCAGTACAAAAAGACTGACTCTATACAACACAACAAGGCAGACTCAATACCCAAGTCAAAAAGTATAATGAACAGTAATTGCAAATTGCTCAAAACAGTGCATGCCATTCCCATGCCTGGAGTAAACTGAGCACCATCCGCAGGTGGTTCATCTTCTGATCACATAATCACATTATCCTCCAAGTTCAACGATCCTGTGCCGATAGACTTTGCAGGACCTGGTGCGATGATGATCTTGTTGTCAATCAGATCTTGTATTTCGTGGCAAAGATGAAAACACATGTTAGTGTCATGGCCAGCTTGTTGATGGAAGGCACAATACTTGGCCGGATCATGTGATAGAGGGAGGTTATTCGGGAGAGGCCGAGGCTCAAGGGGTTTGAGATGGCGTTGTCCAACGAGGATTTCGAAAGCTTTGGACAAAGTCATGTAGAGGGGATGGAAGACCCTCTGACCTCAGGGTTGGTACTTCGAGATTTGTAGAGTTTTGCTGCATGCACCAGCAAAGGAATTGGCAGGCGCTGACTTGGTTTGCTGACCTCATCCGGGAGTAGGATTGGAGCTGAAAGGGGTGTTTCTAGTACAACAGCCCTTCTCCCGGCTTGCCCCTTGATTCAAACTACTCTCATTCTAAGTGGCAAAAATGCCATCCATAGTTTTTGCAACAACTGCAAGCACTTGCTGTTTGTTCAGCCCTTCAGCTTTCAATGCCTCAACAGCCCACTGAAGATGTTCATAGGGACCGATGCCTGCCCCGGCCTTATTCTTACCACTTGCCTCTACTTTGCCAAGGGATTGAGTCACTATATCAGAGTGAAGCCCAGTTGTTGTCGACACACTAACACCCAAATCTGAGATGGCTTCAGGTTGGCCCTTTTTAATTGTCACTTGCCCCAAGATCAAGAAGCCTTTTGGGTTGAAACTACTAGCCTGCGATGTGGTCGATGATGGAGCCAAAATTCCAAAGGCTAAATAGCCACAGTTTTTTAGCAAATCTTCAATCATTCTCATCAGCTCAGAAGTAGTGGGTTCACGGGTTTGAGATGATTGGGGTTCAAGTGCATCCATCATGCACAAGTCCATGCTTTCCGGGATAAACAGCTCAGGCTTGGGTAGGTGGGCCGGGGTAATGTATATATTGGGATCAAACGGGTTGGCCATTGTTTGGATGAAGTTTACTTACCTATGTGGAGGGTTTTGATTAATAGTTGGTTTTTCTGGAGGTGCTATTACCTGGTTGTCAATGAGATTTTGAATCTCATGACGTAGTCTGAAGCAAGAGTCGGTATCAGGACCCTGCTGCTGATAGAAGGCATAGTATATAGCCGGGTCATGCTTTGGAGAGAGAGGATCGGGTAGAGGCCGTTGTTCTAACGGTTTTAGATGTCCTTTCCTGAGTAGGACCATTAGGGCTTTAGACAAAGGCATATAAAGTGGGGTGAAAACCCTCTTGCCTCAAGGTGGATATTTGGTTGTTTGTGAGCTGGTTCCCAACGCACCGGTGAATGGGGTGGCTGTTTTTGGTGTGGTGGTGGTGACCATGCCCACGTCTGAAGTTCTAGCAGCTGTATCACCACTGGTGGTTGCATTCGAACTGGGGGTAACGCCCTCCTGTAGACACTCCATTTTTGACCGCCCTTAAAACTTAGGCGTTATTGATAGTTTACTTGGTGTTGAAAGCTGTGCAGTGCAAAGGTTCGGTTTCTTCGGTGAGAGGAGAGTCAAATCCTAACCTTATACCTCATTTTGGACCAAAGTTATTTTGAATGGTTTTTAGAGCTTAAAACCCTCTCTTTCAAAACAAACTTAGGCGTTAGTGATGGTTTACTTGGTGTTGAAAGCCGTGCAGTGCAAAGGTTCAGTTTCTTCGGCGAGAGGAGAGTCAAATCCCAACCTTACACCTCATTTTGGACCAAAGCTATTTTGAATGGTTTTTAGACCTTAAAACCCTCTCTTTCAAATCATTTTTGAAACAAAGTTCCTACGATACTCCGAGGCTCACATTTCGTTAAATGTTGCACTTTTCAGTAAACCGAGCAAGGACAAAGTGGAAATAAATGAAAGAGAGATGAAATCTCTGAAAAATATTTCAAAACACCTTGTTTAGGGGTTTGGAGTTGAAGAAAATGAGAAAGAAGAGAAGAAAAATAGTTTGGAAAAAGTTCGGCATCAATCCGGTTGGATCAAAACTGCGTGACTTCACCAAAACAGGCATAACTTTTTGCACAGTTAGAATTTTGATACAAGGCCAGTGCCATTAGAAAGCTAACTTCTGGGGCTTCAATTTGGACACTTGGCTGACCACTTGTGGCCTTGGAAGCCACCTACCGACCACTTGCTCTTCCTGCCAACCAGAAAAAGTAGCTGGCCGACCACTTTAACTGGTCGGCCACTTTTTTCACCTTTTTGGACATATTTTTGGCCAGCTGGCACAGCTGGAGAGCACAAGAACCATCCTCCATAAACGTGTATAGAGGGATGGCTTTGAGCCTTAGCTTCTTCAAGAAGCTTGTGCTTTTGCTCTCTATAAGAGGGAGGCTCCCCCTCCTTCCTCCAGGTTCAGTTTTGGAGTGGCTGGAAATATACATACATCATTTGTATCTATCTTGCACCCTTGCTTCATTTTTGTGTTCAAAAGTGCATATTCTTCACACTTTAACACACAAACACACACTCAAACACCTTGCTCTTGTTGCTGAGGCTTCTTGAAGTTGTTTTTGAAGATTTTGGACTGGTTTTGGTTCAAAAAGTGTGCTGGAGTTGTAGTCTTGAAGAGGTTCTACAAGGGTGAGCTTTAACCTTTTAAACCCCTATTCTTGCTTAAGCTTTTGGACCCTTTTGCATGCTGTTTTAAGACTAACTTCCTACTGAAAAAGGTTCTAATTTGGTCCTTAAGATCATTGTTTAAGGTCACTTTTGTGTTTGGGGTTGTTTACTCCCTCTTAAGCCTTGTTTGGCCTTGCTTTTGTGCCTTCTTTTTAAGCTTTGGGATCACTTTTTGCATGACCTTTCTACCACTGAAATCCAGAGGATTTTCAGTGGTGGAGAGGAGGTTTTGAGGTCCCAAAACAGAGAGGGTCCCCTCTCTTTGTATTTTGAATGCTTGCTTTATATGCCTCATGTTTGAGCATGTTTATTAAGCTTGTGTTGGCTTGTTCTTAGCATGTATTTGGGGTTATTTCAGCATGCCTCAGATCTTTTTTGACTTGGTTTGCTCATTCCATACATGCCTTATACACTTGTAGTGTAAATCTTACAAACTAGCTTTATGTGTCTCATATTTGAGCATGTCTTTCTAGCTTGTTTTGGTGCCATCTCAGTAGGTTTTTGGTGTTTTTTTAACATGCCTTAGATCTGTTTTGGGTTGGTTTAGTTGGCTCTTGCATGCCTTATACACTTGTAGTGTAAATCACACAAACTAGTCTTATATGCTTCATGAAGTAGCATGTCATTCTAACTTGTTTTGTGTCCATTTCAGCATGTTTTTGGTGATGTTTTTCCATGTCATACCTTTGTTAGGGTTTGATTTGGTCACCCCTTGCATGCTCCATGCACTTGTAGTGCATTTCCATGAAATAGCCTAACATGCATCATGCTTTAACATGTCATTCTAGCATGCTTTTGGCTTAACTTCAAGAAGCTTTTGTCCATGTTTTAACATGCTTTAGCTCTGATTTTGGTTGTTTTGGTCATGCATGCCTTGCTTGGTATAGCCATGGTTCAATCTAGCTTGTTAGCTTTGTGCACCAAGTCCACTAGCATGCTTTACTTGGACTATTTGAATGATTTGGCATCATTTGTTATGTGATTTCAGTCCATGTAGTGTGGTCATACACTTGCATTTGTCACTTATTCAACTCATTGGAGGGTTTGCCCCCTTTTATGCCTTAACATGAATCATTGCGTATGCCTTCATGCCTTAGCTTGTGAGCCATCACTTGCATTTGTCACTTATTCAACGTGTTGGAGGGTTTGCCCCCCCTTTATGCCTTAACATGAATTGTGAGCCATCATTTCAGTGCTTATTTGGGGTTATTTTGCCATGATATAACTCTAATTTTTGTTGGTTAAGTCATCCCATGCTTGGTCTTAATAAGTGTAGTGTAATCCACCTTATTTGCCTTGTATGCATCATGCCTTATACCCCTCATGCTAGCTTGTTTTGGTTTCCTTCCATGCATGTTTTAGACTCATTTTGATATGTTCTAGGACTGTTTTGGGTTGCCTTGGTCACATGCTTCATGCTTTGTATAGCTGTAGTGCAATTGGCCTTGCTAGCTTTGTGCTTTGTTGACTCATGCATGCTATCTTTGAGCTATTTAGATGATTTGGCATCATTTATCATGTTATTTCAGAGCATTTATCATTATCATGTTCCCACTTCATTCACTCTTTAAGTGTCTTTGAGTGTTGTGCATTGTTGCCTAGTTTATGGCTTAGCTTGTATGCTTGCATGCCTAGGTCTTTGAGCCTCCATCTTAGCATGTTTTGGTCTTTGTTTTGGCCTATTTCAGCTCTGTCCATGTTTGGTTCATGCATTTGTGCCATGTATTGCATGCCTTCTTTGTAGTCCTCCTTATTAGCTTTTATGCTTTAGGACCTTTGCATGCCATGCTTACTTTGTTTGAATGATTTGGCATCATTTCTTACTTAATTTCAGTGCATTTAGTGTTGTTACACTTTTACATTTGTCACTCCTTGAGTACTCTTGAGAGTTGTGCTCTTGGGCCTAGTTGAATGGCCAATGCATTGTGCATGCATGCCATGCCCTTTTGTGCTTTTATTCTAGCATTATGGCCTCTATTTTGGGCATAGCTGAGGTCTGTCCATCTTGGTTTAAGTCCATTGAGCATGTTTGATCGCATGTTGTCTACATGCTTAGGCCATATTGCATTGAGTATGCCATCTTACATTACATTGTGCATGCCATGTGGTTATTTGCATTGTGCATGCCAAGTTGTTTCTTTGCATTGAGTATGCATGTTCCTAACATTGCTAAGTTGCCTTTGTAGCATCACATTATGCATGCATGCATTAGCATTGTTCGCATGTCATTAGCTTTGTTAAGTTGATCATGTCATATTGCATTGAGTATGCCATGTTGTTTGCATGATTGATTTAGCATTGTATATGCCCTGTTGTTTGCATGCTTAGGTCACATTGCATCGAGTATGGCATATTGATCATTGCATTTGTTTATGCCATGTTCATTGAATTGTGTATGCTAGTTGCCATTTACATTGCATATGCTAGTTGTCATGAGCATTGTGTATGCCATGTAGTTCATTCACATTGTGTATGCTAGTATGTTAATTGCATGTTTGCATGCTTGTCCCTTGCATGTTTGCATGCTTAAGTTATGTTGCATTGAGTTGCATGCTTGAGTCGCATTGTGTATGCCTTGCTTGTGTTGCATTGTATTTGGAATAGGTGTTAGTCCAAACACGGGAAACGAGGGACGTTTCATACTTAAAGTAATGAAACATGCCTTAATTCTCGGTCGCCGATGCTCTTGATCATACATGATAGAGTTCTAGGCTTTATGTGTTTACTTGTGCATTCATTTTACATTGAATTGTGCAACTTCACCTCTCGGCCATCATGCATTGAAATGCGCGATTGGTGGCCCGAGGGTTGAGAACCACACCCCCTTGAGTTCATGACATGATAGGGAGAGTGGTTGTTGTAGACGCGCCCCGAGGGCCTTCATGCTATAGTTCGGACTCAAATGTCACGGTTCTTAATCTGACCTCGCAAAGTGCAATGCAAGATTGATAAATCACCAAAGAGTCCAAATCCGGTAAATCGTTTTGGAAAACTGATTTTTAAGAAAGAAGTGCCAAACATGGACTGCTTTGCCAGATACAAAGTCGTCACTTAAATATTTTATTTTTTGGAAAAATTTAGGAAACCCTGACTTGTTGCCTAAGGCCACGTGTCCGTCATCACCAAAGTTGCCTCGGCTCGGGAACTTGGGTACGATTGGGGAAGGTCAGCTATGAGCACCCCTACTCGCCCGATCAAAGATCTGCCTGTACTAAACATGATATCTCGTTTTTGAAAACACATGCGTTCTTATTCCAGTTAATTAGCTAGAATTACTATATGATGCGCACAGTAAAAACAAGTACAGACTAGATCACCTAATTTGGAACAAAGCATTGCATATCCATTTGTTTGGAAAATGGTTTGAAGTTTGCTACTCGTAAGTAGGCTAAAATGCGGATTTCAATGAATTGTTCAAATTCAAGCAATCCAACCTTCACCCATGAGCATTCAGGCAGTTATATCATTTAAGCAGATAGCCTCATGGCAAGCATGCTGTTATGTTAACATTAACACCCATGTAGTATGCTAAAGCGTAAACACTCACAGTGTACTCCGAGCCAAAATAGAAACTAATTAGTAATCAATGCATGATCCTAGTTATGTTTAGATGACTAATGCAACACATGCAAAATGCAACTAGAAATAGGCTCGGCTATTCTAAGATGGCATATGAGATGCAACTTGATAATCATGTATTCAAATAGGAATTGAAATACAATGCAATTTATATGATGCGCCGAGCCCGGTGCATGCAATGCAGATGAATGGATGCAAACATGCGAGCATAGGAATGCTAATTAAAACATGACCTAGAACTAACCATCATAAGTGGTTAAGTAAAAGGGAGAAAGACGTGGGATTGGAAGACATTCACACACTCACGCACACTTATTGCAAAATTTGCCCTCTCAACGGAGGGTTTGAATGAATAATACAAACCGAATAAATAATCAACTATCCTAGCTAATTAACTATTACAAAACCCTTAACTAATTTAAACAAATTAACTAAGCTATGAAACTAAAGAGGCCGCCACAGCTCCGCCTCAGAATGATTAAATGATGCATGCTCGATCGCCTCGCTCGGAAACCCATTGCCATGCCACATATTACCGCTGTTTGCACTGCTCTGCACCTCTGAAAACTGTGCCAACTTCTGTGACACTTCTGAACCACCTTGGGGACATGCTGAGAGTCCATCGGCCAAGAGATAGGGCCATCGGCCAAGGGAATGGTGCCATCGACCAATGATAAGGCTCTCGGCCAAATTTTTGTTGCCGATCAGCACTGAACATGGTCAATCGACCATCTCTTCCTGCAGAATGCTGTGTTGCTGCAGTAGAGGACAAACAGAGCATGGCAATACATTTGCAAGACAATGTTTGCACCACCACCCTCCCTATCATGTCATGAGCTCAAGGGAGTATGGTTCTTAACCCTCGGACCACCAATCACGCATTCCAATGCATAACGGCCAAATGAGCCAAGTGTGCAATTTAATGTCAAATGAAATGCACAAAAACACATAAGGAGCCCCAACCTCTATCATGCTTGATCAAGAGGCAAGGGCATGCACACACAATGCAATGCAATCTAAGCATGCAAACAACTCAAGCATGATACAAATCTAATGCAACATGAGCATGCAAGCATACAATATGCAATAGGCATACAACCTAAATATGCAAACATGCATAGCATGCAACAACATGCAAAATGAAACAGGCATGCGACAACATGGTAAGATGGACTTAAACCAAAATGGACAACTCTCAAACATGTCCAAATCAGTGGCCAAAATGATGAATTGATGACATGAAATGCACATACAACCATGCATATGTAATGGTCCACCAACAAGGCATAAAGATAATAACTCTTAAGCATGAGCAATGAGTGAAAATCATGGATGTATGACAATACTATAGGCCCTGAAATTAAGCATGGAATGATGCCAAGGCATGCAAACATCACAAGTATAGTATGGTAGGGACCTCAAAACTCAAGACTAGTCAAGGCATTTGCACTATAGCTATACAAAACATGAGTCATATGGCCAATACAACCCAAAATAGTCCTAGAGCATGCCAAAACAATGACAAAACATACATGGAGCAAAGCCAAAACAAGCTAGCATGAAGGGTCAAAACATGGAGTATGCAAGGCCAATAATGAGGTTTACACTACACCTGCCAAAGCCAAGCATGTGATGACTTAACCAACAAAAATCAAAGTTATGGCATGTCAAACTAACACCCAAAAATGGGCTAATACCAAGTCAAAACATGCTAGAATAACAAGCTCACTCATTAGGCATGCAAGACTAGTAAAGAGGACTTACACTACAAGTGTAAGAAGCAAACGAAGGATGCTCTAACCAAGTAAAAACAGAGCTATATCATAGCAAAATAAGATCCAAAACACACTGAAATGGTGGTCCAAAAGCCTAGGCAAGATGACATACGCATGAGCTCTTTTTCAAGGCATAAAGCATAAACCCTTCAAAGCATTGAAGGAGTGAAACATGTGAGTGGATGGCAATGAAACATGCTCTGAAATATCATTCCAAATGATACTAAATCATGCAAATAGCCCAAGCAATGCATGCTAGTGGCTTGGAAACTCAAGGCTAGTGAGCTAAAATGCACTGTAGCTATACAAAGCATGGCATGCATGACCAAAATTTAAAAAAAAAAAAAATGAGACCTAGAGCATGCTAAAACATGACCAAAATCTTCTCAGAGTCAAGCCAAAATCATGCTAGAATGATAGTCAAAAACATGATGCATGTTAGGCTAGTGTGCAAATTTACACTACAAGTGTATGGAGCATGCAAGCAACAACCAAACCAGCTTAAAACAGAGTTAGAGCAGGCCCAAAAAGTTACAAAAACATGCTTGAAAAGATCTAACATAAGCCAGAAAAGGATGCTACTTTATAGAGCTAACAAGGCATGGCATGGAGAGACAAAGAGGGGAGGCTATCCCCTCCCATTTGGGACCTCAAAACAAGCTTTTTACCATTGAAAATCCTTTGGATTTCATTGGTTCTAAGGCCATGAAAAGTTGTTTTGAAAGGCCTTAGAAGATGGCTCAAAAGCTATACAAGCTAAGGAACAAAAGAGAGAGACAACCCCCTAGCCAAACAAGGCTTAAACCAACACTTTTAGGACTGAAAAATAGAGATTTTCTCAGTTCAAAACCAAGCCAAAAACAGTTTAAAAGGGTGGCAAAACAAGCATGCAAGGATGGCCAATATAGTCTACAAAATGAGCTTGAAAGAGAGAGATGCTTACCCTTGAAGCACAGCTGCAAAATAGGTCCAAACTTTGAGCTAAAACCAGCTTTTGGAGCTCAAAATGATCCTCAAAGAACCTCAGCCCAATGGCAGTTGAGTTTGATCAAGGATGCCTAGGCAAAGGTGAGGTATATCTCCAAGTATAGCTCTTAGTATACACAGAAAGGCAAGAGAATGAGAGAGATGCAGAGATTTGGCTCTGAAATTTCTAGAGAGAGAGAGAAAGGGACTTTTTAGAGTGAGAAGCTCCCAAACTTGTCCAAGAAGTTCTAAGTGTTGAATATGAGATATTTTGCTTCATATATAGCAATTCAAAGGTTTTTGGTCGAAATATCTGATTTGGGACAGGTGGCACAAGCTAGAAACGGCTAAAGGAGAAATATCTGCCAATTCTGGGCTTTCTGGACACTTTTGGTCGACCGGCCATCTTTGGTGCCGACCAGCCATCATTTTTGGCCAATACGGTTCACTTTTGGCCGGCTCATAGCTGCTGAGGTCAAATTGTGGCCGAGGGACCTCCATAGAGGCCGATGGAAAAAAATCAACCCTAGTCCCTAACTTGAAACAAGCCTAATTCCTTCATCTGGACTCCTTTTCAGGTCATTCTTAAGCCTAAACTGTAGCCCCGGAAGTCTTGTTTCCAAATTTGGAAGCCTCACCTCAAAATTCCATGTGTGCTAAGAGATATCCCTCTTTTAGTGAAGGCTGCTCAATTTCGGTCCAACCGGAATGATGCCCAGCTTCAACCAATCATATCTCCCCCATCCGAACTCGGCTTTAGGAGATTCTTAAGTGAAAAATGAAGCCTCAAAAGTCTTCTTTTCAACGTGGTGGCCTCATAGCTTAAATCCAAATATACAAAAGGATAGGCCTGATTTAGCGAGGGCTGCTCGACTCTCTCTTAGCGATTCATGCCCATCTTCTTCTCTAACTAGGTTTCTTCCCTCTTCTCCTCTTTTCTTCCACTCCAAACCCCTAAACAAGGTGTTTTGAAAGATTTTTCAAAGAGTACATCTCTCTTTCATTCATTTCCACGTTGTCCTTGCTCGGTTTACCGAAAAACGCAACATTTGACAAAATGCGAGCGTCGGAACATTGTAGGAACTTCATTTCAAAAATATTTTGAAAGAGAGGATTTTAAGGTCTAAAAAACCATCCAAAATAGCTTTGGTCCAAAATGGGGTGTGAGGTTAGAATTTAACTCTCCTCTTGCCGAAGAAATTGAACATTTGCCCTCCATACCTTTCACCACCAAGTAAACCATCAGTAGCGCCCAAGTCTTAAGGGCGGTCAAAAATGGGGTGTCTACAGTTATGCACACATATCTTGCAAATACATTGCCATGCCCTTTCTTGCTCTCTGTTGCAGCAAATTGCAGTTCAGCGGCAACAACTAGCTAGCCAGCTAGAAAAACTAGCTGGCCGACCACTTTTCTGGTTTTTCAACAACCAAAAGTGGTCGGCCACCCTTCCACAGGTTTCCCTAGGTGGAGTTTCATCTTTCTGGAGCTTGGTGAGAGTTCCGAGGACAGATGAAAATAGAGGCAAATCGGGGCATCGCATTGGATTTTCGAACGAGGCAACCGGGCTTGCATGCATTCCTCTTCCTCCGAGAACCTCTTGATTTACTGCTTTCCTTAGCTGCCATGCTTAGATAGCTTGCTTTTGCTTTGGTTTGCACTTTAATTAGTTAATGCGTTAGCTATTCAATTCGTTTTGTAATAATTAGTTAACTAGGATTAGTTAATTAATTTGTTGTGTAATAATTAGTTTAATTAGCTTAGATTAGCTAGTTAGCTTCTTATTCGGTCCCTCCGTCGAGAGGGCGCATTATTGTAATAAGCGTGCGTGTGTGTGATACATGTCTTCCAACCTCCATTTCTTTCTCCCTTTTACTTAACCGCTTACGATGGTTAGTTTTAGGGCATATTTTGTTTAGCATACCTTATGCTTGCATGCGTGCATACCATTCATCTGTATTGCATACACCGGGCTCGGCGTATCATACTAACTGCATTGTATTTCAATACCAATTTGAATACATGTACCAAGTTGCATTTCACATGACATTCTAGAATAGCCGAGCCTATTTTAGTTGCATTTTCAACATGAACTAGGATCATGCATTGATTTCTAACTAGTTCTTTGTTTTGGCTCGGAGTACACTATGAGTGTTTACGCTTTAGCATATTGCATGTGTGTTAATGTTGCCATGAAAGCATGCTTAACATGAGGCTAACTACTTAGTTGATTAACTGCTTGAATGCTTATGGGTGAAGGTTGGATTACTTGAATTGGAACAATTCATTGAAATCCACATTGTAGCCTACTTGCGAGTAGCAAACTTCAAACCGTTTTCAAATGAATATGCAATGTTTTGTTCCAAATTAGGCGATCTAGTCTATACTTGTTTGCTGTGCACATCACATAGTAAGATTAGCTAATTAACCGGAATAAAAACACATGTATTTTAAAAAACAAGATATCATGTTCAGTACAGGCCGATCTTTGATCGAGCAAGCAGGGGTGCTCATTAAATGACCTTCTCCAATCGTACCCAAGTTCCCGAGCTGAGGCAACTTTGGTGATGACGGACACGTGGCCTTAGGCAGGAGTCAGGGTTTCCTAAATTCTCCTAAAATAAAATATTTAGATGGCACCTCTGTATTTGGCAAAGCAGTCCATGTTTGGCACTTCTTTATAAAAATCAGTTTTCCAAAACGATTTGCTGGATTTGGACTCTTTGGTGATTTATCGGTCTCACATCGCACATTGTGAGATTAGATTTAGAACCGTGACATTTGAGTCTGAACTGTAGCAGCCCAATGAACAAAACAGAATCTTGCGCCATTTTCACGCGCGGAGCGCCGGGACGTTCGGGGCGGGTCCACACCTCCTGGGCTGCTCCTTCTCCTAGTCAATAAGGCCCTGCTTCATAGCATCCTCAATCTGTACCCCAAGCTCGTGCAAGTCGGCAAAGGTGGAGGGGTAAGACTATCATTTTTTGCATCAGCCTGGGTTAGAGGTTGCGTACAACCATCATTATCTGATCTTTCTTGATCGACCTGGTGGTCATCATAGAAGCTTTAGCCCTCCAACGGGTTACAAAGTTAGAGAAGCCCTCTTTCGGCTCTTGCCTGGTTGTCTCGAGATCATGAGTTGTGACCTCGATTTGCGTGTTGTATGAATACTGGGCAACGAAGGCCTCAGCCATCTCCTCCCAACTCCTTTTGACAGAATCTTCCAACTTCGCATACCAGATAGCCGCAACACCCGACAGGGTCCGGCCAAAGAGGGAAAGCTTTTGCAGTCTAGAGAGGCCCATTGGCCTTAGGATATCTGAGAATAACCGCGGATGTACCATGGGATCCTCGAAACCGTCAAAACGGTCTATATGCGGCATCTTGAACCGATCCGGCAACGTCACTGCTGAGTTGGTGTATCCATCCTCTACGTCCAGAATGAAATTAACGCCTTGAGCCTTCTTGAACAACTTTTCAAGCTTGCTCACTTTTAACGCAGTTGGATCCACTTTGAACTCGAAAGGGGCCTCAATTGGGTAGGCCTGTGCTTTAGAAGTTTGAGGTGGAGTGGGATCCACTGGGATATCTGTATTCTCCTGGGCATTGGCGGTAGGGACAGGAGCCCTTGGTGCAGGAGTTTTTACTGGAGGTGGGTGGGACGCAAAAGCTGTTCCCTGTTGTGTTTGTAGCTGCTGCTGCTGAAGCCTGGCAATGAGTTCGGCCTGCTAGGCCACGACCTCGGTCTGGCAGTAACCTCCGCTTGGTAGGCAGCATCCCGCTGCATGGCCTGCATGGTCTCTTCAAGTTGACGCATCATGTCCTCCATATTAACTGAAAACTGCTGATCTAACTGAACAAGTGTATATCCCCTTTCTGAGGTGGAAGCAGATATCTCAGCCCAACTGCGCACAGGTGAAGTGGATAATGACCATTGATCTGGGGACTGTTGAACTGGTGAACTGTGCCTGACTAGCCTTTTCTTGCCTTACCACTGGCGAAGGAAACACTGGTTACCTTGAACTGAATCTCTAACCTGACAAAGTCTATCAACACAAGTCCGGTGTACCCAAGGGATATCAGAGCCTTCTGAAGCTATGGTTCCAGGACTACCCTAGCAAAAGAGGAAACAGACAGCACATCAGCCTGATTTCACCAAAACAGATATGAGCATAGCTGAATGATTGTGCTCTCTACTAAATTCTGACCAAAATTTTGCCTTGTAAACTGATACCCTCAGGCTGATACTCAGACTTGCAACTGATACATACAACCTGTAGAGACACACTCTGACAGCACATATCAAGCAAGTGAGAGCCAAAACACCCCTATGGTGGGGTAGGGTTTCCTTGTCCTATTTTGTCAGGAGCTAAGGTTTCACTATGCACGCATGCGGTTTCAAACAACCTACATTCGAGTAAGCAACATGTCCTAGTTTGGAATGGTCACTATGGCTTCCGATATGCAACTAGGTCAAATGGTCGAAAAGGGTGCCTCGGCATAACCGAGGTTTGTGTTCCCATCGTGGCAGAGCCCGTAACTGATCTGCCTTATGGCACGCTTTTTGAAGCAAGCGTCCGGCAAACCACTCAAGAACAGCAGATGGCAAACACGGTGTCCTAGGCGTACCAATGCAAATGCAATGCAAAGAAACACATAAGTGTAAACAAAACAATATATCATAAATTCGAGTCAAGTTCTCTAAATCCCCAACAAAGTCGTCAAAAACTGTAGACCGCCCAAACTCGCTCTGCGCGCGAGGGCGCTATAGAAACCCCATTTTTGACTGACCTTAAGACTCAGACGTCACCGATTGAGCACTTGGTGATGTTGCATATTGTGCTCGTTCTAAGGTTGTGGAGTCCCGGCTGCGAGCCTTGCCTCCGAACTTCCGGACTCTTTTATGCTTTGCCTCGATTTGCGAACCAGGCCCTGTTTTCTCTGTTTTCTCTTTCCAAAGGGAGGGAGAGGTCTTGTAGACCATATCTCAGTGGCCGTAGGCTACGTTTTGTGGTCGTAGGCCATTTTTCCTGTTTGGAGCCCGGTTCCCGATTTTTCGGAGCTATCGGCCGTGTGCCTCGGTTCGGGACCGCTTAACCACCTCCGTTTGCTCCGGTTTTTGGGACACACCTTATTTCCTCCCTTTTGAGGGACACTGTGGTCTGAGAGACCAACTTCGTGGTCGGACACCACTTCCGGTGCCTAACAGCCCACTTTCGGGGCCCCGAACTGCGTGTTTTGGCTCCCGAACCTTCATTCTGCATTTTTGGGCTCCGAACCAAACTTGAGGTAGTCATATTTTGAGGTCCTTTTCATGTTTGATTAAGGACCTTTTGCCTTTTGAGATCTCCTACTGTCACTTCCCTCTTTGCCCCCCTTTTGGCCCTTCTCTTGCATGATAGTTTAGGCCTACTTGTATTTATTTTCGTGGCTTGTCATAAACTAAAAAGTGTTTTATTTTGAGCCTCTCTTCAACTTTGTTGAAGGGCTCTCTTCGGTTTGAGATGTCCTACTATCACTTGCCCCTTTATCTCCCTTTAGGCCAATTTTGGGGGGAAATTTGAATTTCATTTCCCCCCCATTTTCCCCCTCTTTTCTCCCCCTCTTTTGTCTATATAACAGACCCTCCAGCTCTGGAAAAAGGGTTAGAAAATTTGTTTGGAGCCTCCTACATCCAATCTCTCTCTCTCTCTCTCTCTCTCTCTCTCTCTCTCTCTATATTCCAAGCACCAAAACCCTTTATTCTTGGATCCATTTCTACTCCATCTCCAAGCCAACCAACCCATACTCCATACCAGCAGTTCGGAGGCCATTTCCAGAGGCAAGGATCATCTCTTCTCAAGCCAAGAGTTGATGAAAGACTAGTCTTCAAGGGTGAGTCTCATTTTCCCTCTTTTTGCTCTTTTCTTGGTCTATATTTTAGCTCTTTATGCTTGCATAGTTGGGCTCCGACCCTAACTGGAACTAGGATTATTTTGAGCCATTTTTCATGTTTTATTAAGGGCCTCTCACTATTTGAGGCTTCCTTCTTGCACTTGCTTCTTTACCTATCTTTATGCCATTTTCTTGCATATTATTTTTGGCCTATGTATAATCTGTTTTGAGGCATGTGGTAAACTGTGAAGTTGCTTATTTTGAGCCCTTCTTCAACATTGTTGAAGGGATCATCACTGTTTGGAGCTCCCATGTGCTACTTGCCGTTGTACCCCTCTTTGGTCCCCATTTTTGCATGATTTATTAGCTTATTGAGATTCTTTTTTTGGACCTTGGTCCAAACTGAAAAGAGGCTTATTTTGACTCTCTATTCATGTTTCATTAAGGGTCTATAGCTTTTTGAGACACCCTTTGTGTACTTCATGTTATAGCCCTTTTGGTGGCCTCATTTTGCATGATATTTTGAGCCTATTTGTACACTGTTTTGAGCTCGGAAATCAACTGTAAAAATCCTTATTTTGGGTTCCTCTTCAACATTGTTGAAGGGCCCTCACTTGTTTGAGACCTCCATGCACCACTTGCTTCTTTGCCCCTTTGTTGGCTCATTTCTTGCATGAGATCTTTGGCATACTTGTATCTGTTTTTGGGACCTGTCATAAACTGTGAAACATCATATTTTTGGCCCCTATTAAATATTGTAGAAGGCCCATTCTCTGTTTGGGGCCAGAATTTGTGACTTGCTTCATTACCTCCATTGCGGAGACATTTTTGTATGCTAATTTAGCCCTACTTGGGCCCACTGTTTGGCCTCACTCTAAACTGTAAAAATGCTTGTCTCGGGGCTTCCTTGCTTCTGTCTTCTCATTTCATATTCAAATTATGTATGCATTGTATAGTTGTAGGCCATTTCATGCGCTAAAACCCGTGTTTCGGGACTCGTTTCATTCATCGAGTTTCATTTTACCGGGTTTCGGGGCTGTTTTGCATCTCATTTTGCCTCTGAAATTTGCATGCTTGTATGCCATATTCCATGTCTCGCCATGTCTTGTTAGAGTGGCATCTTGGTGCCTAGGGTCGGTTCTCGGTTTGCGTGCACGCATGCACGCATCTCGAGTTGTCTCATTTTCATCTAATGGCCTCTCATGTGAGTGTGGCTGAGGTCCACTCATGTTAGTGTAAGTCCATATTGCATTGTGTATGCCATTTCATTCCATAGCATTGTGTATGCTAGGCTTGTGTATGCCATGTTTCCTCGTGCATCGTGTATGCCATTTCATAGCATTTCGCATGTTAGGTTGTATCTTAGTTGCATTTCATGCATATCATGCATATTGCATCGTGTTCGGGATAGGAGTTAGCCCGGGCACGGGAAACGAGGTACGTTCCGTACTCTGAGTGACGGAACGTGTCTCAATTCCCCAGTCACCGACACTCCGGATTATCCATGATGGAGTTAGGTTTTGTTGTATTTTCATATGCATTCATTTCATATTGAGTTGTGCAATTCGACTCCTCGGCCATCATGCATCGATATGCGTGATTGGTGGCACGAGGATCGAGATATGCATACATTTGTGTAAATACATTGCCATGCCCCTTTCCTGCTCTCTGTTGCAGTAAAATGAAGAATCAGTAACTTTTCGGAGCTTGGCACGCATTTCAAGAACAGGTGCAAACAGAGGCTAATTGGGGCATCGTCATGGATTTCCGCACAAAGGCAACCCGAACATGCATCACTCATCACCCATAGCGGAATCAAGGCAGTCCCTGGCTTGCATGCTAGTTTTACAGCTTTCTTAGTTAATTTGTTAATTAATTAGGAATTTGTACATTATTTGGACTGTACTATTCTTTTATTCAGGACTGTATATTTATTCGGACCCTCTGTGCGAGGGCAAAATTGTAATAAGTGTGGGTGAGTGTGATGTATGTCTTCCAATCCCACGTCTGTCTTCCCTTTTATTTACCTGCTTATGATGGTTAGATTAGGGCATATTTCAATTAGCATACAATATGATAGTATGTTTGCATTCATTCATCTGTTTTACATGCACCGGGCTCGGCGCATCATACTAACAGCATTTGTATTTCAATTCCAAGTTGAATACATGATAGCTGTAGCATTCCATATGTCATATTTAGGATAGCCGAGCCTGCTATAGTTGCATTTTTGCATGTGTTGCATTAGGCAATCCTGTATATTTAGGATCATGCATGATTTCTAATGAATTTCTGTTTTGGCTTTGAGTACTCGGTGAGTTTTATGCTTTAGCATCCTTGCATGCGTGTGAGTGACTGCGATGATAGCATGCTTACCATGAGGCTATTTGCTTATGTGATATAACTGCTTGAATGCTTGTGGGTGGAGGTTGGGTTATTTGGATTGGAACAATTCATCAAATGTTTGTTTTAAAGCCCACTAGATAGTGGCAAAATCATGTTTTCTTAAGCCCACCCGAGAGTGGCAAATCTAAGTCTTAGCCTACTTGCGAGTAACACCATCAAACCATTTTCAAACAAACAAGCATGAAATGTTTTGTTCCAATTCAGGAGATCCAGTCTATACTTGTATATTGTGCGCATCACATAGTAAATCTAGGCTAATAACCGGAATAAGAACGCACAATGTTTTCAAAAATCAGATATCATGGTTAGTAAAGGCCGGTCTTTGACCGGGCGAGCGAGGGTGCTCACGAAGTGACCTTCCCCAATCATACCCAAGTTCCCGAGCCGAGGCAACTTTGGTGATGACGGACACGTGGCCTTTGGCACCGAGTCAGGATTTCCTAAATTTTCCATTAAAAAACATTTAGGTGGCGACTCTGTATCTGGCAAAGCAGTCCATGTTTGGCACTTCTTTTCAAAAAAATCTGTTTTCAAAATCGATTTGCCGGATTTGGACTCTTTGGTTCGAGATTAAGAACCGTGACATTTGAGTTATTGAACTGTAGTGACCCCAATATGAACGGAACGGGACTTAAGCCTCCCGGGGCGTTCGGAGACGTCTACAGGCGCGAATGGGGTTCTAGCTACTACAGTTCGGACTCCTGTCATGGTTCTAAATCTAATCTCACAAAGTACAATGTAAGACTGATAAATCACAAAAGAGTCCAAATCTGGCTAATCGTTTTGGAAAATCGATTTTAATCAAAAAGCGCCAAACATGGACTGCTTTGTCAGATTTCAGAGTCGCCACCTAAATATTTTATTTTGGGAAATTTAGGAAACCCTGACTCGTGCCAAAGGCCATGTGTTCATCATTACCAAAGTTGTCTCAGCTCGAGAAATTGGGTACGAGAGGGGAAGGTCCTGAAATGAGCACCCTCGCTAGCCTGATCAAAGATCGGCCTCAACTAACATGATATGTTGTTTTGAAAACACATGTGTTCTTGTTTGATTATTAGCTAGATTACTATGTGATGCACATAACACACAAGTATAGACTAAATCACTCAATTTGAAACAAAACATCTCATGTTTGTTTTTCGAAAATGGTTTGAAGTTGCTACCCTCAAGTAGGCTAAAACGCAGATTTGCCACCCTCAAGTGGGCTTAAGAAAACATGATTTGCCACTCCGCAAAGTGGGCTTAAAACTCACATTTTGATGAATTGTTCCAATTCAAGCAATGAAACCTTCATCCACAGGCATTCATGCAGTTAATCAATTAAGCACATAACCTCATGGCAAGCATGCTATCATGGTAGTCACGCTATCATGGCAGTCACTTACACACATGCAAAGATGCTAAAGCATAAACACTTACAGTGTACTCCAAGCCAAAACATAAAACTAGTTAGAAATCATGCATGATCCTAGCTATGTTAAAATGTCTAATGCAACACATGCAAAAATGAAACTAAAATAGGCTCGGCTTAGGCTCGGCTATCTAAGATGGCATATGAATGCGACATTTGATAAATGTATTCAAATAGGAATTGAAATACAATGCAGTTTGAATGATGCGCCGAGTCCCGTGCATGCGAAACGAATGCATGATGCACACATGCAAAGCATAAGTATGCTAATTGAAACACGCCCTAAAACTAACCATCAAAAGCTGATAAGTAAAAGGGAGAAAGACGCGGGGTTGGAAGACATGCATCACACACACACATACTTATTACAACATTTTCCCTCTCGACGGAGGGTCCGAATAATAAGCTAACTAGCTACGCTAATTAAAGTAATTATTACAAACCAAAACTAATTAACTATTCCTAGTTAACTAATTATTACAAAACAAATCGATGAATTAAGTGCATTAACTAATTAAGTACAAAACCGACGAATTAGCTAAGTAAAATAGCTAAAGCAGTTTAAAAGAGGCCCTCGGGCCGAGGGGTGCATGCATGCTCGATCGCCTCCCTCAGAAATCCATTACTACGCCCATAATTGCCTCTGTTTGCATTTGATTTGATCTTTGGAAAGTGTACCAACTTCCAGATTGCTTTTGTTCCAACATGGGGACCTCTTGGTGGGCTGCCGACCAGAAAAAGGGCTGTAGACCAGAAAAAGTTGTCGGTCGACCACCCCTACTAGTCAGCCGACCAAAAAATTTGCCAAGCTCCAGTTTTGCTGCAACAGAGAACAACAAGGGGCATAGCAGTGTATTTGCAAGACATGTGTGCACAACCACCCGCCCTATCATTTCTTAAGCTCAAAGGAGTGCGGTACTCGACTCTCAGGCCACCAAATGAGCATCGTAATGCACGATGGCCGAGAAACCAAATTTGCACAAGTCAATGTCAATGAATGCACAAATAACACGTAAGGGTCTCCACCTCTATCATGCTTGATCAAGAGGGTCGGCAACCAAGAAATGCTACACGTTTCATCACTTTGAATATGAAACGTGCGACATTCTTCGTGTTTGGATTAACGTCCGATCCAAACACAATGCAATGCAAACAACATATGCTCATCTTTCAATGCTGAAGTGGCATGCACAAGACTCTATCATGCAATCAATGCATGCATGGCATGTTTAAAGGCTAAGGCACCAAACCTAGTGAAGCGTATTACACATGAAGTATGCATCATCGATCTCAAATGGTCAAACCTACCTCATGCCACAATAATGGTACAATCATGCTGAAAATGAAGCACCAAAAGCTACAACAACATGCTCATGCATCGGCTTGCAAGCTAGGCATTAAGCACAACTCTCAAGCACAATGAAGAAGTGATAAACAAGAGAGTATGGCAGAGATGTAGGCACTGAAATTGCATACCAAATGACGACATATCATGCAAACAACACAAGTATGGCACGCTAAAGGCCCCAAAACTCAAGGCTAGCAAGACCAACTACACTATAGCTATTCAAAGCATGAGCCACATGACCAAGACCATTCAAATCAGACCTAAAGCATGCCAAATTAGAGCCAAAAACAAGCTAGAGTGAAGCATACGCATGCTAGTATGAAAGGCCAAAACACCAAGCATACAAGGCTAATAAGCAAAATTGCACTACAAGTGCAAGGAGCATGCAAGAGGCAACCAAACCAACACAAATCAGAGTTGTGACAAGTCAAATAATGGCTAAAAACATGCTTGAACTAAGCAAATTCAAAGCACAAAGACATGCTACTTTGCAAGGCTACAAGTAGGATTACACTACAAGTATAAGAAGCATACAAGAGGTGTCCAAGACAACCAAAAATAGAGTTATGGAAGGTCTGAAAAGTCACAAAAATGATCCTAAACAAAGCCTCTAAGAAGTAGAAACACATGCTCCTTTGGAGGGACATCAATATATACAAACAAGAGAAGATGAGGGGGGGACCACCCCCACCCATATGGGACCTCAAAATCACATTTCCACCACTGAAATTCCCTTGGAATTCAATGGTAGGAGGGCCAAAAAGAGATGGTCTCAAAGGCCTTAAAAGATGGCACAAAACAAGGCAGAACAAGCCACCAAATGGGGTAAACCACCCCTAACTCAAACAAAACCTTAAACAACCATTTTAAACACTTCTATTTTCAGTTGAAAGCTTAGCCAAAAAAAACATACAAGGATGGCCAAATAAGCAGTGAACATGAAGCTTTAAAGAGGATATGGTACTCACTCTTGAAGCACAGCAATAACAGCACCACTTTGAGCATAAAAAAAAAAACCAGCTTTTGAAGCTCCTACAAGACCTCAAGCAACCTCTGCTCCAAGGTAGGGTCTTTGGCTAAGAGGGTTGTGTACAAAAATGCAAAGAAAATACACTTCTAAGCACAATATATATATATATATACGGAGGGGGAGAAATCTAGAGAGAGAATGATATTTTGGTCTCAGCAAAATCTGAACCTGGAAAAGGGAGAGAGAGACTCCCTCTTATAGAACTCCATAGCTTGGTGCAATCCCTCCATACACGTGTATGGAGGATGCAATTTATGCTCACTAGCTGGCACAGCTGGCACCCACAACATTTGCAGAAAATGCAGAAAGGCCGCCGACCAGTTAAAGTGGTCGACCGACCACCAAAAATGGTCTACAGGGAATAAAACTGGTCGGCAAGGGAGGAAGAGGGTCTACAGAGGGAGTAGAAGGTGGTGGCTAGTTGCCGACCACCTTAGGTCATCCACAGACCACCCATCCTAGCTGGCCGACCACCAAGTGGCTAGCAGGGAAGAAAAGTGGTCTATAGGGGGGGAGGGGAAACTGGTCTACACCCCTGTTCCACCCTCCAGGCAAAGGGTAACAAGGTTTGGTTCAAAAACAAACCAAAAGGAAGAAATACAAGAGTCCGCAAGGCAAGGAACTCAGTCGGAAGCCCCGAAAACTAGTCTACTGGTCACTACAAGTGGCCTACAAGAGGGAAAGGTAGCCTACGGCTACAAAAACTGGCCTACAAGCCTCTGTCTCCCTCTAGGAAAAGGTAGCAAGGCATGGTCCAAAAACCAGGCCAAAAGGAGAAAGTTAAGAGGTCCCGAGACAAGGCGCTCAGCCAAAGGCTCTAGAAACTTGGAACGAGCACAAACATGCACAATCATCAAGCGCTCAATCGATGACGTCTGAGTCTTAAGGTCGGTTAAAAATGGGGTGTCTACATTAACTGAATCATAGGCCTTCTGAAAATCCAATTTAAGAATGATTCCTTTTTTCTTGGACTTTCTCCACAAATCTACCACTTCGTTTGCAATTAAAACCCTATCAAGGATGCATCTACCAGAAAGAAAAGCAGTTTGAACTTCTCCTATGAGTTTTGGGAGCACTTGTCTTATTCTTCTAGACAACACTTTAGCCAACACTTTATAAATTGAGCTAACCAAGTTTATACGCCTATATTCACTCAAATCTATTGGGTTCTTCTTTTTAGGAATCAAAGAGATGAAAGAGCTCTTTACCCTTTTAGCCAACTTCCCATTACGATGAAACTCTTGGAACAACTGAATGAACTCACCTTTCATTATAGACCAACACCTTTGAATGCAATACAGATTGAAGCCATCGGGCCCAGGGGCTTTATTCCCATCACAATCTTGAATGGCTGCCCAAATTTTTGCTTCACTAAAATCTGCCTCAAACACTTCCTTTGAATCAACAGAACTAATGGACAAAAAAGACCCTGCCAACTTAGGTCGACTCTTCCAACTTTTAGCAAAAACTCTTCTAAAGTAATTCTTCACTACTTGCTTCACCATACTTGGGTCTTCCACCACAACACCATTTGCCTTAACTGAATCCAATAAATTTTTCCTCTGCCTGTTACTTGCCATCAAGTGAAATAGTCTAGTATTTTTATCACCATTTTGTGCCCATGACATTCTAGACTTTTGTAACCACATCCTCACCTTACTTCTACTAAGATGCCAAACTTGACTTCTGATCTCTCGTCTTCTATTCACCTCTGATTCCAACAAGGATCTAGATTCAGCCTTCAAGTCCCACTCATGGAGTTCATCTTCAGCTTGTTTAAGTTAATCATCAATATTACCAAAGACCTCCATGTTCCACCTATGCAGATATGCTCTCAGTGTTTTGAACTTAAACATGATTCTAAAACTAGCCCATCCCTGAATCTAAGCCTCCTCCCAGACCTTTTCCACTTCCTTCTTAAATTGAGAATGGGATGTCCAAGCATTAATAAACCAAAAAGGTTTTGGCCCTCAATCCCTTCCATCCTCCATTAGCAAAACTGGACAGTGATCTGAAATGCCTCTGGACAATCCCCATTGTTTAAATTTATACCTCTCTAGCCAAATAAGATCTAGCAAAAACCTATCAATCCTACTCCACCTCTCCACATCCATTGCATTACACCATGTGAATAATCTTCCATGCATATTCAGATCAACTAATTCCAAGCTATCTATAAAATTATTAAAATCTTTCATTCCCTTTTCCCTACTTGAACATCCCTTTCTTTCACTCATAACTCTAATCTCATTAAAATCACCACCTAGACACCAAGGGTTAGGATAAGAGAGTTTAAGATTTATAAGACTCTCTCATAGTTTCCTCCTCTTCAATGCATCAGTCAGAGCATAAATATTGCAAATAACACAATGAAATGATTGAGATAAGATACCTGATAGAAGAATGAAATTCCTGGTACTGCAGCAGTCTATCAACTGAAAAATTTGAGCGTTCCAAATGCAAAGGAGACCACTTGCACTTCCCTCTGCACCTACCTCCATAAAACCCATTTCATCCACTGGCCATAAGGACTTTACAAAATTACCATCAACAGCTTCTCTCTTAGTCTCCTGCAGCTGTAACAGCGCCCGCGAGAGAACTCGTCGGGCTACAGTTCGGACTCCCTTTTTGTTTGTTGCGATTCGTAATCTGAACCAAAGAGTCCAACTCTGGCAAATCGTTTTGAGAAAAACAGATTTTGAAAAGAAGTGCCAAACATGGACTGCTTTGCCAGATACAGAGCCGCCACCTAAATATTTTTTAAAATGGGAAATTTAGGAAACCCTGACTCGGTGCCGAAGGCCACGTGTCCGTCATCACCAAAGTTGTCTTGGCTCGGGAGCTTGGGTACGATCGGGGAAGGTCAGCTATGAGCACCCCCTTTCGCCCGATCCGAAGACCGGCCTCTACTAACCGTGATATCCGATTTTGAAAACATTACGTGTTCTTATTCCGATTATTAGCCTAGAATTACTATGTTATGCGCGCAGCAAATAAGTATAGACTAGATTGCCTAATTTGGGAATAAACATTGCATATCCATTTGTTTTGAAAGTGCTTTGGAATTTGCTACTTGCAAGTAGGCTAAAACACGAATTTCAACAAGTTTTTCCAACTCAAGCAATCCAACCTCCACCCACAGGCATTCAAACAGTTTATCTCACATAAGCAGCTAGCCACACGGTAAGCCTACTATCATGTTAACATTCACACACATGTGAGATGCTGAAGCGTAAAAACTCACCTAGTACTCCGTGCCAAAACAATAAACTAGTTAGCAAACATGCATGCCCTAGTTCATGTTAGATTGACTAATGCATCGCATGTAATGTTGTAATCTAGACAGGCTCGGCTATCCTAAGCATGGCATGTGAAATGCTACAAGTAACAAGTATTCAATTTGCAAATTGAAATACAATGCAGTTAGCGTGATGTACCGAGCCCGGTGCATGTAAAACAAACGTATGGATGCACGCATGCTATCATACTGTATGCTAATTTAAATATGCCCTAATCTACCATCGTAAGCAGGTAAATAAAAGGGAAGAAAGAAATGGGGATTGGAAGACATACACACACTCACGCACACTTATTACAAATACGCCCTCATTCGGAGGGACCAAAAGAATATACAGTCCAAAATAATACAGTCCAAATACAGAATAAATTATTACAAAAAATTCTAATTTAATTAATAATTGAAATGCATAATAGAAAAAGCCACAGCCCCGCCTCAGGATGCGCGAATGATGCATGCTCGAATTCGACTCGCCCGGAAAACCCGCACCATACCACTGCCGCCTCTGTTCTTACTGGCCTGTCTCTCCAAAAATTGCCAAAGTCCCAGAACACCTTCCTTGCATGCTGCTGTACACCACCGGCTGGAGGAAGTGCCCACCGGCCAGCTAAAATTTCCTTCGGCTGCTTAGGAGGTTATCGGCCACCCATATAGTGCCGATCAGCACTCTATACTACCGGTCAGCATAAAATTCCTGCAGAAGACAGTTTTTGACAACAACAGCAAACAGGCAGTGCATGGTATGGGATTTTGAGCATATGTAAGCATGGCCAATGCTTCCTATCATGCATGGGACTCAAGGAAGCATGACCCTTGGTTCTTAGGCCATCAATTATGCATCTTGGTGCATGATAGCCTAAGGAACCAAGATTGCATTTCAATGTCAATATGCATGCAACACACAAATGAGACCAAGACCCTATCATTTATAGATCAAGGGCCTTAGTGACCAAGAGTTGAGACAAGTTGCACCACTTGTAGTGTGAACTCCTCTCAACCCTTACACTTGGTTTGACACCCCAAACCAAGACATGGAATGCATGTATACAACATGGCTCAAATGATGCAACATGACATGAAGTGCAAGACATACCAAATGCAATGCAACATGTTATGGCAAGTGTGCAATACTAGGCATGCAAGATGCAAAGTATAATGCAAACATAGACAATCCTTGTAAAAGAACTAGCATATAACAAGGCTTTGCTAATCAAGCATGCAACAAACATGATTCAAGCAGACAATAGTAGACTTAAACCATAATAAGACAGACCTCAAACCTCCCCAAAACAGCGGCAAAAAATGCCCAAAATGATGGACCAATACTCATGCAAACATGCAAGCAAATGGGCCCAAAACCAAGGCATAAACAAGGGGCTTTTCACTACCACCAACATGACCATTCATAGCATGTATTAGGCCACCAAAAACAGATTTCTAGCATGCAAAAATATACACACACACCTTTGACATGGTAGGGTTTAGGGTTTAGGGTTTAGGGTTAATGCCTTAAATATGCAAAGCATGCACAATGTCCATTCCTAGGCATAAAAGACCACTGTTTCAAAGCATGAAAGGCATGACAAATGGGGACATATAAACATGGTGTAGGGACTGAAATAACATATTAAATGATTTCAAATCATCGAAATAACCTATCCAATGCATATACATGGATCACATCCTCAAGGCTTACAAGCAACAATACAAAACAACTACATTAAGCATGCCAAAAATGGTCAAACCAGTGGCCAACAGACCTAAAACAAGACAAATCATGGCCAAAAGCTTCAATAAGTCAAGCCAAAACATGAGGATATACAAGGCTAAACCCATGGCACATTTCTAGGCAAAATGGAGGATTACAAAGCAAGTATACAAAGCATGATAAGGACCACAAAACCACCATTAGACAGAGATATAACATGCTCCAAAACATCCAAAAAAACTCTGAAATGGCACCAAAAACAAGCAAGCATGCATGTTCCCTTTTAAGCCAAAGACAAAGGCAAAAGAGGGACAAAGGGGAGAGGGGTGTCCCTCCCCTATACAAGACTTCAAACCACCTTCTTTACCACTAAAAACCCACTAGTTTTCAGTGGTGAAAGGACCCAAAACAACAAGGCAAATAAGGCTCAAAGTAAAGACACCAAATAGGCCAAAATAAGGCCTAAAAGGGTTAGTTTGCACTCAAACTACAAAATGACCTTAATGAAAGTTCAAAAGCAAGAAAATCTAAGACTTTTTTCAGTTATACACAAAGCTCAAAACACAAAGCAAGATAGGTAAAAACTTGTTGTAAAAATGGGGAATCTAAAGTAAAATGCTCACCCTTGAAGAACACTTGAAGAACAGGTGGTGCAGCCCTCCTCTATTGATCAAAACCAGTCCAAAAACTCAACAAACAACCCTCCAAGCTTCCCAATCTCGAGCTAAGGTGTAATGGTGTGTGTATTGGTGCAAAAGTAAGGTAAAACCACACTTTTAGGCCTAAAAACACACACACAAGAGGAGAGAGAGGGAAAATGTAGAGAGAGAGAGAGAGAGATATATGGCAGATATATAGATACACAAGCTCTGGTTTTTGATCAAAAATGGCCAACCTCTCTCAAAAGGAGAGAGATGGTGTTTATATAGGCCAAGACCAAGCCAAATAACTTAATGGCTAAGCAAAGAGAAAGGTTCAAAGGGGGCAAAAGAGTCTAGGCTTCTTGGAGAACCTAAGACAGCTGGCCAAGCTTCTCCAAGAAGCTTGGCCAAAGGTTCAAGCTTCTAGAAGCTTAGAGGGTTCAAAGGTGCAAAGTGGTCACAATTATGCACGTGGGAATGTGATGGTGCATTCCAGCTAGCACAGCTGGCATGCACCATGCCTCAGGGGTTCAAAGGGTGCACACCGGCTAGCCAAAGGGATCATCGGCACAAAAAAGTTCCGGTCGGCAACATATAGTGCCGACCGGCCAAAGATTTTAACAAAACAGTGCCGGCGGTACACATATGCGGCCGGTGATGGTAGGGAAGGCCCGGTGGTGTGTGGGGATGGCCAACAAGCAATTCCCTGCCCTTCAAGACAAAAACACAGGTGTTTGGTGTAAAACCAGACACAAAACGGTCGAGTTCGAGGATCCTGAGGCAGGGTGCATAGCCGAGACCTCCAGGAACTCCAAACGAACATAAACATGGATAATCACCGAGTGTTCAAACGGTGACATCCAAGTCTTGAGGACGGTCAAAAATGGGGTGTCTACAGTTGCCCCTCTTTGACAGAACTCGGAAGTCATAACAATGACGGGAGTGAATGTCAAAGCCCAGAGACGACCCATTTTTGACATGGCCGAAGACTTAGACAATCATGCAAGACAAACAAGATATGCGCCCGAAGGCAGGGGCAAAATGCAGCTGAAAATGCAAAAAGCCGAGCATAACTTATGATCATGCAAAGAGAGCTGTAATGAAGCACACATGCGACAGTTATAAGCTAGCATACGCCAATCTACACTACAATGCAGAAAGGATGTAAGAGAATTATGCAATTCTCAAAACGTCTCACGCGGAGGATACAATACCTGTGCGTCTCGTCTGGTCGCACCGGCCTCAAATGAACCGTACATATAATATCGTGCCTGCAAAGAAAGCAAACTTAACAGGTACAATGTCGTTAACAATATGCATGACAATGCAGTCGAAAGTGCGTGATAGCGCGTGCCATGTGTATGGCAAGATAGTAGCATTGAACACATGTGAGTAAAGCAACGCACGTATGTAAGCAATGTGTATGGAAAGAGAACTTGAACACATGTGAGTAAAGCAATGCACGCATGCATGCAATGTGTATGAAAAGGGACTTGAACACATATAAGTAAAGCAATACACGCATGCAAGCAATGTGTATATATAAAAAAAAGGAACTTGAACACAAAGCAGTAAAGCAACGCACGCATGCACGCAATGTGTATAAAAAGGAACTTAAACACATATCAGTAAAGCAATGCACGTATGCACGCAATGTGTATATAAAAGGAACTTGAACACATATAAGTAAAGCAATGCACGCATGCACGCAATGTGTATAAAAAGGAACTTGAACACATATAAGTAAAACAATGCACGCATGCACGCAATGTGTATAAAAAGGAACTTGAATACATATCAGTAAAGCAACGCACGCATGCACGCAATGTGTATATAAAAGGAACTTGAACACATATCAGTAAAGCAATGCACGTATGCACGCAATGTGTATATAAAAGGAACTTGAACACATATAAGTAAAGCAATGCACGCATGCACGCAATGTGTATAAAAAGGAACTTGAACACATATCAGTAAAGCAATGCACGCATGCACGCAATGTGTATAGAAAGGAACTTGAACACATATACGTAAAGCAATGCACGCATGCACGCAATGTGTATAAAAAGGAACTTGAACACATATCAGTAAAGCAATGCACGTATGCACGCAATGTGTATAGAAAGGAACTTGAACACATATCAGTAAAGCAACGCACGCATGCACGCAATGTGTGTAGAAAGGAACTTGAACACATATCAGTAAAGCAACGCACGCATGCACGCAATGTGTATAGAAAGGAACTTGAACACATATCAGTAAAGCAACGCACGCATGCACGCAATGTGTATAGAAAGGAACTTGAAAACATATCAGTAAAGCAATGCACGCATGCACGCAATGTGTATAGAAAGGAACTTGAAATTGAACATGGTAAAACATGATGCGGAAATGCAACGTATTGCAACACAGTATGATTGATATGATTTACAGAATTCTCAAGATATAAAAGGATACGGGAAGGAGCGTCCTTCCCATGTACCGAGTGTCGCTCACAAAAGTCATGGCCTGAGGTCAACTCAAAGGTCCACTTGTATTCTGACAGTGCATTTTCTTGTATTGCCTTGAATGAGGAAGATGCCAACCACACAATTGACCCGAACAAGGGCGCGAAAGGTACAATGACCGTGAGGGGAGGTTACTGGTATCCATGTCGGTACCCTGCTACCCTGTTATTTTCCTGCTTTACTTTCCATTTTATTAGGAGTTTAAGCATATTGCATTGCCTCAGGCAGATTCTATTTTTTGAAATCGCATATTTTCCTTCTTCTTTTTTTTTTTAGAAATACATGACGGAAATGAAACAGCTATTTGTTCAAAAGGTGTTGCATTTGCACGTTCTATACATCGCATCGCAAGGCATCACATAAACAATGTGAATCAGATTGACACTGTATTTTTGAAAACGAAGCATTGCATCGTAATAATCAGGTAGTGAACCAATTACAACTCGATAAACAAAACAAAGGGACTCGTTATGACCAAGTAGGTGCGAGTACAACTCGATAAACAGTACAAAGACTTAAAGAGAGTGAAATACAACTCGATAAGCAAATACACAACAACTCAATAAGCAAATGGGCGCGCCCTCGTGAGAATTGATCACTGGAGGGTATTGGAGGGTGGTGGGATTCTCCAATCCTTAGCATGGAAAGCTCAGGGGACAAAGGGGAGAACCACCGGCCCAGCGAAAAGTCCACCGGCCATGAGCAAAGGCCATCGGCCGAAAAAATGATCCATCGGCCAAAACAGATGGCCGGTCGGCAATATATTTGGCCGGTCAGCAATCTATTTGGCCGGTCGGCAATCTATTTGGCCAGTCGGCCAAGAATGGGAGGAACCAGCAGAATGCTGACACCTGTCCTTCACTCAATCTTATCTCCTACAAAAGACTCCAGCTTCGTAGTTTTCTTCATTTCCACTCTGATCTACTCCAAATGAAAGAATTCCTTGCCCAAAATCTCGCAACTTGGATTAACAACTTGGATGGTTCGGAAAAGCTGAATTTTCGGGCCTTCGGCATAAACGCACTATTCACTTTGCATCGTACCCCGCTGCATTTTCCATTTCTTCATGCCGCGGCAAGGTTCTGGAATCCGGTGACACACGTCTTCAGCTTTAGCGGGCAAGAGGTGTGTCCTACCTTCGAAGATTTCCAAGCTCTAATGGAATCTGAGCGTAATGAAGAAATTTTGCCCCAACTTCGTTTCGGCCATACGCAAGCCTTAGGGCAAATGTGTGGGCTTTCAATACCCGATGCTCGTTCTCTGATTGGTGATGGGATGCTGGATGTTCTGAGCTTGGTTTGCCATTTTTCTGAGACTGGTGATCGTGGTGACCATCACTGGCAAGGCTTCCGGCGACACGCCCTCTGTTTGTGCATGCTGTCTCATTTTCTGTTTGTCTCAGGTTTCGGGGGGTCTAGTGTCCGGTTGATTGAGGTTGCCCAAGGCTTGAAGGAGGGCAAGAGCTGCATTGCCATGATTCTGGCTGAGACGTTGCTGGGCTTAGACGCCTTTTATAGTCGAGAGACGACCAGATTAGCAAGGAGTCCACTATTACTGCAGGTAATGTTTCCCACCCAATCTCACATATATGTTTGCTCACATCACTCGGCCCTCAGGCTCGATTTTTCTCACAAAAACCCTTTTCTTACTTTTTTCTCTCATCGTACATCTCTCTATTGTTTATTCTCTCATTTTTCATCCCTCCCCAGGTATGGTTGATGGATAAACTGCAGGTTGTGGACTCTTGCCCAGCGTATTCAGCCCGCGGTTACTTCTTTCGGCAACGCTTAGTTGACGCCCTTGACGAGGGTTGGTGGTTCGAATGGATGTGCATTTTGTCCGCAGACCGTATTGCTTGGCGGTGCCCTTGGCTCAATATCCCGGTGATGAGTTACAGCATGACCCGTCAACCCGGGATCCAATTGATTGGCTTGACTCACTGTGTCTTCTACTTTCCATTCCGTATCCTGCGCCAGTTTGGTCATGATCAGACTTGCCTACCGGAAGGGATAGAGTACCCGGCTACATTCCCAATTCGAGGCGCACGGCTGGCCCGATATGCCACAGCATGGAGGGCGAGAGAACTCCTGGCCCCTGCTCCCACTTTCAGCTGCACTTTGTCTGATGAGTGCTTAGATTAGCTTAATGAAGAGGCACAAGAAGGGCCCATTTTGGCATCAGAGGCTTCGACCAGCTCTGGGAGGGGGCGCAGGAGCACCTGACTTGACTATGCCCCGGATTTATTGCTTTATTAGTACTTTCAAGTTTTCTTTGCGAGTGTAATAAAAAAGCAACTTCGATTGTATGCAAGAGCAAGAGAACTCTGTATTGAAATCAATGAAATTGAAGGTTGTGGTACTGAAAATTTTCCGTTTTGGTCCAGAAATGGTCTTAGTTGTAAAAAGATTTATTTGAACATAGTCACCTTTATTAAAACTTTTCAAAACTATTTTCGATATGGATCAGAACTGGACACGCCTGAGATCTGTCACTGAGATGCACAATCCTGGATCCTAGTAACTGGAAAGTTGCCCCTTGTTTGAACGATACCGCGACACTGTACAGCAACGGAAAGTTGCCCCTAGTCTGAATAGCACTGCACCAGAGATTGCGATAGACGCTGATGGACAAAGATGACCGAGATGATCAAATGGACAAAGTTGATCGGGGAAAAGTTTTATGGCTGAACTTCAAGATGAAGCTGCCTACGTATCCCAAAGATGGGAATCAAGCCTTACGTAGTTCAGGCTTGGGTTCACTCGAGTATTTTCACTCTTCTTTTGCGCTCTAACTTTTGCCAAGGTCGCCCTTTGCGGGTTTTCAACCTTACAAGCTCAGTTTTTATATTTTTCTAATTTTTTTGTGCTCTGAATTTTGCCTAGGTCGCCCTTTCGGGTTTTCGGCCTAGCGAGCCTCTCAGGGGTAATATTTCTTCAACTTGTCCATGTTGATCGGTTGGGAGAACTCTAGGCCATCTAGGTCCATCAGAACCACAGCTCCACCTGACCAGATAGACTTGATGATATAGGGACTAGTCCAATTGGGTCTGAACTTGCCCCTTGGGTCGTGGATGGGAGCTCGGTTGTCTTTGAGTACCAAATCTCCTTCCTTCAAATTCCTGGACTTAACCTTCTTGTTAAAAGCCCGGGCAATCCTGCGTTGATATCCTTGGACATGGTATAGTGCTTTTAATCTCCTCTCATCGAAGAGCATGAGTTCCTCGAATCTGCTTTGCTGCCAATCTGCCTCGGCTATTTGACATTCAGCCAATACTCGTAAAGATGGGACCTCAATCTCTATAGGTAGAACAGCCTCCATTCCATAAACCAAGGAATACGGCGTCGCCTCGGTAGAAGTTCTAATTGAAGTTCGGTAGCCCCACAGAGCAAACGGCAACTTATCTGGCCAATCCCGGTAGGTTTCCACCATCTTCTGCAATATGTGCTTGATGTTCTTGTTGGCGGCCTCAACTGCTCCGTTGGTCTGCGGCCAATATGTGGACGACTTATAAAAAGCCACATTGTATTTCTCCAACAAATCAATCACCTCTTTCTTGAAGTGGGAACCATTGTCTAAAATGATCTCGTTCGGGACTCCATAACGGCAGATAATGTTGTTTCTGATAAACTTTGCGACATGCGAAGCCTTCAGCACCACATAAGATTGGGCCTTGACCTACTTTGTAAAGTAATCTATTGCTACCAAGATAAACTCATGCCCATTCGACCCCTTCGGGGTAACAGCCCCAATCACATCAATTCCCCAAACTGAAAATGGCCATGGCGACGTCATGTTGTACAGCTTTGATGGCGGGATGTTCATGCGGTTCGCATGGACCTGGCATTTGTGGTATCGCCGAACAAAGCCGATACAATCTTCCTCTATGGTAGACCAGTAATAACCCTGTCTAAGGATCTTCCGTGCCAGCATTACCCCATTCATATGTGCCCCACATTCTCCTCTATGGATGGCCTCCATCAGGTGCTTCGACTCTTCAGCTTCTACACACAACTTGTGCATTCCCAGGTGACCTCTTTTGTACAATTTACCCCCGCAGATGATAAACTGAACAGCCATTCTTCTGATTGCCCTTTTGTCCTTGGCATTTGCCCCTGGTGGTTATGCCTCCTTTTCCAAGAAGTTCCATATGTCATAATACCAGGGGTTGTTGTCCTGCACTTCATCTATGGCAGAGATTGACTCGTAGGCAGGTGCAATTTTCTGGTCAATAATGACTGGACGCATCCGGACTCCAGATGGGATGTCTATCATAGAAGATAGAGTTGCTAACGAATCTGCGAACCTGTTGTTCTCTCTTACTTGGTGAGTGAAATTTAACTTCTCAAACCGAGGAATTAATAAATCCAAGGTCTGGTGGTAAATTATCATCTTCTCCTCCTTGACTTTCCAGTCTCCTTTCGCCTGAGACACAACAAGGTTCGAGTCCCCAACGACGTCCAATCGCCTTGCCCCTAGTTCTAGGGCCGCTTCTAGACCGGCAATACATGCCTCATATTCTGCCTCATTGTTCGAGACTTTGAACCGGAGCTTGAATGCTAAAGGGATATAAGAATTGTCAAGCGCTATCAGCAACACCCCTATCCCATACCCGTACTGATTTGACGCTCCGTCAAAGTACATCATCCAAGTTTGATCTTCGATGTGCAGAATGGCTTCATCTGGGAATAGGTACTCGACCGCTTCATCCCCTTCAACCGGGTGGTCGGCAAGGAACTCTGCTATCGCTCTCCCTTTTATCGACTTGCGCGTCACATACTTGAGATCAAATTCGGAGAGCAACAGCAACCAACGAGCTAGCCTACCCGTAAGTGCTGGTTTCTCGAAAAGATATTTAATGGGATCAAGTCGTGAAACCAACATTACAGAGTGAGCTAACAGGTAGTGCTGTAGCTTCCTGGTAGCCCATACTAAAGCTAAACAAGCCTTCTCCAACGGAGTGTAGCGGGTCTCATAATCCAGCATCTTCTTGCTCAGATAGTAGATGGCCCTTTCCACTTTATCTTTCGACTCTTGTGCGAGCATGCAGCCCATTGTAGTCTCAGTTACTGACAAATACAATATCAACGGTTTCCCCGGCTTTGGTGGTGACAACACGGGTGGATTCTATAGATACTCTTTAATCTGTTCAAATGCAGCTTGGCATCGGCCGTCCCATTGGAACTTCTTTCCTTTCTTCAGAAGACCAAAAAGTGGTTCACAAGTTAAGGTTAGTTTTGAGATAAACCGCCTTATGAATTGCACTTTACCCAGAAAGCCTCGCACCTCCTTTTCAGTCATTGGTGGTGGCATTTCTAAGATGGCTTTAATTTTGGAAGGGTCGACTTCGATGCCCCTTTGTGCAATCAGAAATCCCAGTATTTTTCCCGCTGTAACACCAAACGTACACTTCTGAGGATTCAGCTGCAGCCGAAATTCTCTGATCCTTTGAAAAAACTTTTGCAAGGCGGTGTAGTGGCCCTCTCTTTCTTTGGACTTGACAATCATATCGTCCACATACACCTCAACCTCTTTATGGATCATGTCATGTAATATTGTGGTTGCAGCCCGTTGATATGTAGCCCCAGCGTTCTTCAACCCAAATGGCATCACTCTGTAGCAATATGTACCCCACGAGGTGGTAAAAGCAATCTTTTCCCAGTCTTCGAGCGCCATTACTATCTGATTATAACCCGAGAAGCCATCCATAAACGAAAGCAAAGCATGCCCACTGTGAAATCTACCAACTCGTCAATATGCGGTAAGGGAAAGTCATCCTTCGGACTGGCTTTGTTCAAATCCCTGAAATCCACACATACCCGGATTCTGCCATCCTTCTTCGGCACTGGAACAATGTTGGCCAACTAAGTCGGGTATTCGAACACCAGCAGGAAGCCTGCGTCAATCTGTTTAGTGACCTCTTCCTTGATCTTAATGGCCCAATCAGGGCGGATTCTCCTGAGTTTCTGTTTGACAGGTCGGGCTTCGGGGTCAAGAGGGATCCGGTGCTGTACAATCTCAGGATCGATTCTAGGCATGTCTTCGTAGGACCACGCGAAAACATCTTTGAAATCTTTTAATAAAACGACTAAGCGCTCGCGTTCCTCCGAAGACAACGTGGACCCGATATGGACCAGCTGCGGGTCCTTCTCAGTACCAATTTTCACGGTAGTGATTTCATCCATTAAGGGTTTAACAAACCTCTCCTGCTCTTGTTCAATTAGTTGTTGCAAAACCGGAGGAATTTCGTCCTCGTCGTTTTCATCAAAATTTTGAAAGTCCTGATTTAAGCAATAAATCAAAGGCACAGAAAAGTACTCGGAAACCACATTCACCTCATTCTCATTATGTACTTCCAAACCGTCCAATTCTTCTGTTACAACAGACTCAAAAGAGAACGAAAAAGACGACTTGGACAGGACGGTGGCATCCGGGTTATCACCCCCAGGAATACCGGACTCAGACTCAGACGAGCTGGAACCTGATTCTGACTCACAAGACTCGGTGGAATCAGATTCCGGCTCACTACCTGACCCGGTGCTGCTCGACAAAAACCCCTCCTCGTACTGCCAGGTGAGGGAGGGTGCGATGGATGCATCCAAAATAGCTGCTAGTAGGCCCGCAGCCGTTTCATCTCCGATCATGGACACCGAGGAGTTATCCCCCAAGCACAACTGGTCGATCGAAGGATCTGAAAGTAGACATGCCAGTGTTACCCCCATTTCAAACTCTGTGTCCGCAAACTCTAACTCTTTGCTATGCTCATCGTCAACTGTTGGGTCTGTTTGCTCTTCAGCAACATCATCTCCAAGTAACTGCAGGTCAAAGAAAATTTCGAACCCTGGCACACGCTTCTTCTCTGCGTTAAACCACGGCTCCAGAAAGCCACATAATGGAAAATCCTCCCCCTCCCGGACGAAGTGTCTGTTTAGGGTACCCCGAATGGGCCGATGCATCAATTCAAAGGGTTTCCCCATCTGTTTTGCTTTGGCTCTTCCAGCCATCTCTTTTCCTCTTCTTACCTAATCTTCCTTGGTGGGCAGATAACCCAGGCCGAAGGTATGGGGGTTGTGCGGCACTTCGGCCAATGCTGCAATGCCCTTACGGCCGCTCTTTCCTAATCCCATCCCGGGGATGTATTGGAACTTGTTTATGAGATATACTGCTTGGGCACTGACATATATCCCTTCATTAGCAGCCATGATATTCTGTACGACCTGAGCCTTGGCCAAGGTAAAACCTGATACGAATACATCCTCCATGCCATGCTCGATTTCTAGAACAGGCGTGGATACCTCCGGTGGCGGGTGGATTGATGAATTCCCAAAGACAATGGCTACTCCCTTCCCGTAGGGGTATTTCACCATTTGATGCAAAGTAGATGACACTGCCTTCACTTGATGCAGCCACGGCCGCCCCAAAAGCAAATTAAAAGTTGCGGGAACTTCTAGGACATGGAAATCTATCTCGTGTCGTCCCGGCCCGACCTTTGTCTGGACTTTAACTGTCCCCATTACTTCTCTACTTGTATTGTCGTACGCCCGGATGACCTGGGCTGTTGGTACGAAATCTGCGGTTTTCAAGCCAATCGCATATGCTGTCCTTGCCGGGCAGACGTTGATGGCAGACCCGGTATCAACAAGTACCACCGGTATCCACTTATCTCTACATTTCACAGAGATGTAGATGGGTTTATTGTGATTTGTGCCCTCGGGCGGAAGTTCTTTGTCTGAAAAGGTTAATGTCGGGGAACCTCTTCCCGGGAAAACCAGCCCAACCAGTTGCTCTGGTGTAGTCTCTATAGAGAGCTTGGCCTTATCCATGGCCGTCAAGACAGCCTGCCTATGTACTCGTGAGGCCATGAGCAGTCCCCAGATAGAGATGTCTGCTTGTATCTTTTTTAGCTATTTGAGTACGGCTTCCTCTTCAAGCTGCTTCTCCTTTTGCTTCTCAGCTTCTCTATCCTTCCTTGAGGCTTCTGGTTGATCTAGGTGTGGGGGTTTGAAGTACCGTCCACTCCGTGTCATGTGGTCGACCTCTCCAAGGTACCAAGTGTTATCAGGTTGGTTATTCCCCCAATCTTCGTCGGTGTGAGCAAGACATAAGTCCTCATCTTCCCACCACATTCCATTAGCAACCGACAGACACCTGTCCGGCTCTAGTATGACTGTTTTTGCGCTCGTAGCAGCTTCCATCCACATGCCCGCAACATTCTCGGTTCCTATGCACACAACAGTTTCAACTCCCACATGGGCCTTCGCCTTCCTGATTCTCTCGGAATCTTCAAAACTTGCTTGTTCTGACATAACTAACTGTTCAATAATTTCCGCACTCAAAATATTCCAATCTCGGGCGAATTTCTTGACACCGGTGCTCTCCGGCGATACACTCTGCTCTTCGACCCTTCCGGCCGTCACTGATATTCTCAACCCTGTTGAGCCCTGTTCTGACTGAAACTCTCCTATCACATCAGGTTGATCGTCCAACCACCCAGTAACTTCTGCTGAATTTTCATAATCGAACCATGCGACTGCCGCATCCTCTAGATCTTGGTCACTGTAAAACTGGAGATCGGCAAGGTCCTCCCCCACAGCTGTTACACCATCTATTTCCTATCCCGAACTATCCCCGTGAATCACACACAATTCTCCCTCTGTTGGCAATTCTACTCCGGGCCCATCTTGACCTATCGATGAAATGTAGTCATCCGGACTATATGTCTTCTCAACATAATTCCTTGATTCCGCGGACTCTAGCTCAACTAACTGTTTTTCCTTTGGGATTTCCTCTCTCTTGTTCTCGGTGGTCACCACTGCTAGCTCGGGTTGGGTCATGGAGATGTCCATCATGCACAAATCGGTGCAATCAGGAAGAAACACCTCCAATTTAGGCAAGTGGGTAGGTGTGATATAGATACTAGGGTCATAGGACACAGCCCTAGTATGGATAAAATTGAGTCTTTTGGGTGGTGGAGCTTGGTTATGTATGGGGAGGGGGTTTGTAGTAACATTAGGCTTCTCGGGAGGCAAAATCACCCCGTTATCGATGAGATCTTGAATCTCATGACGCAACCGGAAGCACAGATCGGTATCATGACCGTGCTGTTGGTGAAATGCACAATACTTGGCTGGGTTATGGGTAGAGGGAAGTTTTTCTGGTAGGGGCCGCGGCTCCAGGGGCTTCAGATGCCCTTTTTTGATCAAAACCCCCAGAGCTTTGGATAGGGGCATGTAAAGTGGAGTGAAAGTTCTGGAGTTTCTGGGTGGGTATTTAGCTGTTTGCGGGTTGCTTCCGAACGCACCGAAGAATGGCGTAGCTGCCGTGCCTCTTGGTGGGGTGTTGGCGGTGACCATGCTTACTTCGGAGGCTCTCGTAGCAGTAGTGCCACTCGGACCTGCATTAGTGTTGCGGTTGAAGGCCCTTCGAGGTTGCTCCCGATCGTTATCAATCAAGCCTTGCTTCAAGGCATCTTCAATCTGCACCCCCATTTCATGTAGGTCAGAAAAAGTAGGAAAGGGGAGTACTATCATCTTTTGCATCAACTTCGGCTGAAAATTGCGCACAATCATCCGAATTTGGTCTTTGTCCGTAGGCCTCAAGGTCATCATCGAGGCCTTGGCCCTCCATCTGGTTACGAACTCTGAAAAACTCTCCTTAAGCTCTTGCCTAGTCGTCTCGAGATCACGGGTTGTAATCTCAATCTGTGTATTGTATGAGTACTGCGCAATGAAGGCCTCAGCCATTTCGTCCCAATTCCTTTTAACGTCATCTTCTAGCTTGGCATACCATATGGCCGCCACACCTGAAAGGGTCCGGCTGAACAAAGACAACTTCTGAAGCCTACTGAGGCCCATTGGCCTTAGAACATCCGAAAATAGTCTTAAGTGCACCATGGGGTCCCCGGACCCGTCAAATCGATCAGTATGAGGCATTTTGAATCTGTCGGGCAGCGTCACAGCTGCATCGGTGTATCCATCTTCAATGTCGGGGATGGTCTTGACCCCTTGGGATCTCTTGAACAACTTTTCAAGCTTGCTCAACTTTAGTGCGGTGGGATCAGTCTCGAACTCAAAGGGAGAGTTTGGTAGGTTGGTGGGTGTTTTTGATAGCTGAGGTTGGACTTGAGGTAAGGTTGGAGGTGGGGGTGGTCCTATGGGAAATTCTGTATCATTCTGAACATTGGTTGCCTCCCTGAGGTTTGGAACTCCTGGCGGGGGAGGAGTTTGATGCGAAGCAGATGCTCCGATTTGCTGCTCTAGCCTGGCAATTGTCTCTGCCTGTTCCTTCACGAGTGTGGCCTGTTGCCTAGCGAATTCCGCCTGACGGACGGCATCTTGCTGCATTGTTTTCATGCTCTCTTGGAGGTGGCGCACCATCTCCTCCAAACTAGCCATACTATTCTGCTCTGGTTGAGTTACCGGTATATATTCTCTCTCTGTTGGTGACACGGAATCCTGATCTCTACTGAACACAGGTGGGGTAGATAAGGCCCTCTGAACTAACTGCTGTACTGATGTCCTCTGCCTGACTGACCTCCGTCTAGTAACCGGGGGTAGTGAGTAGTACACTGGTTGTCCGTCTACCAGATCCTCAGATCGATGGAGTCGACGACCTCTAGTCCAGAGTGCTTGGGGAGTATCTACTGGGTCAGAAGCAATCGTGCTCAACTACCCTAGTAAAAAGATAAATAAAGCGTATAAATAAACAGACAATTGGACAGCACAACGGCATAAAATAAACATGCAACACACGATTTGGATATCATAACACACTGCTAGTGAACTGGATACACTGTTCCTCAAATACTGATCACTGTTTTTGAATCATTGCCCCTATGTCTGAATCTGGTACCCACAGATAACTAATTCCCCAAACTACTGTTACTGGTGCCCTCAGGCCAGATACCAAAACTTGCAAACTGATATGCGCATTCCCTGTAGAGATACACTCTAAAAAGCACATACCATGTAAAAGAGAGCCAATACACCCCTATGTTGGGGTAGGGTTTCCTTGTCCTATTTTGTCAGGAGCTAGGGTTTCACTACGCACGCAGCGGTTTCAAGCAACCTATATCGGGTAAGCAACCTGTCCTAGTTCGGAATGGTCACTATAGATTTCGATATGCACTAGGTCGAATGGTCAAAAGGGTGCCCCGGTAAAACCGGGGTTTGTGTTCCTATACTGGCAGAGCCCGCAACCGGTCAGCCTTATGGTCATGCCTTGACAAGGCAGGCCTCCAGCAAACTGCTCAGGAATAGCAGATGGCCAACACGGTGTCCTAGGCGCACCAATGCACATGCAATGCAAAGAAACACATAAGTGTAGCCAAAACAAGATATCACGAGTTCGAGTCAAGCTCTCTAAAATCCCTAGCAGAGTTGCCAGAAACTGTAACAGCGCCCGCGAGGGAACTCGCTGGGCTACAGTTCGGACTCCTTTTTTGTTTGTTACGGTTCGTAATCTGAACCAAAGAGTCCAACTCTGGCAAATCGTTTTGAGAAAAACAGATTTTGAAAAGAAATGCCAAACATGGACTGCTTTTCCAGATACAGAGTCGTCACCTAAATATTTTTTAAAATGGGGAATTTAGGAAACCCTGACTCGGTGCCAAAGGCCACGTATCCGTCATCACCAAAGTTGTCTTGGCTCGGGAGCTTGGGTACGATCGGGGAAGGTCAGCTATGAGCACCCCCTTTCGCCCGATCCAAAAATCGGCCTCTACTAACCGTGATATCCGATTTTGAAAACATTACGTGTTCTTATTCCGGTTATTAGCCTAGAATTACTATGTTATGCGCGCAGCAAATAAGTATAGACTAGATTGCCTAATTTGGGAATAAACATTGCATATCCGTTTGTTTTGAAAGTGCTTTGGAATTTGCTACTTGCAAGTAGGCTAAAACACGAATTTCAACAAGTTTTTCCAACTCAAGCAATCCAACCTCCACCCACAGGCATTCAAACAGTTTATCTCACATAAGCAGCTAGCCACACTGGTAAGCCTACTATCATGTTAACATTCACACGCATGCGAGATGCTGAAGCGTAAAAACTCACTTAGTACTCCGTGCCAAAATAATAAACTAGTTAGCAAACATGCATGCCCTAGTTCATGTTAGAGTGACTAATGCATCGCATGCAATGGTGTAATCTAGACAGGCTCGGCTATCCTAAGCATGGCATGTGAAATGCTACAAGTAACAAGTATTCAATTTGAAAATTGAAATACAATGCAGTTAGCGTGATGTACCGAGCCCGGTGCATGTAAGACAAACGTATGGATGCACGCATGCTATCATACTGTATGCTAATTTAAATATGCCCTAATCTACCATCGTAAGCAGGTAAATAAAAGGGAAGAAAGAAATGGGGATTGGAAGACATACACACACTCACGCACACTTATTACGAATACGCCCTCATTCGGAGGGACGAAAAGAATATACAGTCCAAAATAATACGGTCTAAATACAGAATAAATTATTACAAAAAATTCTAATTTAATTAATAATTGAAATGCATAATAGAAAAGGCCACAGCCCCGCCTCGGGATGCGTGAATGATGCATGCTCGAATCCGACTCGCCTGGAAAACCCGCACCATACCACTGCCGCCTCTGTTCTTACTGCCCTGTCTCTCCAAAAATTGCCAAAGTCCCAGAACACCTTCCTTGCATGCTGCTGTACACCACCGGCTGGAGGAAGTGCCCACCGGCCAACTAAAATTTCCATCGGCTGCTTAGGAGGTTATCGGCCACCCATATAGTGCCGATCGGCACTCTATACTGCCGGTCGGCATAAAATTCCTGCAGAAGACAGTTTTTGACAGCAACAACAGACAGGCAGTGCATGGTATGGGATTTTGAGCATATGTAAGCATGGCCAATGCTTCCTATCATGCATGGGACTCAAGGAAGCATGACCCTTGGTTCTTGGGCCATCAATTATGCATCTTGGTGCATGATAGCCTAAGGAACCAAGATTGCATTTCAATGTCAATATGCATGCAACACACAAATGAGACCAAGACCCTATCATATATAGATCAAGGGCCTTAGTGACCAAGAGTTGAGACAAGTTGCACCACTTGTAGTGTGAACTCCTCTCAACCCTTACACTTGGTTTGACACCCCAAACCAAGACATGGAATGCATGTATACAACATGGCTCAAATGATGCAACATGACATGAAGTGCAAGACATACCAAATGCAATGCAACATGTTATGGCAAGTGTGCAATACTAGGCATGCAAGATGCAAAGTATAATGCAAACATGGACAATCCTTGTAAAAGAACTAGCATATAACAAGGCTTTGCTAATCAAGCATGCAACAAACATGATTCAAGCAGACAATAGTAGACTTAAACCATAATGGGACAGACCACAAACCTCCCCAAAACAGTGGCAAAAAATGCCCAAAATGATGGACCAATACTCATGCAAACATGCAAGCAAATGGGCCCAAAACCAAGGCATAAACAAGGGGCTTTTCACTACCACCAACATGACCATTCATAGCATGTATTAGGCCACCAAAAACAGATTCCTAGCATGCAAAAATACACACACACACCTTTGACATGGTAGTCCCAAATGCCTTAAATATGCAAAGCATGCACAATGTCCATTCCTAGGCATAAAAGACCACTGTTTCAAAGCATGAAAGGCATGACAAATGGGGACATATAAACATGGTATAGGGACTGAAATAACATATTAAATGATTTCAAATCATCGAAATAACCTATCCAATGCATATACATGGATCACATCCTCAAGGCTTACAAGCAACAATACAAAACAACTACATTAAGCATGCCAAAAATGGTCAAACCAGTGGCCAACAGACCTAAAACAAGACAAATCATGGCCAAAAGTTTCAATAAGTCAAGCCAAAACATGAGGATATACAAGGCTAAACCCATGGCACATTTCTAGGCAAAATGGAGGATTACAAAGCAAGTATACAAAGCATGCTAAGGACCACAAAACCACCATTAGATAGAGATGTAACATGCTCCAAAACATCCAAAAAAAACTCTGAAATGGCACCAAAAACAAGCAAGCATGCATGTTCCCTTTTAAGCCAAAGACAAAGGCAAAAGAGGGACAAAGGGGAGAGGGGTGTCCCTCCCCTATACAAGACTTCAAACCACCTTCTTTACCACTAAAAATCCACTGGTTTTTAGTGGTGAAAGGACCCAAAACAACAAGGCAAATAAGGCTCAAAGTAAAGACACCAAATAGGCCAAAATAAGGCGTAAAAGGATGAGTTTGCACTCAAACTACAAAATGACCTCAATGAAAGTTCAAAAGCAAGAAAATCTAAGACTTTTTTCAGTTATACACAAAGCTCAAAACACAAAGCAAGATAGGTAAAAACTTGTTGCAAAAATGGGGAATCTAAAGTAAAGTGCTCACCCTTGAAGAACACTTGAAGAACAGGTGGTGCAGCCCTCCTCTATTGATCAAAACCAGTCCAAAAACTCAACAAACAACCCTCCAAGCCTCCCAATCTCGAGCTAAGGTGTAATGGTGTGTGTATTGGTGCAAAAGTAAGGTAAAACCACACTTTTAGCCCTAAAAACACACACACAAGAGGAGAGAGAGGGAAAATGTAGAGAGAGAGAGAGAGAGATATATGGCAGATATATAGATACACAAGCTCTGGTTTTTGATCAAAAATGGCCAACCTCTCTCAAAGGGAGAGAGATAGTGTTTATATAGGCCAAGACCAAGCCAAATAACTTAATGGCTAAGCAAAGAGAAAGGTTCAAAGGGGGCAAAAGAGTCTAGGCTTCTTGGAGAAGCTAAGACAGCTGGCCAAGCTTCTCCAAGAAGCTTGGCCAAAGGTTCAAGCTTCTAGAAGCTTAGAGGGTTCAAAGGTGCAAAGTGGTCACACTTATGCACGGGGGAATGTGATGGTGCATTCCAGCTGGCACAGCTGGCATGCACCATGCCTCAGGGGTTCAAAGGGTGCACGCCGGCCAGCCAAAGGGATCATCGGCACAAAAAAGTTCCGGTCGGCAACATATAGTGCCGACCGGCCAAAGATTTTAACAAAATAGTGCCGGCGGTACACATATGCGGCTGGTGATGGTAGGGAAGGGCCGGTGGTGTATGGGGATGGCCAACAAGCCATTCCCTGCCCTTCAAGACAAAAACACAGGTGTTTGGTATAAAACCAGACACAAAACAGTCGAGTTCGGGGATCCTGAGGCAAGGTGCGTAGCCGAGACCTCCGGGAACTCCAAACGAACACAAACATGGATAATCACCGAGTGTTCAAATGGTGACGTCCAAGTCTTGAGGATGGTCAAAAATGGGGTGTCTACAGTAACTTCAAAACATCTACTAATTTTGCCCTCACCAATGCCTTAATTCTACTCCTTTTTTCAGTCGTCTAAAACCCCTAACATTCCATGACATGATCTTCATTAAAACCTTCAACACAGCTCCTATCCTCCTTCATTTTTCCAGCAGCTTAATCAGCCTCTCCCCTTCCTTCAACTCCTTCCAAATCTTTTTCCTCCAACTCCATTATTCTGGCCACCATTTCATCTTCCTTCCCTTCACAGTTTAGCCCTAATACATTCCCGACCTCAATCGCAGCTTGGGCTTCTTTAAGTATCTTTCTTCTTCTTTATGAACTGCTACTTTGTGACGCTGATGGGGACATAGCAGCTGCTGCCGCTTGAAGGATCACTCCACTCCTAAGACAGTTGCTGAATAAGATCCTCTTTTGTTATGGCTAGCCACCCTGCTTCATTCTTTATTTCCTCTATTCAACTCTTTTCCTCCTCAAATCAGACTTCCTTTTTGATCTAGCATTAGCTTTCTGAAATGGGCCACCCTTCTCATGGTTGTCTTTCTGTGCTACGTCTTCCCCTATAACCATAAACTGTGACTAGGCTATGCAGTCACTCAAATTAGAATTAACTTCCCATCTTGGCCTATTAGTTATGGGCTGAACTTGGGCTCCATGTAGCACAACTTCTAAATTTATTTTGGGTCTACCACACTCCAACCCAGTTGAACTATTCATAAAACCTAAATTGCATACCTGATCTTCTACCCTTTGAGCTATCCCATTCTCCACTATCCTTGAGCAAACCGCCTACACCACCCTTTCTTTCCCAAGAGCACGCTCAGTTTCTTTATCAACTGCTCCAGACATACAATAATAGCCTCCTTCCACTGCTGCTAGTACTCTTTCCACTGTGTGAGTTCCATTAATTGATACATCATCAGTTTTTGCCACATCATCGTCATCGTCCTCCTCTGTAACTGAACCGACTTCACCTTCAGCACCATTGACAGCTACCTTTGGATGAACATGATCAACTTGTCGGCTGCATTTGGACAAGTGTTCAACCTCATTGTGCATATTGGATTCCATTACTTCATTTTTCTGGTAGCTATACTCACCATTACATTGACAGAGACTGACTAAGGGCTCTTCATACACTCGCACTTGATAAGCCCTCACATTTCCTATTAGATTAATTACCGTATTGATGGGCTCCATCATTTTTGTAATAATCCTTACTTTGCCAAACATAAAATGTTTGCCTCCCACTGTATCTTCATCATTCTGAACCACTTCTCCCCATACAGTGCTAATGGCTTCAAAGGTTTTAATACTCCAGAGATTGAGAGGAACTCCCACACAAGTGAGCCAGATACATCTATCATGTTCCAAAAACTTCCCTTCTTCCCATTCAGATACTTCATCACTCCAGTCATAAATCCACTCCTCTATTTTCGCTCGTTCTTCCTTCATCTGATGGTTGGAGCTGAATGATAAAATTGCTAGCTTTCCTCCTGCTTGTCTAACTACCACTTCCTTAACAATCCTCTTATAGATCTTCTTTCTAAAGTCATGAAAGGAAAAAAATGCTTTGAGCTTAACCATTACACTATCATAAAACCACACATTCCCAGCCTCAACAACTGTAACAGACTCATTTTGTTTTCCATATTCTCCTCCATTTTGAACTACCTCCGCATATGACTTACCTTCATCATAGGTTGGATGGGGGTCCACTGCTTCTTCTACACCATACCTCCTTATTTAGAATTTGTTAGCATCTGTCTACTTTGGTTGGACTTACTATACTCAGCCATCTTTACTCTCTATGCCCTGTTATGACACCATAAGCCATCAGCTTTTTGCACTGCCACCTCTGCAGCCACCTTACAGTCGTACCTAACAAATCCAAATCTTGTTCTTGTAGTTTTCCTCCTTTTCATTGGTATGAAGACATCATTCACAACTCCAAACTTGCTGAACAGATTAAATAGATCTCTAGGGGTCATGGCCTTTGGTACTTCATCAACGAAAAGAGAGACCAAGTCATTCATCCTTGATCGACCACTTTGCATTCCCATCCTCCGTTTTCTGATAACCGGATTCCACCCTCCTTAACTTCCCTCCGTGATAGCCATTTTTTAACTATAATTTCTTATAGTGATATAATGCTTGGAAATTGAGCCTAATCCAAGCCCAATTAAACCCCTCGTCCACTGTTGCTTCATTTATTTAGGAAAAAATACAAATCAGTGGTAGTTTTAAAAAATATTTACAAATTTAAGAAAAAATTTATAATTTTACTTATTAAAGTTGGTAGAATTTACCAACTTTACTAACCATGATGATAATCTATTCTGGGCAGTCACAAACACAGGTGTCTTCACTGTGGTATCTATCTATAAATTCCTTCCAGCATGTGTTGGTGAAGTATATTCCCCTCAGAGTGCAGTTCTTTGGCTTGCTAGCTTGGAAGAATAGATTGAAGACAACTGAGTTTCTCTAAAAAATGGGTGTCTTACAAGGCAATGTTTCAATCTTGTGCAAATTTTGTAATACAGAGAATGAATCAATAAATCATGTCTTGCTGCCCTGCCTATTTGCTTGGAATGTTTGGACTAAAATGCTAAAATTGTGGGATGTTCAAGGTGCATTACCAGGTTCAGTGGAGGCCCTTCTTAATTGGTGGACAGGGGTGAGATTTCAAAAAAGAAAAAAGAAAAAAGCATGGTGTCTAGAGTCATACCCCTTGATGTGTTATGGTCATTGTGGAAACAACGTAATGAGTCCATTTTCAAGGCATCAAATTCAAATGTTGCAGAGTTGTGTGAGTTGATCAAAGTTAGAAATGCACTTTGGCTAAAATCAGTGTTTTAGGGGTCTCACTTCACAATGCATGATTTTATTTTCAAATTAAGGAAAGTACAAAGCTGCTTGGGTGGAAGCTTATGCAGTAAGATTTAGGGGAGAAGGGTGCTGCCTCTCATTTTTATGGTTCTCTATGACCCTTTCCTATGTTTCTTTGTATGCTTTGATTCAGTGAGTTGGTTCCTCACCAACAAGGTGTGATGCTAGCAAATGAATAGGTTTGCTAATCGGTGCCAACCTAGTTGGGATTGATTAGTCTAGCTATGGTGCTCTTTGCACGTGTTATCCTTATTAGATGAAGTCATTCGTAATATTTTGATTATCATCAATAAAGTACTTTCTTTTTGCGGATAAAAAAAAAGTTGGTAAAGTTATTACTAGTTTAAAATTATTTTTGAAACCATTCGTTGCTTTGTGACTTTTCCATTTATTTATGTATTTTCTGTTCAAGAGCTTCTTTTTTTAAAATTTTATTTTCGAATTTGGTTAGTATACATTAAATTACCAGAATATAACAAATTGACACCACTCCATTAACTTGAACCTATAACCTCACCTTCCTGGGACTTAAGTGTTTTAAGAGCTCACCCATCATGCTAATTAACCCTTACTTCACTCTAATCTATTAAATATTGCATTTGCTTTAATACAAGGATTGCTGCATATCATGTATAAGTTTCACTAATATGTTTTTACATTTTGACAAATGAATTCACTAATATGAGACTTTTACCAAAAGAAAATAAGGTAATGATTTGCATTTGACAAATTTTATTTTATGTTTTTGATCGGCAAAGAAAAAACTTTATTAATGTAAGAGCAAAGCACAAGGAACAAAAACAACAAACATCAATACAGAGAAGCAAGAGCAAAAGTATCACGATGAGCTAAATCATTCCAACTACCTTGGTACTAAGAAGTCCATCCTAACATTGGCTAGCATCTCCAAAGTTGGTGAGCAACCAACCATAGAGACAAGATAAACTCAAACTCAAAAACAGGTAGACACCAGCATTGCAAATTTGACATCGAAGAACAAAAACAGAACCACACAAAACAAAAACAAAAAAAAAAAAAAAAAAAAAAACAATAGCATTACATATCAGTCCATCCTCTAATTCTGTAGCATCTAGCAGCAGCATACCTTCACCAAACAACTGAACAAAGCAGACCAGCGAAATAGAACTTGACCCATAGTGAAGTATGTGTAAATCTAATTTTTTTTATTATTATAGTACAGTTTTATGTAGTTTTGTAGAACCCAAATATATATATATATATATATATAAGAACATATCTATCCACTAGAGACTATTTTCAAAGTAACACAACATAGTAAGTAACCTAATCTTAATACTCACAAACAACAATGTTAGGTGTTCAGAAAAAGTATTTAAAAAAGTACTTAGAAAATAGAATGTGTAGAACATATTCATTTTAGAAATAATAGGTGAAATTCCATTTTAAGGAGGATATAAGGTATTAGATTTAAGGTAAAATATAATTTGGTGATAAAGACATGCCAGAAAAGTCACTGGCGCCAGCACCTGTCCTTGGCGGAAGGAGAGGTAATGATAAGATAGAGAAATGTGTGACATTCAACAGATATGGTATTGAATGAGTGAGATGTGTCACATTTCAACAAAAAGATAGTTTAGCAAATTTCAACAAATAGAAAAATGAGGTTGGTAAGTATCAATTGATAGACAAATTAGGTGATATCAAGCTATAAACTAATAGGTTGATTTCAACAAATAGTTGTCCTTTTAGACAAGTTGTGTCCTTTTAGCCTAAAGATATTAGAACTTAGGCCTAATAGCCCAAAAGATTTAAAATTTGACTTGCGGCCTAAGTGCAACACTTAACTACCGTGATAAACTTCAAGATACATTTTCGGTATACATACATTTTCCGCTCACAAAAGCATAACACAAATCCACCAGTACCTCAAAGCAATGGATTCAAGTTCAAGCACACATGAAGACTCATATGGGAAATCATCCCTGTGTTTAGGACTCTTTAGATTGCTAGAAACAAAATAACTTCAGAGAATAAGGACCTTCATGGCTAAATTAGTTGACTCAGTGAAGGTTGAAGTCACAAACTATGTTAAATGGCATGCTAATATTTCAGAATATTCTGTCAATGACTTTCTCTCCTCTTTGAAGGGGAGTGAAAAGCAGGAGGCTCACTTAGCTTAGCATTTCTTGTCTTTTACGGATGATTTTAGTCCTTGGAGCTGTGTTGTGATTCTTCTGGTGGATTTATTTGGCATTAAGGAGTTGCATTTGCTTTGGCTTCTTCTATGTTAGTCCCATTGCCTTTTACTTTTCTCGTCTTTTACTGGTTGTATTTTAATTTGTTGTTGGTTGCTCGCCAACAAATAGGTTGTTTTCTTTTGTATTTGCTCATGATTTTGCTAAGGAAATATCATTTCGTCTCTAAATTATTACAAAAAATCAATTTGGTATCTAGATTTCGCATTATTTTAATTTGACCACAAATTTTTTTAAATTAGGTCAATTTACCTCCCACCATTTGTTTCCGTCTAAAATCCAACGGAACTTGCTGATGTGGCACCAAACTTGATTTGAAATTTTATTTTACTCCCAAACAATACCTTAAAAATCAATTATGCCCCCAAATATAAAATAAAAAAAAAATTAAATTAAATTTTAAATAATATACATTGCAAAAAAATAATTAAAAAATACAAAAATTTTCATTTGGAATTATCTCTTTAAGTCTCAAATTATCTTGAGTCAATCTTGGAGGAACTAATTGAGCCAAAAATTTCTTGTGTGAATGCACATACAATTGTAACTAGTTTATTCTCCAAATTAATGATTGTTTAAAGAATACCCAACTAGACTAATACTCCATTTTTTCATTTTTGAAATGAAAAAAATTGTTTTATTCCAATTTTCTAAAAACTGAGTTCTTTATTTTTTTATTTTTTTTATTTTGTTTTTAGTGAATTTTTTAATATTTTAAGTAAATTTTTTATTTTCTAGATGCACCTAGCCTACATGTACCTAAAAAATAAAATATTTCAAAAAATCAATAAATACACAATAATACGAAAATATACTAAATTTTTGTATACATATATGTTTTTATATTTTTGGTATTTAGTGAAATTTTTAAAGATTTTTTCACAAATATTATACTTTGTAATTGTATTTATATTAAGAGTATCTAAAAACTAAAAAAAATTATTTAAAATACTAAAAACATTCAGTGAAAACAATAAAGTTTGGTTACACGCTAGTAAGTTTTGTATGATTATAAACGGAAACAAACAGCATGCAATAAATTAATCAAATTTAAAAATGTTTAGGGGTCAAATTAAAATAATACGAAGTTCGGATGCCAAATTGATTTTTGCATAATAATTTGGGAGACGAAATGATATTTCCTTTTGATTTTGCTAGAATTTCATGTCCCAAATTAGTTGGGATATGTTTCCCAAGTTATGATGTAGCTTCAACACCTCGATTTTTTGCATTGTTCTAATACTTTTGTACTTTCGCAAAATGCATCATTAAGATATTCTTTTAACAATGAAGACAGAGGTTTAGTACCTTAATTTGGATTTTAGATACAATATTGGCAGATAATTTTGTTGTTTCCATCTTCAAACGCCTAAAAAAAATATCATTTTTAATCCTTTACACTTAAATAACAAAAGAAAATTTGACTTATGCTGGATTTTATTTTCCCTTTATTTTTCTTTTCACATTGCAAATCCCATTCCAAATAGAAGTACCATGGTTGTGTAGGGAGATTCGCCCTCTCACTACTCACCTAGTAATTTTTTGATGGTCTTGGACTAATATTTCAGATCATTTATGTTCTGATTTGACACTTGACTAGATGTTTCTCAAAAATAATATAAAAGTAATAAATACAACTATTTAAACTAATAAAAATCAAATTAAAACACCCATGTGTGAAGCTGCCTTCATTTCTCAACACATATTTTCACAAAACAAATAAAGCAAACCAATAGGCAAATAACAAATTAATCCTTAGGAAAAGTTTACAATTCATCAATTCACTTGAATATAGAAACCTAAATGTTGATAATTTGAAAACCAAATCATTGATGTTTAGAACACAGAAATAAAAGAACTATTACAAGACCTGGGGTATGGATTTCTTTTGCTTGGCTCAATTGAAAACCCTACAGTTCTTTCTAATTTCCCCGTTATTTCCAACAAGAACTTCAATTCCCCCCATCTTTACAATCGCCTTTGCGAAACCTTGTTGGAATCCAATTGCATTGCTTGCAAAACCCGTCACAATAGGAGCACTAGCTTTATCCAACGCAAGTTCTTGATCAATTTGCATCACACCTCTCTTCAACTTAATTTGATGGTAGAACTCGTTATCGAATATAAAAGATGTGTTTTGGTCCAAAAATGTAGTTGGGTCTTGACTCAACGGCCTCGATTGGGTCCCACATAGCTTGAACAACTTAGAAACAAGGGTTGGGTCCATTGTCGGGTCAGGTTTCCCAGATCCCTGAAAGTTTGAAAGCCGATCTTGAAAAAAACCACAGTGGGCAACACCAACAGTGTGTGCACCCAAAAGGGTGACCATGTCATTAAGAGTGAGTTTTTTGGCTGTGAAGAATTGGAGTGCCTGTGAAACAGAAAGGGATGGGCCTGGCAAGTTCACGAGGTTCGGGTCAGAGACCAAACCGTCGCGCCTGCCAGTTGGGACAATGTAATTGGGCCCACCGGCTAAGGCCACCGAGTCTCGGGTTGCCAGGGTTATGATGTCGGCACAAGAGACTGTTCCGGGACAAACAGCCTCAAGGTTTGACTTGGCTTCGTCGATAAGATCAAATCCTCGAACAAATTGGTTTGGAAAGGCATCTTTTTCCGATTGCATTGTCTGTGTTGAGTCTATAAGTATGGACGCATCACAACCCTATAAACAGTTTCACCAAACAAAAGAATTAGAGCTTGTAATCATGCATAAATGATAATTTTTTTAAGATGAAACAAAATGAAATTCGGTGGTAAAATTACTTGACCTAACTGTATTTGGCCAAACTTGATTTTAATAGAAAATGTTCTGGAGGGCATCGATAGGGTAGGGTTGAGTATAAGAGTATAGGTAGGTTAAAATTGTAAAAATTAGTATAAAGTTTGAAATTGTACAATTAAGATAATTGGGTTTAAAGTTAAGAACTCACACAAAAATCTTTAAAAAAAAAAAAAAAATCCTCACCTGTTGGCATCCTAGATTCAAAGTTTGATATTGTTGAAAATACAAATCATTTTGATGTTTTGTTTTTTAGTCTTTTGATTTTTTGTTTGTTTGTTTTCGTTTTTGTTTTTGTTTTTGCTTTTTTTTTTTTTTTTTTTTTTTTTTGAAGTAATAAAATCATGAAAAATGATACGCTTATTTATACAGAATTTATGACAAGTATAATGTGATAATAACATTTATAAAATAAAACAGCCACAAAGAGCCAAACAGAGCCGCCACACCCACTCTAACCACCAAGTACTACAGAGCATCTTCCTACTGCCATATATTCAAGCAGTGAGAAGATCGAGACAGCACCAGCACACCTAACCACATTTGGTCTGAGGTAAATTATAGGGCTGTTCAAAAAATCCGTTCAAATCAGTAATTTGGATCGAACTAGATCGAATTATACGGTTTGGTTCGGTTCGGTTCGGTTCTATTAAGAAATGGTTCGTTTTCGGATTAAGAAATATGAGAACTGTAAAAACGGTTCGGTTAATGAATTTTATGAAAAAACCACGATTCGAACCGAAACGAACCGAATTTAAAAAGATATATATATAATATCAAATTTTATTTTTATTAATTGGTTTTTTATAATTTTAATAATATTAGGATGGTATAGATATGTAATATTAAGTAATGCCTCAATATTATTAGTTTTATCATGAGTTAAATGTAATTAGTTTGAGTAATTATTTTGCTAATATTAACAATTTATTTTTGTGTAAATAGAAATTTTTTGGAACCGTAAACCAAACCGAAACTGAACCGTTTTTTCGGTTTGGTTCTGGTCCGGTTTTACAAGTGTAACGGTCTGGTCTAGTTCTCAAAATCACAGAACCGTTAGGATCGGTTCGGTTCTTGGATTTTCTCAGAACCGAACCAATCCGGACCGTGTACACCCCTAGTAAATTAAAGTCAAAGTCCTGCACTGACAAACCACGTTTGGTGGTGATACTTACATCTCGTTTGGAAATAAGTTAATTTAGTAATTTTTTAATTATTTAATTAAAATATGAATTAAAAAAATTAATACGTTTAGGATAATTTTAAAATTTTTTACAAAAAGACATATAAAAAGTAAAGAAAAAATAAAATCTTTGACTTTTTAATATGAATTTTTAAATTTTTAACTTTTTTAATAATTTTTTGACTTTTTAACTAAACAGAACGGTTCCCAAATGAGACCTTAATCTATAATACAATCTCAACTTTGACCTGATCACTAAGCACTTCCAGCTATATCTCTAATTTTTCAAACCTATATCTCTAATTTTTAATCTTTTCAAACACATTCATTTCTGCGTTGCCAAATGGACCATAGCAAAGCCATCGGAATAGCTTTCCAAACTGATCACTCAAACTTCATAAATTTAAACCCAGCCCACCACCAGTTAATAAGCCCGTCAACTGACCCAGGCACCACCCACTCAAACTTCTTTAATTAATATCAACTGCTATATTTTGGGTTCTAGTACTCCTAATATCAATCCACGCCGGTTCACCAATAAGAATGGAAATCAATGTGTATTGACACGGCGGCCACTATATGCATAACTGATTTACCACAGCTGATAATTTTGGGTAAATTACAAATATTTCCTAAGATTTACTTAAAATACGAATTATCTCCTGTAATTTGAAAAATTACAAATATCTCCCTATCAAAATTTTTTATTTAACAAAATTAATTGAAAAAAGTAAAATTTCTAAATATTCACCTATACAATAATAAAATTATTTGAATTATTAATTGGAATAAAATTTCAGTATTATTAAAAACTGTTAATTAACTTAATAATTTATTAATAAAATAACCTATTTGTTACGAAATTAAAAATCTTAGACGGCATAATATAATTTATAGAACTACAAGGAATAATTTATAATCTAAGTAAATCTCAAGGAGCGTGTTTTTAATTTACCCTTGGACAGATATCAATTTAACTCTCGATAATGCCATTTAAAACTTTGCATGTAGTAGTATAAAAATCTTTACCTTAACAAAGCAGTCATGGAAGTGCATGCGAAGCAAGGCCGGGGTTATGGAGCGGTCAGTGCTGAACCGCTTTTGCACTGCTTGTCGAACAATTTGTTCAGCACGCGGGCAGGTAGAGCTGTAGAAGCCAACTCGAAGTTGGGCTGTGACAATGGGAACAAGAAGGCAAAGAAATATAAATGAGATCTTCATAGTATTTTTTGAGAAAATGAGCCAATCTATGATTTGAATGATATGAACTTGAGGATATATGTAGGGGGAGAGATGTTTGTTTGAATGGAAACAACGGTTGAGAGTGATATATATACAGAGGGGGAGAGAGAGAGAGAGAGAGAGAGAGAGAGAGGTATGTTGAGAGAAGCAGCTGGCAAGTTGGCAACGTGCATGGTCAAAGTTTACTATTGAGAACATGGATTTTGAACAATATCTTGGATGTTTCCTCTTTCTCTATTTTCTAACCATATGTATGAGTTAAAATATTGAAAGAAAGGGTCATCCCGTGATCAGTTCTTTATTTTTGTCGGCTGTTACATTCTTATCCATTTTAATACATTTTCATGGAGAAAGTATTAGAGACTTACTCTAGGTATATGTTTGAACGTGCAACATGATTGATTTAATTTATTTTCCTAAAAGTAATTGGGAGATTAATGGTCAATTTAAAATGATTGATTTTTTTTAAATGAACTAATTTGTACTTCTTTTTTTTTTTGATCGGCAAAGAAAAATTTCATTAAACAGCAAGAAATTAAAAGTACAGGAAGATGAAATGCATCGAGAGAGATTCGGAAGTATAAAAATACCCCTACTACTCGCAATCGGAACTAATTTGTACTTAATAACAATTTCTTAATTGATGTTATCAATTAAATTAACAATGCGTGAAAAATTGATGAACAAAAAATGATAAAATTGAAACTTCATGACTAATTTGATGCAAGAGGCAAACTACAAATATAATTTATAATTTGTTCATTTTTATATCAAATTCACTTATTCTCCGAGGCAATGTGGCATCTTTTTAACAGCATAAAACTAGAGAATCTCCCAATTTACCCGAAAATTTACCAATTGACTACATGACAACCCACCTCAGAGTGGAGGCTTTTAAGAAAAAATTATATACAAAGACAAGTAGATAAAATAGGTATGCATTTTTTTTTTTTTTTTTTCGAGAATATGTCTTAGTATGTGGCACCAGGATACACATAACTACAAAATAAAATAAAATAAATACGTGCTCCAAATATATATATAATTTTGTTTGCTTGAGTTTTTAGAATTTGTGTTTTAATTTTTTTTTCAAACGTTATAAACTAGTTTGACAAAAATAAATATAAAAAACACATTTTTAAAATTTTTAAAATTATTATTTAATGAAAAAGGGAAAGCATATAAATAAAAAAAATTAAATTTTTTTTTTTTACCAAACTATTATGAAATTATATATATATATATATTTTTTGAAAACTCAAACAAAAAAATTGAATCAGAAATATTGATACATGTTAATTGATTTTTTAATCAAAAGAAAAAAAATAAAAGTGTTGATATTTAAAGATGAATTATGTGAGGCTTAACTTAATTAATTGGTAATTACATATTTATGAGAGGCACTTTTTTTAAAAAAAAAAAAAAAACAAGTTTTATTAATAATCACTTATTTAGATTCATATAAATTTGTTCTCTTTTTATACAAATAATATAGATTGATAACTTAATTAACTGAATTATGTTAAGGTAAGGTAATTGTATATATAAAGAGAATGTGAATCAGGGTTCCCAAAAGGTTAGTATACAGACACTACAAGAAAAAACACTTTTGGTGACTAAAAAAATCATATTTGGTTGCTGAAAGTATAGGCTTTGGTGACTAAAAATGCATTAGTAGCCAAAAGTAAAGGTTTTTGGTGATTAAAAAAATTTAGCAGCCAAAAGTATAGGTTTTGGCACCTAAAAATCTGTTTGGTCGCCGATATATGCCTTTACTGACTAAAAAAATTTTAGTAGCCAATAGTAAGGCTTTTTGGCGACTAAAAAAATTTAGTAGCCAAAAGTGAGGCATTCGGCAACCAAAAATCTGTTTGGTCGCCAAAAGTGAGACTTTTACTGACTAAAAAAATTTTAGCATCCAAAAATAAGGCCCTTTGGCGGCTTAAAAAAAAAATTAGTAGCCAAAAGTGAAGCATTCGGCGACTAAAAACATGTTTAGTAGCCAAAAATGAGGCTTTTTGGCAACTACAAAAAAGTTTAGTTGCCAAAAGTGGTAATTTTAGCGCGGGAATTTTTTTTTTAACAACTAAAAAATAATTAATAGCCAAAAGTATAGAATTGGCGACTAAAATTATGTTTAGTTGCCAAAAGTGGTCTCTTTTTTTTTTCTACTAAATAATTTATTTTTGCATAAATTATGTTCAATAAAAAATAATTATGTATATATATACTTTTATATTAATACGGGTCTAAGTACTATATAAATAATATATGTTGCATATATAATCATATGGTGTTATGGAGGTGTAGTGGAAAGAGTGTTGTATAAGGTTTATGGTGTGGTAGGTTAATAGTTTGAATCTCCACAAGAGCAGAGTGTAATTTTAGTTTATTTTTTTCACGAATGAGCTTTTGGCAACTAAAAGGTTTGGTCGCCGATTCCTTGAGTATTGGCGACTAAAACATTAGTTGGTAAATGTATAATTTTAAAAAATATAATTGACTATTGGCGACTAAAAATTTAGTCGCCAAATGTATAATTTAAAAAATATAATTGACTATTAGCGACCAAAGTTTTGGTCGCTAAAGACTTGCTTTTTAGCGACTAAAAGTTTTTTAGTCGCTAGTACCTTTCCCGACCATTTTCCAGCGACCAAACCGGCGACTAAAAAATTTAGTCGGGAAACTTAAAAACTGACTTTTGGCGACTAAAAATTTAGTCGCCAAATGTGTTTTTTCTTGTAGTGAAAGAAAGCAAGATTATGGGAAGAAGATGACCTATGCAGAGGTTGTTGGTAACATAAGTAATCTTGAAAAAGATGAGGCAGTTGTTCAGGTACGTGAAGTGGGTAATGGGTGGTTACATGAGAGCCTGATAGTCAAACTTCATTCTTTTTTCTCATTCTCAACTTTTAAGGAGTGTATAAAGAGAGGCTTGAAGGAGGTGCAAGTTAGAGCAGGGGAGAAGATTAGCAATTCTATCATTCTAATATGTTCAGGATTTGAGCAGTGGGAATGAGAGTTTAAAGGATTGGATATTTGAATGGTATAGTTCAATGAATGAGTGGTATTCGGGGCACACAGTAGATCAAGAAAGATGTATATGGGTGAGCTGCTATGGAGTACCTTTTCATTTATGGATACTTTCCGAAGCATTGGTGCTATTTGGGGAGAAGTGGTGTAGGTTGATGAAGATCCCATTAACATGGTTTCTTTCCACTGTGGTAAAGTTAGACTTATCACTAAGTGTTTAGAGTTCAGTACTGGGACTGTCAAGTTAAGTTGCAAAGGCCTGATATATCCAATAAGGGTTTGTGAGAACTTTCCTTCCATGGAAGGGATGGAGCGGAATCTGTGCTATTGCATGGCCAGATCGATGGAGAAAGAAGGTGGTGAGTATGAAGCCAATGAGGATTGCTACTCCAAGATAGGTGGTAGTCAGAGAATCAGTGAGGAGGAGGTGAATGAGACGGATGACATGGCTGGTGAGGTGGCCTTTACAAATGAAGTGGCTGATGGTAGTAAAGCCACATTGAGTGGTGAAAGAATGGAAGGAAAAAGTAATGCTAGCTGGGATATTGAGAAACCAAATGATGGTAGTCGGACTATAGTGGAGGATAGCATGCTCATGAAGTTACCAAGAAGGGTTAATGAGAGCAAAGTGGTAACATGTGGAGATCATTTACTCACACCAAGGTTTGTAAAAAGTTTAGTAGGTCTGAGGGAAGTAGTGTAACAACGCCCGCGGGGGACCTCGCTACAGCTCGGACTCGATTTTGTGTTGCGGTTCCAAATCTTGAACCAAAGAGTCCAAATCCGGCAAATCGTTTTGAAGAAAAACTGATTTTTTGAAAGAAGTGCCAAACATGGACTGCTTTGCCAGATAACAGAGTCGCCACCTAAATATTTTTAAAATGGGAAATTTAGGAAACCCTAACTCGGTGCCAAAGGCCACGTGTCCGTCATCACCAAAGTTGGCTCGGGAACTTGGGTACGATTGGGGAAGGTCACATCGTGAGCACCCCCTCTCGCCCGGTCAAAGACCGGCCTCTACTAACCATGATATCTGTTTTTTAAAACATTGTATGCTCTTATCCCGGTTATTAGCCTAGGTTACTATGTGATGCTCGCAGCAAACAAGTATAGACTGGGCCGTCTGAATTGGAACAAAACATTTCATGTTTGTTTGTTTGACAATGGTGTGATGGTGCTACCCGCAGGTAGGCTAAAATGCGGATTTGCCACCCTCAGGTGGGCTTAGAAAAACATGATTTTGCCACTATCTAGTGGGCTTAAAACAAACATTTGATGAATTGTCCCAATTCAGATAACTCAACCTCCACCCACAGGCATTCAAGGCAGTTATATCACATAAGCACATAGCCTCATGGTAAGCATGCTATCATGGCAACACTCACACGCATGCAAGGATGCTAAAGCATAAAACTTACCGAGTACTCCAAGCCAAAACAGAAGCTGATTAGAAATCATGCATGATCCTAAGTATACAGAATTGCCTAATGCAACACATGCAAAAATGCAACTATAGCAGGCTCGGCTATTCTAAACATGGCATATGAAATGCTACAACTAACAAGTATTCAATTTTGGAATTGAAATACAATGCAGTTTGTATGATGTGCCGAGCCCGATGCATGTAAAACAGATGAATGAATGCAAACATGCTGTCATACTGTATGCTAAATGAAATATGCCCTATATCTAACCATCGTAAGCGGGTAAATAAAAGGGAGAAAGAAATGGGGGTTGGAAGACATACATCACACTCACACACCCTTATTACAACATTGCCCTCGCACAGAGGGTCCGAATAAATAATACAGTCCGAAAAATGAAAAAATAATACAGTCCGAATAATAAATATACAAATTTCTAATTAATTGACAAATTAATTAATAAAAGCGGTAAAACTGGCGTGCAAGCCAGGGACTGCCTTGCTTCTGATAGATGCCGCCTGTTAGGCTGCCTGGCGCGGAAATCCACTGGAATGCCCTGATTAGCCTCTGTTTGCAGTATTTCTCGAAACGCGCGCCGGACTCCGGAAAGTTGTTGATCCTCGATTTTGCTGTGACAGAGAGCAGGAAAAGGGCATAGCAGTGTATTTCACAAATATACGCATGTCTCGATCCTCGCGCCACCAATCACGCATATCGATGCATGATGGCCGAGGAGGGGATTTGCACAACTCAATATTGGGATGAATACACATGAATGCTACGAAAAATGAGATGCCTCGAAATGCGTGCCCACGGGCACGCAAACCGAGGCGATGATGAAATATGAAAATCGGATAAAACCGAAGTGCCTCGAAGTGCGTGCCCACAGGCGCGCAAACCGAGGCGATGATGAAAGATGAAAATTGGATAAAACCGAAGTGCCTCGAAGTGCGTGCCCACAGGCGCGCAAACCGAGGCGATGATAAAAGATGAAAATCGGATAAAACCGAAGTGCCTCGAAGTGCGTGTCCACAGGCGCGCAAACCGAGGCGATGATGAAAGATGAAAATCGGATAAAACCGAAGTGCCTCGAAGTGCGTGCCCACAGGCGCGCAAACCGAGGCGATGATGAAAAATAAAAGTCGGATAAAACCGAAGTGCCTCGAAGTGCGTGCCCACAGGCGCGCAAACCGAGGCGATGATGAAATGCAAAGAAATGGCATACGGAATGCCGAAAAGGACTTACACCAACATGGGAGAGCCTCAGCTCACTCACATAGGAGGCCGTCGGATAAAAACGAAGTGCCTCGAAATGCGTGCCCGCGGACACGCAAATCGAGGCAATGATGTAGAAGCAAGAAAATGCAAATTGGGCTTACGCCGACATGAGAGGGCCTTAACCACACTCACATATGCTGCCGAAATGATAAGAATGAGGTGCCTCGAAGTGCGTGCCCATTGGCACGCAAACCGAGGCAATGCAAAAATGATACGAATGGCATAGGGAATGATATGTAAGCATGGCAATGGAATTTCAGCACCTAAATAAAGGGGAAAACAGCCCCGAAACGATTCGAAATGACACTCGAAGCATGCATTCATCCCGAAAATGTGAAATTAAGCCCCGAAATGGCCTATAGCCATGCTATACATGCAAAATATGATCATGGAAGCAAGAACAGTAGCAAGGCAGTCCCAAATATGGCATTTTTCAGTAACAAACATGGCCAAAATGCAAGCATAGATAGATCAACAATAGCATGCAAAGTTAGTGGCCAAAAGAGGAGTGTTGAGACAAGTGATATATGAAAACCCCAAATGGACAAACTTTATTCTACAACATTGAAGATGAGATAAAAATAAGCACAATTTCAGAAGATGACATCCTCAGAATCAGAATACAAACATGCTATAAAATCCATGCAAAGTAGGCTTCCAAATAGGCTATATCATGAGACATGCAATGCGCACACCAAATGACAAAACTTTCTTCATGGAATATGTAAAGAGGGTCAAAATAAGACCAAAGTCAGTAGGGGTCGAAGCCCCAAAAACAAATAGAGATAGGTCAAAATTGCATGCAAAAAGTGGCACACTTGATGAATATTGAAGGAGATGGTATATACAAGCACCAAATGGGGTTGAGCCTCTCTACAATGTTGTAGAGGGGCTCAAAATAAGCACAAAACCAGTAGGGGTCGGACCCCTAAAAACAAAAGGAAATAGGCCTAAACTAGCATGCAAGATATTGGCATAAAAGCTAGGTATTGAAACAAGTATATCATAGAAGCATCAAATGAAGTTGAGCCCTTCTACAAAGTTGTAGAGGGGCTCAAAACAAACACAAAAGCAGTAGGGGTCGGAGCCCCAATTCTCGACCAATTAGAGTATAAAATTGAACCAAGAAAAAGCCCTAAAAGTTGGTTTTGAATACTCACCCTTGAAGACTTGTCTTTCTTTGCTTCTTGGCTTTGATTTGTAGCTTCTCAACCTCTGAAATTCACCTCCTTGCTGCTGAAATGATGGTAGGGATGGTGAGGCTAGGTGTTGATGAAGGAATGGCCTTGACACTTGAAGCTTTTTTGGAGTTTAAAGCTTTGGAAATGGAGGATTTTGGAGGGGTGATCTTGAGACAAGTTTTTCCAACCTTGAAGAAGGAGAGGGAGGGGCCTTCAAATAGGCAAGAAATGGGGTGTAAAAGGGGAGGGAAAGCACCCAATCTTTCCCTCCCGAAATATCCCCCGGATGCCCCGGGATATGTTGGAAGATATCCGGACAGCTGGGACAGGCTGTAAAGCAAGAATCTGGCCGGCCAGGTAACTTTGTGGGAGGTGGCCGGCCAGCCACCCCACCTGGTCGGCCAGCCACCCAGCCTAGCCGACCGGCCACCTCAAAAAACCAACTTCAAAATTTCTGGCCGACCACCATACAAGAGTGTCCTCCCAAGTGTGTAGGATAAGGCCCCAGGGTTGGAATCTGGCAACACTGAACCAGAAGTCACAACATAGAACTTGAAAGAGAGGCTCAAAACTGAAATGCACCATTTCTGGCCGACCACCATACCAAAGTGTCCTCCCAGATGTGTAGAGCAAGGATCCAAGGTTGGAATTTGGCAACATTGAACCAAGAGCCACAACATAGAGCTTGAAGGAGAGGCCCAAAAATGAACTCCATAATTTCTGGCCGACCAGTATACCAAAGGGTCCTCCCAGATGTCCTGATCACAGATATGTAACTTTGGTTGGAAGAAAATACCCCCAAGGTGTTCAACATTGGCCCGGAAGTGAGCAAAACGGGCTCCGGAGGAGCGAAACTGGTTATCTGAGATAATTGCTGGCCTCCCACCCCCCAGTGATCTTCCTGATGTTGAAACAGAGGTACCTGCCAAGTTTGAACAAAAACTAATGAGAAATCAACGTTCGGGGCCAAAACCGAGCAAATCGGGATCCCGAAAATGGGCTGCGGGTGCCGGAAGTGGTGTTCGGCAGCGAAGTGGGTATCTGCGACCCCAGTGTCCTCTGGAATGACAAAACAGAGGTACCTGCCAAAAACCGGAGAAGATGGATACGAAATGAATGCTTGGGACCAAAACCGCTCAATTTGGGGGCCCGAAAACCGGCTATGAGCACCGAAAGTGGCATACGGCCACGAAGTGGGCATCGGGGGCCCCAGGGTTCCTCGAAATATTAAAACAGAGGTCTCTGCCAAAAACCGGAGAAGGCTGATGCAAAATGAATGCTCGGGACCAAAACCGCTCAATTTGGGGGCCCGAAAACCGGCTATGAGCACCGAAAGTGGCATACGGCCACGAAGTGGGCATCGGGGGCCCCAGGGTTCCTCGAAATATTAAAACAGAGGTCTCCGCCAAAAACCGGAGAAGGCTGATGCAAAATGAATGCTCGGGACCAAAACCGCTCGGTTTGGGGTCCCGAAAATGGGTCGCCGGGCACCGGAAGTGGTGTTCGGCTGCGAAGTGGGCATCGGGGGCCCCAGGGTTCCTCGGAACACTAAAACAGAGGCACATGCCAAAAACCGGAGAACTCGGAGATGGTTGGGCGGTCCCGAGCCGAGGCACGCGGCCTGACGGCTCCGAAAACCGGGAACCGGGCTCCGAAATGGGCAAAATGGCCTACGGCCACGAAACGTAGCTCACGGCCACCGGGAGATAGTCTACGGGACCACTCCCTTCCCTCAGGAGAGAAAACAGAGAAAACCGAGCCTGGTTCGCAAACCGAGACAAGGTAGAGAAGATGGTTCGGAAGTCCGGAGGCAGGGCACGCGGCCGTGACTCTGGGACTTCTGAACAAGCACAGTATGCAATATCACCGAGCGCTCAACTGGTGACGTCTGAGTCTTAAGGTCGGTCAAAAATGGGGTGTCTACAAGTAGATCGAGTATTAACGTTAAGGTAGTGTTAGAAGGGGCCCAAGTAGGAGGATATATTGACGGGCTTGGAAGTGCATTTAATAGTAATGATGTGGCCCAAGCTCAAAATGGATTGGTCCAGTCTCGAAAGCATCCTCTGTGTATATCACAAGTCCAAGAGAGTGACAGAATCAATGCCACCACTGTGGACAGAGAACCTGTGGTGACAGATAACATTTATTGACATGAAGAAGGTAAGGAAGGAGGTTCGAGAGGAAGGGGAAAGAGAAGAGCTCATAGAAATTATGCTTCATTTTCTGGCAGTTTTCAGAGAGATATGATGCTCAGGGCTGCGGTTGCAGTCCTTTCATATTCACTGTCTCAAAGTTGCCGATCGAGTAAGAGAAGAAAGCTGGTCATCGATGAAGCTCACGCTACTTTGCAGCTAGGAAAACGATTGGGTATGAATTGTGATGGGAAGGAGAATGAAGTGGTTCAAAAAATTATTGAGCTAGAGTTACAAGATGCAGAGCGGTTTAATAAAATTGCAAAAAGGGGTCAGGTGGGTCAGACCTAATTGGCCCGAGATTGGCGGTTTTAGTGGGGTTAAAGTTAGTTTCCAATGAAGATCATGTCTTGGAATGTTAAAGGTCTGGGTAGGCTGCAAAAATGGCGTAGAGTGAAGCTGATTATTGAAGAAAGAAGAGTAGATGTTTTGCTCCTTCAAAAAACAAAGAGCAGAAATGTTGATGGTAATTTTGTTCGAACTATATGGCCTTGGGAGAAGCTGGAATTTATGGCTGCGGATTCGGATAGGAGTGTTAGGGGGGTGTTAAGTATTTGGAATCCTGAAGTATTCTCCTTGTCAAAGTGTTGTAGCAATAGAAACTTTTTACTTTTATCAGGTACTCTTTCTGGTTCATTTAAGTGTGTTTTTTTAAATATTTACGCTCCTAATGATGTGGTAAAGAGAGCTAAGCTGTGGGATTCTATCCTTAATGTAAGATTCTCATTCCAAAAGCCTTGGTGCATGGGTGGTGATTATAATGAGATTAGAGTTGTTAATGAAAGAAGATGATGCACTAGGAGAACCAGAGGGATGCAGGAGTTTAACAATTTTGTTGATCAATTGGAAATGATGGATCTACTAATGTTGGGTAGGAATTTTACATGGTGTAATTCATTGGACGGTGATAGGTGGAGTAGAATTGATAGGTTTTTGTTGGATCCCATCTGGGTAGAAAAATTTAGATTTAAGTTATGGGGCTTACCTAGATTGGTGTCTGACCACTGTCCTCTGTTGCTAATGGAAAATGAGAGAAACTAGGATCCTAGGCCGTTCAGGTTTCTGAATGCTTGGACCTTGCATCCTAGTTTCATGACAATTGTGCAAAAGTCCTGGTTGGATTCGCAAGTGCAAGGGTGAGCTAGGTACAGAGTTAAAATGAAACTGTGTAGTCTCAAAGCTGAGTTGAAAAAATAGAATTATGAAGTGTTTGGTTGTGTGGAGGATCAACTTAAACAGGCTAAAGTTGAGTTGCATGAGCTTGATTTATTGGCAGAAATAAGGTCATTAGAACCTCATGAAGTTGTAAGAAGAAGGGAGGTCAAAACCTTGGTGTGGAAATATAGAAAGAAATTGGATTGGATCTGGTTCCAAAAATCTAGAGTAAATTGGGCTCAAAATGGTGATAGGAACACCAAGTTTTTTCATATAATGGCTAGCCAAAGGCAAACAAGGAACTTAGTGGACTCAGTGGTAGTTGATGGGGGTCGCGTTGAAGATCCAGAGTTGGTAAAACAAGAAGTGCTGAAGCATTTTACAAAGGCATTTTCGGAGGGTTAGCCATCTTGACCAAAATTGTTTGGTAGTTTTGTGCCAATTAATAATGCTAAGGTGGTGGAGTTTCTTGAACCTAAGTTCACTATGGAAGAAGTTTGGGAGGCTGTAAAAGACTGTAATGGGAATAAAGCGTCGGGACCGAATGGTTTCAACATGATGTGTATCTAGAAATGCTAGAAGGTTATGAAAAGTGATATCTTTCAGTTTATGCAGGAGTTTTACAATAATAATAAGCTGGTTACAGGGTTAAATAGCTCTTTTATTACCCTAGTTCCAAAGAAGACTAGTCCCTCGGGTTTGATAGATAATAGACCAATAAGTTTGGTGAGTGTAGTGTATAAAATCTTGGCTAATGTACTCTCGAAAAGATTGAAAAGGGTACTACCAAATTTGATTGGTGAAGTGCAAACTGCTTTTTTTGGGGGGTAGGAATATTTTTGATGGGGTTATAATTGCTAATGAGGTGGTGGATTAGTGGAAGAAATCTAAAATGAAGGGTGTCATCCTCAAACTTGATTTTCAAAAAGCTTATGATTCGGTCAACTAGGATTATTTATTTTCTATGATGGCCAATCTTGGACTTGGAGAGAAATGGCTGGGTTGGATAAGAACTTGTGTCACCATGGCAAAAATTTCAATATTAGTTAATGGTTCACCAACTGAAGAGTTCAGCCCACAGAAAGGGTTAAGGCAAGGTGACCCTCTATCCTCCGTTTTGTTCAATATTGCAGCTGTGGGCCTCAATGTATTGTTGGAAAGGGCTAAAGATTTGGGCTTAATAAAGGGAGCTACTATTGGGTCAGCAAGTTTGAAACTTTCTCATCTCTAGTTTGCCGATGACACTATTCTTTTTTGCGATGCAAAGTGGGAAGAGATTGTAAATGTTAAGAGGATTCTTAGATGCTTTGAGATTATGTCAGGCCTTAAAATAAACTTCCATAAAAGTGTGGTGTGCGAAGTTGGGATTAGTGATGAAATTGCACAAGTCTTTGCCTCTAAACTATACTGTTTAAGTAAGAAGCTACCTTTTACATACTTGGGCCTACCTCTAGGTGCTAATCCAAGAAGAAAGAAGACTTGGCAGCCTGTGGTGGAGAAGGTAAAAGCTAAATTAGCCTTATGGAAGAGAAGGATACTGTCATTTGCTGGTCGGCTAACTTTGATAAAATCTGTCCTTGATAGTCTCCCTGGTTACTACATTTCTCTCTTCAAATTACCTAAAGGAGTAGAAAAGGAAATTGATAAGTTGAGGGCAACATTTTTATGGGGCAGCTCAGAAATTCGAAGGAGGATTCATTTGGTAAACTGGAAGAAAGTAACACTGAACAAAGAGCAATGAGGGTTAGGCATAAGAAGGGTGAGGGACATTAATGATTTCATGTTAACTAAGTGGTGGTGGAGATATGGGGTGGAAGGTGAATCATTGTGAAAAAAAGTAATCATAAGCAAGTATAGGGCAGTTAGTGGAAGATGGTTACCAGTGATGGAAGGGATTGGTAAAGAATCTAATGTTTGGAGTGATATTCTGAGTGTGTCAAGGACTAATGTTGAGCTATTTTATTTTTTTTAAGTCTAATTGCAAGCTTGTGATTGGAAATAGGTGTAGGATTGACTTTTGGCATGATAAGTAGTTGTTGAATGTACAGTTAAAGGTAGAGTTCCCAAGGTTGTTTAGACTAGCTGTGGAAAAAGAGGGGAATCTGAGCTCTTTCATGCAGAGGAGTGATAACTGAGGAAATTGGAGGTTATTGTTTACAAGACCACTTTTTTTCTTGGGAGGAAGAGGAGGTTCAAAGGCTGCAAGTCTTGACTAGAGATGCTCCTAGACTAAATGAGGAGTTGCTAGACTCAGTCAGGTGGACTGCGTCTCCTGTAGGTCAGTTCACTGTGGCATCTATGAGAAAATGGTATAAGTTGGTTCACGGCCCAAAATTGCAGGTTCCTAAACTGATATGGAGAGGTATGGCTCCACCAAAAGCTTAGTTTTTGAGCTGGTTGGCATGGAAGGGGAGGGTTAAACCAATTAGTCTTTTGGCAGAGGTTTAGGGCCTTAAATAACAATGTGGAGAATTTGTGCCCTTTCTGCAAGCTGGAAATAGAGTCAGTGGATCATATTCTATTGCAGTGCTCGGACATTTGAAAGGTTTGGTCATCTCTGCTACAATGGTGATGAGTATCTTGGGTCATTCCTGCTACAGTTGATGGAGTGCTGTTATGGTAGCTGGGAACAAAATTTAAGAAGTTAGTTATGAGGATTTGGAGGCTTGTTCCAAAGGCAATGCTGTGGTCCGTATGGAGGTTAAGAAATGATTGTGTCTTTAAAGGGAGCCAGCCTAATATGGATGAGCTTGGTGAAATTGTGAAAGTAAAGGTTGGGCTGTGGACCAAGTCTAGGCTACTAGAGATCCATTATACAGTGCATGATGTTGTGGCTAATCTGAATCAAGTGAGATGTTGTTTATAGGTAGAGGAGTTTGCTGCGGTATGCTTTTGATCATGCACTGTTTTGTTAATGTTGTGGCTCTTTCACAATTTCATCACAGAGGAATCAGTTGTGTTGCTGTTATGCTAATGCCGCTGCTATAGTCTTGTTCTGCTGGGTGTATTACTGTTATGTTTTTGTCTTTTTTTCTTTTTTTGGGTGCTTTTGATTGGTTTCTCACCAATCTTGGGTGAAAATGCTAACATATAATTGTGCTTCCTCTGTGGTACAAACCTAGTTGGGATTGTAGAGGTTAGCTATGATATTTTTTGTATTTCCCTATTTTGTTGTGGTTGTTTTGCATGTATTGTACTTTTTTCATCAATAAAGTCTTTGTTTGCTGATCAAAAAAATTTTAGTTGCCATTGACAATCAGTGACTAAAAATGATACTTTGGCAACTAATTTTTTAGTAATCGAAAGTGTATTTTCCTGTTGTGGTTTGCGCTTAATTTTTATTTAATTTCTTAATTGATATTATTAATTAGACTGACAAAGCATGAAAAAAGTAAAAAATAAAAATTGATACAATTGAAACTTTAGAACTAATTCGATACAGGATGCAAAATTACAAATATAATTTATAATATATTCATTTTTATATCAAATTTAGTTATTATCTGAGTTGACATGGCACTACATGGTGCCTTACAGAGGATCATAATTTGTTCATTTTTAGTTTTATGGCTTATGTTAACTTTTTGTTTCACATCGTCTTTCTAAATCATTTAAACGTGGTTATTATACTTCATAAAGTCTTATGCTCATTTATAATTGGTTTGAATTGAATGTTTTATCACTTTACATTTGAAAATGTCACACATACAACTCGAGTCACAATCTAAAATAATATCATGCAGGAAGGATTAGTAGCGGCGACGGAGGAGCACATGATGCCATAGAGGGTGAAGGCAAAAGTTAGCGGACCTTATGTAGGGCGGTTGGCGGTGGGTTAGGATTTACACTTGGAGAGGAAAGACGGAAGAGAGAAATTTAAGGGTAATTTAGAAATTTATGCCCTTGTTTCGTAGAGCTTGAAAGTTGATAATAAGAAAGTAGAAGTTAAAATCACCCATTTCCTTAACTTTTAAATAATTAATTTTCTTAACTTATTTAAGTTATTTTTGCATAATAAGTTATAAGCAGAAATTGCATTAAATAATCTGACATAGACTACGAAATTAAAATAAACTATAATCACTTCATAAAAATTGTACCAAATATATCCTATATTTGTTTCTCACCATTTTATAACTAATTTATAATTTTTGCGTGTCTATTGTAATTATTTTAGATTCTCCGCAGTTTGTTACTCTTTTTGGTCAATCCATTTATTTTAGGAGAAATTACAAATTAGTAATAACTTTCCAAAATAATCACGAATTTTTGAAAAAGTTTATAATTTTTGTTTTTTCAAAGCTTGTACTAAATTATTACTTTTTCTTTATTTTATTTGTTATTCTTCCCTTTTTTTCCATATAATTCCCCCCCCCCCCCCCCCCCCCCCCCCCCCTCCTTCTGGGGTTGCAAGTCTGCATTCACAACCGGGAAAGGAGAAGCATATTTTATACAAATAATAACTGTAATCTATTTAGGATGATGATATATGTGAAGATCAGACTTGGTGTTTATAGATAATTTTTTTAGATTTTTTCAAAATATTCCTATAACATTTACATGGGCAGTTATGCCTTTAAGTCATTTTTTTTTTTTTTAATTTCTAAATTTCTCAACTTCTCATTCCAAGTTTTAAACATAATCCTATAATTTATAATTTTATTTTTTTGAAATAAAATAATCATATACAACCACATCGTGTATATTACCACTTCTAATATATATATATATATTTAATGCTAGACTTTTGATTTAAGAAATAATATATTTATCACTCGTGTACACCATAACATTGTTTTGAAAACCGGACCGGTGAGCGAACCGGAAAAGGGACCGGGTGGACGGGTCACTGGTTCAACCGTCGGGTCGAAACGGTCGAACCGTGACGTCATAATTAATATTATATAATTAAAAATATAATTAAAAATTATAAATAAATAAATATATATATAATTACTGAAATGATAAAAAAAAATGTTGCATAATATTTACTAATAATATTTAATAAAGTCATAATTGATAAAAAAAAAAAAGTCACTAGTTTTAAAGAAATTAAAAAAATTTAACATTCCCTCCAAACAAATTGATTGAATACTAGATTTAATTTTGGAGGGAAATAAAATTTTCAACTCTCCCTCCAATCAAATATGATTCAAACAATTTGATTGAATCCCACATTCAATTTTTAGGTTCTCTTTGAACAATTGTTTTCCTATAAATAGGAATAGACTTTCATTATTTCTTCAAGCTTCCAATGCGACTCCTCCTCATGAGAGGAGATTCTTGAAGTAAGAATTTTTAGTCAAAATTTTGATATATAATATAATATATATATATATATAAATATAAGAAAGAAAGAAAGGAAAGAAAGAAAAAAAGAAAAAAAAAAAATAAGAAAACCAACCGGGTTGGTCCACCGAACCGGCACCGGTTCACCGGTTCTCCCAGTTGGACCACCGGTTATTCCGATTTTTGCAAAAAACACCGGTTTTTGGCTAAGTCCGAGTCTTGAGGATTTTCCGGACCGGAGAGGGGACCGGTTCCCGATTCTACCGGTCCGACCGGCCGGGCCGGTCCGGTTCTGAAAACCATGCCCCATAATATATAAATATTTAAATCAAGGTTAAATTCATATTTCACACCTATCGTGTAGATAAACAGGCACTACTATATACGCACATGCGAAGGAAAAAAACAAAACAAAACAAAAGTAGAATCCATTTGGAGGACATTTGAGAGTAGAAAAGTCAAGTTTGAAAGGTGGAAAGTCAAAAATGGTTCTCATTTTGAAAATCTGAACCGTTCAATATGTAGAACTTGTCGGATATCGAACCGTGCTATATGCTTGTGAAAAATCACGTTGATCGGATATCGATAGCTATGTGATCAAATCAGTTTTGTATTAAAAAAATGGACGGTGAATTAATTAACGGTTGATAAAAAACTGTTTTGATCACATAGCTATCGATATCCGATCAACGTGATTTTTCACAGATATATAGGACTCGATGAATTCTACACATTGAACGGTTCAGATTTTCAAAACGGAACCCGTGGTGGGCCCCCACTAACTCAACAGCACTATCCAATCCGATAACAGACTGGAGAGAAGCTGAGCCCTTTAGTTATAGTCAAAATGAGAGAGAAACGTTACACGGTTTCGTTTTATACACATGTTATTGATGTGATGTTAGAGTGTTAGTGTGAACAGTGGATCTTTCTCTTTTCTATCTCTACTTGACCTGTCAACTCCAATATAATTCATTTTTTTATTTTTTTATCATTTTTCTATCACATTACTTCTTTATTTTTTTACACATTTTTCGTAAAAAGATAAAAAATACACTTATTTAGATCATTCCAAATAACCCCTAAATATTTTTAACTACAAAAATGTTTGGAACCTCTAATTTAGAGGTATCACTAGTGATGTGACAATAGGTCTCCTACTGTCATAGTCAATCATGTGTCTTGATTTTTTTTTTTTTTTTTTTTTTTTTCCTTTTCCACCTCATTAGAGATGGGTTTAGAGATGCATTTTTAGAGGTCTCTAGCATTGTTGTTTTAACTGTTAGGGAAGTAAATTTTTTAAACTAAAAATAGTCGATAAAAATAAACAAATTTAAATAATTAATAAAATTAAATATCATATTTAAATTATAATTATTATATTTTTTTTATAATTATCAAATCAATTATAAATAAAATTAATTATCCTTTTAAATAAATTTTTTTAATCAAATTAAAATAGTTAAATAATTAAAAAATAAATTAAAATAATCAAATCCCCAAACAAGACTAATACAAGAAAGGAAGGGGTGCTTCACTGGATACAGGCTTGCAAGTTCAAAACAGGGACTAGATGAAGGATGGCTTCGAAGTCACACAAGTCCACACTTTCATCTCAATTTCAGGATTCTATTTGATGCGCACCCGTGTCAATCTCATCTTCCTTACCATAATTGAAGCGGTTCATAAAAGTTGCTTCTTTTTTTTTTTTTTTTTTTTTTTTTTTTTTTTTTTTTTTTTTTTTCCTTAAAAGTATAATCTTCAAAGTATCAGTGTGTGTTATTTTAGTTATTAACATTTAAATTCTGTCAATTTGATTTTAATATATTAAAATATTTTAATTTAATATCCATTATTTAAATTATGTCAATATGATCTCCTATATATATTAAGTGTTTCAATTTAATCTCCCAATCTAACTTTGTTAATAAACGCACTGGGAACACTAAATTGAAACACATTTTTATATATTAGAAATCAAATTGACACAATTAAATATTAAGGACCAAAATGCTACAATACTCACATCAATTAAAAATATAAGGGTAAATTATAAACACACTCCTTGAAGTTTGTTTATAATATAGATTAACCCTTGTAATTTTGGAAATTACAAAACTCCATTGTTAAAATTTTTTATTTAACAGAATTATCAAAAAATAAATAAAAAAATCCTAACTGTTATTCTATACAATAATAAAATTACCTTATTTATTAATTGAAATATATTTTCGACATCATTAAACACAGCTAATTGACTTGACGATTTATTAATAAAATGAGCTATTTGTTATGCCATTAGAAAATTGAAGGGCCGGAATGTAATTTTCTAAACCTCATAAGGTAATTTGTATTTTAAGCAAATTTTAGAAGATATATCTATAATTTATCTAAATTATAATTAACCCATTACCGATTGAAGAAAACGCACATCATGTGTATACACTGTATAGTAAGCTTATATTTGATTGAGAGATTTGGAGAAAAATTTAGAAATGAAAAAAGAAAAAGGTATATGTAAAATTAGGTGAAATATAATTATATTTTATTTATATTTCACATATACCTTTTTCTTTTTCCTTTCTAAATTTCTCATCCAAACACAGCGTAAATGTGAACAATGTTCTCTCACTTGTCAACTGTATGACATTTTCATATATGGAAAAAATTTAAATTAGTGTAAAATTTTAAAAATAATTATAAAAAATAATAATTTTTATAAATATTTATAATTAAAGCTATAATATTTTCCAAGACTCTATAATAAATTTTTGGAAATAGCACTTAGGGATATTAGGGTTTAACAAATCTCATTTAAAGAGTATTTTTTGAGATGCTCTAAATAATTAAGAAAAAAACCTAATAAAATCGTCAACCCTAGATCTTTGAGTGATCCATTAGAAAAAGGAAAAAGTTAGAGATCATGAAATTTTCTTCATGAAAGTGATCATGAAAGAATTATGATCATTGGATTATCTTAATTAATGTGTGGTGCTTTATTCTAAGTATAATCCAAAGGTCACAAAAATTTCATGATTATTTTCATGAAAGATTTTTCATGATACCTGGCATTGCTGTTAAAAAAATAGAAGTGCATTTGAAGAGTATCGTTTGTTTGTTATTTATTGAAGAGAGAGAACAATCCATAGATATGGTCAAGTAACTTTACTCCTATTTTAGGATAAATTATGGTAAATCTTTTTAAATTATGATTTATTTATATTTTATCTTTTTAAATTTTAAAACTCAATTGTTAATCATCTTAAAGTATTATTTTATTATAATTAATCTCGTTTATTAGAATTTTAACAAGGATTTACACAAAATCAGGCCCTAATAGTATTGAGATTTGCTTAAAATATAAATTGCTCCAAGTGGTTGGTTTTTTTTGGATAAATTAGCAATCGGTCCTAATAGTTAGACTTAATTCACATTAAATCCTATTGAAAATTAATCCTAATAAAATTGTCGCTAAAAATAATTTTTTGTAACGATTTTTTGCATACGTCGCTAAAAATTAACAATTACCTACTTTTTTTGGTAGCGATTTTTATATATTGCCACTAAAACTTACAATTAGTGACGTTTTTTGGAGATGAATTTTTCAAATTTATGCTAAAAGCTGAAAATTAATAACTTTTTGTTTGTGACGATTTTTTTTTTCAATTGTTGTTAAAACTAATAATTAAAGATTTTTTTTTGATAAATTTTTTAAACTATCACTGAAAATTAGCAATTACTAATGTTTTTTGATAATGTCTGATGAAAAATGCCACTAATTATCACAAAATCTATTGAAAAGTAAGTCTACCTATTAAGACCTGCACGTAAGTCACCCCCCCTCTTTTTTATTATCAGCAAAGTGAATTTTTCATTAAAAACATAAAATTGAAAGTACTGGAAGATGCAATGCATCAAGAGAGATTTAGAAAGTACAAACTACCCCTACTTGCTACTCATATCTATATAACCAACCCCACAAGAGACAATTTTATTTTAAGCAAAGCTCAAGAGATGTATTTGTAATTTATCCTTAAATTTTTTTGACAATAATGCTCTTATCTAGTGATTTTGTTTATACTTTACTATAAAGAAAGCAAATCACCAAATAAGAATGTTAATCAATAAGTGTGTTATGTGCTTCATACATTACCCAATTTTGTTTAAATTCCTAATAGAATCCTAATAAAAGGGGTTTAGTGTAATAAGATCATACTTTGAGTTTTAAAGTTTAAGGAGGCAAAGTGAAAATGAGTCCTAGTTTAAGAAGGTTTAGTTTAATTTACCTTTTTTTTTTTTTTTTTTTTATACAAAATAGTATGTATTATATGCTCTGAATATAAATTTATAATTTCAGTTATAACTCATTTTGATGCTTAATTATGAGATTTTGGAGGTGCTCAAATTTATAATTATTTCGGTTATTAGTGTTTGAGGTGGTTGGTTATGAATTTTTTGTGCTATTTTCTTGCCAAACTGCTTTTTATCATAGGACTATGAACCGTTTGGTTTGAAATTTGAGAAGAGATTTGGAAAATAAAAGAAAAAATATGTCGGAAATTAGATGAAATATAAGTATATTTTATTTACATTTCATATTCCTTTTTCATTTTCTTTTCTAAATTCTCCAACCAAACAAAACATAGGTATATATGGGTGTTTTGAAAAGATAGTAAAAAACTAACTTTTGACTTTTTATCAAGTTTTTTGACTTTTTTAGAAAGTGAATTGAAAAATTGATAAAAAGTTACTTTTGGCTTTTTTAGTTAATATTTATTTATTATGTTACATCACAATAAAATGATCAAACTATTATACTCAATTTAAAAAATTTACATTTTCACTCATGTATAATCTTAAATAATATAAAAGGTTGTAATTTTACATGTAAATTTTTTTCACTTTGCCAAATGACTTTTTGCTAAAAAAAGTCAATGTAACTTTTTTAAAACCAAGCCGCAAATGCAGCTTTTTACCATATGGCCAAAAGACCACATCTCTTGTATAGTAGCATTTTCCTTCTTTGTTTTTAGGACTTTTGTGTTTGTTTTTATTGTAATATCAATGATGGTGAAAGATATCTTTATTTCAAATTAAAATAGATAAGAGAAGTTTTAATATTGGAAATGGCATAACAACTATAGACAAATTTTGAATTTTAAGGTTTACCTTTTTATTTTTTATTTATTTTATTTTTTGGGGATTGTATATTAGAGATTTTTATTTTATTTTGATTATGGGTCGTGGTTATAGGGCTTTAGAGAGAAAATTTATTCATAAAGGTAAACAATACACATCATCTCATTAATTAAACCAATAAAGTAGTCGGGAAACGATAAAGATCACTAAAAGTGGTGTTTTAAAGCAACCACTAATAATGTGGCATCTATTTTTTCTTTTAAAAAAAAAAAAAACACAACAACATTGTGGCAATAGGTCCCACATCATTAGTGGTGACACTAATTAGTGCTCCCACTCATTTTCCTAAAGTAGTCCCACAAATGTACTACAGACCAATAAGATAATGTTTGTTGTTCACATGTGTGTGAACCTTGAGGCGCTGCTAGTTAAGACTAGAGCTGGCAATTCATGGCCAAACCCAATAGTCGGCCCAAATCCGTTCATAATAAATGGGTTTGGGCCCTCTATTTTTATAAATGGGCTGTGTTTGGGTTACAACAAGTATATTTGTTTTTAACTGGATTTAAATGAGCTGAGTAAGTTAACCTATTAAGCGTGTGTTTGGGAAGCAAAAACGGGGCTGATTTAGCCACGTAGCGACAAAATAGGCTAAATCAGCCACGTCGCGACAAAAACCAGATTCACGGATTCATTTCTAAGTTCGGGAGGTACAATTACCGAATTGCCCCTAGAGATGTTAAACACATTTCCCAAACGCTTGTAGCCTCAGATGGTCCCTCTTACGCGAGAGAGAAGACGAACGGCGATATGAGGGAGCTTGGCCGACGAAATCGCGACCGGAGTTCGCATCGGCGGCGGCGACGAGCAACGAAGCTTGTGAAACTCATCCCGCTCTGCAGGTAATGATCTACGGAAGCTCTGATTTGTAGATAGATCTGTTCTGATTTGTATATAGATCTGTTCTGATGTGTTCGGTTAGCAGAAATTTGGGACTGATTTGTATGTATACATATATATATATATATATCTGTTCTGAGTTTTGTTATAGATCTGTTCTGATGTGTTCGGTAATCAGAAATTTGGAGTGTTGTTATAGATCTGTTCTGATGTGTTCGGTAATCAGAAATTTGGAGTGTTGTTATAGATCTGTTCTGATGTGTTCGGTAATCAGAAATTTGGGACTGATTTTTTCGTATACATACATATATATATATATATATATATCTGTTCTGATTTGTATATAGATCTGTTCGGATGTGTTCGGTAATCAGAAATTTGGGACTGATTTGAATATATACATACATATATATATATATATATATCTGTTATGATTTGTTGTGATGTTGAATGTATATATATCTGTTCTGATCTGTTGTGATGTTATGATTTGTATATATATCTGTTCTGAACTGTTGTGATGTTGAATGTATACATTCATCCTATTTGTTCTTATTTATTCTGAATCAGAAATTTGGGGCACATTTATGCACAAATCTGTGTTACATATCTGTTATATATCTGTTATGATGGAAATGCCAATGTTATGTGTCTGTTATGACGTACAAATCTGGTCTATAATTTATGTATCTGTTTGGTTATATGTGCACATCTTATGTATCTGTTCGGTTATCACACATTTCGGGCAAATTTGTTATATTGTTTGTTGATAGTTAATGCTGAACCCGGAATTTTTGGTAATAGAAATGCTCAATTCCCAATTGTGACAAATATATAACAAACATATATTAAGAACAAATATATAAAAAATTTCAAATCTAATTAGAAAAAATATATATATATTAAGAACAAATTACACAATTTAAAGGAAATGTATGTAACAAATTAGATATAATTCCAACTCAATTTTGGAAGGAAGTTTATTATAAACAAATTACAAAATATAAAAAACCTATAGAACAAACAAAAAAATTATCGGAATTTGTCAACAATTAACCAATATATTAAAAACATCTTACTTTACAAAGATATGAAAAAAAATATATGTGAAATGTATATTGCAAATTTATATTTAAAAAGTAAATACTTTACAAATTTTATTACACATATATGACAAAATGTAATTATGGAAAACTATATCATAAATATATTGAAAATTGTTTTGAAAATATGAAAAAAAATATATTGAAAATATATTACAAATGACATATATTCAAATTATATTACAAATGACATGTTTTGAAAATATCAAAAAAAATATATTGACAAAATATATTTTCAATATATATCAACAAATTATATGGAAAATATCATAAATATATTGATATTTGAAAACAAATATATTGAAAATTTTAATTACAAATACATTAAAAAAAACAGTTGATTAACAAATATATTGACAAAATATTAGACACATATGAAAAATATAGTAAATTACAATTTTAGAGTTAATTGTCAAATTTTATTACACATATATGCTGGCTATTTACTTATTATACATTATAGTACAAATTATTTCCAATAAAATTAGCAAAATATATTGAAAATATAAAAAGACATTTATTAATTTCCATAAATTGTTTACTCAATACGAAATGCTCACTTCTCATTTCTGAAAAATAAAATTATTAGATAAAAATAAATTTTGGACCTAAATTTGGGAAGGAAGGTAGATATATTATGTACATATATTAACAACAAAATACAAAATACAAAATACAAAATACATTGACTTTTAATTACATGTACATTTCAAATAAACTTTATTAACAAATATATTACAACTACATTACAAATATATTAATAATATAATAAAATAAATATTAGAATTATTGATTTAAATAGTACAGACTGTCAAAAAAAAAATTCCAAACTAAATTTCGGAAGGCAGGTAAATATATTACAAAGTTTTTACAAATATATAACAAAATTAGGTATATTAAAAAAAATATTACAAATATATTAAAACGATGTTACAAACAGATTAAAATATAAATTTGCGTTACTGTTCGTATCTGTTCATGTTGATTCATGTAAATTTACTTTATATTAAAGCGTAGCATGGCGTCGTTCACCTCTACTGCAACTTCCAGTACATGGCCACAACGAATGTGTGCCTGTGGATATGGCCCGTGTATTGTTAAGATATCCAGGTCCGCAAAAAATCCAGGGCGTTCCTACTTTGTCTGTCCCCGCCCTATGGTGAGTGACCCAATATTTACCGGTCATAACTTTATGCACATTAACAACCCATGAAACTAATAGTTCAATAATTTTCACTCATCAGCCCTGTGTAAGTTGGATTGGTTGGTGTGAAGAACGAAGGCAAGAGACCCAAGGCTATGCGTCACCCGGAGATGAAATTGCCATGCAATTGCGGGCTGATGTCATAGACATTCAACAATCCTTGCGTGTCCTTAAGACCATTGTGTATGTGCTATGCATTGTGGTTGTCATTTTGTTGTGCCGTATGTAAACACCGTTACCATGTTTGTAGTATGTACAAAGAACTTAGTATGTTGTCGGTATGTTGTGGGTATGTTCGTATCATGTTGGTAGTATGTTGTCGCATCTGGGAGCCGTAAAACATAACAGTCATATTTTTGTCCACTACTAACTTGTAGGGAACCTGTGTATGTACGCCAGTAATGTTCAATGCTTTGGAACATATTTAAGTTTAGCATCATATATCTCTGTTTGTTGTTATTAATGTGTCATGGCTTATGCGTGTGTATGTAAATCCTAAAAACATATGTGTGATGGTAATCTTCAGCATCATATATCTCTGTTTGTTGTTATTAATGTGTCATGGCTTATGCGTGTCTATATAAATCGTAAAAACATATTTGTGATGGTAATCTTTTGTAACCGTACATTAGTAATGGCTTCGACACGTACTTCGCCGCGTAACCACTCCAAAAGCAAATGCGTTGTCACTGACAAGTCAACCAGTGTTGAAGAAACACAAAATCAGTTAAGCCACAAGGCGTCATGGGACACTAATTCAGTACGAGTTTTCCTCCAGTTGATTGCCAATGAGATTAGTAAAGGAAATCGCCCTTTCTTAGTCCTAAGCCAAGCAGGGTACAAGTCATTGGCAAGGAAATTTGAGAGAAAAACAGGAAAAAAACATGGACTGAAACAGTTGAAGAATAAGTACATGACGTTGAAGAAAGAGTGGCAAGCGTGGACGAAGTTGATGGATTCAAGCAAGGGAGTGACTGGGATAGGCTTTGACTATGACACCGGGTTGTTTCAGGCACCTGACGAGTGGTGGGACAAGATGGAATCAGTAAGTATATGTACAAACAAGTTTTATATTTGTCATTTACCAGTACATTATTTACTTCTACATTTCAGTTGAATAGAATTTATTTATATGAAATATAACGTCTGCCTCTTTCATACATCTATATTTCTGCAGATCAACAAGGCGTGTGCGAAGTTCAGGAAAAAAACTTTGGAACACCGTGACTTGATGGAGACGGTTTTCATGGGGGCATCAGCTACTGGGAAGCATCATTGGACCCCGGGCGAGAACCTTCCCGAACCTGCTGAGGACTCCTCTGATTCAGTGCGTAGTTTGGGAGCCCAGCCATTTGCTGATCCGATACCCCCAGGCGTACAGGACGTGGATTCTGATACCTCACTGGAGCATGTTCCCATTGAGAAGGCAAAAAAAGAGAAAGACGCCATCATCAAGTGTTTCAAAGTCGAAGAAGGGAACAAGTGGTGCATCCGTTATTGCAGAAAGCATGAATCGAATGACAGATGCGGTGCGTGCGAAGAATCAGCAGGTCACGGTGAGGCACCTCACAGGCAACGAATCGCTATACACTATTTCCGAGTGCATGCATAAACTTAGCAGTATTCCATCCCTGCTTGGTACACCGTTATTCCACTTCGCCTCCACACTTATGGATAACGCCGATTACTGGGAGGTCATGATGTGCCAGCCTGATGACGACCACATCATTGGATGGCTTACACAGAAGCAGCTACAGTGTACTGCGTCGGCGCCTTTTGGAAACCTGTTTGGAGGTCGCCGGATGTGACGTAGCGGTGTTACAAATGTTGAAGATGCATGTCCTTCTCTTCTTTTTTAAAAACTTTGACTTATGGTATTATTGGCACTGTAGTAAAACAGGATGGTGGTGTGTGCATGTTTTCATTATGTCGTTTTTTGTTTTTTTATTACTATTTACGGGCAGGAACAAGTTTTTGGTATGTGCATGGGTTGACGGAACGGAAGCATGGTTATGCTTCGTTTTTGGGAAATGACTGGGATGTTTATGTTTTAATATTTTGAATGCCTATATGTCGCGTTATTATTTTGTAGTTTATTTTGCTGGCTAGTTATCTAATTGTGACCACCATGGGCCCCCTGTAAACCATAAGTTGAATAGCTTATTTTTTTCGTGCACTTCATATGATCATGTGTTCCAAATGCCATTGGTGAGGGCATTATTTTGCATAAAAACAATGTCGGCATTTTCAAATTGCAAACTTAAATAAAATTTAAGTCAATGAATCATGTGCCCACTGATTGAAAGGCTGCCACTCTTGTAGGTTTCGCATCAACGAAGACGCGATGAATCCCTGGGATGGAAGCAACCATGATGAAATAATGGAAATGCTTAATCAAATGGCGGTCCAGGTGCAACAAGAACATAACTGCACATTTCTGGAAGCATGTCAGATGGCGACAGAATGGTACCAAAAACACATGAATAAAACGCCGTGTCGCACTTCAATACTAACCGGGAATAGATGGATATGCGAACTATATGCGGGGCATATGGGTCGATTTGAGGAAAATGTTTGCATGCCGAAGGAAGTGTTTGCCGCATTGTGTGAGACATTAGTCAATGATTTTGGGTTACAAGTCCCGCAACGTCCCCATGGCTTAGCTGTTGAAGAAAGCGTTGCGATGTTTATCCAAGTGTTGAAAGGGAAGCAAAATCGGGAAATCCAAGAACGGTTTCAACATTCCGGGGAGACTGTGTCCAGGCACGTGCATAACGTATTAAATTCCATGAAAGAGTTCACTGTTGTTCATTGCCGGCCCACATACAGTCAGCATCGTATACATCCATACGTGCGGTCTAGACGGAAATACATACCGTTCAAGGTACTTCTTAAAAACATGATTCACATATAAATGAAGACACTATATTTTGTTGTTGTTATTATTTGGACGTGACGCTTTTAAAAAAACGAAACAGTTGTTACCCACTTACGCAACAAAATAGTGTATCCATGTTTGCAGGACTGCATTGGCGCAATAGACGGAACGCATGTCAGTGCATGGGTTACAGGGCCAGATGCGGCAACATATTTCGGTAGGAAATACTGTCACACGCAAAATATAATGGCCGCTGTCGATTTTGACATGTGTTTCATATTCATTTCCTGCGGATGGGAAGGAAGTATGCATGATAGTCGCATATTCAACGAGATAATAACAAATGATAATGTCCCCTTCCCACATCCTGACGAAGGTAACACATGGTCCTGTTATTAGATTTATTAACAAATAAAATTTTCCCGAGAATGCGTTATATGAAAATGGCGCAGAATGTTCGTTTTGGTGTCATACATTGTTGTCATGTCTGCAGGCAAATATTATCTTGTCGATTCTGGCTATGCAAACCGGATTGGTTACTTAGCACCATTCAAAGGCCACCGTTACCACCAACAAGATTTCCGACGTGTTGCACGGAACACGATGGCAAACACACCAAGGGAATTATTTAACAAAGTCCATTCGTCCTTACGCAGTGTGGTGGAACGAACTTTCGGTGCATGGAAAAATCGATGGGGGTTTATTCGAGACATGCCTCGGTATGACTTTGCAAATGTGCAAGTTCAGTTAGTAGGTGCGTCAATGGCATTACATAATTATATACGGCGCAACACAGGTAACCCAACAACTGTTCAGCCAATCTGTGACGAGGAAGAGGCAATGACAATAGTAAATGCCATACCAGAAGTTGAACATGACGAGGATGGTTTAATGGTTGGAGATGAGGACCCCCATATGGCATTGGTCCGCCTTCACATCCGCGACAAATTATGTTACATGCGTAATAACGGAATGTTAGGAAATATATAGTAGTCGAAATAATTTTCGTATGGTTGTCACATAATGACACACGTGGAACAGACTGTATTAAAATATATTATTATGTACAATATGTATGAGTTTGCACGGTAATGTAACCCGTTCCAGTTGATGACGTGCCTAATTTTGAAAAACAACAATCCATACGAATTTTGCTTGTGGAAAAACAAAAAGGTGAAAAAAATAAAAACAAATGAAAAAGAAAAGTAATACATAAATTGTCGAAGAAATAAAAAATTAACGCAATATCCGCTTACTCCAAACTATCAAACAAATAAACAAATAACAAATAAGAAATTTGGATTTGCAAAATTCGGCAGATCAAAACCCAACATACAAAAATAAAAAAAAAATAATAGACAAAAAAAAATTGGATTTGTATTTGGTAAAAACAAAAATACAAAAAAAATACAAAATACAAAAAAAAAAAAAAAACAAAATTTGGATTTGTAAAAAAAATACAAAAAAAAAAATAAAAAAAAAAAAATTTCCTCACCAAAAAGCCAAAATTGTACAAAAGAAAAAAAAAAAGAAAAAAAAAAGAAAAAAAAAAAAGGGGAATAATGCCAAATCCCTACCCAAATTAAAAAATAAAAAAAATGGAAAAGGGCAATTTGGTCTTTTAACAAGATGACACCTCACCAAAAAGTCAAAAAGCCAAAAAAGCCAAAAAGCCCTTCCCAAACCAGGCTTTTTAGCCCCAGGCTAAAATAGCCAAAAAAGCCAAAAAGCCAAAAAGCCAACCCACTTCCCAAACGGAGGCTAAATACCCAACTAAAAATGATAATATGGCGTTTTGGAAATAAACTATTTTAATAATTTTTTAGTTAAAATATGTGGTAAAAAAATTAATATATTTGAGATAATTTTTTGATTTTTTATGAAAAGATTTACAAAAAGTAGAAAGAAAAGAAAATATTTGGTTGCGTTTGGTAGAGTTTTCTAAATATGATTTAAGAATAAAGTTGTATTTTGAGTTTATGAGTTTTGGAATTATGATTTAAGTATGAAAAATTTATTTGGTGAATGAGTTTTGAAAAGAGTTTTGAATTAAGTGAGAAATTTTTGATGTGACATATGATATTTGATACAAAAACTTACAACTCATAACTAAACATACAACTCAAAATTCTATTAAAACTCATAAATTTTTTTTAAAAATTCGAAAAATATTTTTTATTGAATATATAAAAATTAACATGTGTCAATTAAAAAAAAAAATTTACACTGTTCCGATTAACTGGCCGGACAACTAGTGGGATGACCAGTAAATCCAAATTTTTCAGCCTTCAACCGCGTTTTCAAAAGTGAATGTGAAATTAATTTTAAAAAATTGTAAACAAACACTATATTCAAATCAAATTCTAAAATTAACGTTTCAGAACTGTACTAAACAGGACCTTAGACTTTATAATATAAATTGTTAATTTTTTAATTTGTCAAGCGACTTTTGACCTTTTAAGTTAAAAGGTAATGTTGCCAAATGATAACTAACTCAAAAAAACATCTAAACCAAAAATCAAAAGATGATTGAAAGGTTTGGGGAAAAACTTCCCAGCCCTAGGTCTCTCTCAATTCCTTTTCTTCGTTCTCACTCGCACTGGTGTGGATGTTAGTCCTCTTCTCAACCCTAGCTCTCTCTCTCTCTCTCTCTCTCTCTCTCTCTCTCTCTCTCTAACAAAGATGATTGATTGACTCTCATCTTCATATTTTATCCAGCTAGAATCCTCACAAATCACCTCCAATCTGAGATTTTTATTGTTTAATTTATAATAGATCTACATATCTTATTGCAATTGATCAATTGGCTTTATTTCTTGTAGTCTATGGATTGATTTGGTATGGTTAGACCAAGATTGGATTTTTTTTTGTTGTTTGTGTAGTGGATGATGTTTTTCCCCAAATCTTTATGATGGAGATAGGCTCATGGAGCAGGATATATTTTGATTTGTAATCAAACACTAGTATTTTAACATTTATATTTTGTTTAAATGATTGGGTTGGATTATTTTTGAATATTTTTAAACATTTAAATATGTTTTGTTGAATGGATTAGAAACTTTTGAAGTGTGTTGGTTGATTTCTCTTCACAATGCTTGGCTGAAACTTTTGAGGTATACTAGTTCTGATGGATTTTGATAGAAATTTTGTTATGGTCTCATTGATGTCATCATGTCAATGCAATTCTCTTTTTTTATTTGTTAATATGTTCGAAACAAAATTAGTGAAAGACATGTTAATATATATATATATATATATGTATGTATATATCTATATAATCAGTTCTGATTTAGAGTGCCATTTTGGGAAGAGATGAAAAACGCCACGTTTTTGTCCACGGAAGAAAAACGCCAAGCTGCCAAAAATGCCAAGACTTGCATTTGGGAAGTCACAAAAAAGCTGCCTTGTGAAATTACCTAAATACCCTCCATGTTAATAAATAACCTAAAATTTCAAAGTTTGGTAAAGGTATATTGGTCATTTTATTTTGATTTGATGCTATAAATAAATATTAAAACAAAAAGCAAAAAAGTCAGTTTTTTACTAATTTCCCAAATCACCTCTAAAAAAGCCAAAAAACTTGATAAAAAGCCAAAAGTCAACTTTTTATCAACTTTTCAAAACATCCCAGAGTACTAAATCAGCAGCTCAAAAGAAAAAAAGAAAAAGAAAAAAAAGTGCTAAACTATCACATAAATAGTGGGGTCCACATAATGCCATGTCATTAGTGGTATTGAATTAGTGGTATGAAGCATTTTTCCTATATAATAAAGCAAGAGAAATTTTAAATCTTCAACATATTTTTGTCTTACTAGGGCATTTGGAAGACTCAAATCTGTTTAAACTACAAAACAATGGTTGTAATGTGTCTTACGTGTACATTTTCTAATTTTTCGCTTTTTTCTCTTACTTTTTTCGTTTCTCACCCACTCTCCTGTGATCTTATGAATAATTTCATAAATGATCCTATGATTTCACCTTTCTCATTTTTTGTTTATTTTTTTATTTTCCTCCCTATTTATTTATTTATTTATTTTCTCCTTTTTTGTTCACTTATTTTTATTTACACTATACTTTTGGGTACGAACGTACACTAAGTATATATATTACAGTAGATGAATAATGTGTTTTGGAATAAAATCATTGAAAGTTATAATAATCATTTATTTATAATAGGTGGTTATGTTTTAAAAACAAAATCAGTGAAAGGACACAAACAAAAAATAAAGGGTAATCTAATCAGTTGGTTCTACTTTTTTGAGTTATTACTTATTAGGTATTGTCTTACATTTTTATGCACCATTAAGTTTATTATAATTTTTTTTTCTCGTTTTTATCCCTGTTTTGTTTTGTTTTATTTTATTTTTTCTAATTTCTCATTTTGTTTTTGAACTACAAATTGCACAATGATTTGGCCACCAACCACCACTTCCAACAACCAGCGACTACCTCTGACCTTTCGTGACCATCACTAACCTCCAGCAGATTGAATAGAGATGCCTAAAAAATAAGAAAGATCACCCAATTCCTTTATGGCAAAGGCAGAATGCATCTGGTGAATGAGAGTTTAAATATATCATCCACATACACAAGAAGAACTGTAATGGTAGTGGAAGTCTTGTGAATAAAGAAAGAGTTATCACAATGACTATTCACAAACCCTTAAGATAACAAGAACCTGGAAAAAGTAGAATACCAAGCTCGAGGAGCCTGTTTGAGGCCATAAAGAGCTTTCTGTAAATTGCATACATGTTGAGGAGATGAAGAGCTAACAAAGCCAGGTGGTTGAATCAGATACACTTCCTCATCCAAAGTGCCATGTAAGAAAGCATTACTGATATCAAGCTATTTCAATGGCCAATGATAATGTAAAGCCATACAAAGCAAAACCTGGATGGTGGGTTGTTTAGCCACAGGGAAAAATGTCTCAGTATAATCAATGCCCGCTTGTTGTAAAAAACCCTTAGCAACCAATCGAGCTTTATATCTGGCAATGGAGCCATCGCTGTTTCGTTTGATTCGAAAAACCCACTTACAACCAATAGCCTGCTTAGTAGAAGGAAGAGGGACAAGGGACCAAGTGCCTTGAGCAAGCGAGGCATTATATTCTTCAAGCATAGCAGAATGCTAAAGTGGAGAGGTAAGAGCTTAATGATGAGAAGGAGGCTCAATATCTGCAAAGGAAGAAGTAGTACAAGCTACAAGACACTTAGTTTTAGATCTAGTGAGCATGAGATGGAAATTAGTAGAAGAAATAGAAGGTAGAACAGGTGAGGCCGAAGAAGGTAGATAAGGTAAATTAATAAAAAGAGAGTGAATAGGAATAGAGTGAGAAGGATAAGAGATGGTATATGTCTGGTCAATAAGTGAAATAAGTGGAGAAGTTAAAATCTGAGGAGCTATAATAGGCTAAGATGGAGGCCTAAAAGGAGGAAGAGCAGAGAAGTTGGCAGGAGAACAGACCTGAGGAATTGTAGAGGGAACAGTAGAAGGCCTGGCAGGAGAACAAACCTGAGGGATTGTAGAGGAAGAAAGCAGATAAGCTACTAGTAGACAAAATTGAGCAGCAGCTACAGGAGACTTGGATGAAGACTAAGCAGTAGTAGATGAAGGCCAAAAGAAAGAGTCAAGATGGGTTAAAGACTGAGCAGGAGCAGACGGATGAGAGGAAAAAGGAAAAATATTTTCATGAAACTTTACATGTCTAGAAATATAGACTTGATCTGTGGTCATATCCAAACACCCGTAGCCTTTATAAGAGGAGTGATAGCTAAGGAAAACACATAAAAAGGACCGAGGCTGCAATTTAGAATGAGTATAAGGTCTTAACCAAGGAAAGCGTTGGCAGCCAAAGACCTTCAAAAAGGAGTAATTAGGTAAGACATGATAGAGAAGCTCAAAAGAAGATTTGTGAGACAATTTGGCACTAGGCATTCTATTAATGAGATGAATTGTAGTGGCAATTGCATCAAACCAGAAATTAGTGGGAACAGAAGAATGGTGAACCAAAGCAATGGTAGTTTCAACAATGTGTCTATGTTTACGTTCAGGGACACCATTTTGTGGTGGAGTATATGGCAAGATAGTTGATGCACAATACCTTAAGCCTTTAAGAATTTAGTCATGGAAGAGTTCACAAATTCAATGCCACCATCAGTCCTTAACACTTGAAGTTTAGTAGAAAATTGAGTCTCAACATATGCTTAAAACTCTAAGAATTTTGAGAAAACTTCACTTTTGTAACATAGAGGATAAAGCCAAGTAAATAAACTATAATCATCAACGAAAAGCACATATTACTTGTATTCAGATGCATTAGAATGAAAAGGACCCCATACATCACTATGAATAAGAGATAAAGGGTTTTTCACAGTAGAATTTGACAGTTCAAAGGGAAGTCTATGACTCTTAGCCATACTACAATGTGTACAAAGAAAAGTAGCAGACTTTGTTTTATTGATAATAAAAGACAAGTGCTTCTTTAAAGCAGTAAACTTCAACTGAGATGGATGACCCAATCGTTTGTGCCAAGTATTTTCAAAAGCACATGTAGAGGTCTTTGTAAAGAAAGCAGTAGAAGAGGAATAAGGAGCATGCATAGCAGTAGGATGATGAGAGGAAGACAACAGAGATGGAAAGTGATAGAAGCCATTAACATTATAGCCCTTGTATAAAATGGCCTTGGTGTTCTTGTCCTGAACCACAAAGGAAGAAGCATCAAAAGTAGTAGTACAATTATTATCCTTGGTGAGTTGATGAATAGAGAGAAGATTAGAGGAAATACGAGTATGAAGGAGTTTATTGAGTTTAAAAGAAAAATGAGGAGTAGAAAGGAGACCTTTACTTGTGTGGTGAAGAGGAATAGAAGAACCATTGCCAACTGTGATCTAATCAGGACCAGTATAGGACTGAGACAAGTGGAGATGGAAAGTGATAGAAGCCATTAACATTATAGCCCTTGTATAAAATGGCCTTGGTGTTCTTGTCCTGAACCACAAAGGAAGAAGCATCAAAAGTAGTAGTACAATTATTATCCTTGGTGAGTTGATGAATAGAGAGAAGATTAGAGGAAATACGAGTATGAAGGAGTTTATTGAGTTTAAAAGAAAAATGAGGAGTAGGAATGAGACCTTTACTTGTGTGGTGAAGAGGAACAGAAGAACCATTGCCAACTGTGATCTAATCAGGACCAGTATAGAACTGAGACAAGTGGAGATTGGAGAGATCTTGAGTAATGTGATCAAAGGCAGTAGAATCAAGATACCAAGAAGCAGCCTTAGATAGAGAAAGATAAGGAGTAGAAGCAACATAAGCTCTTGGTAAAGGATAGTCAAAAGAGAGGACCGAAGAAGGCTGAGAAGAAGAGTGTTGGGAAGAAGCATTTGGATGCACTATTTGATGATAATTAGCATCCAGTCTATGCCAACAGTCAAGAGTCGTATGGTTGCCTTTGCCACAAATTTGACAAATTATAGTAGGTGAATAGATCCTTCATCTACCTCGAGAGTTCTGTTGTTCATTACCACGAAAAAAGCCTTGAAATCCTCAAATTTGGCTTCGAAAAGTGGATCGGCCTCCTCTTGAAGAAGAAGATCCACTAGTGGAATCTCTTATAGACACATAGGCAACTTTGTTTTCGTGTGACTACATTTTCTTCTATTTGGATTCTATACGTAGAGACTCAGAACACAGAAAAGAAGTTAAGTCTATCATGGAAATAGGTTCAATCCGAGCACGAATTGTAGTTTTAAGAGCATCAAGCTCGTTTGGCAAGCCATTCAAAGTAAGCAATACCAGATCTTCATTATCCACAGGTGATGAAGCGAGAGCCAATTGATCAGCAAGCTTTTTGATTTGATTCAAATATTCTTCAATTGATTTGGAACCTTTGGTTATATGAGTCAATCGATTTTTTATTTGATGGATGTGAGAACGAGAGACCATGGTGAAACGTTTGTAAAGAGCAGCCCATACATCGAATCTGTGTTGCAGATGAAGAACAAAAGAAAAAATTGTAGGTGTAAGAATAGCAGTTATATAACTGACCATATGCGCATCAATCTTGTTCTAATTTGCTCGATCTGGATTCAAAACTTCAAGACCATTAGAGTCAGTGATCATCAATGGAGGATATGGAACTGATCCAATTGCAAACTCTATCAGATCAGTAGCTCGTAAAATATTCTGACATTGACTTCGTTATATAAAGAAATTGGTGGAATCGAGTTTAACTGTGATGAAAGAATTTAGATTGGAAATCAAGAAATTGAGATTTGCAGGCAAAGAAGAAGAAGAAGATGAAGTAGCCATATGTGGATCGGAACTATGCTCGTATGAGCTTTACTAATGCTCTAATACCATAATGAACAATTGAAACTTTCATTGTTATTTTCTTATGGTCAGATACAGTGTATATTTATACAGATGGTGCAACAAACTCCTAACAAACTTTAACAAACTCTAACTGCTAACTAATCTTGAGTTAAAAAACTCTAACTACTAACAAACTAACTTGAGCTGAACTTGAGTTGCATCTAGTGAGCCATAGATTGGAGCCGTAGTTGCTGGTGCTGAGTTAGCTACTTGTGTAGCTGCTGATGCTGAAGTAGTCTTATCAAAATTCATCTTTAAATATCAACATTTTTTTTTTCTTTTCTTTTGATTAAAAAAATCAATGAATCCATATCAATGTTTCTCATTCAATTTGTTTGTTTGAGTATAAAAAAAAAATCTAAAAATCTAAAAAATTTCAGAAATTAGTTTGGAAAAAAAAAAAAAAAAACTCATTCTTTTTATATGATTTTCCCTTTTTTGGTAAATAATAATTTTAAAAATGTGTTTTTTAATATTTATTTTTGTCAAACTAGTTTTTAACTTTTGAAAAAAGAAATTAGGACACAATTTTAAAAACTCAACCAAACAAAATTATATATATATTTGGATCACATATTTATTTTATTTTATTTTTTAGTTGTGTGTATCATGGTGCTACAATCCAAAGACATATTTTGAGGGAAAATAAAAAAAGAAAACAAAAGAAATAGATATCTATTTTCTCTACTTGTCTCTATAATAATTAATTGGAACGCTACTTATTCCTTAAAAGCCCCCACTTTGAGGTGGGTCACCATTTGGCCAATTTGTAAATTTCGGATAAGTTAGGGAGGCTCCATAGTCATATTGATATATAAATGATATTAAAAAAAATGCCACATCGCTTCGGACAATAACTAAATTTGATATAAAAATTAACAAATTATAAATTATATTTGTAGTTTTGCGACTCGTATCAAATTAGTCATGAAGTTTCAATTTTACCAATTTTTGTTTATTAATTTTTCATGCTTTGTTAATTTAATTCATAGCATCAATTAAGAAATAAATTGACGCAGCGGAATAAATCACACAGGACTAGATATCGTTCTAGTAGACGAGAATTCTTGAATCCACAAGAACACCCTTGAATCCATAAGGAAGATAGAAGAAAAACTCTTAAAAATATTATTGAATGAATAAAATTACATATGCTTGTAAGCTTATTTATAATAAACTAAACCTAATACTTGTAGGAAAAGTGGTTTCAAAATAAACTAGGAAACTTAAATCAACACAAATTAAAAAATCTAAGAGAACTAAGAAACCTAAGAGACTAAAATTCTAAACTATTTAAAATCCTAGTCAAAATCTAATTCTAAAATAGTAAAATTAAGAAACCTAATAATTCTAAAATATTTATACTAAATTACAAGAATCCTAATAATACATCAAAAATATTAAAACTAAAAATATAAAAATTCTTAAAATCTTGTCCTACATCAGACTCCTCTTCTTTGAAAGAACTCGCCCTCGAGTTCATATTACAGATCTGCCATCGTCCATGCCAAATAAAAAGATACTTGGAATATTTCAGTTGTTTGTCTCTCATGAGTAGAAGTTCATCTGGCAACTCGTCGGCAGTAAGTTCTTGGAATTCCTCCAACAATGGTTGAATTTTCTGAGGGATTTGTGTGACTGTGTTCTCCTTGGCCACAGGTACCATTGTTTTCACAACCATAGCATATAACTCTTGTGAAGTTTTCGCATCTGCTACAAACTCGGCCTCTGAATTGGTTATAGTGAGGAAAGACTTCGTTTCAAATTTCAGAGGCACTGTGTGTTGCTTTAAGGGACTCATAGCAATTTTATGAGACCTCAAATTGAACACATAAGTGTTGTTTCGCCCTCTAAATGTAATGTCCACATCAAATTGCCAAGGTCTTCCAAGTAATACTTGACTAGTATCCATATCAACCACATCACATGATACATCGGATTTATAATGTTTGCCAATAGAAATAGGTACCTTACATACTTCGGTTATCTTGACAGTAGGTCCTTTTTTGATCCAGCCAATACTGTAGGGATATGGGTGTGGTTCAAGAGACAACTTCAGGTGCGTTACCAATCGTTTAGCCACAAAATTTTCACAGCTTCCACTGTCCACAATGAGGTCACACACCTTTTGATTTATGGTACAACCAGAGTGAAAAATACTGTGACGTTGACTGAGGTCCTCAGTTTTTTGATGTAAATAGAACCCTTTGAACTACACAGTTGACTCGTTCTCCTTCTTCTCTAGCAAGTTCAGCACCTTCATACTGATCATCCTCATATTCTACATCTCCATCATCCCCAATTTTATCTTCTTCTTCAACTAAATTAGCAGTCCTTCTTTCTGGGCACACATTAGAGCGATGGCCAGGCATACCACATCTATAACACTTATCCGTTGTTGGTTTGGCATAAGGATTTGTGTTTCGAGGTGCCTCTTTGCTACTTGATCCAGTCATCTGGTTTCCTCTTCCTCCACCAGCGGTACTCTTCTGCTGATTTATTGGAATTGTTGGTTGGGTAGCCTCTTTTCCTTTTTCCCTAGTAGGAAACGATGAATCAGGAAGATTCTAACAATATCCAGAATAGGTTGTCTTGCGCTTCATTAGCTCGGCTTTGAGAGCCATATTATGTGCTTCATCCACAGTCCACACTACTGATAGCCCCATCTTTTCTCAAATGGTTAATTTAAACCCGTTGAGATACCGGGCTACACGCTGTCCTTCGGTCTCATTCAGATTATTACGATCTGAAAGTCAGCAAAATTCAGTTGTATAATCAAATACAGATCGGCTTCCTTGGTTGCAATTTTGGTACAACTGAAACAAGTATTGATCATAATCTGGTGGTAAAAATCTGTCTTGGAGGAGTTGTTTCATCCGACGCCAAGTCCGTACAGATTTTTTTCCTTGTCGATGCCTATTTTTCTGCAATTGATCCCACCATACCGCAGCACCTCCTTTTAGTTTGTATGCCACCAATTTCACCATCTTTGATTCTGGAACATCCATCATCCCAAAAAATCGCTCCACCTCTGAAAGCCAGTCAAGAAAATCTTCAATATGTAGATTTCCATTGAACTGGGGAAGATCTATCTTCATTCGGTACTCATCGAACCCTTGTTGTTGTTGCCTTCGGGGTTGATAGTTGGCTGGAAGTGGTTCAAACTCTGGTTCAGACTCCTCCTCACTATCAGATGGACAACGAAGGGGACGTCTAGGAGCATTCTGAACAGGTTGACCTCGGGCAAATCCTTCGGTGCGCACTTTATTCTGGTTAACAGGTTGGCCTTGGACAACTCCCTCAGCACGGACCCTATGGTAGCCTGTTGTTGGCATTGAGATTCAGGCCAATAAGCAGATCACGAATTTCGTTCAACTGCTCTTGCTGTTTCTCATATGCTACCCACAGGGCCTTGACCCCACGATCACCGCCAGTAGGGTTTGCATGATCTACTCTGTCTTGTGCGATTCAGCCAGGTGAATCCTTGCTTTGATACCACTTGACGCAGCGGAATAAATCACACGGGACTAGATATCGTTCTAGTAGACGAGAATTCTTGAATCCACAAGAACACCCTTGAATCCACAAGGAAGATAGAAGAAAAGCTCTTAAAAATATTATTGAATGAATAAAATTACATATGCTTGTAGGCTTATTTATAATAGACTAAACCTAATACTTGTGGGAAAAGTGGTTTCAAAATAAACTAGGAAACTTAAATCAACACAAATTAAAAAACTTAAGAGAACTAAGAAACCTAAGAGACTAAAATTCTAAACTATTTAAAATCCTAGTCAAAATCTAATTCTAAAATAGTAAAATTAAGAAACCTAATAATTCTAAAATATTTATACTAAATTACAAGAATCCTAATAATACATCAAAAATATTAAAACTAAAAATATAAAAATTCTGAAAATCTTGTCCTGAAAATCTTGTCCTACATCATAAATAAATATGAAGTTTAAATCAGTTCATTTAGAAAAGAATCAATCATTTTAAATTGAACATTAATCTCTCAATTACGTTTAGAAAAGTAAATTAAATTAATTATGTTGAACCTTCAAATGTGTACCTAGAATAAAGTCTCTGATACTTTTCCCATGAAAATGTATTAAAATGGATAAGAATGTAAGGCAAAGTTTGGCATGTCTAGGAAAAGTTAAAAAGTCAAAAAGTTATTTAAAAAGTTAAAAAGTTAACACTATTCGTCAAAAGTCAACAATTACGGCTGCACAACTCTCAATCATAATTTTCTTCTACAAACCAATTTTTACAATTTTTTATTACATATTTTTTCATAAAAAATTAAAAAGTTAACCCAAACATCTATATTTTCTTCCTCAATTTTTTAGTCCAAAAAGACAAAAAAATACACTTATTTTTGACACCCCAAACAACTCCTAACAGTTGACAAAAATAAAAAATTGAGCATGGCATTACTCTTTCTTTCAATATTTTAACTCATCCAAGATACTGCTCAAAATCCATCTTCTCATTGGTGGGCTTTGACCATGCACGTAGCCAACTTGCCAGCTGCTTCTCTCCACATACCTCTTGATTTCTCTCTCTCTCTCTCTCTCTCTCTATATATATATATATATGTATATCACTCTGAGCCTTTGTTGCCATTCAAACAAACGCCCCTCCCCCTACATATATCGTCAAGTTCATATCATTCAAAGCATAGATTGCCTCATTTTCTCAGAAAATACTATGAAGATCTCATTTATATTTCTTTGCCTTCTTCTTCCCATTGTCACAGCCAAACTTCGAGTTGGCTTCTACAGCTCTACCTGCCCGCGTGCTGAACAGATTGTTCGACAAGCAGTCATGCAGCGGTTCAGCACTGACCGCTCCATAACCCCAGCCTTGCTTCGGATGCACTTCCATGACTGCTTTGTTAAGGTAAATTTTTTTATAATACTTCATGCAAAGCTTTAAATGGCATTATCGAGAGACGAATTTGTATCAGTCAAAATATAAATAATAAGAGTATCAAGTGATGCATATCATGAATCTAATAATGGAGTTGTAAATTTTCTAAAGTTATCAGCTGTGGGAAAAAAATATTATGACATCTCAATCAATGGTATTGGCGGTGAACTGCTATATCAGTTATGAACTGATGCATATAGTGGCCTGGTCAATTCACATTGATTTTCATTCTTATGGGAGAACCGGGGTGCATTGATATTAGGATTCCTAGGCTAGAACCCAAAATATAGCTGTTGATATTAATGACAGATTTATACTGTTTTTTTTTTTTTTATCAGCAAAGAAAAATTTCATTAACAGCATGAAATTAAAAGTACAGGAAGATGACATGCATCGAGAGAGATTCGGAAGTATAAAAATACCCCTACTACTGCTACTCGCATCCATACAACCAACTCCTAAGCCTCTTGAATTTTTTAAATAAAGTTACGAAGAACTTAACTAGAAAATTAAAATACATGAATCTCCACCAAAATCAACCCCCCCAAAAAAAGAACCAAACTAGAATAACTAAACCAACTCCCAAGGCAGCCCGAACTAACGATCCAACTAATCAGCAACCCAATATTTTAATCACCTACATCACTTCCAAAGCTGTTGTGCACCACGCCTAAGCTGTCCACGCCTATTATGCTCACGCCTAACACCTATGCTGCTTCAACGCCTTCCTGCTGCACTGCACGCCCACCTGCTCACGCTCTTCTACTATGCACGCACCATTGCTTCAGCCGAGGACATTGCCATCGCTAGACATCACCAGGCTGGGCATCACCACTGTATCCTCATTGCCGAGACTCCACTCCTAACAGATACTTACTGCAAACTCATTGCAATCTCACCCACAGCACTCAATGCAAGCTCACCCACTCCTGACAGAAACTCCATACCCAGACACCCCTAAGCTGTTGCAACTCCACCGACTGAGAAGACCCCAAACCACCATCGGGAAGCCCGATGCTGCTCCACCTTCAATCTGCTTCAACTTCCCTGCACAACACCCACAGATCCACAGATCACAACACCCGCAAACACACCCACAGAGCATCACCCACCAGGTTTTCTTCTTAACTCACACCCAGTACCCACGCCAGAGCCTTTGCTGCAAACCACACCCATGCTACTGCCAAACTCCATAGCCAATAGGGCTTCTGCCAAACTCCACACACCCACCGAACACCGACCACCCGCTGGGACACCTCCATACAAATGGTAGAATTTCACCCCTCAAACTCTCACTCGGGGAGGAGCGCTCGAGTGAAAACCGGAAAGAAGATACCCCTCAAGCTCCTACTCGCCAAAAGCGCTCGAATGAAATTCCTGGATTCCCCTGAAGAATCAGCTAAAACGGCAAGGTTGAAGCACAAGAAGACAACCGATGACAAACCTGGACACCCTGAAGAAATACCTAGACGTCACCCGCAGCAACAAAAAACACACCTAGGTGGGAAAATGAGAGATTCAAGCTTATTAAAAGAAAAAAAAATGAGGTTATTGAAAGAAAAAAACTAAAAAAGACATCCGCCGAAACGAGCTAGGCCAGCCGATCGCAATAGCCAAATGGGGCGGCCGGCCAGCCCAAAGAGAGGCCGGGGAAGGAGGTTTTTAGAGAGAGAAAGAGGGAAGAGGTTTTTAGAGAGAGAAATTCCATTTGATAATTATGTATTCTTTTTTCTTCGCATTTATTTATGAAAAGTTAACACTGACAGATTTATACTGTTATACAAATATAAAATTAAAACATAATGATATAACAAGTTTTGACTATAGACTAATGATATACCAACATAATTAATATACAACATTTTTATAGAGAATTATTTGGCTCTTTGTGGTTGTGTTGTTTTACAAATGTTATTATCACATTATACCGGTCATAAATTATGTATAAATTTTTCATAAGCATGTCATTTTTCATGATTTTATTACCTTAAAAAAATTTCAAAAATAAGAAAACATCAAAAAACAAAACATCAAGACGACTTGTATTTTCAACAATATCAAACTTAGGATGGCAATGGGTTGGGATTTTCAAATTCTGTGCATGAGTTCTTAACTTTAAACTCAATTATCTTAGTCATATAATTTCAAACTTTACACTAATTTTGACATATCTACTCTTGTACTCGACCCTACTCCATCTCCAAAACATTTTCTATTAGAATCAAGTTTGGTCAAATGCAAGTAATTTTACCACCAAGTTCCCTTTTGTTTCATTTTAAAATAATTACACATTTATGCATGATTACAAAGCTCTAATTCTTTTGTTTGGTGAAAATTTTTTATAGGGTTGTGATGCATCCATACTCATTGACTCAACACAGACTACGCAATCAAAAAAAAGACGCCTTTTCGAACCAGTCTGTCCGAGGATTCGACCTCATCGACGAGGCCAAGTCAAACATTGAGGCCGCATGTCCCGAAACAGTCTATTGTGCCAACATCATAACTTTGGCAACCCGAGACTCGGTGGCCCTAGCTGGTGGGCCCAACTACATTGTCCCAACTAACAGACGAGATGGTTTGGCCTCTAACCTGAACCTCGTGAACTTGCCATACAAAGCTCTAATTCTTTTGTTTGGTGAAATTTTTTTATAGGGTTGTGATGCATTCATACTCATTGACTCAACACAGACTACGCAATCAGAAAAAAGATGCCTTACCGAACTAGTCTGTCCGAGGATTCGACCTCATCGACGAGGCCAAGTCAAAGATTGAGGCCGCATGTCCCGAAACAGTCTATTGTGCCAACATCATAACTTTGGAAACTCGAGACTCAGTGGCCCTAGCTGGTGGGCCCAACTACATTGTCCCAACTGGCAGACGAGATGGTTTGGCCTCTAACCCGAACCTCGTGAACTTGCCAGGCCCATCCCTTTTTGTCTCATAGGCACTCAAATTCTTCACAGCAAAAAAACTCACTCTCAATGACATGGTCACCCTTTTGGGTGCACACACTGTTGGTGTTGCTCACTGTGGTTTTTTTCAAGATCGGCTTTCAAACTTCCAAGGATCTGGGAAACCTGACTCGACAATGGACTCAACCCTAGTTTCTAAGTTATTTCAGCTTTGTGGGACACAATCGAGGCCGTTGAGTCGAGACCCAACTGCATTTTCGGATCAAAATACATCTTTCGTATTTGACAATGAGTACTACGATCAAATTAAGTTGAAGAGAGGTGTGATGCAAATTGATCAAGAACTTGCCTTGGATAAAGCTAGTGCTCCTATTGTGACGGGTTTTGCAAGCAATGTGATTGGATTCCAACAAGGTTTCGCAAAGGCTATAGTGAAGATGGGGGGAATTGAAGTTCTTGTTGGAAATGCCGGGGAAATTAGAAAGAATTGTAGGGTTTTCAATTGAGCCAAGCAAAACAAATCCTTGTCCCGGATCTTTTAAAAATTGTTTTATTTCTATCAATAATTTAGTTTCCAAATACCAACATTTGGGTTTCCATATTCAATTGAATTGATAATTGTAAACTTTTCCTAATTATTTCAGGTTTAATTTGTTCTTTGCCTATTTGTTTGTTTCATATGTTTGGTGAAGATATGTGTTCATAAATGAGTGTAGATTCACACATGAGTGTTCTAATTTGATTTTTATGGATTTAAATAGTTGAATTTATCACTTTTCTATTATTTTCTTAGAAATAACTAAGTGTCAAATCAAAACATAAATGGTGTAAAATATTACTCTAAGATCATCAAATTATTACTACGTGAGTAGATAGAGGATAATCTCCCTATATAACCATGGTATTTCTATTGAGTGGGATTTGCAATATGAAAAAAAAATAAAAAATAAACATTTTTAATTCTTTTCACTTAGGCATAAAAAAATAAAAATAAAAAAACTAAAGGAAAAATAAAATCTAGTATAAGTTAATTTTTCTCTTGTTGTCTAAGTGTAAAGAATTAAAAATGGTTTTTTTAAATTTTTTATCTTTATTTTAAAGTTTGATGTATGGATGACAAAATTTCTCAACTCAATTTTATTTGTTCTGACTTGACTTTAATATAAATGGTGTGAGGTAGCATTGATTGGGTAGGGTAAAGTTTAGTAGTAGATAAATTAAAACTGTTAAGTTTATAGTAAAATATGAAATTGTATAACTAAAATAATTGAGTTTAAAAAAAATTACAAGTGAAATTCGAAAAAATTTAATCTGTTGCCATCCATAGTTTGAAGAGGGGAAACAACAAAATTATCTATCATTAGGGAATCTAAGATCCAAATTAAGGTATTAATAAACCCCTTTCTTTATCAACAAAAGAAAATTTTATTAGTGTAGTTTGCAAAAGCACAAAAGTATTACAACAATACACTATGTCAAAATTGGGCTTTAAAAGGCTATAAAATCGCCGTTAAAGCCTTTAACGGCGGTATTAACGGCGATTTTGTTACCGCCGTTTATGCGCGTGTCGGAAAAAGTACAACCGTCATAAAAAGGTAAATTACGGTCGTTAAAAGTCGACCAAAAACGGCGGTAATATAAGATTAAAAACGGCGGTTTTTTACCGCCGTAAATAGGTTCAAATTTTTCAACAAATAATTCTTTCTTCTTGCACTCCCCAAGTCTTGAACCCTCAACCTCTCATCCATCCACACCAACCACTCTACCATAGCCACTCTTCATGAAATATATTCCCTAAATAAATATTTAAACATTACTTTTATTTTATTGTAGATAGCTTTGTCAGAGCTCGCCGGAGTTTCGTCGGAGCTCCGCCAGCAAAGACCGTCGTCATTAACGGCGGTAACAAAACCGCCGCTAATGCCCATTCATTACCGTCGTAAAAGACACTTTAGTGGCATTTTTTTTTAACGGCAGTAACGAAACCGCCGTTAATGATACATTAACGGCGGTATTAACATCGGTTTTCGTTACCGCCGTTAATAGTACCTTTAACGGCGGTAACCAAAACCGCCGTTAAAAAAACCGCTGTTAATACCCTATTTTGGCGTAGTGATACAAAAAAATTGAGGTGTTGAAGCAACATCATAGTTTGGAGAACATATCTCAACTAGTTTGACACATAAGCTCGTAGCAAAATCATGTGCAAACACAAAAGAAAACAACCTATTTGTTGATGAGCAACCAACAATAAAATTAAAGTACAAACAGCAAAAGACAAGAAAAGTAAGAGTCAAAGAGCTAATATAGAAGAAGCTGAAGCAAATACAACTCTTTGATGCCAAATAAATCCACCAAATGAATCGCAACACAACTCAAAGGACTAAAATGATTTGCAAAAATCAAGAAGTGCAAAAGCAAAATAAGCCTCCAGCTTTTCACTCCCCTCCAAAGAGGAGATGAAGTCTTTGATGTTTGTTGATTTTTGTATCAGTCATTTATATTTGTTGGTGTTTGTACACTCGCCTCTCTTTACTGATATTTGTATCAGTTATTTATGTACTCTTATTTAATCAATAAAGTTTCTCTTATTAATGAATAAAAAAAAGGTTAAATTTTTCTCATATTGGCTATCTTAACGTAAGGGAGTATTTGGGTTTGTTAAGCCGATTTTAAAACTAATTTCGATGATCTAAATCATTCACCTTTTAGGACTCATTAAGTAACATATTTATTCAATAAATCAAAATAATCGAATATCAGTAACTATATGTTAGAATCAAATTTATATTATAAAAAATGAATGATTATTCTTAAAATTATATTTGTCGTCTAATTTTTTTAAGAACAAATATGATTCATACATATAATTACTGATATCCAATCATCTTTTATTTTTTACAAGAACATTGTACTTCACGAAACCTAAAAAGTGAACTCTTCAAATTATTAAAATCGGTTCTAAAATAGGCCTACTAAGCCTAAACACTCTCTCAAATTGATATGGTAATTTAAAAGAAGTCAAACCCCAAAAAATTACTAACTAGGTTCTTCTACGTTATACTATTGTTTTATTAATTTATGTGATGTTCATGTTTCAACTATGATGCAATTTTGTTCCCTATGATTTTTTATTGATGTGTAATCCTATGTTTTGATTATTATCAATAAAATTTTCTTTTGCCGATAAAAAAGAAAAAAAGAAAAAAAAAGGAACTATATATACCATAACTAAATCACTTTCAGTTGTATAACTAAAACAAACATAATGATTTATAATCAAATATCACTTGAGGTGTAACTATTTTATTTTATTATATATATATATATATATTTTTGTGTGTCTCTTGTTATAACTAAAATAATAACTATAATAGATAATAACTAACATTATAATGAGTTATAACTAATATCAAAATGAGTCATAACCCAATATTACCTGAGACGTAACCAAAGGCATTTTCAATCATAACTAAAATAACAACCACAATTCCTTAATGTACATGATGCACATTTCCTTCGGTTATTTAATAATGGGTTAATTATATATTTAGTCCTTAAATCATGATTCTTGTATCATTAATATCTAATGTAGGGAGTTGTTCATCTCCATACTTTTTTAGTCCATACACCTCCAGACAACACATGTCTGAAACAACATCTAAGGGCTTGCATATATTCAGTAGACATAGAGAACACAAAGCGAGGGATGCAGAGGAAAAAAAATGAAAAATATTTGAGATGCTCAAAAGGTATTCATAATTCTCTCTACAATGATATAGTAGAATATGTGTCAATTTTAAATTTGTTACATACTTTTTATTTATCTATTTATCAATAAAACAAAATCTTTATTGATAAAGAAAACATACATTTCATATGAGATTATATCAATAAAGAGGAAAGAAGAAAGAAAGAAATATAGAAACAAAGCACAATGTTGGTGAGGAACCAACACTAGCTAAACAAAGCAGAAGAACAAAGCAACAATAGCCACATAATAAATAGGCTACACCCAATATTCAAAGCAGCAGCTGCTGCCACACCCAAATAGCAGTAGTCACACCCTATATATAGAGTTTAACTTGCTGTAGCTTATACACAATAACACTCACTAAGTACTTAAAGGAGGGGCATGAGGTAGTTACACAACAAACAACATAACAAGATAAAGGAATAAACAACAACAGCTACACACAGCAATAGAACACACCCAAAATTCAAACCAGCAGCAGCCACACCCAATAACAACTCAACTAACACTCCATATGCAGAGTTTAACTTGTTGTAAATTATAAATAATGTCACTCACTATAGACATCCCATTTTTGACCACCTGTAAGACTCAGATTCTTGGCTCATTGCACTCAATGATGAAAGTTGAATTATAAATTCGCAGCAATGAAGGTCAACAAGTTAGAAAAGCTTTTCAAGTAGGCACATGGCGTGAATTCAATCACTGACATTGAGGATGGATACATAGACTCCGCAGTAACTTTGCCAGATAGATTCAAGATGCCACACATAGACCAGTTCGATGGCTCCAGGGACCCTATGGGCCATTTGCGATTATTCTCTGATATCCTGCGACTAATGGGTCTTACTAGACTTCAAAAGCTATCACTTTTTGGTCGAACCCTGTCGGGTATAGCAGCCATCTGGTATGTAAAGCTGGAGGATTTTGTGAAATAAAGTTGGGAGGAAATGGTTGAAGCCTTTATCACACAGTACTCCTACAATACCCAAATCAAGGTCACAATCCGTGATTTTAAAGCGACCCGTCAGGAGCCAAAAAAAGGCTTCTCAGACTTTGTGACACAATGGAGGGCTAAGGCCTCTAGAGATGGCAATTTGAAACCGGCCCGACGGGGATCCCCGATCCCGACCCCGATTTAAGCGGGTTTTCCCCGAAAAATACCCCCGCGGGGACGGGGATGGTATCGAAAAATGAATCCCCGATGACATCGGGGACGGGGACGGGGATAACTGTCTCAACCCCGGCCCGGCCCGCCCCCGGCCCGAAACTCCCCCGAAATTTCCCCGCTTGTATATACATATCTGTATTCTGTTTACGTTATATTAATATTATATTTGATTATATTAATATTATACCTATCTATTTGTTTAGGTTTTATTAAAATATTATATCTATCAATGATAGATATCTCAGTGCTCTCTCTCTCTTATTCTCATTCTCTCTCACTCTCGTTTCAGATCTAAATCTGAAAATGTCTTCTCTCTCTCTTTTCTCCTCACTCTCCCTGGTACGCCGATCTCTCTTCACTCTTATTCGTCCGCCGAGCTCCCTCCTCCGCCGATCTCCATCGCCACTGTCGATCCTAGATCTGGTGGAGTCACAGCCACAGCCTTCCGATCGTCCATCGCCACTGTCGATCATCGATCTGGTGGAGTCACGTCGATCATCCTTCCGTCGATCATCGATCTGGTGGAGTCACGTCGATCATCTGTTGTTAATGATCTGTGTATGTCGTTGAAAATGTATGTGATGTTGTTGTTGATGTTGAAACAATTTAGGCACATCTATTTCCATTTTTCTCACGGTAATGTGTAAAAAATTTTCAGATTTCAGATTTTCGGATTTTTAGATTTCAGATTCAGTTTTTTTTTTTTTTTTTTTTTTTTTTTTTTTTTTTTTTTTCAGATTTCAGATTTTTTTTTTTCAGTGTTTCTCTTCAATTTCAATTTTTTTTTTTAAAGGTGATGATTGTTGTTGTTGATGATGAGAATGATGAAAACAGATTAAATTTTTTTGTTTTGTTTTGTTCTTGGGTTGTTGTGTTGAACAAAATCAAAAAAAAAAAAAACAAAGAAAGGATCGGGGATATTTCGGGGTCGGGGAAACCCGATCCCCGATCGGGGGCGGGGGTGGGGAGAGTGATAGCTTCCCCGTCGGGGATCGGGGCTGGGGACGGGGCCATGTTCACCGTCGGGGATCGGGGACGGGGAGTGTGATCCCCGGCCCCGCCCCGCCCCGTTGCCACTCCTAAAGGCCTCAATGATGACTATCAGGCCATCCAAAAAGGATGAAATCAGAATGGTGGTCCACAATCTGCAAGGGAAATTATTACAGAAGATGATAGTCTTGCCATTGTTTACATTTGCTAAACTCCATAAGATAGGGATTTAGATTGAAGATGCGATGAAACAGGGGCTGATAGTTTATGAGAATGAGCAGTCAAAGAGGCCCTTTACATGCAGTTCCAATACAAGCATGAGTGGTAGCATCTCTGCACAACCTTCGAATGTGAGCATGGTCACCACCACACCTAAAACTGCCAACCCTTTCGCTAATACATCTAACACAGCTCCACAAACCTTAACCAGCTAGGCTTAGTCCCAAAGGGTCTTTACCCCGCTTTACATGCCCTTATCTAAAGCCATGGGTGTGTTGATCAAAAAAGGGGCATCCTAAGCCTTTAGAGCCTCGCCCTCTACCTGATTCTCTCCATCCGAAACACAACCCGGCCAAATACTATACTTTTCACTAGTAGCACAGTCATGACACCGATCAATGTTATAAGTTGTGTCATGAGATTCAAGATCTTATCAATAATAAGGTGATAGCACCTCCCTAAAAACCTAATGTCACTACAAATCCTCTCTCACCACATAATCAAGTCCCTCCACCCCAACATATAAACCTCATCTACACACTAGCCGTCCCTTATGACCCCATATATCACCCCTTCCCACCTAACTAAACCGGCGTTGTTCATCCCTAAGAGCACGGACTTGTTCTAGACACCCCATTTTTGACCGACCTTAAGACTCAGACGTCACCAATTGAGCGCTTGGTGATGTTGCATATCACGCTCGTTCCAAAGTTTCAGGGTCTCGGTCGTGAACCTTGCCTCCGGACTTCTGGACTTTCCTGTGCTTTGCCTCAGTTTGCGAACCAGGCTCTGTTTTCTCTATTTCCTCTTCCTGAAGGGAGGGAGAGGTCTCACAGATCATCTCTCAGTGGCTGTAGTCTACGTTTCGTGGGCATGGGCCACTTTTCCCGTTTCAGAGACCGGTTCTCGGTTTTCGGAGCCGTTGGACGTGTGCCTCGGTTCGGGACCGCTTAACCACCTCCGTTTGCTCCGATTTTTGGCAGCGTCTTATTTGCTCCCTTTTGAGAGACACTGTGGTCCGAGAGACCAACTTTGTGGTCGAACACCACCTCCGGTGCTTAACAGTCAGTTTTCGGGGCCCCAGGCTGCGTGTTTCGGCCCCCGAATCCTCAATTTGCATCGGTTTGAGTTCACTTTTGGCAGGGACCTTATTTTCATTGTTATGAAGGTCATAGAAGGGTGGAAGGCCAGCAATTGTTCTGAAAGCCAGCTTTATTCCTTCATCGCTCTCGGTCTCTCGTTTTTCTTGCTAGAAAGCTGATGTTGACCATTCCCGGGCTACTTTCTTTGGCCCTCAACCACATATTTGTGTTGTACACACCTGGGAGGCCACCAATATGTCATGGCCGGCCAGCAATTGTTCCTGACCCTTTTGAACCCCACTGAAAAGTTAGGTTTTCTCTCTCCTGGTTCACATTTTCAGGGTTTCAACCACATAGCTGTGTTGTGCACACATGGGAGGCCACCAATATGGGTGGTCGGCCAGCTTTCTCTGATTGACCTTTTTGACCCTAGCCGGCCAGCCAGGGGAGGTGGCCGGCCAGCCACCTGAGCTCCCAGAAACTGGCCGGCCATGCTCCCCACAGTTGGTTCCTTGCAAATACACCCTCATTTTCTCCCTAGATTCTGTATCCGAGGGGGGGACTTTTGGGGGAAAAATTTGAATTTCATTTCCCCCCATTTTCCTCCACACTTTTGCCTATATAACCAGCACCCCCAACTGTGTTTTGAGGGTTACAAAATTTTGTTTAAGGCTCTTGCATACAACTCTCCCTCTCCCTCTCTTCTACACCTCAAAACCCCAAAGTGCTACACTATTTCTACTCTATCTCCAAGCCAACCAATCCATACACCATTCCAGCAGCTTGGAGGTTCTTTCCAGAGGCTAGGAGCACCACTTCTTGGACCAAGAGGCTGTTGAAGTTTGGTTCTACAAGGGTGAGTCCATTTTCCCTCTTTTGTGCACTATTTTGCTCAATATATTAGCTCCTCTTGCTTACATTTTTGAGCTCCGACCCTAACTGGAAATAGTATTTTTTTTAGCTCTTTTTCATGTTTGATTTAGGGCCTTTCCCTGTTTGAGACTTCCTTCTTACCCTTTGTGTTTAAACCCACTTTTAGGCCTATTTTTGCATGGTCTTTTAGGCCTATTTTTGAGCTATTTTGGACTTGGTTATAAACTGTAAAGTGGTTTTTTTTTAGCCCTTCTTCAACATTGTTGAAGGGCTCTCCTCTGTTTGAGGCCAACAGCTACTACTTGCCTCTTTGTCCCTCATTTGGCCTTTTTCTTGCATGATAGTTTAGCCTCACTTGTATTTATTTTTGTGGCTTGATGTAAACTATGAAGTGCCTTATTTTGAGCCCCTCTTCAACTTTGTTGAAGGGATCTTTGCCATTTGAGGCCAGCTGCTGTCCCTTATCTCTTTTCCCCCTTTTAGGGCCCTTTTTTGCATGATAGATAAGCCATATTTGTGATCACTTTTGAGACTTGTTATAAAATGAAAAGAGGTTTTTTTTGATATCATATTCATGTTTTATTAAGGTCCTATTTTTTTTTGAGGTCATATGCTATCTTGCATGCTTGGTTGCTTTCCATTTTGAGCCTTACACCCTAACCCTTGTTGCATGCCTTATTTGACCTTCTAGCCACTGGAATCCAGTGGATTTCTAGTGACTTTGATGCTGTTTTGAGCTTCCAAATTAGAGGGGGGTGACCCCCTCTCACCTTGGCTTGTTTGATGGCCATCTTAGCCTTTCAAAGCGACTCCATCTTTCATGCTTCTTAGGCACATTTTAGGGTCAATTTGTTGATTTTTGGAACTACCATATTTGATTTTCAAAGTTGGTTTGGGGCTGCCACATGTCTATCTTGTATATGCTTAAGAATCCCCTTGTATGTCCTCTAAAGGAACCCCTCATTTGTGCTTGTGTTGGCTGTATTTCCATGGTTATTTGGGCATATTTTTGGCATGTTTTATTCATTAATTTTTTCTGGTTTGATAAGTGCTCATTTGCTTCATGTACTTGTCATGTAATCCATGTTTAATAGTCAAAATTGCATGCTAATTTAAGCCATCTTGCTAGCATTTTTTGGCCACACTCTAAACTGGAAAAGTTCATATTTTGGGACTGCCTTGACCCTGTTTTCATGCTTCATGTTCAAATAATGCAGGCTTTGTATAGCTATAAGTCATTCCATGTGCCTAATTTTGAGTTTCGGGTCTCATCTCATGCATCGGGTGCCATATTGCCATGCTTCGGGGCTGTTTAACATCATGTTTTAGTGCTGAAATTTGCTTGTTTGCATATCATGTTCCATGTCTTACCATACTTTGGTAGAGTGGCATTCGTGCCTTAGGTTCAGTCCTCGGTTTGCGTGCATGCGTGCACGCGTCTCGAGTGTCTCATTTCCATCTAATGGCCTCTTATGTGAGTGTGGATGAGGTTCACTTGTGTTGGTGTAAGTCCATTATGCATTGTGTATGTCATTTCATTTCATAGCATTGTGTATGCTAGGTTGTATGTTAGCGCATTGTGTATGCCATGTTACCTCGTGCATCGTGTATGCCATTTCATAGCATTGTGCATGTTAGGTTGTATGTTAGTTGCATTCATGCATGTCATCTCATTTGCATTGTGTTTGGGATAGAAGTTAGCCCGAGCATAGGAAATGAGGGATGTTTCGTACTCCGAATGACGGAACGTGTCTCAATTCCCAGTTACCGACACTCCGGATTATCCATGATGGAGTCTTGGTCTTGTTGTGTTTATATGTGCATTCATTTCATATTGAGTTGTGCAATTCGACTTCTCGGTCATCATGCGTCGAGATGCGTGATTGGTGGCGCGAGGATCGAGGACTACACTCCCTGAAGAGTAGTCAAGCATACATATGTGAAAATACATTGCCATGCCCCTTTCCTGATCTCTGTTGCAGCAAATCAAGAATCAGCAGCCTTCCGGAGCTTGGCGCGCTTTCCAAGAACAATTGCAAACAGAGGCTAATTGGGGCATCGCGGTGGATTTCCACGCAAGACAACCCGAGCATGCATCATTCATCATCCGGATTAGAGTTGAGGCAGTCCCTGGCTTGCACACCAATTTATTGCTTTCCTAGATTAATTTGTTAATTAATTAGGATTTTGTACTTATTCGAACTGTATTTATTTGGGACTGTATTATTTATTCAGACCCTCCACGCGAGGGCAATGTTGTAATAAGTGTGCGTGAGTGTGATGTATGTCTTCCAACCCCCCGTCTTTCTTCCTTTTTATTTATCGGCTTATGATGGTTAGATTAGGGCATGTTTCAATTAGCATACAGTATGATATCATATTTGCATTCATTCATCTGTCTTGCATGCACCGGGCTCGGCGCATCGTAACTAACTGCATTTGTATCTCAATTCCAAGTTGAGTACTTGTTAGCTGTAGCATCCCATATGCCATATTTAGAATAGCCGAGCCTGCTATAGTTGCATTTTTGCATGTGTTGCATTAGGCATTTCTGTATAGTTAGGATCATGCATGAATTTCTAATTAGCTTCTGTTTTGGCTTGGAGTACTCAGTAAGTTTTTATGCTTTAGCATCCTTGCATGTGTGTAAGTGACTGCCATGATAGCATGCTTACCATGAGGCTATTTGCTTATGTGATATAACTGCCTGAATGCCTATGGGTGAAGGTTAGGTTATTTGGATTGGAACAATGCATTGACTGTGAGTTTTAAGCCCACTAGATAGTGGCAAAATCTGCATTTTAAGCCTACCCGCGGGTAGCGAGCCATCTTTAAAAAACGAACATGAAGTGTTTTGTTCCAATTCAGGCGACCCGATCTATGCTTGTAAGCTGTGCGCATCACATAGTAAATCTAGGTTAATAACCGGAATAAGAACGCATAATGTTTTCAAAACTAGATATCATGGTTAGTAGAGGCCGATCTTTGATCGGGTGAGTGGAGGTGCTCACGAAGTGACCTTCCCCAATTGTACCCAAGTTCCCGAGCCAAGGAAACTTTGGTGATGACGGACACGTGGCCTTAGGCAAACGAGTCAGAGTTTCCTAAATTTCCCCAAAAATAAAAATATTTAGGTGGCGACTCTGTATCTGGCAAAACAGTCCATGTTTGGCACTTCTTTCAAAAAATCTATTTTCTCAAAACGATTTGCCGGATTTAGACTCTGTGGTTCATATCAAGAACCATGACATGGAGTCCTGAACTGTAGTGGGCCCAAGACGAACGGAACGGGGGACTCATTCTCTCCCGGGGCGTTCGGGGGACATCTACACTTGTGCATGATGAACACTTCTACACTCCAACCTGAACCCGTGGTGGTGACAGTGGTAGATAAAGGGAGGTTGACCTTGGTGGAAAATGTCAGTCCGTTGCCCAAGGGCTCTGAGGACTTATCTGAAGGGGTGTACAACCTATACTGCTATATTATGCCAATCAATCAAGCTAAGTCGGAAGTGGTGTTGCCGGCTGGGATAGAGGTCAATGTAGTTTGGGAGGATGGCCCAAGTGAGGGATTAGATGGTCTGGTCGACCTAGAGGAGGACATAGACAATTTGCAATTCTTTGATGAGCAAGATCAAGAGGACGTGCATATTGACTGGTTTGATCTGAACGTGTCGACAGACAATTCTGGGTGGTTAAGTGATAAGCCCGACAGAGATGAGGGAACTGAATTGAAGCTAGAAGAACAAAAAGTGGGAATCGTTGCAATGGCGGAATGGCCAATAAGAAGGGTAAACTATCGAAAAACACTGGTGTATAACAATTGGCTCAAGAACTGGGCATTGTTAGTGCTGTACATACAGAACAAGAAGCCGTACTAAAGCATTTTGAGCAAGAAATGGGTGAAAACAACCAGAAAGCTAAAAAATCCCAACACCCTGCGGGAGAGATTTGTGATGAGAAGATAATCCGAACAGAACCGGACAAATGCTTGTCAGTTGCCGAAGGAATCTGGTAGGATGACGACAACTTGCACCTGGCTCATACTGATGAGGATTGAGGTGAAGACCTTCCTGACAATACTTGGTATGTGCAAGAGGTCGACCATATGATGAGAAGTGGACGATATTTCAAACCAGCGCATCTGAACCAACCTAAGGCATCTGAGAAAGATAAAGAAGTCGAGAAGTAGAAGAAAAAATAGTTGGAAGAAGAGGCTGTGTTGAAACAGTTGAAGAAGATTTAAGCTGATATATCTATCTAGGGTCTGCTTATTGTTTCGCGAATGCACAAACAGGCTGTACTGTCGGCGATGAATAATGCCAAGTTGTCCGTCGCCACTACCCCAGAACAACTGGTAGGATTAGTCTTCCCGGGAGGCGCTGCGCCAACTCTAACCTTCTCGAACAAGGAACTGCCGCTAGAAGGCTCTGTACACAACAAGTCTCTATACATATTAGTGGAGTACCGAGAAAAGTGGGTACCAGTGGTATTGGTCGACACCGGGTCAGCAATCAACATCTGTCCTTGTCGCACGGCTTATGTTATTGGCTTGAGACTAGTAGATTTCGTACCTACAACTCAGGTGATCCGGGCATATAACAATACCAGCAGAGAAGTAATGGGAACAGTACATATCAAAGTACAGATTGGCCCAGCTCAACAGGATATCAAGTTCCGTATCCTGGATGTTTCAGCCACTTTCAACTTACTACTTGGGCGACCCTGGCTGCACCAAGTGAAAGCTGTCTCTTCCACCCTCCACCAAATGCTAAAGTACCCCCACAGGAAAGAAGTAGCCACAGTTTTCAGGAATTTATCTATACATCCTCTGTAAGAGTTAAATATACCTGTGTTGGAGATTGTGCATGACGAAGAGGATGTTTTCCTTTCGGGATTTACCTTGGCTGAGGCCCGGGTAATGCAAAATATCTTGGCTATTGATGAGGGCTTGTATGTCAGCGCCCAATCTGTATACTTCATGAACAAGCTTCAACATGTGCCAGGAGTGGGACTGGGAAGGAGTCGCTGGAAAGGCATCACTGCATTGGCCGATGTGCCACATAATCCACATGCGTTTGGTCTTGGCTATACGCCCACCCAAGAAGACTGGGTTAGGAAAGGAAAAAAGATGGCAGGAAGAGCTGGAGCTAAGCAGACCGACAAGCGCTATGAACTTGTGCATAGACCAATCCGAGGAAACCTAAATGGTTATTTTGTTCAGAAGGAAGAAGACTTCCCATTTTGCGGATTCCTCGAATCCTGGTTCAATTCCAAGAGGCAACGGGTTCCTGGCTTTGAAATTTTCTTCGACTTGCAGCTGCAAGACAGTGATACTGAGGAACAGACTGAACTGACTGCTGAAGCTACGAAAAGCATAGAAAGTGATTCCAACAGTAGCGAGGTTGAAGAAGGAGCAGCACTGGCATGTCTCCTTTCGGATCCTCCGATCGACTCAAAGAGTTTGGGAGATAATCTGGCTGTTTCCATGATCTTGGACCAACCAGGTGTGAACCCTTCAAGTAGCATCTTCGATGCATCTGATGCACAATCCCTCATTTAGCAGCTGGAAGAAGGCTACCTGTTTAGCAGTTATAAGTTGGGTGATGAACCAAAATATGATTCCACAGAGTTTGGTTCCACGGAGTCTGTGGAGTCGAAATCAGATTTTGGTTTTTCTAAGTCTAGGTCTGGTATTCTTGGGATTGATAACCTAAATGCTGAGGTTTTGTCCAAGTCGTCCTTTTCTTTTTTCTTTGAGTCGGTTGTAACTAAGGAACTGGATGAGCTCGACTTTGTGAATGAGAATATCACTGCAAATTTCGAGTATTTCTCTATGCCGCTTATTTATTGCATTGATCATGATTTTTCAAAGTTTTGATGAAAACGATGATGAAGGAATTCTTCTAGTTTTGAAAATTTTGATTAATCGAGAGAATGAGAGGTTTGCAAAACCCTTTACTGATGAAATCATTGCTTTTAATGTGGGTACTGAGAAGGATCCGTGTCTGGTCCAAATCGGGTCCACATTGTCGTTGGAGGACCGCGAGCGCTTAGTCACTTTATTAAAAGATTTTAAAGATGTTTTCACGTGGTCCTACGAAGACATACCTGGAATCGATCCTGAAATTGTACAGCATCGAATCCCTCTTGACCCCGAGGCCCAACTGTCAAACAGAAGTTGTAGAGAATATTTTGGTAAAATTTACCAACTTTACTAACCATAATGATAATCTATTCTGGGCAATCATAAACACAGGTGTCTTCACTGTGGTATCTATCTATAAATTCCTTCCAGCATGTGTTGGTGAAGTATGTTGCCCTCAGAGTTTAGATCCTTGGCTGGCTAGCTTGGAAGAATAGATTGAAGATAGCTGAGTTTCTCCAAAAAATAGGTGTCCTACAAGGCAATGTTTCAATCTTGTGCAAATTTTGTAATACAGAGAATGAATCAATAAATCAAATCTTGCTGCCCCGCCTCTTTGCATGGAATGTCTGGACTGAAATTCTAAAATGGTGTGATGTTCAAGGTGTATTACCAAGTTCAGTAGAGCACCTTCTTAATTGGTGAGCCGGGGGGGGGGGGGGGGGGGGGGGGGGGGGGAGGGGGGGTGAGATTTAAAGAAAGAAAAAAGAAAAAAAGAAGGTGTCTAGAGTCATACCCCTTGATGTGTTATGGTCATTGTGGAAACAACGTAATGAGTGCATTTTCAAGGCATCAAATTCAAATGTGGCAGAGCTGTGTGAGTTGATCAAAGTTAGAATTGCACTTTGGCTAAAATCAGTGTTTAAAGGGGTCTCACTTCACAATCCATGATTTTCTTTTCAATTTCAGGCAAGTAAGAACCTGCTTGGGTGGAAGCTTACTGCAGTAAGATTTAGGGGGAAGGGTGTGGCCTCTCATTTTTATGGTTCTGTGTCACCCTTTCCTATGTTTCTTTGTATGCTTTGATTCAGTGAGTTGGTACCTCACCAACAAGGTGAGGTGCTAGTAAATGAACGGGCTTGCTATTCGGTGCCAACCAAGTTGGAATTGAATAGTCTAGTTGTGATGCTCTTTGCACGTGTTATCTTTATTAGATGAAGTCATTTGTATTATTTTGATTATCATCAATAATGCACTTTCTTTTTGCGGATAAAAAAAAAAGTTGGTAAAATTATTACTAATTTAAAATTATTTTTGAAACCATCTGCTGATTTGCAATTTTTCCATTTATTTATGTATTTTCTGTTCAAGAGCTTTTTTTTAAAAAATTTATTTTCCAATTAGGTTAGTAAACATTAAATTACCAGAATATAACAAATTGACACCACTCCATTAACTTGAACCTATAACCTCACCTTCCTAGGACTTGAGTGGTTTAAGAGCTCACCCATCATGCTAATTAACCCGTCTAATCTATTAAATATTGCATTTACTTTAATACAAGGATTGTTGTATATCATGTATAAGTTTCACGAATATGTTTTTACATTTTGACAAATGAATTCAATAATTTGAGACTTTTACCAAAAGAAAATAAGGTAATGATTTGCATTTAACGATATGACAGTGTAGTATGTGTAAATTTAATTTATTATTATAGTACAGTTGTCTGTAGTTTTGTAGAACAAAAAAATAATAATTAATAATAATATTAGAACAGATCTATCCACTAGAGACTATTTTCGAAGTTGTCACACCCCAAATCCGGGCATGACTGGCCGTGGCCTACAGGGACTTAGCCCAAGGCACACGTAAGCATAAACATGAACCCAAAACCATAGAGAATAATTGTGATGATAACCCAGGAATAAATAAATCAACACTCAATCCAAACATGCCACAATTATAAACGGCAAAATTAACCGTAATCAAAACCATCCAAACTTATGGGATATAAACAGCCCACATATCAAAATAATCCTAAATGAACCTCAATAAAAATAAAAAGAAGTATGAACAAACTGGACATGACAATCTAAAACAAAATAAATAAATGCCCTAGAGGTCCATGAAATAGAGTCCCTGCTACGCCATGAGTCCACTCTAAGTCCTTCTAACACCTGGAAATGGTAAACAACTAAGTCAGCTGATAGCTCAGTGAGTAGCAACATGGATAGTAAATACAGTTTTGAAAACAGGGATAAATTCCAAAATAAGATATACATATCACAGAAACTAGATTGGCATACAGTCTGGTAAATACAATCTGTTTCAAAAGAAGGTTTCACAGTTCAACACTTAAAATACTCATGTCTCGCAAGAATATGATAAACGACATTTTCCACTTAAAACAGATTATAACATGAATACCAATAATTTTCTGGGTACCAATAAAAACAATAATATGCCACACAGTTCTCAAGGCTATAAGCCCCGTTGGATCCAATACCGAACTAAGAGTCATCCTCAGGGTGGCACCTGGGCCTTTTCTCAAAGACGATCCGATTGAAGGTCACCTAGTTGTTTTTAAAGGTCTTTTCCTTACAATCGTTGAGCACTAGAGTCATCACGGCCCAACCCAGATCTGTTCTCTAGTGGCCAGAGTCACCACACACAGTGGAATAAGTTCCCTGGACTAAATACACATATGGTCCCAATAATCAATACACATCAGTTTCGCAAAACATGGTAGTTCATCATTATAAACATGAGACCAAAACAAATAGTTTACAGTATGCCAAATTCATACATGTTTTAGAAATAATTTGATTCCATTGATAATATAATAATTTATCAAAACAGTTTAGTCATGAAACAACAATTTAATTTTCCAACAGTTCAGGGTAGGGGAATATTTATAAAAATACGTAGCATGAAACTACTCACCTGAAACGAAATAATATAATCCTTGAATCGAATAGAGTGTAAAAGTCCAATTAGTGCCCTGAACCAAGTATAAAAACTACACGTCACAACTAATTTAAAAACACTAAAAATAATAGGAACTAAGTAACCTCAACTAAAGCGCACTAACCCGGCTCAACTCAACTCACCGTTACTCTTAAATATTACCTAAGTTCATGTTCTTCAAGGTTTAAAATCACCCAAAACATGGGTTCCGATCAAAACTTAATTAATTGTGACTTTAAGATAAAACAGAATTTCAAACAAGCCTTCCCAACCTATTCGCTAACTTTGAAAATTACAAAACCCACTCCACGCTATTCGAAAAATTCCAATAACCTCCAGATATGATCTAATATATCCTAAGTTTCAAATCCAATTGGTTTCACTTGATTTGCTTATCAAAATAATTATCTACAATTTATTATATCCAAACAGGTTATTTTCTGCAGCACTTTAAAGAAATTGACGGTTCTCTTAATATACACGAGCAATCAATGCAAGGCCAAAAATGCAAGAAACTAGACTCGTAACCGGTTCTAATGACACTGATTTGATAATTTTTGGATTTATACCCAAAGAGAACAACACTCCCGAATTTACTGTTTAGGACTGGTTTCCTGGACAGATTTGAACACCTCAGTTTATATGGATTTTGACTCCCAAAAATTATGAAAAAATTCAGATATGTAATTCAATATGTAATTAATCTACTGTAAAAATTTCAGATTAAAATTCATCCATTTGATATAGTTTCTTGATTTTTAAAGTTTGCGATTCTGTGCAGAATTTTTGAACTAAGAATTACACCCAATCTTTACACAAATTTAGCTCCTCAAGTTTCTGAATAGGATATCTATATACAAAATACATAAACCTACAACCTCTCCATCAATGAACTAAATAATCATAGAGTAAGGATAAAGAACAAAACCTTAAGGAAGAAGAAAGATAAATACTTACTACACACCCAAAAATCCTTCCTTCTTTGAAATTCTTTTTTTTTTTTCTTCTTCTTCTTCTTCTTCTCTGAATTCCTTCCCCTGGCTGCCGCTATATTGTTTTGTAAACTAATAAGAGAATTAGGGTTTTGTAGGTTTTGTATATATTTTATTTTATATTAGTTGTGGGTCAAATAAATGGATAAATATACAAAATATATATATATATATATAAGTTAGATGTAACTCAAATGGTAAGAGCCTTATTTATTCATTTTGTGGTCTAGAGTTCAAGTCACACCCTCTTCTCTTTTTTTTTTTTTTTTTTTTTTAATAATAAATTTTGCCTCCAAACTAAAGACTTTCACCATAATTTATTTTCAGATTTAAAATTAATTAAAAGACCTTCTAAATATGTAATTTGCACTTTAAGATTCACCATCAAAATATTTGAGATTTGTAAAATTATTATTATCTAATTATTTATTTAATTTTTATATTCGGGTTCTCACAGAAGTAACACAACATAGTAACCTAATCTTAATACTCACAAAACAATGTTAGGTGTTCAGAAAGAGTATTTAAAAAGTGCATAGAAAATAGAATGTATAGAACATATTCATTTATAGAAAATTGGTGAAATTCCATTTTTAGGAGGGCATAAGGTATTAGATTCAATGTAAAATATTATCTGGTGATCAAGACACGTCGAAAAAGTCGCCGGCGCCTGTGCTTGGCAGAAAGAGAGATAGTAGTAAGGTAGAGAAATGTGTAACATTTAACAGATAGGGTATTAAATGAGTGACATGTGTCATATTTCAATAGATAGATAGTTTAGTAAATTTTAACAGATAGGAAAATAAGGTTGGTAAATATCAACAGATAGACAAATTAGGTGATATCAAGCTATAAACAAATAGGTTGATTTCAACAAATAGTTATCCTTTTAGACAAGTTGTATTCTTTTAGCCTAAAGATATTAGAACTTAGGCCTAATGGTCCAAAAGATTTAGAAATTAACTTGTGGCCTAACTGCTACACTTGACTTTGGTGATAAACTTCATGACACATTTTCGGTATACATACATTTTCCACTCACAAAAACGTCGCACAAATCCACCAGTACCTCAAAGCAATGGATTCAAGTTCAAGCACACAGGAAGACTCATATCATATGGGAAACCATCCCGGTGATTAGGACTCCTTAGATTGCTAGAAGCAAAATAATTTCAGAGAATAAGGACCTTCATGGCTAAAATTAGTTGACTCATTGAAGGTTGAAGCCGCAAACTGTGTTAAATGGCATGCTAATATTTCGGAAAATTCTATCAATGACTTCTCTCCTCTTTGGAGGGGAGTGAAAAGTAGGAGGCTCACTTAGCTTAGCATTTCTTGTCTTTTACGGATGATTTTAGTCCTTGGAGCTGTGTTGTGATTCTTCTGATGGATTTATTTGGCATCAAGGAGTTGCCTTTGCTTTGGCTTCTTCTATGTTAGTCCCATTGAGTTAAACTTTTTCTGTCTTTTACTGTTTGTATTTTAATTTGTTGTTGGTTGCTTGCCAACAAATAGGTTGTTTTCTTTTGTGTTTGCACATGATTTTGCCGAGGAAATATCTTTTTGTCCCTAAATTATTATAGAAAATCAATTTGGTATCTAGATTTCGCATTATTTTAATTTGACAGTCATTTTTTTAAAATTTGATCAGTTTACCTCCCACCATCTGTTTCTGTCTAAACTCCAATGGAACTTGTTGATATGGCACCAAACTTGATTTGAGATTTTATTTTACCCCCAAACAATACCTTAGAAATCAATTATGCCCCCAAATATTAAAAAATAAAAGAATTAAATTAAATTTTAAATAATATACTTTGCAAAAAAAATAATTAAAAAATACAAAAATTTTCATTTAGAATTATCTCTTTAAGTCTCAAATTATCTTGAGTTGATCCTCGAGAAACTAATTGAGCCGAAAATTTCCTGTGCGTACGCACATATAATTGTAACTGGTTTATTCTCCAAATTAATCATTGTTTAAAGAATACCCAACTAGACTAATACTCATTTTTTTCATTTTTGAGATGAAAAAAATTGTTTTATTCCAATTTTTGTATTTAATTTTCTGAAAATTGAGTTATTTATTTATTTTTTTTTGTTTTTTTAAGTGAATTTTTAATATTTTAAGCATTTTTTTTTTTTACTTTCTAGATGCACCTAACTTACATATACCTAAAAAATAAAATATTTTAAAAAATCAATAAATACACAATAATACGAAAATATACTAATTTTTTGTATATATATATTTTTTATATTTTTGGTATTTAGTGAAATTTTTAAAGATTTTTTCACAAATATTATACTTTTTAATTGTATTTATATTAAGTGTATCTAAAAACTAAAAAAAAAAAAATATATTTAAAATACTAAAAACATTCAGTGAAAACAAAAAAATGTAAAAAATATTTAAATATTAAATTTTATTTAATATTTGGGGGCTAATTGATTAGTAACGTATAGTTTGAGGGGATAAAATGGAATTCCAAATAAAGTTTGGTTACACATCAGTAAGTTTTGTTTGATTGTAAACAGAAACAAACAGCGGGCGGTGATTGATCAAATTTAAAAATGTTTAGGGATCAAATAAAATAATACGAAGTTTGGGTGTCAAATTAATTTTCGCATAATAATTTGGGAGACGAAATGATATTTCCTTTTGATTTTGCTAGAATTTCATGTCCCAAATTAGTTGGGATATGTTTCCCAAGTTATGATGTAGCTTCAACACCTCGATCTTTTTGTATTGTTCTAATACTTTTGTGCTTTCGCAAATTGCATCATTAAGATTTTCTTTTGACAATGAAGAAAGAGGTTTAGTACCTTAATTTGGATTTTAGATACAATATTGGCAGATAATTTTGTTGTTTCCATCTTCAAATGCCTAAAAAAAAATATCATTTTTAATCCTTTACACTTAAATAACAAAAGAAAATTTGACTTATGCTGGATTTTATTTTCCCTTTATTTTTCTTTTCACATTGCAAATCCCATTCCAAATAGAAGTACCATGGTTGTGTAGGGAGATTCACCCTCTCACTGCTCACCTAGTAATTTTTTGATGGTCTTGGACTAATATTTCAGATCATTTATGTTATGATTTGATACTTGACTAGATGTTTCTCAAAAGTAATATAAAAGAAATAAATCCAACTGTTTAAACTAATAAAAATCAAATTAAAACACCCAGGTGGGAATCTGCATTCATTTCTCAACACATATTTTCACAAAACAAATAAAGCAAACCAATAGGCAAAGAACAAATTAATCCTTGGGAAAAGTTTACAATTCATCAATTCACTTGAATATAGAAACCTAAATGTTGATAATTTGAAAACCAAATCATTGATGTTTAGAACACAGAAATAAAAGAACTGTTACAAGACCCCGGGTATGGATTTCTTTTGCTTGGCTCAATTGAAAACCCTACAGTTTTTTCTAATTTCCCCGTTATTTCCAACAAGAACTTCAATTCCCCCCATCTTTACAATCGCCTTTGCGAAACCTTGTTGGAATCCAATCGCATTGCTTGCAAAACCCGTCACAATAGGAGCACTAGCTTTATCCAACGCAAGTTCTTGATCAATTTGCATCACACCTCTCTTCAACTTAATTTGATGGTAGAACTCGTTATCGAATATGAAAGATGTGTTTTGGTCCAAAAATGCAGTCGGGTCTTGACTCAACAGCCTCGATTGGGTCCCACACAGCTTGAACAACTTAGAAACTAGGGTTGGGTCCATTGTCGGGTCAGGTTTCCCAGATCCTTGAAAGTTCGAAAGCCGGTCTTGAAAAAAACCACAATGGGCAACACCTACAGTGTGTGCACCCAAAAGGGTGACCATGTCATTGAGAGTGAGTTTTTTGGCTGTGAAGAATTGGAGTGCCTGTGAAACAGAAAGGGATGGGCCTGGCAAGTTCACGAGGTTCGGGTCAGAGAGCAAACCGTCACGCCTGCCAGTTGGGACAGTGTAATTGGGCCCACCGGCTAGGGCCACCGAATCTCGGGTTGCCAAGGTTATGATGTCGGCACAAGAGACTGTTCCGGGACAAACAGCCTCAAGGTTTGACTTGGCTTCGTCAATAAGATCAAATCCTCGAACAGATTGGTTTGGAAAGGCATCTTTTTCCGATTGCGTAGTCTGTGTTGAGTCTATGAGTATGGATGCATCACAACCCTATAAACAGTTTCACCAAACAAAAGAATTAGAGCTTGTAATCATGCATAAATGAATAATTTTTTTAAGATGAAACAAAATGGAATTCAGTGGTAAAATTACTTGGCCTAACTGTGTTGGCCAAACTTGATTCTAATAGCAAATGTTCTGGAGAGCATTGATAGGATCAGGGATGGAACTAGGAGAAGACTATGGGGGGCCATGGCCCCCCTGTTTCTGTGAAAAATACTGTTTGTCATAATACTTTAAAAATATATATATCATTTTATACATAAAATGGCCCCCCTAGTATAAGAAAATTCATATCTTATTATTCTCCCATCTTGCCTTCTTTTTCTATTTTGCACTAAAAAAAATTTCTTCATCCTATAAGAAATTGCTTCGATGGTATTTAATTCTTTTTCTATGTATATATAATTTATATATCATATTGTACATACATGTGTGTTTGTGCATTTGGTGATTTTTTTTTTCCCGGCCCCTCCGATAATAAAATCCTGGTTTCGTCCCTGGATAGGATAGGGTTGAGTGCAAGAGTATAGGCAGGTTAAAATTGTCAAAATTAGTGTAAAGTTTGAAATTGTATGATTAAGATAATTGGGTTTAAAGTTAAGAACTGACGCAAAAATTTGGACCAAAAAAAAAAAAAAAAAACACCTTACATTGTTGGCATTCTTGATTCAAAGTTTGATATTGTTGAACCCTCACTTGTATTTTCAACAATATCAAACTCTGTGTCTAGGATGCAAACAGGAAAGGGTTTTTTTTTTTTTTTTTTTGAAGTAATAAAATCGTGAAAATGATATGCTTATAAATAATTTATACAGAATTTATGACAAGTATAATGTGATAATAACATTTGTAAAATAAAACAACCACAAAGAACCAAACAGAGCCGCCAAACCCACCCTAACCACCAAGTACTACAGAGCATCTTCCTACTGCCATATATTCAAGCAGTGAGAAGATCAAGACAGCACCAGCACACCTAACCACACCCCTCACACTGCAGGAAACTTGATCTGAGGTAAATTAAAGACTAAGTCCTGCACTGACAAACCACATTTGGGGTGGTGATACTTAATCCATAATGCAATCCTAACTTTTACCTGATCAGTAAGCACTTCCAGCTTAGGTTGTATACCTGAAAAAACACATTCATTTCTACATTCCAAATGGACCATAGCAAAGCCATCGGAATAGCTTTCCAAACTGATCATTCAAACTTCTTAAGTTAAGAAGCCCCTCAACTGACCCAGGCACCACCTACTGAACACTCCACTCAAACGTCTTTAATTAATATCAACTGCTATATTTTGGGTTCTAGTACTCCTAATATCAATGCACGCCGGTTCACCGACAAGAATGAAAATCAATGTGTATTGACACGGCGGCCACTATATGCATGACTGATGTAATTGTTCACTACCAATATCATTGATTGAGATGTCATAATATTTTTTTTCCCACAGCTGATAATTTTGAGTAAATTACAAATATTCCATGAGATTTGTTTAAAATACGAATTGTCCCATGTAGTTTCAAAAATTACAAGTAGTTGCCTGGTATAATTTTTTATTTAACAAAATTAATTGAAAAAATAAAATTTCTAACTGTTCACCTATACAATAATAAAATTATCTGAATTATTAATTGAAATAAAATTTTAACATTATTAAAAACTGTTAATTAACTTGATGATTTATTAATAAAAGGACCTATTTGTTATGAAATTAGAAATCTTAAGAGGCATAATGTAATTTCTAGAACTACAAGGAGTAATTTGTAAATTTAAGTAAATCTCAATAAATGTGTTTGTAATTTATCCTTTGACAGATATCAATTTAACTCTCGATAATGCCATTTAAAACTTTGCATGAAGTATTATAAAAATCTTTACCTTAACAAAGCAGTCATGGAAGTGCATGCGAAGCAAGGCCGGGGTTATGGAGCGGTCAGTGCTGAACCGCTTCTGCACTGCTTGTCGAACAATTTGTTCAGCACGCGGGCAGGTAGAGCTGTAGAAGCCAACTCGAAGTTGGGCTGTGACAATGGGAACAAGAAGGCAAAGAAATATAAATGAGATCTTCATAGTATTTTTTGAGAAAATAAGCCAATCTATGATTTGAATGATATGAACTTGAGGATATATGTATGGGGAGAGATGTTTGTTTGAATGGAAACAACGGTTGAGAGTGATATATATACAGAGAGAGAGAGAGAGAGAGAGAGAGAGAGAGAGAGAGAGAGAGAGGTATGTTGAGAGAAGCAGCTGGCAAGTTGGCAACGTGCATGGTCAAAGTTTACCATTGAGAACATGGATTTTGAACAATATCTTGGATGCTTCCTCTTTCTCTATTTTCTAATCATATGTATGAGTTAAAATATTGAATGAAAGGGTCATCCCGTGATCAATTTTTTATTTTTGTCGGCTGTTACATTCTTATCCATTTTAATACATTTTCATGGAGAGAGTATCAGAGACATACTCTAGGTATATGTTTGAACGTGCAACATGATTAATTTAATTTATTTTCTTAAAAAGTAATTGGGAGATTAGTGGTCAATTTAAAATGATTGATTTTTTTAAAATGAACTAATTTGTACTTAATATTAATTTCTTAAGTGATGTTATCAATTAAACTAACAAAGCGTGAAAAATTGATGAACAAAAAATGATAAAATTGAAATTTCATGACTAATTTGATGCAAGAGGCAAACTACAAATATAATTTATAATTTGTTCATTTTTATATCAAATTCACTTATTGTCCGAGGCGATGTGGTATCTGTTTAATATCATAAAACTAGGGAACCTCCCAATTTACCAGAAAATTTACCAACTGACTACATGACAACCCACCTCAGAGTGGAGGCTTTTAAGAAAAAATTATATACAGAGACAAGTAGATAAAATAGGTATGCATTTCTTTTTTCTTTTTCATTTTTCAATTTTTTTTTTTTTTTAGAATATGTCTTAGTATGTAGCACCATGGTACACATAACTAAAAATTAAAGTAAAATAAATACGTGCTCCAAATATATATATAATTTTATTTCGTTGAGTTTTTAGAATTTATGTTTTAATTTTTTTTTTCAAAAGTTATAAACTAGTTTGACCAAAAAAAAAATACTAAAAAAGTCATTTTTAAGATTTTTTAAATTATTATTTACTGAAAAAGGGAAAATCATATAAAAAAAGTTTTTTATTTTTTTGTTTTTTTACCAAACTATTCTGAAATTATATATATATTTGAAAACTCAAACAAACAAATTGAATCAGAAATATTGATACATGTTAATTGATTTTTTAATCAAAAGAAAAGAAAAAAAAAGTGTTGATATTTAAAGATGAATTATGTGAGGCTTAATGCTGAGATATCTACCCAGATGCAACAGTCTACTAAGGTGAAGTCATCACAACAGCTAGATGCAGAGTCAACTTCTCAGTATAATAAGAAGTTAGCATTCACGACTGATGTATCACAGCTTTGTAATTGTAATCATACTTCAGAAAATATCTGTAACAGATATAACTACAGCTGTAATGTTTGTTAATCAGTTAATCAAGTTAGTTAGTTAGTTAGCTGAGTTAGTTGCTGAGTTTGTTAGCAATTCTGTTACTTCTTGTATTATAAATATCTTGAGCCAGTGTATTTTGAATTGAAGGGAATAAAAGAGAGATATGATCTTCATTCTTCTCATGGTATCAGAGCTATCTTAAGTTCTTACGAGCACTCTTCAAAAGTCATCCATGGCAGATCCTGTGTCTTTACCTTCCAGTCTTCAATCTCTTCTGTCTAATTTTGGTTCTCTCATTACTGTTAAACTTGATTCCACAAATTTCTTGATTTGGAGAAATCAACTCCATAATATTCTTCGAGCTGCAGGTCTTCTTGGCTATGTGACAGGTGCAATTCCTTGTCCTCCATCTGAAATTCCAGATGCATCTGGAAAACTTGTTTCCAATCCTGCATATCTTCAATGGGAAGCCATTGATGCAAATTTGCTCACATGCTTAACTGCAACTTTATCCCCATCAGTATACTCTTCTGTTCTTCATCTCCATAGTAGTTCTCAAGTTTGGCAAACTTTAGAGAAGAAATTTACTTCTATCTCTCGCTCTCATATTCACCAACTGAAGAACAAGCTTCATACTATTCGAAAACAATCTTCTTCAATTGACTGCTATCTTTCACAGATCAAAACAGTTTCAGATCAGCTAGCTCTATCTGGTGCAAAAGTTGAGGATGAAGATCTTATTCTTCTTACCTTAAACGGCTTACCAGACGAATATGATGCCTTCAAAACTTCCATTCGCACCAGATCCACTGTTGTCTCTATGGAAGAATTATGTTCCTTACTTGGCTCAGAAGAAATTCACATTGAAAGCAAGATCAAGCACTCTTCCAAATCTGATTTGCATGTTGCTTATTCAGCATCTAAAAGTTCTACTTCTGGTTCTGGTTTTGACGGACAACACTCCATTCTTGGACCTCATCCTACTTCTACTGGTAGATCTACATACAGAGGAGGTAGAAGTGGTAGGTTTTTCCGTGGTAACAGATCTCATCACAGGTTTTCCAATAATCAATACAGAGCATCAGCCTCTTCTGGTTTTTCTAACAATCAATCCAGAGCATTAGGCTATTCTGGTTCTGCCTCTTCTATTTGCCAAATCTGTGGCAAATCTGGTCATCTTGCATTGGACTGTTGGTATAGGCTTGATCCACAATTTCAACCTTCAGCACCTCACAAAGCATATGCTGCTGAAGTATCTTCTTCCTCATCAGATTCTCCTATTCCACCTTGGTATCTTGATTCAGGAGCAACAACTCATCTGACACATGATTTGACCAATCTTCAGCAGTATCAAGCCTATCAAGGCTCAGATCAGGTTACAGTAGGAAATGGTTCAAGTTTACCTATTCAACATGTTGGAAGGGGTATACTTCCTACACCTCAATTTTCTTTTCATCTGTCCAATCTTTTGCATGTTCCTTCTATATCATCCAATCTATTATCTGTTCATCAATTAACCAAAGATCACAACTGTCATGTTATTTTTGATTCTGATTCTTTTGTCATTCAGGACAAATCCACAAAACAGATTCTGCATAAAGGCTCACACATCAATGGCCTTTATCAGTTGTTTCCTACTTCTTCTATCTGTGCTAAGCAACCACAGGTTTTTCAGTCATCCACTGGTTCTGTTTCTCCAATCTCTGATTTGCTGTGGCATCAAAGGTTGGGTCACCCGTCTATTTCCAATCTTCAACATCTGGCTGCTCATCTTCCAAATAAAAAGAATTTTAATAAAGTCATAGATTGTATTGACTGCCATGTGTCAAAAAGCCACAGACTTCCTTTCAAGTTGTCTTGTTCTTCTAGTGATAGTCCTTTTTCTCTTGTACATGCTGATGTATGGGGCCCTTTTACTATCAATAATGCTCCTTTTCGATTTTATGTTTTGTTTGTTGATGATTGTAGTAGATTCACTTGGATCTATCCCTTACATTTCAAAAGTGAGGTCTATGAAAAATTGCTTGAGTTTAAAGCCTATGCTGAAAATCAATTTCATACTTCTCTTAAAATTTTAAGAACTGATGGAGGGACTGAATTTGTAAATCATAAAGTTGCTTCTCTTTTCTCTTCCCATGGTATTATTCATCAAACCAGTTGTCCTTATACACAAGCACAGAATGGTGTTGCTGAGAGAAAGCATCGTCATATCACTGAAACAGCTATTACTTTGCTTCATCAATCTTCTTTACCTTTGAAATATTGGTTTGATGCTATTGCTACAGCAGTTTTTCTCATCAATAGAATGCCTAGTTCTGTTCTGTCTCATCAATCTCCATTTCAGATTTTGTTTCATACACTTCCAGATTTTTCTTTCTTCAAAGTCTTTGGCTGTCAGTGCTTTCCTTGGTTAAAGCCTTATAACACTCACAAGCTTCAACCTAAGTCCTTATCCTGTGTGTTTTTAGGATATCATCCTACTATCAAAGGCTATAGGTGTTTAGATCCTATTAGTGGAAAAATATTTGTCTCTAGGCATGTTATCTTCAATGAAACTTGTTTTCCTTTTTCTTCTCCTAATGTGTCTTCTTCATCTTCTACTAGTTCCTTATCTCAAATTCATACTTTCTTCTGGCATTCCTCTTCTCTTTCTTCTGATTCTCTCACAGCTTCCACTACATCTTCATCTCATTCTTCTCATCATGATATTTCCACATCTTCTTCTTCTCCTCATACTAGTCCTACTAATTCTCGGACTTCAACAGTCTCATCATCTCTACATTTGCCTTCTTCTTCTCATGCCATTCCTATTCATTCTATCTCTATTGATCTTCCTCCACCTTCTGAGTTGCCTTCTACTCTGGTTCCTTCTTTGACTTCATCTAATGTTCATCCCATGCTTACCCGATCCAAAACAAAATCTCCTCTCTGTCTTACAGTTACTACATCTTCTTATCTTCACACTGAACCTCCTACTGTTCAAGCTGCCTTAGGTTCTCCTGTGTGGCTTACTGCTATGCAGGATGAATTTCAAGCTTTGAAGCAACAAGACACTTGGGATCTTGTGTCTCTTCCTCCTAATAAAATAGCAATTGGTTGTAAATGGGTGTATCGAATCAAAAGAAATTCTGATGGTTCTGTGGCAAGATATAAAGCTAGATTGGTTGCAAAGGGATATCTTCAACAAGAAGGTGTTGATTTCCATGAAACTTTTAGCCCTGTGGCTAAACAGCCTACAATTCGGATTTTTCTGTGTTTGGCTCTTCATTTTAATTGGCCTATTCATCAATTAGACATATCTAATGCCTTTCTTCATGGCACATTAGATGAAGAAGTGTATATGCTACAACCTCCAGGTTTTGTTCAATCTTCCAATCAAGTGTACAAACTCAAGAAAGCTTTGTATGGACTTAGACAAGCTCCTCGAGCTTGGTATTCAACTTTTTCTAAATTTCTTATTTCACAAGGCTTTGTTAATAGTCATTCAGATTCTTCTCTGTTTGTCCAACACACTCCCAGCAGCTTGCTTCTTCTTGTTGTCTATGTTGATGACATTCTAGTTATTGGTAGTGATTCTCTTCTTCTTGCCCAATTCATTCAGCATATGCATACAGAATTCTCCATGAAGGAGTTGGGAACTGTGTCCTATTTCTTAGGCATCTCCATTCAAGACCTATCTCATGGTTACTTTTTATCTCAAACTAAGTATGCTACTGAGCTGCTTCACAAAGCTGGTTTAACTGATTGCAAACCTTGCTCCACTCCCTTAGCTATCAAGACTTCTTCTTCCCTTTCTTCTTCTTCTTCTTCAGATGCACTTCCATTTTCTAATCCGTCTTTGTATAGAAGTCTTGTTGGTGGTCTCCAGTACCTTACTATTACCAGACCTGATCTAGCATTAGCTGTTAACCAAGCATGTCAGCATATGCATCTGCCCACAAATGCTGATTTTCAAGCTGTCAAACGCTTGTTGAGATATGTGAAAGGTACTCTACATCATGGTCTCCACTTTACTGTTGGTCCCCTATCTCTTCATGCTTTTTCTGATTCAAACTGGGCTGGTGATAGTCTTGATCGAAGGTCTACTTCAGGTTACTGTGTCTACTTGGGTTCTAACCTCATTTCATGGAGTGCTAAGAAACAGCCTATTGTCTCTAGATCATCTACTGAGGCAGAATACAGAGCCTTAGCAAATGCCACTGCTGAATTAACCTGGCTGCAGCAGTTGCTCAAAGATATGCATATGTTGCTCTCTTCTATTCCTGAGCTCTGGTGTGATAACATGTCTGCAATGGCACTGGCTTCTAATCCAGTTTTTCATTCACGCTCTAAACATATAGAAATAGACTGCCATTTTATTCGGGATAAAGTTGTGGCCAAACTGATTACTTTGAACTATGTTCCTACCACAGATCAGGTGGCAGACATCTTCACAAAACCTCTTTCTACCTCTCGGTTTCTTTATTTGAAAGACAAGCTTCTTGTGCAGCCTTGCCCTCTCAGCTTGCAGGGGAGTGCTGAGATATCTACCCAGATGCAACAGTCTACTAAGGTGAAGTCATCACAGCAGCTAGATGCAGAGTCAACTTCTCAGTATAATAAGAAGTTAGCATTCACGACTGATGTATCACAGCTTTGTAATTGTAATCATACTTCAGAAAATATCTGTAACAGATATAACTACAGCTGTAATGTTTGTTAATCAGTTAATCAAGTTAGTTAGTTAGTTAGCTGAGTTAGTTGCTGAGTTTGTTAGCAATTCTGTTACTTCTTGTATTATAAATATCTTGAGCCAGTGTATTTTGAATTGAAGGGAATAAAAGAGAGATATGATCTTCATTCTTCTCACTTAACTTAATTAATTGGTAATTACATATTTATGAGAGGCGCTTTTTCTTTTTTCTTTTTTTAACATGAGTTTTATTAATAATCACTTATTTAGATTCATATAAATTTGTTCTCTTTTTATATGAATAATATAGATTGATAACTTAATTAACTGAATTATGTTAAGGTAAGGTTATTGTATATATATATATATATATATATTTTTTCCTTTTAAATAAAAACAACCTCCATATTAAGGTGGGCTGTCATATGGATAGTTGGTAAATTTTTGGATAAATAAGGAGGTTCCCTAGACTTATTGCTTATATGTTTGACGACATCGGCTTCCCGATGGCCCAATGACCGAAGAGATGTGTTTTTTAATTTGCAAAACAAGCCCAGAAGGATTTTCATCAGTGGGTGTCTTCCTTTCTGGCCCTCCCATGGAGAAGTTAGACATCTTGCTTGAGGATATATATGATATGGTAATAGTGTGTAGAATGTGTTGTACATGGGTAGGATTTGTTACCTCAGTGGGTTTGTGGCGCCCCTCTTAGAGTGCGTCCTGTGACATATTTGCCTTGGGAACCGTGTTTTGACATTTTAATGGGGTCATGTGATAGGTGAACGTCTATAATTTTAATGTTGATTGACTATCGCGTTTAGTGATACTATGGTTAAATGGGAAATCGACGTTACAATTGGGGTTGGCCACCTTGGTCCTTAAGTTAGATGACCGACCGAGCTAGCTTGTGGTATTGAGCTTAGGTTTAACTCTACGGAGGGCCAGGTTAGGGTCTCAAAAGGACAATGATAATGAAATGAAGCCCTTGGCTTCTTTGGTTTTACATGCATTTATAACAACTTTTGAAATTTATTTTTATTAGAGTATTAAATTAAATATATAAATATCATTAAGTTTATAAAGAAAGGAAAAAAGTGACATGTACCACTTGTATGAATATAATCAACTTGATAAAATTAATATTATTAATTAACATGGGCTACAATAGGAAATCATTTCATTATACATTGTGAAATAATATTGAAGTTTATATAAAATTAAAAAAAAAAATATTAGCTATTGAAATAGGTAGTTACTAAAGTGCTTTTTATATATATATATATATAATAAATTAGGAATAATATCATATGTATGTTATTTATAAATACTAATAAAATATAAGAGATAATATGTAATTTTTCAAAATTTGGGAGCGGGGCTGGGCCCATTTGCGATCCCTCGTACTTCTGCCCCTGGTTTGTGGTGGGTTGGGATTTACACTTTGAGAGGAAGACATTAGAGAGAAAATGAAGGACAATTTAATAATTTTATATTTTTCTCATCATTTTATAGCTAATTGACATTTTTTCATGTCTATTGTAATTATTTTAGATTCTCCACATTTTGTAATTCTTTTTGTTTAATTCATTTATTTTCGGTGAAATTATAAATCAGTGATAATTTTTTTTAAATAATTACAAATTTATAATGCTAACTATTAATAAAAAAAAATAAAATTTTAAACTTACACTGAACTAATATTTATTATTCTTCCCCTTTTTTGAATAAAAATATGCATATATAGCCTGGAAAAGAGAAGCATATTTTATACAACTTATAACTGTGATCTAATAGAATGACATACATATTTTCCCATACATGAGGACAAGGAAAATAAAAGGTGAATCCATTTGGAGGACATTTTAGAGAGTAGAATAGCCAAGATTGCAAGGTGGGAAGTCAAAAATGGATGACACGCATATATATAGTTTAGTTATAGTCAGAATGAGAGAGAAAGCTTACACGGTTTCTTATTTGCTTTTATTAAAACCGTAATTTATGCACATGTAATTGATGTGATGTGAGAGTGTCGGCGTGAACCGTGGATGTTTCTCATTTTTCTCCTTACACTTTCTCATAATAATTTAGAATAATGTTTGGGATCCCTTTTGGGTCACCCTCTCATCCCCTTTTGTCACGTAACGAGGAGTGATTGGAGGAGCAGAAAAAAAAAGAAAAAAAAAAAAAAAAAAGTAACCAATGAAAAAAAGAAAGGGTCAAAAAGAATAGGAAAAAAGAAGGGATGAATTATTGTTAAATAATTTATAGTACAAGAGGCGAGGGGTGCCCCACTGGAAACAAGCTTGCAAGTTAAATACAAGGACTAGAATAAGGAAAGCTTGAAAGTCACACAAGTCCACATTTTCCACTCAATTTCAGGATAAAAATACAGGGATGTAATGAAGCATTTGATGCAACTGTTAAAATAAATTATAAATTATAATTTATTATATTATAAATTTTAATTTTAATTAAAAATTGTTAATCTATGTGATATGTACAGTTGCTAACTTATATATTTAACTTGCTAAATAGTGTTGGTAAATAAATTATGAAATAACTTTTTGATGGGTAAATATCTTCTTTACCGCTGTTAATTATAAATTGAATTAACCTTTATTAGTTATAAATTGAATTAAATTTTATTTTTTGTTATTTATTACTAGTCCACATTTCCCATTTAAAAAAAATAAAAATCCATAATTCATTTGGGTCTTTTTATGTTTTCAAAAAATAAAATCTAAGGGTATATGGGGTGTACTAAAATAGTACACTTTTTATCTTTATATCTTTTTTTGAGTCACATCACTTTTCTATTTTTTTTGCACATATTTTCATAAAAAGTTAAAAAATATATTTATTTAGATCATTCCAAACAAGATGATAATCAGAAGCAAGATGTGAGTAACTTCGCAGCATCAGCTTTTTTGAGTTAAAATAAGTTGTTAGAATCAAAAATTGTTTGTAATAAGTTTAACCAAACAGTCCAAAATAATTTTTTCAAAACTAGAATCTATAAGTTGGCTAAAATAAGCCACACCAAACACTTCATATGTGGTGCGCACCCTTTGATCTGGATTTGGAGTGGTGGCTGCGCATATTACACAATAGTCATTGTTGCACGGCCCATTGAGCCCATTTCAGGGTCAATTTTGATGATTTAAATTGTTTACTTTTTAAAGTATAACTAGTAGAATAGAGCTGGAGCAGGATTGATCGTTTTCTAGTTGACCTTGAGTGGTTAGAATGGTTTAGATACAAGGTTTGGTGATTACCTAGACTCTTTTCTAACCATTGCCCCATTTTGCGGATGGAAGATGTCAGGAATTGGGGCCCAAAGCCTTTCAAGTTCATCAATGCTTGGGTTTTACACCCTAATTTTCTTACTGAAGCAAAAGAGATTGTGAATCATAAGATGTATATGGTTGGGCTAGTCATGTAATTATGGAGAAACTAAGAGCTTTAAACGTTGCTCTGAAAAAATGGAATGTGGAAGTGTTTGGTGATGTAGAATCAAAACTGACAGAAGTTCATCATTCTTTGGATTTACAATTTGAGTTGAGGGGATTGACTGAGATGGAAGAGGGTAGTAGAAATGAGGTACTGGGTTTGATCTGAAAGCTTAGGAAAAGAAAAAAGTGGATGTGGGTGCAAAAATCTAGGATGGACTGAGCTTTGAAAGGGGATAGAAATACAAGATTTTTCCATCTTATGGCCACCAAAAAACATAATAGAAACTTGATTGCATCTCTTATGGTTAATAGGGTTAAGGTGGATGAACAAAGTGAGGTAAAACAAGCAGCATGTTCTCACTTCCAGAATTTATTTTCCGAACATTGGAGGTTAAGGCCAAGAATTGGAAGAGATTTTAAGAAGATTGGTGCTAACCAAGCAACTGTTATTCTGGAGAGAGAATTCACAAAGAAAGAAGTATGGGCTGCTATAAAAGACTGTGATGGAAACAAAGCCCCAGGTTTAATATGATGTTCCTTTCAAAAAGGGTGGAAATTCTTAAAAGGCAACATTATGAAGTTCATGAATGAGTTTTATAGTAACAGTAAATTAGGCTATAGGGTAAACTGCTCTTTTGTTTCTCTTATCCCCAAAAAGGAGAATCCAAGCTCTCTTCTTGAGTACAGACCTATTAGCTTGATAAATTCTCCATATAAGGTGTTGTCTAAAGTTTTTGGCTAATAGAATTAGGCTAGTCCGACCTAGTGTCATTGATAAGGCTTAGTCTGCTTTTGTAAGGGGGAGAAACATTATGGATGGTGTGCTCATAGCTAATGAGGTGGCGGATTGGTGGAAAAAATCAAAGAAGAATGGCCTTATTCTCAAATTGGACTTTCAAAAAGCATATGACACTGTTAATTGGAATTGTTTGATGCAAATATTGTCTAGTTTTGGTTTTGGTTTAAGATGGATTCGATAGATGAAGGAGTGTATGGAATCTGCTAGAATCTCCATCTTGGTAAATGGCTCCCCTTCTGCTAAATTTTGTCCACAAAAAGGGTTAAGACATGGTAATCCTCTTTTCCTGTTCTTATTTAATGTTGTTGCTGAAGGTCTGAATATATTACTATCAAGAGCCAAGGAGTTGAGGCTTATAAAAGGAGTGGTAGTGGGTAATAGAGAAGTCAATGTATCTTATCTTCAGTTCGCTGATGACACTATTATATTCTATGAGGCTGAGTGGGCAGAAATCATGGCAGTTAAACGAATTTTACGATGCTTTGAAGTGGTCTCGAAGTTGAAGATAAACTTTCATAAAAGTATGATATGAGGGGTGGGAGTTGATGATCGGTTGGTTGAGAAGTTTGCAACCACACTTAACTATTTGAGTCACAAGTTACCATTAAAGTATCTTGGGATGCCACTTGGAGCCAACCTAGGTAGGAAACAAACATGGCAGCCAGTGGTGGATAGGTTTAAAAAGAAATTATTTGGGTGGAAAAGAAGGCTGTTATCCTATGTTGGTAGGGTCACTCTCATCAAATCTGTTTTGTCTTCCTTGCCTATTTATTATATGTCTTTGTTTAAGATACCTGAGTGTGTTGCTAAATAACTTGACAAGATTCAAGCAGGGTTTTTGTGGAGTGGGGACGAATCTAAAAGGAAAATCTATTTGGTAAAATGAAAAGAGATGCAACTGAATAAGAAACAAGGAGATCTTAGAATTAGAGATATCAGATTGATGAATGAATGTTTGCTTCTTAAGTGGTGCTGGAGATATGTCTTCGAAGATGAGGCTCTGTGGAAATCTGTGATTTGTGCCAAATATAGGGTATCAGAGGGTCAATGGTTTCCTTCAGTGCATGATTTGGCTTCAGTTTTTTCTATTTGGCGAGAGGTCCTTGCTGTGTCATATTTAAAACCTTCATTGTACAACTTTTTTCTGGAAAATGTGGCGATTAGGATTGGTGATGGGAATTAAGTGAACTTCTAGGTTGATATTTGGCTAGGAACATCAAGCCTTAAATCTCAATTTCCAAGGTTGTATCAGCAGAATTTAGATAAAGAGATCACTTTAAGGCAGATGTCTTGTAGAGTTAGTAGTAATTCTTGGTGTTTTAATTTTAGAAGGCCTCTCTTTGGATAGGAAAAAGATGAGGTGATAAGGTTGCAAAATCTGTTGGGAGTAGGACCCTGCTTTGATATTAATCAAAGGGATTCAATTAGGTGGAAGGCTGAACAGTCAAGGATCATTAAAGTTGGCTTTGTGTATAATTGGTGCCAGCACAGCGTTTGGTCTATTAGAAATGGTTTGGAAATTCCGGGTAAAAACAGAATTTTTCCTAACTTTGGTCTATTATTTAGGTAGGACCCGTACGCCAAAGTTGGCGGGCCTAAGTGGTAACGTGTTCTATGCCACATTGTGATTCACGTGGTATATTTGGTTGCTCAAAACTATTATCGAGTAAATGAGAAATTGAAGCTAAAGTGTGCTTCATGGAAATGGAGTTTTGGTAGAAAATCCTTGAAGGTTTGAAAAATGGCTTGTCCCACATTGATTTGGTAGGAAGTTTTGAGTGGGTTTATAAGGCATGGGATTGGAACTTGGGGTGTGCCCCAAGGGGTACCCAAGTTTTGTAGAAAAGGAGATTATGGAAAAAAATGAGCTAGACCCATTAGACCCAAAAATCACCACACACGCGTGCGCCACTGCCGTCCGTCCATCCGGCCAGTCGAGCGGGCTGGCTGGCTGGCTGGCTTGGGCTTGGGTGCGGATACGTGGTGTGTGGTTGGGTTGGGCTTGTTCGGCCCAATACTAATATTTTTGGGCCAAAAACATTTGGATTTAATTTTATTTTTTGAAATAAAATCTGTCTAACTGCCCAAAATTCAAATTAATTCTGGAAATATTATGTTCCAGTTTTTCCCTACACCCAAACAGGTCCCTAGGAATGGCAACGGGGCGGGGTGGGGCCACGGATCACCCTCCCCGTCCCCGATCCCCGATGGTGGAAATTCCCCCGGCCCCGATCCCCAACAGGGAACCTGTCACCACCCTCGCTCCCGTCCCCTAACGGGGATCGGGTTTCCCTGACCCCAAAGAGTCCCCGGCCAAATAAAAAAAAAAAAAAAAAAGAGCTTCAAATCAGATATTCAATAACAAATTTAACAAAAGATTTAATACTCATGAACAATAACACAACAGATTCAACAACGGATTCAACAATAGCAGATTCAACAACAGATTTAACAATGGATTTAATAACAACAATAGATTTAACATGTATATTCAGCTCCAGATTTGCGGATCATCAATAACACACCCAGATTCGTTTCTTCACTCCTCAACTCGGATCTTGGCACCGGTGACCAGAACTTCCAGATTTGAAGAACAAAATAAAAAAACAAAGCGAGAGAGAGAGAGAGAGAGAGAGAGAGAGAGAGAGAGAGAGAGAGAGAGAGAGTAACTAGAGAGGAGATACCGTGAAAAAAGAGAGAGAGTAACTAGAGAGGAGATACCGTGAAAAAGAGAGAGATGACATATCGTGAGAGAGAGAGAGAGGAGCTGCAGCCATTGAGAGAGAGGAGGAGGAGCCACCGCTGTGATACCGTGAGGGAGGAGTAACGCCCTTGGTTGGATGGCTGCTTTAAAAAAGCTTGACGTCCCCAAGGATTCCCCCCTCAAGAATGCCAACATCCTAGCCCTGCCATTCCCCCCTACTCCAAGCCAATCCGAAGACGATTCTGAGTCTGAGGAGGAAGCTTTGGTGAGGAAGTCGAAGGAAGCTGCTGGGGCCAAGTCCCTTACTCCAAATGAGCAAGTCCTAGACTTGACTCAGGATGAGGAGGGTGAGGAGGTCTCCAAGGATGCTACTCCTGGGAAGGCAACATCAGACGTGCCTATCGCCGATAAGAGCCTCGACCAAACCCTTCAAGCAATAGATGCCGAGCTCGCGGCTGAGAAGGCCGTCGAGATGTCTTCTCAGCAGTCTTTCGAACTCCAGACCCAAGCAGCCGGAGGCGCTGAAGAGCCTTAGCTTGATGTTTTTGTCCCTTTTTTTTTTTTTTCTTCTTCTTTCTTTCTTTGAAACAATATAAGCTCTTTATGTGGCCGACATTTCATCTTTTGAATGTAAATACAATTTCTTCTTTTGAATGCTTGTATGTTTGTGTTCCCTTTACTGCTCTTGTATGACTTTTATACTTAGAATATTTTGCATATCTTCAATGTACACCTTAACTGTGTAATCTTCTCGGCGTGAAATACCTCGGCTATACCCACTAACAGTTTACATCGGCAAGTACATAAGTACTTATCTTAATACAACCTTGGCCTTAACTTGTAAATTTTTGCACAAATTTCAACAAGTGTTCAGTTCATTTTCAACTTGTAAATTTTTCTTAAATTTTAACAAGTGTTAAACATAACCTCGGTTTAACTTTAACTTGTAAATTTTTCTCAAATTTCAACAAGTGTTAAACACGATCTCGGTTTAACTTCAACTTGTAAATTTTTCTTAAATTTCAACAAGTGTTAAACATGATCTCGGTTTAATTTCAACTTGTAAATTTTTCTCAAATTTCAACAAGTGTTAAACATGATCTTGGTTTAACTTCAACTTGTAAATTTTTCTTAAATTTCAACAAGTGTTAAACATGATCTCGGCTTAACTTCAACTTGTAAATTTTTCTACAAGTGTTAAACATGATCTCGGTTTAACTTCAACTTATAAATTTTTCTCAAATTTCAACAAGTGTTAAACATGATCTCGGTTTAACTTTAACTTATAAATTTTTTTCAAATTTCAACAAGTGTTAAACTAATTTTAGCTTGTATATTCTACCTTTCCAGGAACCATTTTCCAACTCTCTGCCCCTTAATGTGAACTTAAATTTCACTTGGGTTCTCATTATCCATGTATTCTACAAACATCGTCAAGTATTGTATCAGTCATAAGTGTAAAAAATCAAGCTAAAATTTTATTTATTACTTTGGCTAATAACAAAGAATAAGAAAGTCTAATGATAAAAGAATTTCAGATTGCAAGTATTCCAGAGCCTTGGCAACCCTTTACCCTCATTATCTTCAAGCCGATATGTCCCATTGCCCAATACTGAGATGATTATATAGGGTCCCTCCCAATTCGGGCCAAGCTTGCCCTCTCTGGGATCCTTCTTGTTGCCGACGACTTTTCTCAATACGAGGTCACCAACTTGGAACTCCCTTGGGTTGACTTTCTTGTTATAAGCCCTGGCAAGCTACTGCTGGTATGCCACCAGCTGAATTGCAGCTCTCTTCCTTCTTTTTTTTAGCAGATCCAGATCTCAGGCTAATAATACATCATTAGTCTCATTCTCTACTCCCTGAGTTCTGATTCCTAGAATGTTGACCTCTAATGGAATTACTGCTTCTGTGCCATAAGCCATGGCAAATGGGAATTCCTCCGTTGATCTTCTCGGCGTAGTCCGATATGCCCAGAGTGCACTGGGCAGTTCATCCACCCATTTTCCCTTTGCTGCTTGTAGCCTTTTCTTTATCCCATCCAAGATAACTTTGTTGGATGCTTCTGCTTGTCCGTTGCTTTGAGGAAAACTTGGGGTTAAAAAATAATTCTTGATTTTGAATTTTGCGCAGAAGTTCTTGATTAGCTTACTGTCAAATTGTGTTCCATTGTCTGCAACTATTGCTCTTGGGATCCCAAACCTGGTGATGCTGTTCTTCTATATGAAGCTTTTCACATCCACATCTCTAATCTTGGCAAGGGGTTCAGTTTCTATCCACTTGGTGAAGTAATCTGTTACTACCAGCAGGTACTTTCTTTGCCCGGTTGCTTAGGGCATTTTCCCAACAAGATCCATGCCTCATTGGGAAAACGGCCAAGGACTGAAAATTGGGATTAGGTCTGCTGTTGGTTGGTGTATCAGAGGTGCAAACCTTTGGCACTTTTCACATTTCTTGACATAGGCTTCTGCATCTTTCTACATGTAGGGCCACCAATACCCCTGGGTAATGGCCCTATGAGCAAGTGATCTGCCCCAGTGTAGCTTCCACATACTCCTTCATGTATTTCATATAAAAAATCTTCAACTTGTGAAAAATGTACACACCTCAAAAGGGGTCCAATGAAGGATCTTCTGTAGAGATGTCCCTCTGCTGTCAAACTGAATCTTGCCGACTTCAATCTGATCTTGTGTGCCTCCTTGTGATCATCTGGCAGTTTTCCTTCTTTCAAGAATGCTATTATTGCGTCCATCCAGCTTGGTCCCATGTCCACACACATTGCTTTACGCTCTGTGGTCAGTGGTTCAATACTCAGGCCCAACAACTAGTCAACCATTATTGTCCTTACTTTTCCAAGTTGTATTGCACTAGACAAGTTGGCCAAGGCATCAGCGTGACTGTTATCATCTCGGCTAACCTGCTGTAGTCGGTATCATGAAATTGACGATCGATTGCAGGTCTGCCAATTTGTTCACCATCTCCTTCATCTCTTCGTCCTTCCGTAGGCATTTATCTTTCCATACCTGGAGGTTATTCTCATTATAGTACTCATTTCAGTCTGATTTCTTCTGTACGTTGCCCTCGCGGCCGACGTTCTTTCCTTTGTGATTCTTATCACGAGCCTCTTCGTTGCAGTTGTCTCCTTCGATGTCAACTACAATAGGTCTTCCACTCCTAGTAGGAGTGTCGTCCCCAACCTTCTCTCTTTGTCCGTCGTTGGCCATATATTCTCCTTTCTTTCCCATAGATGACGCCAAATTGTATGTGTTGATTTCCGACCATACTGCCAAATTAGTACTTAGCTGGAGAGCACCGGCAGAGTAGATTAAGCCCGAACGAACTGCAACAGAAAGAAGAGATTCCAGCGGCGGTTCGTCCACCCGGGGGCACTTTGACGATCTAGTCAGTTATCTCTCAAAGATAATCAAAGTGTTTAACTTACTATTCATAATAGAAATTGCGTACCCTAGACCCATTGGGAGTGCTTCTCTTTTATAGCTAACTCAATCCTAGTCCCAATAGAAGCCTAGCTTCAATGGACTTCAGCTCAGTGCTTATCTTGGACTCTCCAATAGATAAAGAAAAACTCCCTAAGAACTTTATCCTTATCATGGCTAAGGTCCTTCCTCATTCTAGGACTCTTGTCCCTTATCCGTTTATCCCAGACTTCGATATCTTCGGAGATAACCTCGGCTTAGCCGAGATCACCTCGGCGTCACGACTAGGACACGTGGCACCTCGGCTGACACTTCGGCGTCACTTTGGCCACGTGTTGATACTCAGAAAGTATGTCCCCACACTTCATAAAGCCTTATGCTCATTTGTAATTGGTTTTGAATTGAATGTTTTAACACTCTACATTTGAAAATGTCACACATATAACTCGAGTCACAATCTAAAATAATATCGTACAGGAAGGGTTAGTAGCGGCGAGGGAGGGACAGATGACGCGATGGAGGGTGAAGGCAAAGGTTTGTCGACCTTATGTAGGGTGGTTGGTGATGGGTTAGGATTTACACTTGGAGAGGAAAGACAGAAGAGAGGAATTGAAGGGTAATTTAGTAATTTTATGCCCTTGTTTGGTAGAGCTTGTTTTAAATTAAAAGTTGATAATAAGAAAGTAAAAGCTAAAGTCGCCTATATTCTCAACTTTCAAATAATCAATTTTTTTTTTAACTTATTTAAGTTATTTCTACATAATAAGTTATAAGCAGAAGTTGCACCAAAATAGTCGGATACAGACTCCCAAATTAAAATAAATTATAATCACCTTATAAAAGTTGTACCAAACAGGTCCTATATTTGTTTCTCACTATTTTATAACAAATTTATAATTTTTGCATGTCTATTGTAATTATTTTAGATTCTATACATTTTTTTACTCTTTTTGGTCAATCCATTTATTTTTGGCGAAATTACAAATAAGTAATAATTTTCCAAAATAATTATGAATTTATGAGAAAGTTTATAAATTTTTTTTTTCAAAACTTATACTAAATTATTACTTTTTCTTTATTTTATTTGTTATTCTTCCCTTTTTTTTTTCCATATAATTTTTATTTTATTTATTTATTTATTTTTATCTCCCTCTAGGGTGACAAAAGTCTACATTCACAATCAGGAAAGGAAAAGCATATTTTATACAAATTATAACTACAATCTATTTAGGATGATGATATATGTGAAGATAGACTTGGTGTTTATATATCATTTTTTTTAGGTTTTTTCAAAATATTCCTATAGCATTTTCATGGGCAGTTATGCCTTTAATTCATTTTTTTTTCTTTTTTAAATTTCTCAACTTCTAGTCGCAGATTTTCAATGTAATCCAATCATCTATAATCTTATTTTTCTGAAATAAAATAATCATATACAAATGCATCGTATATATGTTGGCTTTTTGACTTTCGAATGGTATTTTTGTAAATGTGAGCGTGCCAGCAAGGATCAATCAGTCCTTACAGAATTTATAATTGCCAACCAATTATCAGACGATTGTGTTTTAGTTCTTTCAGCCTCAATGAAGAGGACTTTTACTGGTGGCTTGACTTAGGAGAAATTAAGTAAAATAACAATCAAATGACGAACAATTGAAGTATTTCATTAAAATGAACACTTACAATGATCCAAACTCAGCCTCGAAGAGGTTTACAGTGACGATCTACTTGAAACTACTCCTATGAATCGAATTGCAGTGCAGGAATTTAAAGTGCAGAAATGTAAAGAACAGGTATTTAAAGTGCAGGAATTTAAAGTGCAGGAAATGTAAAACTGGAAAAGAAAATATGAAGTGAATGACTGGTTTGTTGGATCTGAGTCTGGGGGTTTTTTCTGGGGGCTTCCCTGCTATTTGTACTTGTCAAGGATAACCTTCGAACTGCACTTCAAACCGTCGAACTGCTCCTCTATGATTGGTAATCATGTTGCCTTATAAGTAGTTCCACTACACCATCATTTGCAGTTAGGCTTCCCTCCTATATTTGAATTTGAATATGAGTGACCGTTGAAGCCACGTCACCTTGCATCTCTTTACTGATCCAATGCTACTCAGAAATATTAACTGTTACGTGTACGATCAGGATCAAAGACTTGACCAATCTTCTCATATTGCCCTTACTCTGCCACGTGTCGAATTGTGATTGGCTTTTACAAAATATATAGCCAACATTACCCCACGCACTAATATACCCAATACTTGGTGATATTAGTGGATCAAAGCTCTTTTCCCGCGTTTTTAGAACGTTCATGGGGTCTAAATTCTGGAAATACAACCGTCATCCATTGATGATTACTTGCATTAATTCACTTTCAATCTGTTGAACACCCCAATACCTTAGCACTTGCACAGACTGATACTTCTTCTATGGCCGAATTAACTTTCCCCTCCATTGATCGAGCATACGAAGAGTCACATGGTGATGCTGTTCCTCCTCGAAAGAATTTTCATGCATTAATTAGCCACCTTTATCCAACTTTCCATATTCAGGTCATGGATGCCTTTACAAATTATCGACATTTGGATTATGAACACATTACTCTTAATCTTTCGATTCAGAAACTTGCGAATACAGATACAAGAAATTCTTCCTCTGACTCACTCTTGCACTTCGAACAAACTACTCCCAAATCTCTGATTCAGCAAATTGCAAATATGGACTTGGGAAACTCTTCTTCACAAACCTCCTCGTGGGATAAAGCCGTAACTTCTTCATCTTCTGGGATTTCTGGCTGGACAAGTTGGTCAACCCCTAAGACCTGTGATTTGAGGAAACGAATCAACCATCATTTTGTTGAGTTCACTGACCCTTTAGAGTTTCCCTCTTACGCTCGAAGTTTAGTGGTCTACCCCCACGTGCCCATTGACCATCGACGTAGTTTAGAGGAGAATCTGCTTGTGGCATGGTATACATCTTCCATGCTTACAATCACAGTGCTTGTTGCCCGACGCCTAGAAGAGGCACAAGGGTACAACCCATCATTCTTAGCTAAGAAGGCGAAGATTTGCTCTTCTGACTGGCTTGATTATATTAATGCCTTTGTTCCTTCTGCTCCCGTGCCATCTCCCATAAAAGAAGCATCTACACCTTCTTCTCCATCCTCTGAAACAGAAGCATCTACTCATTCTTCTTCATCTTCTAAAACAGAACCATCTACCCCTTCTTCTCCACCAACTCTTTCCTGGACAGAGAAACTGAGGCTTGCCCTCCCCATGAATGAAGTCATTCCACCTTACAAACCTCCGTCAACCCCTACTCCAGTTGAGCAGAAAAAAGCTCAACTTCTGCTTGCAGCTTTCTCTCACTTGCCCTTCAATGTTCTTGAAGATGAAGTCCCTCTCAAGAACTTTCAATGGGCTTGTGATATTCTGACTAGGGGCCATGTCCTTAATCCCCTTGCCCAAGCAGAACTTCATATGTTCCTCGACCAACTCCCAGTGCTCCTCTACTGGCATCGAAATTCCATGGTTACTACATAATCTTTGGACTAACTTTCGTCTCTCCAAATTCAAGCCCAGTACGAAGCAGAGAACTTCATCGAAGAATTCGATGATTTCAAGAATAAAGATTATGCGTATTGGGATGATTTGGTCATAGACGAATTGGAACAAAGATTAAGAGAGGAAGCTTTCGAAATAAAGGCTGAAGAACTCTACTACGAAGTGAGAGCACACCAACTTATGCAACCAACATTAGAAGAAATAGAAGATATAATAAAGAAAGAACAGAAATTCATTGATCACTGTTGGACCAAATTTCATGATCTTGTTATTTATTCTATTCCTTATTTTTATGAGCTTGAGTTCATACCCAGATAGGGTCATTTGATATAATTGCTTTGGCTTCAATATAAATAGAATCCTCCATTTGGCATTGTTTGACCTTGTTTCCATTTGCCTTTAAGAGCCAATTTAGAGCTTCGAACCGAACAAACTCATTCTTCGAATCTGGACTCAATTGTTTTTAATGAAACACTAAAAGGAATCAATATGTCTTTTTCCAATTTATGGAGTAAAGTTGACAATTCTGGTTGATATCATCTAGAATTAGTGCTTCGAATTTAACAACCTTACCCTTCAAAACTAACTATAACCAATACATGGTCATGGTTGATATAGCCAATGAATTTTAAATTGACCACTTTTACTTCGAAGAGCAGTCCATGCTGTTTTAGTTTAAAAGACAATCTCCTTTTATAAAAACCAACGATTGGTTTTGATGTTTCGAATAGTAATTCTCATCCTTAAAGAATCCTAAGTTTTGCTTCAAAGGCCGTTATTTTCATTAATAACCCTCAAACAGGTCTTTAAACCCTTTGAAGTAGACCAATACTCGAGCATTCTAGCATCTTTAAGCATGTAGTATGCTTCGAAGCCGGCTTCTATATTTCGAAGCCAATGTTGTTTGATTTTTGGCGCCAAAATTTGGCTTCGAAGCCAAATACCCTACTTCGAAGCTAGTCTCAGCATCTGGATTGTGTTTTTTCCCTCCAAAAGTATCAATATTGAAGGAAACTCTTTGTATTCGTACTTTTTAGTACTTAACGACTTACGCAATATATTTTTTAGACACGAAACCTTCAAAAGCCCTTTTGTTTTGTGCTCTGAAATCACTTGCTCTTTTAACACACAAACCTTACCGATCCTCTATTAACCCTCTCTTCCTCAATGGATCCTTCTTCGCTGAAAGTGCTCGCTGGCGACCGTATCAGCCCTACCATGGCTTTGAAGAAATGCATCAATGAAGAAATTACCAAACTAACAACTGGTGGGTCGAGCACTATAGATGGACGTCTCTTTGTTCCTCGTCACAGCAACCAACAAGAATACGTCCTAGGTCCCATCTTTCGGGAGGCCCCTGACCAACTTTTTGCTTTATACCCTCGTTTGGAGGATCACTTTCTTCTATACGAAGGAGGGCTTGACTGGAGCAACTGGAGAATGACCCGGCCTCATCACTGCTGGCCGACACTAAGAACCGAATGGAAGGAGTGGTATGATAGGGTTGTACCTGCGAGAGAAGATGACTTACAAGAGCTCTATATCCTCGACGCCCTTCGTCTTTCTAGGTTCATCATCCCTGAGGACCCCTTTTTAATTCCAGCTGCTTTATGTTTTTGGAATATGATTTTTAATTTCTTCCAATTTCGATGTGGCATGATGGCTCCCACCATTCTCGATATTTGCCATCTTTTAGGGCTTTCCCCTCATGGCTCTCCTTTTACTCCCAACTATCTAGACCTCCCTGTCAAATTTTCCCTTATAGCCTTAAATTCTTCTTATAGTGACTTTGTAAAAGCTGAAGACAGAGAACTCTTTTCCTTTATTTTATACTGGTTATGCAAATTTCTTTTTTGCACATCGTCTCAGAGGATTATGCCTGAGTTTGCTCCCCTCGCGAAGGCACTTGTCTTGAAAAAACGTATAGCTCTTGCTCCTTACCTTTTAGGTCATGTTTACAGAGCTTGCTCCCAATTTTGTGAAAGACCACTTGATGTTAACCAAGGAGGTCCCCTCTGGGTGCTCCAGCTCTGGCTCTTCACCTATTTTACTGATCTGCATTCAAAATGCCTAAGATTCCTTGTCCAGGATCCTAGCACTTATGGAGAGAAGTATGCTAGGATTGTTCTTTATCCTGCTTCTTTTGCTTATTACTTTACTTTCTTTTACGAACTCCCTATTTCTCCGTCTGCCTCCTTCTTTTGTCTGTTCGAAGCCAATAGAGGACCATCCTAGCTGCAAACTTTTCTGGCTGATAAAGAGTGCTCCACCTCACCTCATAAAGATATGTGGGCCTCTATACTGCTACCAAGGGAATTGTTCATTGGTACTTTGAACCCTCGAGCCTATAAATGCATATCTGAGGTGTATTGCCCTTCCCAGTTTGCCAGACAATTTGGACTCACTCAAGGGATACCTGTTCCACTTTGTAGTCTCTCGAATGTCCACCTTACTGCTAGAGATTTGAGAATATCCAAATCCAAGCTAGAGACGACAATACTCAAACTGCTGAAGGAATTGAATGAGTTCCAATTTGTCCTCTTTCTTCCATCTGGCTTAGTTTTGAAAAGATTCCAGAACTGGTGGACAGCCAATATGGAAGTGCGCCTATCTGTGCATCCTCATGACTTGCTAATAGGGTTGGGAGTGCCTTCAAAGGCTAAGTCAGCAACAGCTGAGAACATTCCCCCTCTTCCTAAAGCTGCCACAACTACTCTTGCAGCTTCATCCCTTCCACCTAGAGTTACTAGAGCTGCTTCGAAGAAGGGTAAATATTTTCATATTTCCCTTTTTCTTTCTTTTGAATCTTTTGTTCGTTTCGTTTACAATTATGTTCTTTGGTACAGGGTCTCCGCAAGAAGAATCCCCCAAGAGAGCTGAAACTTTAGCTATTCTCAAAAAGAAACAACAACAAAAATAGAAAAGGAAGCTAGTCCTCCCTTCTGAGGAATCTGAATCTCTAGAAGAAGAAGAGGTTGAGCAAGAGCAAGAAGTGCCCTTGCAAAGAACAAAGAAACAAAAGGTGGCTGCCTGCCCTTCTGATATAATCGAACATCCTCCTCTCGAGGCAACTACTACAGTAATGGGGAAAGAACTTACCTCTGAAGAATCTGAACCCCAAATTGAAGAGAGGGAGATCAAAAAGGAGCCAGTAGCAACACTGCCAAGAAGGAAGAGAAGGAAAGTGACTGTTCCTACTACTGACTTGGTTGAAGACCCCATTCATGAAGCAGCTGCCAAGGCAGTAGAGCAGGAACATTCCAAGGCAATAATTGTCTTCGAGAGGTCTGAGAAGAGACGGCAGCAACAATTTTTGAGAGATGAAGCCGCTGCTGCTAACGCACTACAAAGGGAAGCTGCAAGAAGGCAACAAACTGCCGAACATTACTCCCTTCGCAGCTCTCCCATCAGTGCTAATACCTCTGGAACAAGTAATTTCTCTCACACTTCTGCTGTTTTTCTTTTGTCAACTTTTGATACTGAATTTTGACAGTCCTTTGTATTTCTTCCTTTTGCAGCAACAACTACTGCGTTTCTCTTCCCAGTGAGGCCTCCTTCGGTTTCAGTTGAAGTTGACCAGATGCAGGATGTGAGGACTACTTAAATTATCCTCCTACTTCCAAGGTCTACACTTCTTGTACTTTTCCTGAGGCCAAGCATTCCTGCATCTCTGTTTCTTAGCTTAGAGCCATACTTTCCTTTCCTGACTTTTGATCTACCTCAGTCCATTTCTTCTTCGAGCCTTGCTCTTCCTCTTTCCTTCATAGAAATTCCAACTGTTACTCCATCTCTAATGGCAGTTGACCCCTTACAGAGGGTGCTGGTAGTCTTCCAACCCATAGTTCGTCACCTTTGCCTACTTCCAGCCCCTCTTCCCTTGATTCATTGGTGGCTAAGACCATAGAAGCTGCCAAAGATGCTCCCTTCATTTCTCCTATCCCCATGCAGCCTTCTGTTCCTTCTACCACAACACTCTCTGCACCCCTCATGTCTATGGATGAGGTTGATGTTTTTGAGGCCAGATTAGCTAGCCTTTTTGACATACCTTCTACCTCTCCAATATCCAGTGTTGAAGCTGAGCCATTAGTTTTGGCTAACTCCTTATTGGAAATTCTTGAGAGCTCTTCTTCTTCCAGCCGCAAGCCTTCTGTACCTTCAATAGACCTGGACACATGTCTGGAACTACTGATTTCCTTTTCGAGGATTCCCTTCGAGGCTCTACAGAGGCCTATAATCAGAAATGGGTTCCTCCAGTGCTGTAAACTTGCTGAACAGTCAAGCATGGATGTTTCAAGTCATTTGTCTCAAGCAGCAGCTACTATCGATTTTTACATCAGCATTTGTCAAGCTGCCAAGGTTGAGGCTGAGAAATTGGCTGGCGACCAAAGTTTTGTTTCCCAAGTACATGTTGAAGTATCAAAGCTTAAGGAACAACACTCTTCGGCCTCCCACTTTCGAGTCCAGCTGCTGGAGAGGAAAGCTCAACTTGAAGAGGAGCTAGTTGCAGTAAACCAGGCCTTGGTTCGAACACTAAATTGCAAATCACCAACCAAGAACTGGCCGATCGAAAGGGAGAGATGGCTGCAGCTATTCAATTATTTCCATCACTTAACAATAGGAAATCTACTGTACAAAAACCATTAAGACATTGTAATGATTTCTGGGCCAATTTATGGCACAATGTACTTAATTCTTTATGAAAGAACAAATTTTGTTTATCATTTGAGCAATCTTGTGTTTTTGTATTTAATGTTTATTTTATTCCTTGTGTTTCCCAAATGGTTAGAAAATAAGGCTTCAAATATCTGCTATTAATCTTTTTAGGATGTACATACCCATTCAAATTTCTCAAATGGTATGCCCCAAAAGGCAGAACTCTATGAATTTGATATGGTCCTTCCCAGTTAGGTGACCATTTGCCAAACTTATGGCTTTTAATTTCTATTGGGAGTATTGTTTTCCATACCAAATTACCTTCATCAAAGCCAATGTGTTTGACTTTCTTGTTATAATTCTTGGTTGCTTTCTTCTTTTAGAAAAGAATGCTATTTAATGCCAAAATTCTGGCTTTATCTATGCCTTCTAACTCTAAGCACATACTTTGATGGTATTGCTTAGGATCTAACTGATCTTGGCATCTTACCCTCAAAGATTTAACATTAATTTCCACAGGTAAAACTGCATCATGCCCATATACTAAGGCATAAGGAGTGACTCATGTGCTTGATCTTGGGGAAGTTCTGTAAGCCCATAAAACATCCAACAAAAGGTTATGCCAATCCCTGGGATTATCCTCTACAACCTTTTGTATTCCTTTTTTCAAGGACTTGTTGGATTATTCAGCTTGACCATTGGCTTGTGCATAATAAGGTGTGAAATTAACAAGGCTAATTCCAAACTCTGCCACAAAAGACCTCACCATTTTTCCATCGAACACAGTCCCATTATCCACAGTTATGGTTTGTGGGATGCCAAATCTATGGATCAAATCTTTAATGAACCCAATGACCTCTGTTTGGTCTATAGCCTTGTATGGCTTGGCTTCGACCCACTTAGTGAAGTAATCAGTAGCCACTAGAATGAAACAATGATGCTTCGAAGAAGGTGGGTGTATTTTTCCCATCATATCCATGGCCCATCCTCTGAATGGCCAAGGCTTCACTACTACATGTAGGTCAGTTATGGGCACATGCCTTATTGTGCCATGCTTTTGGCATGCCTGGCAACCCTTTGCATATTCTATGCAGTCTTTAAGGATAGTGGCCAATAGTAGGAATGCCTTCGAAGCAATCATCTCATCTTCACACCAGGCTGATGAGCACCACAGATGCCTTCATGAACCTCAGCCATAGCTGTTAATGCTTCTTTTGGACCTAAACATTTCAACAACAAACCATCTCTCCCCCTTTTATAGAGAGCATTACCATATATCATGTATTGCATAAACTGCAATTTGATTCTCCTACTGGCCTTCGAAGATGGACCAGTCAAGTACTGCATTATTGGATGCCTCCAATCTTGTTCTTGTAAGTCATTATGATTGACTTCCAAGACCACATTCCTTTTATTCAAAGGTTGTATTAATCTTTGATATGTTATTTGACTTATGTCCCTTTGGGTATCATCCCTTCTCTTGAAGTTCGAAACTTTCTGAACCACATCACTAGCTCTATCATTCAAGAATCTTGGAACATGAGTTACATTTGCTATTTGAAACTGAGAAAGCAAATGTAATGCAACAACATAGTATGGCAAAATACTTATGCTTTGACACTTGAAAATCCTTTTCACTTGGTTAACCACCAATTGAGAGTCTTCAAATATGTCAACTGCGTGTACTTGTAATCCAATAAGAATTTCTAGTCCCACAATTAAGGCTTCATATTCAGCCTGGTTATTGGAACAAGTGGCTTCATCCACTCTGAAACCAAGTGTGGTTTCTACCCCTTGTGGAGATTTAATCACAACACCAATTCCAATTAAGCCATTGGCTTTCAATCCATCGAACCACATCTGCCATGACTCAACACTAGCCATACCAAGCTCCATTATCTCTTGGCTCTCTGTTTGAGATGGATGGTCTGCCAGAAAATTGGCTAAAACTTGCCCCTTTACTGCCCTTTGAGGGACATATTCTAGATGAAATTTTGATAAGGCTAGTATCCACTTGCCAATTCTTCCCCTCAACATAGGTCTACATAACATGTATTTAACCAAATCTGTGGTTGCAATTACCAAGACAGTTGTAGGTAAAAGATAATATCTTAATTTCATTGTAGCAAAATACAAATCAAGACACAGCTTTTCAACAGTTGAATATTTACATTCACAAGAATTTAAAAATCTACTAAGGTAATAAATAGCTTGCTTCTTGCCTTCTTCATTGTCTTGGGCTAAGAAGGCTCCCAATGAATCTTTTGCTGCAGCTATGTACAACTTCAAGGGTTTATTTCCTTTTGGTGGCATCAGCACTGGAAGGTTAGCCAAGTAGGCTTTGATACCTTCGAAAGCAATTTGATGCTCTGCTGTCCACACAAATTCCTCTTCATCTTTCAGCCTTAACAAGAAAGAAAATACTTTAGTTTTCCCTGCAGTGTTAGAAATAAACCTTCGAAGAAAGTTAACCTGTCCAAGGAACCTTTGTAATTCTTTCTTACTTGATGAAAGCTTGGCTTCAATGATGGCTTTAGCTTTATTCTGATCAATCTGTATTCCTTTCTTGTGCACTACATAACCCAAGAAGTTTCCAAATGATACACCAAAAGCACACTTTAGAGGATTGAGTTTCAACTTGAACTTCCTCATTCTTTCAAAAGCTGCTTCTAAATGAAACAGATGCTCCTCTATGGACTGGGATTTCACTACAATGTCATCAATATAACACTCTAGATGCCCTCCAATGAGATCATGAAAGATAGTGTTCATAGCCCTCTGATATGTAGCCCCAGCATTCTTCAGACCAAAGGGCATTTTAACCCATTCGAAGGTGCCAATATTCCCAAGACATCTGAATGTTGTCTTGTGGATATTCTCCTCTGTAATGCAGATTTGGTTATAACCAGAGTGCTCATCCATCATTGATAAAACTTGATGCCCTGCTGAACTGTCTACCAGCAGATCCATTATAGGCATAGGGTACTCATCTTTGGAAGTTGCTAGATTTAAGTTTCTGAAATCGATGCATACCCTCATTTTGCCATTCTTCTTAACTACAGGCACAATATTAGATAGCCATTCAACATACCTGGCTGTCCTAATAAAGCCTGCCTTAAGTAGTCTGAGAATCTCTTTCTTGACCTTCTGAATTACTTCTGGACTCATTCTTCTTGGTTTCTGCTTGTATGGCTTGAAATTAGGCTTCATAGGGAGCCTATGTTCCACTAATGACCTATCCAATCCTGGTAGTTCATTATAGGACCATGCAAAGCAATCTTTGTATTTCTTTAGAACAACCAACAACTGGTCTCTATCCAGAACATTCAAGCAAGCACTTATATAGGTGGGCTGTTGTATAGAACCTTCCCCTAAATTTACTTCTTCTAAGGGGTCTTGTGTCTGAGAACTTATTGAAGCTTCTTCCTTGGTTTCTTCGACCTTCGAAGCAACCTTCTTGCTTTGTTCTGCTCCCATGTTCTTTAGTTCAACATCTTTGCCCTCCTCCTCATAGACAAAATCTGTCCATAAGGCATCCTCCTCCTGTATCTCTTGGACTTTTGTTTCAATGTCCAATGTACAGTATTTACCAAGGGTCAAAATTCTGACCTGTTGTTGCTCCTGTTTGCAGCCAATTATCGTGGCTTCTCTCTCTTGCTCCTGTACTTTCTGGACTATTGCTTTTACATCCAATGTTGAGAATTTAACCAGAGCCAAGAACTTGGCTTCTTGTTCTTCATTTCTTTGCCTATAACCAGTCATCGTTGTCATTTTTAACGACAATCTCTTCATCAGCACTCTCTTGGACTAAGTGCTTCAGGTGTGTCACTTCCTCATCAGCCGTCACTTCGGCTGAGCCATTAACTTTCCTCAGTATACTGAGTGGTGTCACTCCCTCAATATACAACTTGGCCTCTGCAAAGTCTGCACAGGCTATGAAGGGTTGAGGATCTGCATCAATCTCCTCTGTCTCTCCATTGCCCAAAGCCATCAAGATTTTCTGATGCAAAGAGGAAGGCACACATTTGTTAGTGTGGATCCAATCTCTCCCAAGTAAAGCATTGTATTTAGCATTACTGTCGATTACGAAGAATGCTGTCATGCAGTCCCTGGTTCCCACACTCAAGTTAATGGGTAGAATCCCCTGAGCCATCTGTCTATCTCCAGCAAAGCCAGCGATGGTTGTGCTGGTTGGGATCAACCTGGGATTCTTTTTCCCTAGTTTCTTCAAAGAAGATTTCGGTAGTAAGTTCACTGCTGCCCCATTATCTATCAGGACCCGATTCAATTGTATCCTATCAAAGAAAGCCTTGATGTGCAAAGGCTTGACATGTTGTGTCATAGAATTTGAGGGATATTCAAAAGGATATGAGAGGTTGATGCTCACCTCTTCCTCGCTCTCGTATTCAGTTTCCATCGGAGTAGCCATTTCAGACTCATCCTGTACCATACTCACTTGCGACTCCTCACTAGAGACTGGAATAGGATCCATGTCTTGGTCATCTTGGTCCTCCTCTTCAGCCTGGAACTCATGAGGCAGTATGTGTACCATATTGACTAATACCGGAGAAAATAAGCCAAACTGGATGGCTGGCAGTGCCTGTCTCCTTTCTTGGCTACCTTGATCAATGACTTCAGCAGCATCCTCCATGCTGTACTCTGGCACTTCGTTGCTAACTGATTCCTTCGAAGGATCTTTCTCAATTGGTTCTTCAGCCAGAAATGTTTGCTCAGCCATGAAGGCTTCAAACATTTCTTCCTCTGCCATTTCCTTCTTTTGGCTTATGTCAATCTCTTCTTCTGTCTCGCTATCACTTTCCATCAGAGCCTTCTCCAACCCTGCTAAGCTAGCCTTCTCCCTGGCCTTTAGTTCAGAATGAACCTTGGTCAACTGTTCTCTGCTGCCAGCCACTTTGTTCTGTGGATTTGGCTTTGGAGCATGGTCTAACTTTGGATTTTTCTTTCCTTCTGTCTTGACCAGTGAAGAACTCTCTCCACTTTCTTTCAGATCTTGCTGGTACTGGGTGTACCTGCGCTAAATCTTCCTCCTTTGTGATCTTGAAATGACTGGAACCATATCTGGTTCCTTTGTCTTTGTGTGTTTAAGCAATACCCAATTGTTCGGAGCCACCAATGGAGGCTTGACCATCCTGCCTTGGTTTCCAACATTTCTTTGGGCAGGCACTTCCCTAGGCTTGTTCTGCATTACAAACCAATCTGGGACCCCAGGTACCTACGAACTTGCTGACTCAGATGTTGAACTGCTTTTTTCAACCTTCGAAGCCATCTTCGAAGTTGGCTGTGAAGGTAAGTGTTTGGCTCTGACCTCATGTTTTGAGCTTGATTCAGACCTTCGATGAAGGTAGCCACTTTCTGTCCTGCGTGAGGCTGGTCTAGGAGGCCAATCCCTGGCTTTGATCCCATGAAATGAGCCTCTCTCCAGTTTTCTTTCAGAGTGACTGCTCTCCATTCTGTAATAGTTAGGTAGCCTGGATTCATGTAAGGGCCTCTTGTCTTTAGCATGCATTCTGTCCATTGCAGGCTCAACCACTGGTGGTCGCTGCCTATCACTAGCCGAATACGGCCTTTTATTGTAAGCGTTGGTTGATTTATGACGTCTCTGAACATCTCTGTAGTATTGCTTCCCATCAATTGGAAGCCCCTTCAATCATTTATAACTCAGTTTGCACTTGGGACACATCCTCTGCATTACAGCTGCTTCTAAGGAATCATCATCCAATGCTTTTTCATCAGAGTGTTCCCTCTGGTGTGAGAAACCTTGTCCAATAGTTGGTGGGTTTCTAGTGTCCTTCTTGGTATTTGTCTGGTTGGCAATATGCATTTGCACATTGACCTCTTCCAACTCCTGCAGAGATAAATTCTGGAAGTTTGGTACAACCACATTAGCTGTGCTTTCTCCAACTTCTGGAAACGGGTTACTGTCAATCCCCATGGCCTTTTCTGTTTGGCTGGGAATTTCAAACTTCCTTTCCGAATTTGCTCTTGGATCCTGTCTCGAAAAACAATGCAGTTTTTAGTCGAGTGAGACCAAGAGTTATGCCATTTACAATATACTTTTCCTTTAAGTTCATCTGGAGATGGCAATTTTACTCCTTTTGGTAACTTAAGGAAATTGGCTGCAAGCAAATGATCAAAAATGTCATCTGCTTTTGTTAGATCGAAAGACTACTTTCTATGAAAGTCTTTCTTTTTAAACTGATGGTCAATTGTTGTATCCTTATGAAGTAATGCTTCACAGATTACAGGTTCTTTGCCCACAATCTCTGCTGCAACAATCTCATAATTTGGATCTCTATAATATGTCTTGTACGAGGCATTATTTCGATCTTGTTCCTCCTCTAGTAATGCTTCATATCGAGACACTTTATAGGTTAGTTCGACCAAATCTCTGAATTCAGTTGAGTCAAACTTCTTTCGAAGCCTGAATTCTAAGGCATTTTGAGCCAATCTTACAAATTCTAGCTCTGGCAATATGATTCTACATTTATTTCGAGCCTTTTTAAATCTGTCAATAAACTGAGTAGCCTTTTCTTCAAGCCTTTGACTCAATCTTGCCAAGTTTGCCATGGAAACCTCTAGCTCTAATTGGAAGAATTGGGCATGAAATGCCTCTTCCATTTGTTGCCAAGTTTGAATGGAGCCAGGTGTAAGGTTGATGTACCATACAAATGCTCCCCCAGTTAGAAAATTTGGAAATAATCTCAGTTTCATATAATCATGATTAGTGAATTCACCGCATTGAGCAGCAAATCTAGCAATATGCTCTACTGTTGAATGATTTCCACTCCCATAGAAAAGGGTAAAATCTGGTATCCTGAACCCCCTTGGGTATTCATGTACCCTATTTATCCATTCTGGGTATGGTTTTCTGTATACAGGAGTCTGGACCCCCCAAGCCATCGGTCCATACATCTCCCTAACAATATCAGCAATTTGGTCCCTAAGGACCATATTTTGTGCCTGCTGAACCACTACTGGAGGGACAAACACAGGATTTGATGGACAAACTTGTGCTTGCAGTCCTCTTGGTCCATAAGGTGGTACATTTGGGACTGGTTGCCCTTGTGGTGCAGGTTGCTGTCGGGGGTGTGGGTAACCCCTTTGAGTCTGTCCTGCGAAAGGACCTGTAAAAGGTACAGGAACAGGCGTTGTGTCCCTTCTATTTGCAGGCTAACCTTCCATCCCCCGGGTATAAATTCGAATAAGGGATTATTATACCCTCTAGTGCCAGGTATGGCTTCGAACATGGGATTTGTAACCATTCTTATGCCAGTTTATTGTACTTGGCCAGATCTACCAACTTGTGTGGTTTCATTGTTAAGTTCTGAGGCATTTTGGCCTGCTATAGGCCTCGAAATGGGTTCATACCAAGATTGAGGTGATGGTTTTTCATAGTTCTGGTTACTAGTTTGACCATTAGAATATCCATTAACTTGCATAGGCTGTTTGTCTCTAGCCAATCTTTGCTGAGGTACATTTAAAACTTCCTCTGTGTGTCTTGTGTTTGTTGGTTGGTGGTTATTCATTCGATCCAAAAAGGATGTTGCCCATCTTTCCATTGTGTTCATTAATTGTTGTCCCATAGCATCTACTAAGCCCATCCCATGGATTGGTTGGCTGAGTAGATGAAACAGTGGATGGTCCAATTCCTTGGTTTCGTCCAATATTATGAACATATGGTTCTTGTCCCGAAGTACTGGTCTGTTCGACTATAGGTTCTGATAACATGGAGTTTCCACAGGATGTGTTACCACATTATCCTCTGGATTAGGTATTTCTACCTCTCCTTCTACACCTTCTTCCAAGCGTTCATTTTCTCCTTGTCGTCTTCGTCTAGCCATTTTAACAAGTCCCACTGGGCGTGCCAAAAATATATGTTGACTTTTTGGCTTTTGAAGGGTATTTTTGTAAATGTGAGCGTGCTAGCAAAAATCAATCAGTCCTTACAGAATTTATAATTGCCAACCAATTATCAGACGATTGTGTTTTAATTATTTCAACCTCAAAGAAGAGAACTTTTACTGGTGGCTTGATTTAAGAGAAATTAAGTAAAATAATAATCAAATGACGAACAATTGAAGTATTTCATTAAAATGAACATTTACAATGATCCAAACTCAGCCTCGAAGAGGTTTACAGTGACGATCTACTTGAAACTACTCCTATGAATCGAATTGCAGTGTAGGAATTTAAAGTGTAGGGATGTAAAGAACATGTATTTAAAGTGCAGGAAATGTAAAATTGGAAAAGAAAATATGAAGTAAATGACTGGTTTGTTGGATCTGAGTCTGGGGGTTTTTTCTGGGGGCTTCCCTGCTATTTATACTTGTCAAGGATGACCTTCGAACCGCACTTCAAACCGTCGAACTGCTCCTCCATGATTGGTAATCATGTTGCCTTATAAGTAGTTCCACTACACCATCATTTACAGTTAGGCTTCCCTCTTATATTTGAATTTGAATATGAGTAACCGTTGAAACCACGTCACCTTGCATCTCTTTACTGATCCAATGCTACTCAGATCACGTGAGAACCAATATTAACTGCCACCTATACAATCAGGATCAAAGACTTGACCAGTATTCCTATATTGCCCTTACTTTGTCACGTGTCGAATTGTGATTGACTTTTACAAAATATGTAGCTAATAATATATTAACACTTCTAATATATATATAAATATTTAATGCAAGATTTTCAATTTGAGAAATAATATATTTATCACTTGAGTAATGCATAACATATAAATATTTAAGGGGGATTGACTCATAAATCCTAAAAGGTGGACTTGTAATCTAATGAGTCCCATATTTAATTTGTTACACCCAAAGGTCCCATAAATTGGGGGTGGACTATTTTGCCCATGTATGTAGTAGTTATTTGTTATGTGATATTATGTTTTAATGATGTGGAAGGATGTAACGTTTTGCAAAAGTTTACTATAGACTTTTCTGGTTTTAGTAGTGTCTTTTGGGGTCCACATTTGGAAGCCCCACGTTTGGGTAGCACACATTAATTTACATAACAAAAAAATTATGTGATATTATGTTTTAATGACATGGGAGGATGTAACGTTTTGAAAAAGTTTACTATAGACTTTTCTGGTTTTAATAGTGTCTTTTGGGGTCCACATTTGGAAGCCCCACGTTTGGGTAGCACACATTAATTTACATAACAAAAAATTGCCCACATCGTTTGTGTTTCAATTTTTTTGGACCGTCGTCAAGTTATGAACCACGTTATGGTGGCCCACGTCACCCGTTGGTGGGCCTTCATATTTTGGTAGCCAACGTTTGGAGGAGAACATAACATTTTCCATGCCCACATTTTTGATGGCCCACGTCATTGAACCAGTGATTGGGGTCCCCATATCATACTGCAAGTGTATCATGTGAAGACCCACGTTTGGAAAAGTGTGTGAATGGTGACCTCTCAATTCAAATAATCATGACCCTCATCATCCCACAAAATCTGGCCACTTTAGATCTTTCCATACACTGCACACCGAAATCAACGCAAGGAATATATATCAAATATCCTTCCAAGAAAACGTTGCCAACCAAATAAAATAAGGGTATATAAGTCAGAAAACCCATCCCATAAAACAAATAGGACTGGGACGTGTATATATTTAAAAAAAGGACTTATTGGACTACAACTCTCTAAAATGGGAGTTTCCAATAATTTTCTCAATATTTAAATCAAAATTAAATTTATATTTCACGCCTATCGTGCAGATAAACAGGCACTACAATATAATATACGCACATGCGAAGAAGAAAAAAAACAACAAACAAAAATAAAACAAAACAAAACAAAAGTTGAATCCACTTGGAGGACACTTGAGAGTAGAGAAGTCAAGATTGAAAGGTTGAAAGTCAAAAATGGATAACACACATATATAGTTTAGTTATAATCAAGATGAGAGAGAAACCTTACACGGTTTCGTATAATTATTAAAACCTAAAAATTATACACGTGTGATTGATGCGATGTTAGAGTGTTAGCGTGAACAGTGGGATGTGTCTCTTTTAGTCTATCTCCACTTGCCCTGGTAGGGAAGTGATTTTATTGATTATTTTTTTTAAAGTTAAAATAATTAATAAAAATAAAATGAATTAAAATAATTAATAAATTAAAATATCATATTTAAATTATAATTATTACACTTTTTTTTTCATAATTATCAAATTAATTGTAAAAAAATTAATTATCTTCTCAAATAAATTTTTTTAATCAAGTTAAAATAATTAAATAATTAAAAAATAAATTAAAATAATCAAATTCCCAAACAAGACCAAAGTACAAGAAAGGAAGGGGTGCTTCACTGGATACAGGCTTGCAGGTTCAAAACAAGGACTAGAAAAGAAGGCTTCAAAATCACACAAGTCCGCATTTTCATCTCAATTTCAGGATAAAATACAGGATTCTATTTGATGCGCTCCCGTGTCAGTCTCATCATCCTTACCATAATTGAAGCAGTTTATACAAGTTGGTTCCCCCCACCCCCCCTAAAAGTATGATCTTCAAAGTATGAATGTATGTTACTTTAGTTATTAAAATTTAAATTCTGCCAATTTGATTTTAATATATTAAAATATTTTAATTTAATATCCATTATTTAAATTGTGTCAATCTGATTCTCAATATAAAAAGTGTTTCAAGTTAGTCTTTAATATTTATGGATACTTACGTGTAGATCCTAATAAGTGGACTTATTATCTAATAGGTCCTATGAAAAAAAAATTTCACAAAAAAGCATCATTAATTATAAGTTTTAGCGACAATTTATAAAAATCATGACAAAAAAAGTCATTAATTGTCAATTTTGAGCAATTTATATAAAAAAATTGTCACAAAAAATTTATTTTTAACAACAATTTTATCAAGACTTATTTTTAATAAGATTTGATGGGAATTAAGTCCAATTATTATGACCTATTGGTGTCAATATGATCTCCTATGTATATTAAGTATTTCAATTTAATCATTAACTTTGTTAATAAACACACTGAAGAGGCTAAATTGAAACACATTTTTATATATTAGAAATCAAATTGACACAAATAAATATTAAGGACCAAAATGCTACAATACTCACAGGGATTAAAAATATATGAGTAAGTTATAAACACTCTCCTTAAGATTTGCTTATAATACAGATTAACCCTTGTAATTTTGAAAATTACAAAACTCTATTGTCAAAAAAATTTATTTAATAGAATTACCAAAAATAAAATAAAATTCGTAAACGTTGTTCTATATAATAATAAAATTACCTCATTTATTAATTGAAATATATTTTCGACATCATTAAACACTGCTAATTGACTTGACGATTTATTAATAAAATGAGCTATTTGTTACGCCATTAGAAAATTGAAGGGCCGGAATGTAATTTTCTAAACCTCATAAGGTAATTTGTATTTTAAGAAAATTTCAGATGATATATTTATAATTTATCTAAAATATAATTAGCCCATAACTAACAAAAGAAAATGGACATCATGTGTATACACTGTATAGTAAGCTTGTATTTGGTTGGGGAATTCAAAGATAAATTTGAAAAGGAAAAAAGAAAAAGTGTATGGAATTAAGTGAAATATAAATATATTTTATTCATATTTCATATATACCTTTTTCTTTTTCTTTTCCAAATTCCTCATCCAAACACAACGTAAATGTGAACAACATTCTCACTTGTTAGCTGTATGACATTTTCATATATGGAAAAAATTTAAATCAGTGTAAAATTTTAAAATAATTATAAAAAAAAATAATTTTTATAAATATTTATCATTAAAGCTATAATATTTTCCAAGACTATAATAAATTTTTGGAAATAGCACTCAGGGATATTAGGGTTTAACAAATCACATTTAAAGAGCTTTTTTTTTTTTTTTTTTTTGATGCTCTAAATAATTAAGAAAAAACCTAATAAAATCGTCAACTCTAGATCTTTGAGTGATCCATTATAAAAATGGAAGTGCATTTGAAGAGTATCGTTTGTTTATTTATTTATTTATTTTGTTTATTTACTGAAGGGAGAGAACAATCCATAGATATGGTCAAGTAACTTCACTACTTTTTTAGGATAAATTATCGTAAATCTTTTTAAGTTATGATTTATTTATGTTTTATCTTTTTAAATTTTATAACTCAATTGGTAATTACCTTAAAATATTATTTTATTATAATTAATCACGTTTATTAGAATTTTAACAAGGATTTACACAAAATCAGGTCATGTGTGAAACATACATGACACAATTATTAAATATTTTGAATAAATTATAAATATACTATTGAGATTTGCTTAAAATATAAATTGCCCCAAGTGGTTGGTTTTTTTGGATAAACTATCAATCGGTCATAATAGTTAGACTTAATTCACATTAAGTCCTATTAAAAATTAATTTTAATGAAATCGTCGCTAAAAATAATTTTTTGTTACGATTTTTTGCATACGTCGCTAAAAATTAACAAATTAGCGACTTTTTTTTGTAGCAATTTTTATAAATTGTTACTAAAACTTACAATTAGTAACTTTTTTTTAGATAAAATTTTCAAATTGATGCTAAAATCTGAAAATTAATCAATGTCTTTGGTTTCAATTTTCTGAATTCAATTTTTTGAAAACTAAGTTTTTTGTTTTTCGAATTTTTTTTTGCTTTTAGTGAATATTTTTAAAAATTTAAGCAATTTTTTTACTTTTTTAGGTGCACTTTATTCAGATGTATCTAAATAATAAAATATTTGTCAAAAAATATTTTAAAAAATTAATAAATACACAAAAATACAAAAACATAATAAATTTTCGTATTTTTTTGTATTTTTTGGTATTTAGTATATTTTTTAAAGATTTTTTTCACAAATATTATACTTTTTAAGTGTGTTTATGTTAGGTGTGTCTAAAAATTTTTTAAAAAAATCTTAAAATATTAAAAAAATTCATTAAAAACATTAAAATACGAAAAATAAAAAGTAGAATTTTCTAAAAACTGGAACCAAACAAGCTGAATAACTTTTTTTTGTGATGATTTTTTTAAATTGTCGTTAAAACTAATAATTAGTGATTTTTTGTGATAAATTTTTTAAACTATTACTGAAAATTAATAATCACTAACATTTTTGATTAGTGTCTGATAAAAAATGTCATTAATTATCACAAAATTTATTAAAATATAAGTTCATCTATTAAGACTTACAAGTAAGTCACTCCCCCTTTTTTATTATTATTAGCAAAGTGAATTTTTCATTAAAAACACAAAATTAAAAGTACTGGAAGATACAATGCATCAGGAAAGATTTAGAAAGTATAAACTATCACATTTACGCAACCAACTCCTTAGTCGTACTTTCTTTTTTCTTTTCTTTTTTTTTAAAAAGAAAAGAATAAACAAAACAAGAACAAATAACCTGAAAAAGAATTAAGATGAATACAAAAACAAAATACTTGAACCTCGAAAAATCAACCCACGTAGTTTTGAAAATTATATCACGTCCTTTGAAATTTCTATTTGCATAATAAATAGACCTTTTATTAATAAATTATCAGGTCAATTAATAATTTTTAATGATATCAAAAATTTATTTCAATTAATAATTCAGGTAATTATATTATTGTGTAGGAATTTATTTTTTCAATTAATTCTATTAAACAAAAAATATGACAAGGGGGTATTTAAATCATAGGAGACAATTTTATTTTAAGCAAACTTTAGGAGATGCATTTTTAATTTATCCTTAAATTTTTTTTGACAATAATACTCCTATCTAGTGATTTCGTTTACACTTTACCATTACGATAAAGAAAGCAAATCACCAAATAAGAATATTAATGAATAAGTGTGTTATGAGCTTCATACATGACCCGATTTTGTTTAAATTCCTAATAGAATCCTAATAAAAGGGGTTTAGTGTAATAAGATCATACTTAGAAATGACTAAATGTTGAGTTTTAAAGTTTAAGGAGGCAAAGTGAAAATGAATCCTAGTTTAAGAAGGTTTAGTTTAATTTACCTATTTTTTTTATTACAAAATAGCACGTATTATATGCTCTAAATATAAATTTATAATTCATTTTGATACTTAATTATGAGATTTTGGAGGTGGTCAAATTTATAATTATTTCGGTTATTAGTGTTTGAGGTGGTTGGTTATGAATTTTTTGTGCTATTTTTTTGCCAAATTGGTTTTGATGATAGGACTATGAACCATTGTGATTGAAACTTTAGGTATATAGTCTATATGTATAGTAGCATTTTCCTTCTTTGTTTTTAGGACTTTTGTGTTTTTTTTTATTATAATATCAATGATGGTGAAAGATATCTTTATTTCAAATTAAAACAGATAAGAGAAGTTTTAATATTGGAAATGGCATAACAACTATCGACAAATTTTGAATTTTAATAACAATGTTTAACTTTTTATTTTTTATTTATTTTATTTTTTTGGGGATTATAGATTAGAGATTTTTATTTTATTTTGATTTTGGGTCGGGGTTACAGAGCTTTACAGAGAAAATTCATTCATAAAAGGTTAACACTACATATCATCTCACTAGTTAAACTAATAAAGTAGTCCCACAAATGTACTGAATAGACCAATAAGATAGTGTTTATTGTTCACCTGTGTGTGAACCTTGAGGCACTGCTAGTTAAGACTAGAGCTGGCAATTCAAGGCCAAACCCAATAATCGGCCCAAATCCTTCATAATAAATGGGTTGGGGCCTTCGATTTTTGTGAATCGGCTGTGTTTGGGTTACTATAATTATATTTGTTTTTAACTGGATTAATTGAGCTGAGTAAGACCATCTCTAACGTTTTATCAGATTGAGCATCAGATTTAAATTTGATGAAAAAAAGTCTTTTTTTCTCTCTCCAATGGTTTCACCAAATTGATATCAAATTGAGAATGGAGCAAAATTTTTACCAAATTGAGGACCTGAGTGAAATTTCACCATTTCACTGTACGTTTATATTGGAGTTGAGTCCCACCGGTCAATCGGCCAGACGTCCGACCAGTTGACCCACCGGTTGACCGACGCATACAAAGCTGCTTCAAGTCCAGAAGTGGACAAGTCCTTGCATAGCAAAATTCAAAATTGTACATAGGGAAAGCAAGAAAGAACACAAATAAATGAATCCATTTTGTTTTCATTTTTGGCAGACAAATAGTATCACATGCTAAGTTCACACACTCGATATAATATTATCTACAAAATAATTACAAAGCAACACATTCATTCTCTTCAAAGACTTTTAACATTCAACCTTGTAAGCAAGTAGACTTGCATCAAATCAAGCTCCATTTCCATATCTCTCTCTCTCTCTCTCTCATGTCCATGTTTACTCAAGCATGGCTAATTATGGCAACAATCTGTGCGTTATAGATATGTTTAAGATTAAAGTCACTCTCTGAAGCTGATAAAATTCTAGTTTTGCCAGGTCAGCCATAGGTGAGTTTCCAGCGAAAGGGAGGGTACATCACTGTTGATAAAAAGCAGGATAGAGCTCTTTTCAACTACTTTGCTGAAGCAGAAACTGATCCATCTTCAAAGCCTCTTGTTCTCTAGACAAATGGAGGTTGGTTCTTGTTAGACATTCCTTAATCATTCAAATCATAATACCCAAATAGGAAAAAGGTCATATAATTTGAGTTCTACATGTTCTATACTGTGATTGATTTTACAGGGCCTAGTTGTTCATCAGTTGGAGCTGGAGCTTTCTATGAACATGAACCTTTTAAACTATAGCTCGGCTTTTTCGTGCCCCCTTTCGGAAGTTCGAACATAAGTCCTACAGTTTGGACTCCCGCAGTTCTAAATCTAATCTCACAAGTGCAATGTGAAATTGATAAACACCAAAGAGTCCAAATCCGGCAAATCTTTTAGAAAATCGATTTTGTATCAAATTGCCAAAAATGGACTGCTTTGCCAGATACAGAGTTGCCACCTAAATATTTTATTTTGAGAAAATTTAGAAAACCCATGACTCATGCCAAAGGCCACGTGTCCGTCATCACTAAGATTGTCTCGGCTCGGAAACTTAGGTACAAGAGGGGAAGGTCATGAATACTTTTGAGCACTCCTGCTTGCCCGATCAAAGATCGACCTCTACTAATCATGATATGATTTTTATCAACATTATATGCTCTTATTCCTGTTTATTAGGCTAGCATTATTATGTGATGATCACACACACAAGTATAGACTAACTTGCAAGAATTGGAACACTTCGAGTCATGTTGGTTTTGAAAATTGTTTCGAAATATGTGTCACTTGAAAAAAGTGATCACATATGAACATTGCTCAAATTATTCCAATTCAAGCAACAAGCCTTCATCCACCAGCATTCAAGAAGTTATAGCAATTAAGAACTTACCCTCATGGCAAGCATGCTAAACATGGCGACAATCACATTCATGCAATTATGCTAAAGCGAAGTAAAGGCTCACCTAGTACTCCAAGCCAAAATGAACAAAACAGTTAAAAAAAAAATGCATGATTCCTAACTATGTGAGATGACTAATGCAACACATGCGATATGCAATTTAAATAGGCTCGTCTCCTAAACATGGTATTTGAAACAATTTGATAACATGCGATCTAAGCATTTATTCAAAGAAGTATTGAAACGACAATGCAGTTAGAATGATGAACCGCGCCTCGGTACATGCAATACAAATGGATACAAACATAGAGAATGCTAATTGAAATATGATGTCCCTAAATTAATCATCGTAAGCAGTTAAATAAAAGAGAGAAAGACGTGGAGTCAGAAGACATACACATTATTACATTGCGCTCTTACGAAGAAGAGTCTGAATGAATAAACTAAGCTAGCTAGCTAGCTAAGCTAAGCTAAAGCTAATTAAGCTAATTATTACAAACCAAAATGAATAAACTAGCTAAACTACTTAACTAGTTATTACAACACTTAAATTAACTAACTAATTAAATAATTACAATACAAGGGCAATTAAAATAAGTAATTAAACTACACAATTAACTACTATGCCTCGAGAAATGAGGAATGTTCATGCGCATGCTCGGTTTTCACCTGAAAAGCCACTGTTTTGCTTCTAAATGCCTTTGTTTGCACAGTTGAACACCAACACTGCTGCTCACTCTAATCTGCCTTTCAACTTACTACTGAATTTTGCATCAGTGGCCAGTCGGCCAGTGATGAGGATTGTCGGCCACCAGTGATGGCCGCCCGACCATCAAAGGTGGTCTACCGGCCACTGCTGCACAATTTTATCTTGCTGCAACAGAGAACAAACAGAGCATATACAGGGTATTTTCAAGGGTTGTCTACACAACTTACCCCTCCTTTTCATGAGCAAATCAAAGGAGTAGCAAGTTCGGTTCACAAACCATCAATGGATGTAATTTCATTGCATGATGGCTTGTGAAACCAAGTGTGCAAGCTCAGTAAATGCAAAACAAAACTCAAACGTCCTTTCTTTCATGAAAGATCAATGGGAAGTGGTGACCTTAGAATCTTAAATCATTTCATCACTAGCAAGTATGAAATGGTTCAAGCTTCCATGTGTTCATTTAACGTCCGATTAAACACAACCAAATTATTATGTTTCTCACTTTTAATTCCAAGTTTTAGTTACTCCATTTTAGTTTACCAACTATTCTTTAATTCAATTAAGTCCAATGGTGAATTAAAGTCCTCTAATGGAAAGAGGGCTCGAAACACAAGTTGCTTTGGGTATGAAAAAAGCATCATACCGTTGGTAATGAACGTCTTAAGGGATTAAACCATTAAGTATAAAACCTCATTTTCATTCTTGGGCGAGCAAGTGACTTGAAACCACTTTCAAAGAAAAATTTTAAAAAAAAGCCAAGAATGGAGGGAGGTTGTAGAGATTATTATTGCTGAAATGAAGTATGAAAAGCCCAAAATAAGTGATGTCTAAGACCTAAAACATCAAGCTTATGAAGACTTTTACACTAGAAGCATGCAAAACAAAGCTCAAATACAAACAACAGCCCAAAATAATGCCAAAACAGTCTAAAATAAGTCCTAAAACATGCTAGAATTAAGGGGAAAAAAAAGTCTAGATTAACATGTTAAAACATGGCACAAACTAGGCTAGTAAGCAAGACACATGGAGGGGAGGCTAACCTTTCCAAATTTAAACTTCAAAACATGATTTTGGCCACTGAAAAGCTCTGAAAATCAGTGTTTAAAAGCTTGGAAAAAGATGGTAAAAGGGTAGGAAACACAAGGGCAAAGGCCTCCAAAACAAGGTATAAAAAAGGGCTATTAACCCCTCAACCTTTGATGGCCTTAAACTCAAGCTTCAGCCTGAAAAACACAAAGGTTTTACAGCCCAAAACAGTGGAAAAACAGTAGGAAAAATAATAAAGAAAGCAAGCGAATAGGGAAAGTCTTATACCTCTTAAAGAGAAGAAACAATTCCAAGCAACAAAACCAAGTAAACACATCCTCTAGAGCTCAAACCAAGCTCAAGAATACCTCAGCTCAAAGATAAGAAGATTTGGTTAAGGGTGTATAGGCAAAGTTGAAGATTTGTAGGCAAAAGTGTACAGATTCGGTAGAGAGAGAAAGAATTGTAGAGAGAGGAAAATTTTTGATCTTAAAATTTTCTAACATTAAAACATGAGAGAGGGATCTCCTATATATAGAAAACATGAAATTCCCTCAAGGAGATCTAGTCGTACACGTGGTGATAGATGCATGTATCTGCACAAACAGCTGGCACAGCTAACATAAAATACCCGCAGAATACACTGGTGGTCAGCCGGCCACCAGTGGTTGCCGGTAGCCCAAAAAAGAGGCTGCAAGCTGGGAAAGCTATGCTTGGTCCAAAATTAGGACAACAAAGGTACAGGGTATGAAAGGCTCAAAGTTGTGGCATTTCGCTGAGGACTTTGAGCACTTGGCGAGCATATAAACTCATCATCGGGTGTGCATGCAAGGACATCCAAGCCATAACGGACGTCCAAGTTGTAATGGTCGTCAAAATAGGATGTCTACAGTTGTCTTTCTTTGACAGAACTCGTAGTCATGAAATGATGTGAGTGAATGTCAAAGCCCAGAGATGACCCATTTTGACAAGGCCGTAAGACTTGGACAAACAATCAAGGCAGAAAGAAATGGTTGCGCCCACAAGCTGCCTACATATCCCTTTGTAAGAAATCAAACCAGCGTAGTTCTGGGGCAAAATACAAATGATATACACAATGCAACTTTGAAAGTGGGACTCACACACTTCGCGAAGCCAACTATTTTGAAAACTCATGATCATGCGAGATGATGCAATAAGTAATAACAAATGGGATAAGCAAGAACGAATACAATAAACAAGATAACATTAGCTTCATGCTAAAACCAACACAGGTTCCATGCAAAAAGAAGATAAAACAGTCGTTTAACCACGCCAAAACACAAGACAAGGAAAGAAAACACTGCTTAGGATTGCGTTTCATGCATCCTTGAGATACTAAGAACCGCTCAAGGTCGTGTTTCACACATCCCGAGAAACAAGAAAAATCGCTCGGGCTCACGTTTAACGCTTCATGAGATACAAGAACAACCACTCGAGCTCGCGTTTCATGCATTCTAAGATAACAAGAAAATTGCTCGGGCTCGTGCTTTGCACGTCCTGAGATGAAACCCGCCCAGGGTTGCGTATCACGCGTCTTGAGATAACAACCGCTCGGGGCCGTGTTTCACACGTCCCGAGATGAAACCTGCCTAGGGCCGCACATCACGCATCCTGAGATAACAACTGCTCAGGGCCATGTTTCACACGTCCCGAGATAAAACCCGTCCAAGGCCGCACATCACGCGTCCTGAGATTACAACCACTTGGGGCCATGTTTCATACATCCCGAGATAAAACCCATCCAGGGCCACACATCACGCATCATGAGATAACAACTGCTCGGGGCCGTGTTTCACACATCTCAGGATGAAACCCATCTAGGGCCGCGTATCACGCGCCCTAAGATAACAACCGTTCGGGGCTGTGTTTTACACCTCCCGAGATAAAACCTACCCAGGGCCGCGCATCACACGTCCTGAGATAACAACCGCTTGGGGCTATGTTTCACACGTGCCGAGATGAAACTCGGCCAGGGCCGCGCATCACGCATCCTGAGAAAAACATAGAGGCGTGCGATAGATGCATTAAGTGAATGAGTGCGATAGATGCACAAAATGAACAAGTACGATAGATACACAAAGTGAACAAGTGCAATAGATGCGCAAAGTGAACAAGCCATACATACAATATCGTTTGTCTGTGTTGACGAAGGAAGAAATAAAAGAACATAGCTAACATGAACAATGTACGATATAATGACAACACATATTCTATGCAAAATAAACAATCGAGATATGAAGTTAAACAAAGGCATGGTTTAGCATCTTTTATGCAAGGTACTAAAGCATATTCTATGCATAAAGTAAGAACAAGAACATATTCTATGCGTGAATCATAATTGATGCAAGACGCGTATACATGATACGTATGTGTGAAAGGCATATTCTATGCAACAAGAGAGAACGAAGGCAAAACGAATAAAAGCGACATTTGATGGCATCTTCCAATTTACCTCTCAGAGGAATTGCAATATGTTTAAAAAGGATACACTTCGTTCATGTTGACAAGTAATGAACATCGTGTGCCGAAAACACAGTTTTGAGCTTCCATCAAGATAATCTGGACCAAATAGTGAACCTTCCTTGCAACTTTTGGGAAACAAAGACACAAAACAGCATCAAAACATAAAAGAAGGCCACCGGCCATTGGCCAGCCATAGGTGGAGGCTGCCGGTCACTGGCCGGCCACTGTACAGCCTTGCCGGCCACTATACAGCCTTCCCGGCCACCGGTGGCAATTTGGGGCAAATTCGTCTTTGTACACACAAGTCTTTAAGTACAAGCCACTAGGGCTCATTTCCTCACACCCACATGTCCAAAAATGCTCTCTCTCTCTAGGTGCTCCTTCTCTTTGGATTTGTACTTTCTACACGTTTTTCAACACCCTAAGCAATCTTTATTCGCTAAACCCTCTTGATTCTCTTCACTTTGAACTGGTTGGAATTTGATTTCGACACACTTTTCCTCATTTTCACCATTCTAGGCTTGTTTCCCTCGAGTTTCTCTTGAGTTCAGTGCACTTTTCTAGGCTTTGACTTTTTCTTTCATTTTTTCTCTCCCAGGGTTGATTGTTTCCAAGTTTACCCTCTTTTCTTCATTGTTCTTCATTTTCACCCACTTTTCACCAACTTTGCAGATGGTGAATGGTTCACCACACGATGAGGCCCCTCTAGAGGTTCTCCCCACATTTTCACCTGTTCCCGAGGTGGATAAACGGGTCATTATCGACGCAGCTAGAGGTATTGAGGCTGACCTCGAGGCAAAGTTCGAGCCAGAGCTTAGAGCCAGAGCCACTACCAATGAGAGTACAACCATTTGATCCAGAGAGGTATCATCCTCATACACATATCTTGCCAGCCGGTGGCATTAGGGGTTTTAGTGACTTCATTCTCAGTGTGTTGGAGGATCTCCTGCTGAGGGAGCCGACTTCTCACCTTTCATCCGTCACAGTTGAGGTATGAGCTCTGTTTTCATACATTCCTGCCTGTCTTGTATTTCTTGCACTGCATTTTTTGACTGTACTTTCATCACTGCCATATCTGATTCATCTACTCTTTGCCACAGGGCAAGTCTCGTGCTTTTAGAGGATACGAAGCTACTACAGTGCGAGATTGGTACGACGAGCTCCCCGCAAGAGTTCGCGACATCGTAGACAAGATTGGCTTTGGCCTATACTTGCTCTAACCTGACGCAAGTCATTGCGAGTCGTCCTCTTCTGGGCACACTTATGGAGAGATGGTGGGACACCACTAACTTCTTCTACTTCTCTATTACCGGGGAGATGACGATGACTCCTTATGACTTCACCATGATCACCAACTTAGATATGGGGGGTTATCTGATCCCGTTCGATATAGACATAGGGAAGTGGGAGGCGGCCTGGGTTAAGCTACCAAGAGCACGTCCAACCATATACCGAACAGGCATGGTCAGATATACCCGGTTCACCAAGCAATTCAGAGGGAGAGAGCCCAAGATAGTAGAGGAGATGGAGCAGTACGCCAAAGGCTTTCTAATGTTCGTCTTCGGTACCACCTTATTTTCAAACAGGTGGAACACCGTGGGCTTGTGTCTGCTGAGCGCTCTGGTGACCCTTCCTCGGGTGCGCTTTTATGATTAGTGCGCAACTGGCCTGCCACCCTATATGGATACATGAGCTCGACCTCCCGTCTGAGAGAGACCTGATCGGAGGCTACTAGCAAGCCTGTGAGGTATGCATTTCAGTTCCCTCTTTGCACTTTACATTTTCTGCTTAACACTTGTGCTTTCTGCTTTGCACTTTTTATATTTCTGTTCATGCATTGTGCTTTCTACTTTGGACTTTCTGTATCTGTTCATACACTGTGCTTTCTACTTTGCACTTTCAGTATCTGTTCATATACTGTGCTTTCTACTTTGCACTTTCTGTATCTATTCATACGTTGTGCTGACACATATCACTACATTTTCTCCGTAGCTGTGGGTGTATGTTTATTTTCTGACTCTGGGACCGGAGCCCATAGAGGAGCTCCCACTGGTAGTCCCTTACTCATGGAGGTACGACGGCCGGCACTAGCGTATGACTCGCGAGACCTTCACATTCTTCCACCATTACTTCGACACTGTGACTGCTTATAAGGTAACCCGAAGCACAGTGTAGCTTGGAAGCTCGAAAGAAAGCCCTACAGTTCGGACCCCCGCGGTTCTGAATCTAATCTCACAAGTGCAATGTGAAATTGATAAACACTAAAGAGTCTAAATCCGGCAAATCATTTTGGAAAATTGATTTTGAATCAAAAGTGCAAAAAATGGACTGCTTTGCCAGATACAGAGTCGCCACTTGTTTTTTTTTTTTTGGAAAAAATTTAGGAAACCCATGACTCGTATCCAAAGGCCACGTGTCCGTTATTACTAAAGTTGCCTCAGCTCAGGGAACTGAAGTACGAAAAAGGAAGGTCATGAATTAAGTACCCCCTGCTCGCTCGATCAAAGATTGGCCTCTACTAATCATGATATGATTTTTTATCAACATTATGTGTTCTTGTTCCGATTATTAAACTACCATTACTATATGATGCGCGCAAGTATAGACTAGTTTGCTCAAGTTAGAACAATTCAACTCATGTTTGTTTGTGAAAAATGATTTGAATTTGCCACCTCAAATGGGCTTAAGGTTTGCGAATTTGCCACCAAACATAGTAGGGCTTAAAATTGATTTGCCACTCAACAAAGTGGGCTTAAAACATACATTCGTTGAATCATTCCAATTCAAACAACAAGCCTTCATCCACAGGCATTGAAATAGTTTATCAAGTAAGTATTTAGCCTCATGGCAACATTCACATTCATGCAAGTATGCTAAAGCATAAAAACTCACCTAGTACTGCAAGCCAAGAAAACACAAGTTAGAAAAATATACATGATTCCTAACTATACAAAATGCCTAATGCAACACATACAAAGAATGCAATTAATAGGCTCGGCTACTAATATGGCATATGAATCGATTTGATAACATGCGGTTAACATGTATTCAAAGAATTTTTGAAATAACAATGCAGCTTGAATGATGCGCCGAGCCTCGGTGCAGGCAAGACAAATGAATGAATGCAAGAATAAGGTATGTTAATTTAAACATGTCCCTAATCTAACAATCAAAAGTGATTAAGTAAAAGGGTGAAAGACGTGGGGTTGGAAGACATACATATTATTACATTTTGCTCTCATGAAGGAGAGTCCGAATGAATAAGGCTAACTAACTAGCAACTAGTTAGGGCTAAACTAATCAAGCTAATTAAGCTAATTAGACTAATTATTACAAACCAAATGAATAATTAGCTAAACTAATTAACTGATTATTATAACATTTGAATGAATCAACTAGGAAGCTAACTAATTAATTTACAACACAAATGTAAACAACCTAAGCAATTAAGATATTTAACTCCACTGCCACTACTCCGCCTCGGTAAATGAAAGATGCACATGCTCGGTTTTCGCCCGAAAAGACCTCCTTTTTGTTCTCGAAAGTCTCTGTTTGCAGAGTTGAACAATTCCAGAACCTTTCTACTCCACCTTACCAATATTATGCTAAAGGTTACATCAGTGGCTAGCTGGCCATGGATGAAAGCTGTTGGCCATCTGCCGGCCAAAAAGGTGGTCTGCCGGCCATCTATGGTGCACTGCCAGCCGTGGATGGTGGCCTGCCAGCCACTGATGTACTAGATCACCATGCTGCAACAGAGTACAAACAGAGCAAAAAAAGGGTTTTTCCAAGGATTGCACAATTCACCTATTATTTTCATGGACAAACCCAAGGAGTTGTGAACTTAAACCACAAACCACCAATCTAAGCAATTTCATTGCATGATGGCTTGTGCTTCAAGGTGTGCAAGCTTAATGAATGCAAAACAAGGCACTCAAGAGCCATCACCCTATCATGCATGATCAAGGGCAACAGAGACTTAGGAAACTTGAGACATTTCATCACTTTGAGTATAAAATGTCCCAATTTTCCTTGTGTTCAATTAACGTTCGATTGAACCCACAACACACAAGTTATTAGCTTGCTTAATTTTAGTCCCAAGTTATTAGTTCTCATTTTAACTTACCAACTATTACTTAGTCAATTAAGTCCAAAAGGTGAGTTAGAGTCCTCTAATGGAAAGAAGGCTTGTGGTAGCCGAATAATCAGTAGAGGAAGAGGAGTAACATCTCGGCCTCTAGGTGCCAAACGGGTAAAAATCTCGAAGGGGAGATCGGCCGAATACGATGACTAGGCCGAATAGGATAAAGCCCCTGCAGCCGAGTGCAAGGAAAGGTAATGATTGGAGAAGTAGACCCGGATCCCGAGGCTGAAAAATGACTATAAATACAAGAGCTTCAGACTAATAAAGGTATGTAAGAAACACTTCTATAAACTTAGTGAGCAAGCTTTCTGGAGGGGAACTGACTTGTCCGTCGGAGTGCTAATTCCGGCACCCCCGACCGGAGTTTGTATTTTTGCAGGTGACTAGCAGAGGATCATTGGCGTCTTCCAGGATTTGAAGAGTATTTCCAAACCACATTCACTACAACTGGCGCCGTCTGTGGGAATACTCAAATACATCCATGGAAGGCGTGACCGAAGATCCTCCGATAGCCACCGACGCGATCGCGCAGGGAGACGACCTCACCCCAGCGAACATGCTCGGAAAAGAAACCATTGCGGCACGACGCACCTTGCGCTTCGACTCGCCAACGACTTCAGCACAAGAAACAATGCAGGCTGTCATCGAACAGGCAAAGCAGAACGAACAAAGGCTCGAGAACATGATCGCTGAGAACGAACGACTCCGTCAAGACTTGGCCCTGGAGGTAGCAAAATCTAAGGAAGCCACGCGCCAGAAACCGGAGCCATTTCCAAGGACGGGCGAACAGAGGCCACGAGCCCGACCAAAGGTTACCAACAGCGACTCCAACTCATTATCCACGGAGCTCGACGCGAGGGAACGATCCGAAACCTCCAGCTCCTCCGACAAAGATCTGCGACCAAGGAACAAGCGAAGAAGAAGCAGCTCGAACGAGGAGGACCGTCACGACCCTTTCGTTCGGAGAATCACAAGGGCGTCCTTGCCCAAGAAATTCAAAGCCCCGTCATTCACTCTTTACGACGGAAAATCAGACCCCACTGATCATATCCGTCACTACAAACAGGCCATGACGTTACATGCAGACAACGAGGCCCTCATGTGCCGAATATTCCCCAGTAGCCTAGGACCGCTAGCCGTCAGGTGGTATTACAAGTTGGAGCCAGCGTCGATCAAGAACTTCCACCAACTGCAAAAGTCTTTCAGGGCCAGGTTCATCACCAACGAGGTACAACCAAAACAGGCCGACTCCCTCTGGGCAATGCAGATCCAGTCGGGAGAGACGCTCAGAGCGTATTCAGCTCGATATTGGGAGTGCTTCAACCTGGTTGACGACGCTTGCAACGACTCCATGGCCATCACCGCCTTCAAAATGGGCTTACACCCTGACAGTGCTCTGCGCAGCTCCTTGACCAGGAGGCCCCCCAAAACAGTCTGGGCCTTGATGAAGAAAGTCGAAGAATATTGTAAAGTCGAAGATGATGCCCTGAGAACAAAGGTCGGACAAAGCTCCAGAAAAACGGAACTCCCCGAAATTGCTCGACCAATAAACTCCGTGCCACCAAGCCCCGAACCACGGCAACGAACCAAGCGAGACAAACGGCGTGATTCCCGCCGAACAAACGATCAATGCCCCTACCGAGCAAACGAACAGTTACAGGTCGACAGCAGACGCTCAAGGCGAAACGACAAGAAATATACGGAGCTAACAGAACCGATCGCGGCAATAATGACCAAGGTCCAGCACCTCCCATTTTTCAAGTGGCCGTCAAAGATGATAGGGCCTCCCGACACACGAAGGCGGGACAGACGATGCGAATACCACAAAGATCACGGCCACGAAACCAAGAATTGCTATGCACTGAAGGATCATCTGGAAGAATTGGTGCAGGATGGTCGGCTACAGCAATATGTTAGCAAGGGAACGCCGACTAAAGCGTTAGCCCTGAGACAGGATTCACCTCCGCTTGGCGTGATCCATACGATCTACGGTCTGCCGACCACCCCGATCGTCCATACGATCCAGTCGCACCCGTCTCCCCACAAACATAACAAGCAAACCGGCAGCCCCAATGAAGCCCCGACGATTGAGTTCGACGACTCCGACTTCCTCGGAATGAAGGCCAGCCACGTCGACCCTTTGGTCGTCACGTTACGCGTACGTCAATTCAGCGTTGCACGCATCCTCATAGACCCAGGGAGCGCTGCCGAAATCCTGTACTACAAAGCTTTTGTAGAACTCGGCCTTAACGAGTCGGATCTGTCACCATCGTCCCAGCCGCTGTTCGGCTTCAACGCGAATCCAGAGTACCCGCTGGGGAAGGTCGTGCTGCCGGTTCGGGCGGGCTCAAAAACGGTCGACACAGAATTCTTGGTTGTGAAGCTTCCATCGCAGTATAATGCCATCATAGGCCGCCCCTGGTTGCACATCATGAAGGCCGTCCCAAGCACCTACCATCAGCTTATGCGGTTCCCAACAGACCGCGGCATTGAAGAGATCCGTGGCTCGCAGCAATCCACACGAATGTAGATTTTACGCAAGTTCATCTACAGGCCCAACTTGTGGGACCTGATGCTTGTACTGGAACTTCATTTTAATGAAAACGGATTTTTGTTTGCCTGACCTTCGACCCAATTGGTGCCAAAACAAGTCTCCGGATTCGGAGCGCCCTTTCGATGCACGTCATCTGGGGCCGAAGAAGCCTCCGAATTCGGAGCGCCCTTCGTGGATATCACGATTGGCCAAAACAAGTCTCCGGATTCGGAGCGCCCTTTCGATGCACGTCATCTGGGGCCGAATAAGCCTCCGAATTCGGAGCGCCCTTCGTGGATATCACGATTGGCCAAAACAAGTCTCCGGATTCGGAGCGCCCTTTCGATGCACGCCATCTGGGGCCGAATAAGCCTCTGAATTCGGAGCGCCCTTCGTGGATATCACGATTGGCCAAAACAAGTCTCCGGATTCGGAGCGCCCTTTCGATGCACGTCATCTGGGGCCGAATAAGCCTCCGAATTCGGAGCGCCCTTCGTGGATATCACGATTGGCCAAAACAAGTCTCCGGATTCGGAGCGCCCTTTCGATGCACGTCATCTGGGGCCGAATAAGCCTCCGAATTCGGAGCGCCCTTCGTGGATATCACGATTGGCCAAAACAAGTCTCCGGATTCGGAGCGCCCTTTCGATGCACGTCATCTGGGGCCGAATAAGCCTCCGAATTCGGAGCGCCCTTCGTGGATATCACGATTGGCCAAAACAAGTCTCCGGATTCGGAGCGCCCTTTCGATGCACGTCATCTGGGGCCGAATAAGCCTCCGAATTCGGAGCGCCCTTCGTGGATATCACGATTGGCCAAAACAAGTCTCCGGATTCGGAGCGCCCTTTCGATGCACGTCATCTGGGGCCGAATAAGCCTCCGAATTCGGAGCGCCCTTCGTGGATATCACGATTGGCCAAAACAAGTCTCCGGATTCGGAGCGCCCTTTCGATGCACGTCATCTGGGGCCGAATAAGCCTCCGAATTCGGAGCGCCCTTCGTGGATATCACGATTGGCCAAAACAAGTCTCCGGATTCTGAGCGCCCTTTCGATGCACGACATCTGGGGCCGAATAAGCCTCCGAATTCGGAGCGCCCTTCGTGGATATCACGATTGGCCAAAACAAGTCTCCGGATTCGGAGCGCCCTTTCGATGCACGTCATCTGGGGCCGAATAAGCCTCCGAATTCGGAGCGCCCTTCGTGGATATCACGATTGGCCAAAACAAATCTCCGGATTCGGAGCGCCCTTTCGATGCACGTCATCTGGGGCCGAATAAGCCTCCGAATTCGGAGCGCCCTTCGTGGATATCACGATTGGCCAAAACAAGTCTCCGGATTCGGAGCGCCCTTTCGATGCACGTCATCTGGGCCGAATAAACCTCCGAATTCGGAGCGCCCTGGGATATCACGATTGGCCAAAACAAGTCTCCGGATTCGGAGCGCCCTTTCGATGCACGTCATCTAGGCCGAATAAACCTCCGAATTCGGAGCGCCCTGGGATATCACGATTGGCCAAAACAAGTCCTGATACGGAGCTCGTTTTAATCAATAGCCAGAATAACTAGCGTGCAGGAGAAATATTTAAACCACAACAGTTCCAATGGCAAGCTAACAGCAAACCATTAAAGAATATGAAGTAAAACACATGAAATAACACTCTCTATTTAATGACACTCTTTATTCGATTAAAAAGTTGTTACATCGACGCAACTGCGTTCGAACATTACAACATCTATTTCTAACTTCTAAGACAAACGAGTCCATCGATCTAAGGGCACATCCGCGCCCGAATCGCAATCCCCCCGGGCCTCTGACGCCATCGACAATGTCAAGGCCAAGATCCAAGACAAGGAAGGTTTTGGGGAACGATCGCTGTATCTCCTTTCGGGACGATCTGCTTCAGCAACTTGGAGACTGACGAGTTTCCAGTTCCTCCTTTCACGGGTCCACCGCCTACACCGGAGAATCCTCCGCCGCAAACCAACGGAACGCCAAGTGCGACCGGAAGCTGAGCCCCTGCAACTATCATCACGTTCTGACGACGAGAACTCTCGATCTGCATTACCCCATACGATAGCCGCTGGGGAACTAAATAGGCTTGATCGCACAAGGGCCTTGTCGTTTTTATTCTCAGTAATGGCCCCGATCTCGAGGCCCAAATCTCGAAATAATTCTTATCAGCGTTAAACCCCACGAGACAGGCGTCGATCAACATTCTCCATGACTTTGTTAAACCAACGGTTGACTAAAACGCAAAAAGCCTAGAACCATCTATCCCAATCGGCTAGACATGCGGCATTTCTGCCGTCTTGCAAACAAAAACAAGAATGCCGATACCCCTCCGTTCCCTGGCTCATGGCTTACCCAAATTCTAAACACGCAATGGTTTAATTCTAAATCAAACGGCCATTACATGGAGGCCGATCAAGCCAACCAATCGGCGCATCGAATTAAAACGCCGAGTCCGATTGGTGTATTTTCGTCTAGACAAACATGCAATGAAATTAAACACGCGTACGCCGAATGCGGAAGAGAATTTGATATTTCCCATAAAGCATTTTTATTAAACATCAAGAAATTACATAATTACGAACGTGACCAGCGTCCGAACCATACAACAAATACATATTATACCGCATCACCCTCATCCTCACTCTTTTCAACCTCAAAAGCAGAAAACGGAAAGTCCTTCTCGCGGTAGCGAGGCGACGCCGCATCAATTCCGGCCAGGCGAAGAGATTCGGCAACTTGAGTTGCCCTGATCCAACCATGCCTAAACCCACGATTCTCACATCGGCAAACCTCTTCGGCGAGCTTTTCCTTGGTCTTTTGAATTCCAACCAGCCGCCCTTCGTGAAAACCTTTTTCGTAGGACCTCCCCTTTGCGGACTCCAAGGCGAACATACTCGCCGTATCCCGATCGGCAATGGCAGCGCTTATAAGCCGACTCGTAACCCTCTCTTCAACGATTGGGTTTACCTGCCCTGCTGGCTGTGCCTGAGTTGCCTTGATCGTCCCTAACTCACGTTCAGCTGCCTCTGCTCGAGCCTCCAAACTCCGGATACGCGCTTCCTTCTCCGCCATTTCTCGGCGGGCGGCGCGCAACCGCATGCCGACTTCGTAAGCCGTATAGAGCCCTTTCACCGCCCCATGTATACCGTCGCGAAACACTTCGTAGTCCTGACGACCGAGCATCGACTGCTGAACTTCAGGAGGAAATATTTGTCGAGCGAACTCGACCGCCACATCTGGGTCTCGCACGATCGAATCCGCTTCCGTCATGGGCTTATTCTTCACAAACACTGCAAAGGCGTGTGGCAACCTCCCTTGAGACTGCCTGTCTCGTCTGGGCGACCTGCTCCGACGTCGAGGAGATCGACGCCCCTCTTTACTCATAGAGCTCTTGCCCCCCGCACACAAGGGCGCGCCTCGATGTTCACTCCGACTCATATCGCCACCCAGCTCAGCCAATGTCTTCGCCTCCCCTTTGCTGTTAAAAAAACGTTTGTTCGACATTCGCACAATCGACTTCCCTTCCGGAGTTCGAACACAACACCTACCAGTTTCTTTAAAGCTGTCCCTTCGAACGCAGTACCTACCACTCTTTAAACACCCGCAAAGGCAACGCGATCGAGGCAGGATTCATTAATTACAAACCCAGCCGCCCGACGCCGAATGGGATGACGGCAGGGCAGTTGGTTCAACCTGCTCACAGGTTGCCCCGAGCTAGGGCAGATTCATCAATCTATTCGGCTCTAATGCCCAGTCGGCCCAAGATCGGTAGGCAGTGAAATTGCAAATGCCGATTATGATAGAATACGTATTGAATCCTACCAAAATTGTTCGGCCAGGGTATCCAGCCGGCTTGCGAATTGAATCAAAAGCGCCCCTATCATGAGCCCACTGGGGCAAGGGCAGATTCATCAATCTATTCGGCTCTAATGCCCAGTCGGCCCAAGATCGGTAGGCAGTGAAATTGCAAATGCCGATTATGATAGAATACGTATTGAATCCTACCAAAATTGTTCGGCCAGGGTATCCAGCCGGCTTGCAAATTGAATCAAAAGCGCCCCTATCATGAGCCCACTGGGGCAAGGGCAGATTCATCAATCTATTCGGCTCTAATGCCCAGTCGGCCCAAGATCGGTAGGCAGTGAAATTGCAAATGCCGATTCTGATAGAATACGTATTGAATCCTACCAAAATTGTTCGGCCAGGGTATCCAGCCGGCTTGCGAATTGAATCAAAAGCGCCCCTATCATGAGCCCACTGGGGCAAGGGCAGATTCATCAATCTATTCGGCTCTAATGCCCAGTCGGCCCAAGATCGGTAGGCAGTGAAATTGCAAATGCCGATTCTGATAGAATACGTATTGAATCCTACCAAAATTGTTCGGCCAGGGTATCCAGCCGGCTTGCGAATTGAATCAAAAGCGCCCCTATCATGAGCCCACTGGGGCAAGGGCAGATTCATCAATCTATTCGGCTCGAGTGCCCAGTCGGCCCAAGATCGGTAGGCAGTGAAATTGCAAATGCTGATCTTGATAGGATATTCATTGAAACGGCAAGAGCCCGGTTCTTGCGGATATATATTAAACAAACGATATTGCATGTACGGCTTGTTCAGAAGAGTTCTAGATAAAAGTCACTAATGCCACAGTAAAATTTATCCATTCGGACCCAGTACCCTAACCGGCACACAAAAGGCAATTCTTTTCACGAACCCCCTGGGGTACGGGCAGGCTCACCGATTAGGGTTTTCCCACAATACATGCAAATCCATTTCACCAAATACATTGACAAAACATAGAACTCTTTCATTAAAATTAAGCATAGAACCGTCTCATACAAAGTATGCGGTGGCAGCAAAAATTAATACGTATTGAAATTACAAGGAAATTTTCATTAATAAATTGCGCGCAGATGCTAACCAATTTATACATGAAAACTACCAACGCACTATCCAAAAGAAGAAAAACAGCAAAGACAAAAAGAAAACGACGCCCGCTCGGTAAACGGCTCCGAGATCACTCGTCGGCATCGGATTCAAGCGGCTCAACATCCACCTGCTCGTAAGGAATTGGCAAATCCAATGTAACCTCAGCGGCAGCAAGGGCTTTGAGCCACCCATGCTTGAACCCGCGATTCTCAAATTTGGCCACTTCTTCAACATACTCCGACAAAGCGGCGCCCCTCCCTGCCTCAAAGGCCTCCGATTCGGCTTTCTCGCGGGCCGCCTTAAGCTCGTCTAATTGAGCCTCCGCTTCAGCAAATGCTTTCTGGGAAAGCTTGAGCGATTCCTCGCTCATATTTGCCTTGCCTTCAGCATCAACACGAAGCTGTTCGGTGACTCGTGCCCTCTCTTTCTCCGCTTCGGCTCGCGCGCTCTCCATTTCAGCCCTCATAATTTCGAATTCCGCCCTACTTCTCTGACCCTGCAACTCTGTTTGCAAATGATCGATTCTCCCGAGAGCATCACGCAGGCGACGGCCCAAGTCGGCGACCCTTCCGATCGTCTGCAAAACAATTCGGTGTAATTAGACGCCCTTAAACAAAACAAGGAAACGAAGCTGACCTACCATAAGTGCCGATTGAGCAGTTAAGGCGACGGCCATGACATCAGGCACGGCACCGAAGGCTTTGCTGTCAGCTGGCAGGGAAATCGAAGCCACCAGGCTAAGAGCGACGGCCGGATCCTCGCTGGCCGAAGCATCGGATAAAATCGGCGTGCCCCTGATCTTCGGCTGGATAACGAACGGAGCCGCCGCGACCGGTTCAAGTCGAGGCCGTTTACTACCAGGGCCAGCTTCTGAAGTCGCTTCTCCTTCGGCATCGCGTTTTTGGCCTTGCTCCGAAACTAGCTGTCCCTGATCGGCCTGTTCTCCACCCTCCTTTTCCTTGACGGACACGGCAACCTCAACCGTGCCCTCAGAAACGGCTATGAATGGCTTGATCAAGCTAGGATTAGATTCGGCACATTCAGCCTTCTGGCGGGCGGCCAAGCGCTCGGCATTTCTTTTGCGCGCCATCTGCGTTAAGCTCTCCTTCGCCATATCCTCAGAAAAATCGCCGGGCAGATCCCCCAAGTTCGCGAAAATATCCCCAGAGAAATCTGCTCGTCCTGAGGTAGATGGTTGAGGGGCCTCGGATGCCGAGCGTACGGCCTCGCCGCCCTCGCCCCCTTTAGCAGATCCTCCAGTCGGGTCGGCAATCACTTCTACGGTATTCTCGGCGTCCTCCTCCGAATCAGATGCTTCGAGACCGATCTGCCGAAGATTTCGGAAGCTGGGAAAGATAAGGGCCGAGAGCTGCTGATCGCCCAATGGAATCGGAATATTATCCGCAGCCGAGAAAGTGGTGTAAGTCGGTTCGTACCGAAGGAGAATATGGGCGGCTCTCCCCTGTTTTTGTACGTTTGGGCGGCCGAAATACGTCAGTGCAGTCTCAATTTCCCTAAGAACTGCGTCATCAACCGAATTCAAAATTTTCTTCAACCTATTACCTGCAGAAGATAAAAAGCGATCTAAGAAAAAGAAGCCGAATAAGAAATAGGCCAACGAACATAAGCCATCGCGTGTCAACCTGGTTCGCCCTTACGCCTAGGAATAGGGTTCAGGCGATCTTCCCCATCGGCGAACTCCCAATTACCTCTGACGTTGACCATCACGTCGTCAACTCGCTTACCAGAGCTGGCAAGCATAGTCACTAAATGATGGTCAGTATCTTTGGCCCTAAGAAAATATCGCCCCAGCCGACCAGAGGATTTGGCTAAGGCGCAACAATGCCGAATGGCCGGAATCCCAAGGTTAATACTAAGGCGTTTGTTCAACTCCACAACCCCCATGATGATTCGGAAGAAATTTACATTGGGTTGAGAAGGGATCAAACCCCAATAGTGGAGAACGGCCCTAAGAAGCGGGTGTAAGGGGAAGCGAACTCCGCCCTCCGCAATGGACAGAAGAGGGAATACAACCGTGTTTTGATCTTCCCTCTCCATGTCGAGAGCGTTGTCCGTGACGAGGGACAAATGAACGTCGTCAGGAACGGAAAAATGCTTCCGGAAACCAGAGATACGATCCTCGGAGAGGTCTTTCAAGTGTTTCGCCATTCTAGCGGAACCAAGTATTCGCAGAGGCTGAAAATAACAAATAGAAAATAGGGTTACAATGGAGGGAGAAGAGGACTTACGAAAAACGGATGAGACAAAGGAAGGCAGGAAGAGGTTGCAGGAAACGCGAGCCACAGAGGGATATGCACTGACGATTCAAAAAGCTCAGGATACCGACGAAGTGTGAATTTGAAAGGACTAAAGTTTCAAATCACAATAAATGCTGAGATATATAAATAGAGCGGGAAAGTGTAATAATGAGCAAAAAAGGCGTGCGCCACCTGACGTATTGGGACATGCGAGGCCGCCCGATGATAAACCTTTTCGAATTTCGAGCCAAACACGCCGATTTAACTGCCGGTTAAATAGGGGGTTCGGGGGGCAATTGTGGTAGCCGAATAATCAGTAGAGGAAGAGGAGTAACATCTCGGCCTCTAGGTGCCAAACGGGTAAAAATCTCGAAGGGGAGATCGGCCGAATACGATGACTAGGCCGAATAGGATAAAGCCCCTACAGCCGAGTGCAAGGAAAGGTAATGATTGGAGAAGTAGACCCGGATCCCGAGGCTGAAAAATGACTATAAATACAAGAGCTTCAGACTAATAAAGGTATGTAAGAAACACTTCTATAAACTTAGTGAGCAAGCTTTCTGGAGGGGAACTGACTTGTCCGTCGGAGTGCTAATTCCGGCACCCCCGACCGGAGTTTGTATTTTTGCAGGTGACTAGCAGAGGATCATTGGCGTCTTCCAGGATTTGAAGAGTATTTCCAAACCACATTCACTACAAGGCTCAAACCACAAGTTGCTTTGGGTATGAAGAAAGTCTCATATCATTGGTAATGAACCCCCAAAGGGATTAAATCATTAAGTATGAAAACCTCAATTCCACACTTAGGCAAACAAATGACTTGAAACAACTTTCAAAGCAAAAAGAAAAACCAAGAAATGAGGGAGATTGCAGAGGTGATTAGTGCTAAAATGAAGTACAAAACATGACCAAATCATGCAATTAACTCAAACAAGAGGTGAGTAAATGGCCTAAAGCACCAAACTTGTGAGAACTATTACGCTACAACCACGCAAAACAAGACTCAACTGACCCAAACAGTCCAAAACAAAGCTAAAGCAGTTTAAAATTGAGGCAAAAACATGCTGGAACAAAGCTACAAAAAGCTAGAATAACATGCTAACACATGAGTTAACTAGGCCAACAAACAAGATACAAGGAAGAGAGGCTAACCTCTCTAATTTTGGACTTCAAAACAAGTTTTTGCCACTGAAAATACTTTGAAATTCAGTGTTGAAAGGCCCCCAAAAAAAGATGGTTTAAAAATGGGAAACACTAGTGGAGAAGCCTTACAAACAAGGTACAAAGAAGGGTGAGCCACCCCCTACCTTAAAATGGCTTCAAACCACAAATTTCAGCCCATTTTGTCAGAGTTTTCATAGCTCAAGAACAACCCAAAAATAGTGGGAAAAGATAGAGAAACAAGTGTACTAAAATAAGTTAAAAGATAAGTGTTATACATCTTGAAGCCAAACACCACTTTAGGCACAAATGCAAGCTAAAACCACCTTCAAGAGCTCAATCAAGACCTCCAGGGACCTCAGCTCAAAGATGATCACTTTAGGTTTAAGGATTGATATGCAAAAGTATAGTGTATATAACAGCTAAGCACAAAATTCCAAGAGAGAGAGAAATGTAGAGAGAGAGAGAGAGAGAGAGAGAAAGAATTTTGAGTCTTAAATCTTCCAACCTTAAAAAATGAAAGAGGGCCTCTCTATATATAGAAAACATGAATTCTATACAAGGAGATCTAGTCCTCCACGTGTGGACAGATGCATGCATCTGTTCAACCAACTGGCACAAAATATCTGCAGAAAACACTAGTGGCCAACCGGCCATCAGTGATGGCCAGCAAGGCACATTAATGGCCAGCAGACCAGAAGCTCTGGCCGGCAAGCCACCAAAAACTGCAGGAGGGAAGGACCTAGACATGGTCCAAAAAGGAGACAAAATGGATGCAGGGTTTGGAAGGTTCAAACTTGTGGTGTTCCACCGAGGACTTCGAATACTTGACGAGCAATCAGACTCATCATCGGATGTACCTGCAAGAACGTCCAAGTTTTGAAGGGCCGTCAAACATGGGGTGTCTACACACAGCCATTTTTGCTTTACAACTATTCTAATTCACATTTAGCAACTGACAGCAACTAATAATTTGTACAACCTTTGTGGCAACCATGGGCTATGATGCCGGCTGAGATTCGGGACTAGTATGCTGGGGCTTGGGCCACTTCTCATTTCCACATTCTACTCGAGGGCCCAGTTTGTCGGGCCTAGTTCCTAAGCGAGCAGTTCGTGCACCAGACTGTGGGCCTACCTGACCTGATCATTCCGATGGCGCCACCAGAGTCCATGCAATCAATAGATAGCCTATCCATTGATGAGGTCGTTCAGTTTATGGTGGGCTTGGATGTTGACTACTTCCAAGCAAAGAGCGACTATACGACCTTCATCTAGACACATCTCATGCCATCTTTGACCGGTGCTCATGAAGGTAAGGGAACGAGAACTCCTGCTATGAGAGAGGCACCTAGAGTGACTAGGGCGACCAAGGCCCATGCTTCCCGAGCGAGGCAGAAGACCGGTTGGCTAGAGCTTCCCATCATGCTGACATACTGGCGGTATATTGGGGATGCTTACTAGGTCGGGATTGAGCCCACAGCGGCCGCGCACGAGCTTGTCGAGATTAGAGGCCCAACTAAGGTATAGACCACTCTTTACCACTTGGACCCCACATTTCATTTCAGATTTATTCACTGCGAACACTAATCATCCAAATGCATTTGTAGGCATCCATTGAGTACACAGTGGGCGCTCTTGAGTTGATAGCCTCCTTGATAGATATGATATAGGAGAGGGAGACGCTGTTCGGTTTCCACGGCATCCCAGTAATTTCTTCAATTTTGCACTTTATGCTATCAAATTTCTACTGATGCACTAGTATTTCAACTGTAAACTGTTCCAAACTACACTGATATATTGCATTGGCACACTGTATTCACACATTGAACTTACACACTATATTTGACTTCTGTATACACTCATTCTACATGTCATGTTTGCATCTGATACACACACTGAAACTGATACGTGAAAACTGTCATTTTCAGATATTAGCTATGTTGACTGCTCTAGCAGCGACAACACTAGCACCGGCAGTACCTTCTCCAGTAGAAGGTCAGAGAGGCAAGAAAAGGAGTACCCGAGCCTAGAGTAGTCCTCTCGAGCCCATCTTGAGGGACGATGATGCTGAGACTAGTGGCTCAGAGGAGGAAGCGAGTCAGTACTCTGGGTCATCTGAGAGCGGAGATGATGACGCTGGCTTGGGGTTCCGAGAGCGGAGACGACAACGCTGAGGATGGTTCTGGAGCAGAGAGTGGAAACGATGTCAACTCTGGTTCCAACTCAGAGACAGATTCAGACAGCGGAGCCGATGGAGATAGTGCCCAAGAGTCTTTTCCTCTGAGGAAGAGGACGAAGAGGGCCTCTCAGGCATGAGGCGACTGGCGCTGATTTTTTGTGATTTTTTGCTTAGTTTCTTTTTTGTTAGTAGTATTAGCACATGTATAACTCCAGACAAGTTTTATTTTGCTTAAAACTTGTACTCCTCTTTTGTAAAAATTATGATTAGAATAAAACCTCACAGTTTTTATGAAAAGTGTGTTATCATTTTTGCATCATGAGCACCATATTAGCATGAAATGGACATGGAATTGAAATGGCAAAGAGCACTTGATTGAAACAAAATTCTTAATTCGAGACTCAAAACAAGAATTTAAAACACACAAAGAGCATAACAAAACACATGCTTTCAACATTGTTCAACACAAAGGTGGATAGTAGGCTTGAGAGAAAGGCTGCCAGCCAGAAGAGGAGTTTGGCCGGCCACAAGAGATGGCCTCCCGGCCACTAAGGTAGCCTACCAGCCATAAATGTGGCTTTCTGGTCACCTGCCAGCCATCAATGTGGAGAACCTCCAGATTGTTGACAGCTGGCTTCCACTCACTGCCTTATCTTCTACAAAAGGTTAAACTTCGTGAATTCTTCATTTCAGCTGCAAATTCTTCACAAAATGGAGCTATTTTTTATCGAAAGACTCTCGGATTGGATAGCGGCTTTAGATGGCTTGAAAAAAGTAAATTTTTGGGGTTTCGGCATAAATGCACTTTTTCTGTTGAGCTGAACTCCACTTTGTTTTTCGTTCCTTCATGCTGCGGCCGATGCTGGAACCCGATTACACATGTCTTTAGCTTCAGGGGACAAGAAATATGCCCAACAATTGAAGAGTTTCAGGCACTAATGGAGTCTCGGTGTGATGAGAAAATCATGCCCCAGCCCCATTTTGGCCACACCCAAGCTTTGGGACGGATGTGTAGGCTTACTCTGTATGAAGCTCGATCTCTAGCCGATGACGGAGAATTGGACATTCCCAGTTTGATTCATCGATTTTTCGACGTTAGTGACCGCAGTGACCTTCTTTGGTGGGGTTTTCGGCAACATGCCCTCTGCTTATGTATGCTGGCTCATTTCCTTCTTGCCCCTAGTTTTGGCGGATCCAGCATCTGATTGATTGAAGTGGCCCAAGGTTTGAAAGAAGGCAAGAGCTGTATTGGTTTGGTGCTGGCCGAGAGTTTGATGGGCTTAGATGCCTTTCATCGGCAGGAGACTACCAGATTCGTAGGAAGTCCACTACTACTTTAGTTAATGTTTCCCACCCTTTCTCATATGTTTTTCTCACATCACTCGGCACTCATGCTCTGTTTTTCTCTCAAAGCCCTTTTCTCACTTTTCTCTCAGCATACATCTCTCTGTTCTTTAATCTCTATTTTCTTTTATCCCTTTTCAGGTGTGGCTTATAGATAAGCTGAAGGTAATGAACTCTTGCCCTAAGTACTCACATCGAGGCTATTTTTGCCGCCATCGACTAGTGGATTTTCCCGAATGAGGAATGGTGGTGCCATTGGATGTACAACATGTCTGCTGCTAACATAGATTGGCGTTGCCCCTGGCTTAATCTGACTGAGATAAGCTACAGCATGGCTCAACAACCTGGGATACAGCTGATCGACCTTACACACTATGTGTTCTACTTCCCCTTTCAGTTCAGACGTCAGTTTGGGCATGATCAAACCTACCCAGAGGAGGGGGTAAAGTACTCGTTTTCATTTCCTATTCGAGGTTCACACTTGGCTAGGTACCTTACTGCTTAGAGGATGAGGAAGCTTCTAGCCCCTGCCCCTTGTTTCAGTTGCGCCCTTTCTGGTGAGTGTTTGGCTTGGCTCAAGGATGAGGCACAAACCTAGCCCACTTTAGCTTCAGAAGCTTCCACAAGTGCAAGTGGGGGACGCATGAGCACCTAACTCATTTATGCCCCTAGTTTATTGCTTTGATATTTCTTTTCATGTTTTTTCAATGTAATAAAAAGCAACTTTGATTTATATCAGAGAGTTGGAGAACTTTGTATTGAAATCAATAAAATTAAAGTTGTGACTACTTAAAATTTTTCTTTTTGGTCCAAAAATGGTCTAAGTTGTAAAAGGTAAAATTTGAACAAAATCAACTTTTATCAAAACTTTTCAAAACTATTTTCGAAAAGGATCACCATTTGACAAGCACAGAATCAATCCTCGAGATGTACAACCCCGAATAAAAAATTGCCCCTTAATTGAACACCACTACTCAACACTGTAATCAGCTCTTCTCTTAGAGTAAAGATCACAACCGAACCCTTAGGTAAAGAACAGACAAAAATGACCTGATCAGACACATGGACAGGACAGTTGAGTTAGAGGTGTTTACGGTTGAACTTCAGGATGAAGTTGCCTACGTATCCCAAAGATGGGAATCAGGCCTTACGTAGTTCAGTTCAAGTTGACTCGAGTATTAACATTCTCCTTTTGCGCTCTAACTTTTGACGAGGCTGTCATTTAGGGTTTTCAACATTGCGAGCTCAATTTTTCTTTATTTCTAATTTTTCATGCTCTAACTTTTGTCTATGTCGCCCTTCCGGGTTTTTGGCCTAGTGAGCCTCTCAAGGATAATTGTTCTTCAACTTGTCTATGTTGATCGGTTTGGAAAATTATAGTCCATCCAAGTCCATAAGAATAATAGCTCCACCCAACCAGATAGTTTTGATGATGTAGGGACTAGTCCAATTGGATCTGAACTTGCCCCTAGGGTCATGGATGGGAGCTCGGTTGTCTTTCAGCACCATATTTCCTTCTTTGAGATTCCAGGACTTAACCCTCTTGTTAAAAGCTGTAACAATCCTGCGTTGATAGCCCTGGACATAATACAATGCTTTTAGCCTTCTATCATCAAACAACATCAACTCTTCAAACCTGTTCTGTTGCCAATCCACCTCTGCTATTTGACACTCAGCCATAACTCGCAGCGACGGGACTTTTATTTCGATTGGCAGAACAACTTCTATCCCGTAGACAAGAGAATAAGGAGTTACCCTTGTAGATGTCTGGATTGAAGTTCTATAACTCCAGAATGCGAATGATAATTTATCTGGCCAGTCTCCGTAGGTCTCAACCATCTTCTGCAAAATATTCTTGATGTTCTTGTTAGCAGCCTCAACAACTCCGTTGGTTTGCGGCCAGTATGTAGATGACTTATGAAAAGCCACATTATATTTCTCCAACAAGCCATTCACCTCTTTCTTGAAGTGGGAGCCATTATCCGATATGATCTGGTTTGGGACTCCATAGCGGCAAATGATGTTGTTTCTGATGAACTTAGCCACATGCACTGCTTTCAACACTGCATAGGACTAAGCTTCCACCCACTTTGTAAAGTAATCAATTGCCACCATAATGTATTCATGCCCATTTGACCCATTTGGTGTGACTGCCCCAATGACGTCAATTCCCTAGATTGAGAAAGGCCATGGCGAATTCATGTTGTATAGTTTTGACGGTGGGATGTTCATGCAATTAGCATGAATTTGGCATTTATGGCATTGCCGAACAAAACCAATACAATCTTTCTCCATGGTAGACCGGTAGTAACCTTGGTTGAGAATCTTCCGGGCTAACATTACTCCATTTATGTGCGCTCCGCACTCCCCCCCCATGGATAGCCTCCATCAAGCGCTTTGACTCCTCTTCTTCGACACATAACTTGTGCATTCGCAGATGACCTCTCTTGTATAGTTTACCTTCGCAAATGATAAATTGAAAGGCTATCCGCCGTACTGCCCTTTTGTTCTGGGCATTTGCTCCTAATAGATAAATCTCCTTTTCCAAGAAGTTCCAGATATCGTAGTACCAAGGGTTTTGATCTTGCGCTTCATCTATTGCGGCGATAATCTCATAAGTCGGCTTGTATCTCTGCTCAATGATGATCGGACGTATCCGGACTCCAAAAGAGATGTCTATCATGGATGATAGAGTTGATAAAGCGTCAGCAAACCTATTGTTTTCTTTTAGTAGATGTATGAAAGTCAACTTTTCAAACCTAGGAATCAGAACATCTAGGGTTTGGTGATAAATCTTCATCTTTTCTTCTTTGACTTCCTGTCTCTATTTGCTTAAGACACAACTAGGTTCGAGTCCCCAATAACATCCAATCTTTTTGCCCCTAGTTCCAGGGCGGCTTCTAATCCAGCAATACACACCTCATATTCTGCTTCATTGTTGGAGACCCTGAACCAGAGTTTGAAGGCTAAAGGTATATGAGAATTGTTCGGTGCTATTAGCAACCTACCTATCCCATAACCGTACTGATTGGACGCTCTATCAAAGTATATTGCCCAAGTCTCCTCCTCAACTTGTAGAATGGCGTCATTTGGGAATAGGTATTTTATCACTTTATCCCCTTCTACTGGGTGATCTACCAGGAACTCCGCTACAGCTCTCCCTTTTACCGACTTGGGGGTAACATACTTGAGATCAAATTCAGAGAGAAGAAGCAACCAACGGGCTAGCCTACCTGTAAGCACTGGTTTCTCAAAGAGATATTTGATGGGATCTAATCTCGAAACTGGAATTACAAAGTGAGCTAACAAGCAGTGCCTCAACTTCCTGGTAGCCCATACTAAGGCTAGGTAAGCTTTCTCCAGCAGAGTGTAGTAGGCCTCATAATCTAGCATTTTCTTGCTCAAATAATAGATGGCTTTCTCCACTCTATCCTCAGATTCCTGACCAAGCATGCATCCCATTGTGGTGTCTGTAACTGATAGATACATAATCAAAGGCTTCCCCAACTTAGGAATGGCAATGGGGTGGGGCCGGGGACTACACTCCCCGTCCTCGAAGGCTAAAAAATCCCCATCCCTGCCCCCAATCCCCGGCGGAGGAACCTATCAACCCCCTGTTCCCATCCCTTAACGGGGATTGGGTTTCCCCGACCTTGAAAAATCCTCGAGCTTCAACACAAGAACAACAAATCAATATATCACTATGTTTCATCATCATTAACAAATACATATTTAAATTTTAAAAAAATAAATAAATTTAATCACAATGTGAGTACACCACACAGATCTGATTACGCACACACACAAATCATATCACACACACAGATATTGTCATCCCTACACACAGATCAGATCATAGAGAGAGAGAGAGAGATAACAGATCTGAGTACACCTCCATCGTCTGGCACAGATTTGAGCAACACTAGTGACTAGGCGCGAGATCAATAGTGGCTGGTTGTGGCGGTGGGTTCGGTGGTGGTGATAGAGAGACAGACCTTGTGCGGTGATGGTAGTTGCGGTGGCCATAAAGAATAAAGAGAGAGAGAGAGAGAGATGGGGTCGGGGCCAGCGGTGGTGGTGATGTCACCATTGATAACTGCGACAGTGAGAGACTTGACAGAGAGAGAAGCACAAGAGAGTGAGAGAGAGAGAGTTGAGATAAGAGTGAGAGAGATATATCTGAGTTAGAGAGTGAGAGGTATATAAATATAATACAACACAGTTATATAAATATAATACACGGGTTGGTTTATTATAAATATAATACACGGTTTGGTTTATTATATATATATATATACGGGGTATAAAAGTAATTTTACTTTGAGGAAATTCGGGATGAGGCCAGGGCCGGGACCTGGGGACGGGCCGGGGCTTAAACACTGATCACTATCTCTGGCCCGAAAACAGATTGGGGATTGATTTTCAAATACCTTCTTCTCCCCATCGGGGGTATTTTTCGCTTAAATTGGGGTCAGGGGTCGTGGATCCCCATCGGGTCGGTTTCAATTGCCATCCCTACCCCTAGCTCTGGCTGCGACAATATAGATGGATTTTAAAGGTACTGCTTAATCTGCTCAAAAGCGAGCTGATATCGATCATCCCATTGGAATTTCTTCCCTTTCTTCAAGAGACCAAATAGTGGTTCATAAGGCAAGGTTAATTTAGAAATAAACCGTCTTATAAATTGCACTTTACCTAGAAAGCCTCGCATCCTCCTTTTCAGTCCTTGGTGGTAACATTTCTAGGATGGCCTTAATTTTGGAAGGATCTACCTCGATGCCCCTTTGTGTGATCAAGAAGCCTAGCATTTTCCCTATTTTTATGCCAAAAGTACACTTCTACGGATTCAACCTCAATTTGTATTCTCTGATCCGTTGAAAGAATTTCTTCAAGGCGGTGTAGCAGCCCTCTTTTTCTTTAGACTTAACAATCATGTCGTCCACGTACACCTTGACATCTTTATGGATCATATCATGTAGAATAGCAGTCGCAGCCCTTTGATAGGTAGCCCAGGCATTTTTCAGCCTAAACGGCATCACCCTGTAGCAGTAGGTTTCACATGGCGTAGTGAAGGCAGTTTTCTCTCTGTCTTCGGGCGCCATTAGAATCTGGTTATACCCAAAAAATCCATCCACAAAAAAGAGCAATGCATGGCCTGCAGTGAAGTCTACTATCTCATCAATATGTGGCAGGGGAAAGTCGTCCTTCGGACTAGCTTTATTCAGACCCCTAAAATCCACACAGACTTTGATTTTGCCATCCTTCTTTGAGACTGGAACAATGTTGGCCAACCATGTTGGATACTCAGACACAAGCAAGAACCCTGCCTCAATCTGTTTGGTAACTTTTTCCTTAATTTTCAAAGCCCAATCCAGACGTATTTTCCGTAACTTCTGCTTGATAGGTCGAGCATTAGGGTCAAGAGAGATCCGATGCTATACAATCTCAGGATCAATACCAGGCATGTCTTCGTAGGACCACGCGAAAACATCTTTGAAATCTTTTAATAAAGCTTCGCGCTCCTCCGAAGACAATGTGGACCCAATCTAGACCAGACGCGGATCCTTCTCAGTACCCACATTAAAAGCAATGATTTCATCAACAAGGGATTTTGCAAACCTCTCATCTTCTTGATTAATCAAAATTTTTTAAAACCAAAGGAATTCATTCATCTTCGTTTTCATTAAAATTTTGAAAGTCTTGGTCAATGTAATAAACAAGTGGCACAGAGCAATACTCAGAATTTTTAGCATTCTCATTCATAAGATCCAGCTCATCCAGCTTTTCGGTTACAACTGACTCAAAAGTAAAGAAAAAGAGGACTTGGACAAGACCTTGGCATCTGGGTTATCACCCCCAGGAATACCAGACTCGGACTCAGAAGAATCGAAATCTAATTCTGACTCCACAGACTATGTGGAATTTGATTCAAGCTCACTACGCAACTCAGAACTAGACAGGTAGCCCTCCTCCAGTTACCAAATGAGAGATGGTGCTTCAGATGCATCCAAAATGCTACTGGATGGGTTCACACCCGGTTGGTCCTCGGTTATGGAAATGGTAAGGTTATCCCCAAAGCTCTCTGAGTCGGCCAGAGGATCTGAAAGAAGACATGCCAGTGCTACCCCTACTCCAAGCTCACTATTGTCCGAGTCACTTTCCACGATCTGATCAACTTCAACACTTGGTTCAGCTTTTTTCTCGGCATCATTGTCTTGTAACTGCAAGTCGAAGAAGATTTCAAAACCAGGAATTCGCTACTTTGTAGAATTCATCCAGGGCTCGGGAAAGCAGGAAAAGGGAAAATCTTCTCCCTCCCGAACAAAATGACCATTCAGCGTTCCCTGGATCGGCTTATGAACGAGCTTGTAGTGTTTCCTGGCCTGCTTGGCTCTAGCTTTGCCTGTCACCTCTTCTTTTTTCCTGACCCAATCCTCTTTGATAGGTATATAGCCATGACCAAAGGCATGCAGATTATGCAGCACATCGGCCAATGCTGTGACGTATTTCCAGCCACTTCTTCCTAGTCTCATTCCTGGCATGTGTTAGAGTTTGTTCATGAAATAGACTAATTGGGCACTGACATACATGCCCTCATCAGCTGTCAAGATGTTCTGCTCCATTTGGGCCTCGACCAGAATAAACCTTGAAAAGAATACATCCTCTTCACCGTGAACGATCTCCAACACTGGTGTAGTTACCTTTGGTAGAGGATGGATGGATGAATTCCCAAAGATGGTCGCCACTCCCTTCCTGTGAGGGTACTTCAGCATTTGATGGAGGGTAGAAGAAACTGCATTCACCAGGTGCAGCCCTAGCAGTAAATTGAAGGTGGTCGGCACATCTAGGACATGGAACTCGACATCCTATTAAGCTGGGCCCACCTGGACTCTGATTTGTACCGTGCCCATAACCTCCATGCTGGTATTATCATATGCCCGAATCACTTGGGTTGTGGGCACAAAATCTGCTAGTTTCAGGCCGATCACATAAGCTGTGCGAGACAAACAGACATTGATAGCTGACCCGGTGTCAACCAACACCACCGACACCCATTTTTCTCTGCACTCAATAGATATATACAGGGATTTGTTGTGTGTTGAGCCTTCTGACGACATTTCTTTATCAGAAAAGGTTAGGGTTGGCCTGGTGCCACCTGGGAAAACTAATCCCACAAGCTGTTCAAGGGTAGTGTCAATGAACAGTTTGGCTTTGTCCATTGCTGATAGTACTCGAGAGGCTATAAGCAGACCCTAAATTGAAATGTCAGCCTGGATCTTTTTAGTTGCTTCAACACTGCATCTTCCTGCAACTGCTTTTCTTTTTATTTTTCAACCTCTCTATCTTTTCCAAAGGCCTCAGCTTGGTCTAAGTGTGGTGGCTTGAAATACCGCCCATTTCTTGTCATGTGGTCTATCTTTTCAGCATACCATGTGTTGTCTGGAAGGGACTCATCCCAGTCTTCATCAGTGTGGGATAGATGTAGATCGTCATCCTATCACCATACACCTCCGGCAACGGACAAACAGTTGTCCGGCTCCGTTCTGATAATTCTTACATCATAAGTATCCCCTGTAGAATATTGGGCTATTCCAGCTTTCTGGTTATCTTCAACCCTCTCTTGTGTAAACTGCTTCAGTGCAGCTTCCTATTCTGTCTCCACAGCACTGACAATTCCCAGTTCCTAAGCTGAATCATTTACACTGGTGCTCTCCGGCAATTTTCCCTTTTCATTGGTCGTTCTGGCCACTGCAGCAATTCTTGCTCCCTTTTCCTCCAGCTTTATTTCAGTTCCTTCCTCTCTATCAGGTTCATCACACAGCCACCTTGAGTTGTTCGTCGATCCATTCAAATCGAACCAGTCAATCTGTACATCCTCTTGATCTTGTTTATCGAAGAACTACAGGTTGTCTAAGTCCTCCTCAAGCTCTGCCACATCATCCAAACCTTGGCTCGAGCCACCCTCCCTAACCACATTGACCTCTGCTATAGTTGGCAATACCACTTCCGGCTTGACTTGATCAATCGGCACAATGTAGCAGCACGGATCATAGTTTCCCTCACTCAAATCCTCAGAGCACTCAGGCAACGGACTTGTACTCTCCTCTAAGGTCAGCCTCCCTTCTTCTGCCACTGCCACCACCACGAGTTTAGGTTTGGGTGTGGACATGTCTATCATGCACATATTTGTGCTTTTAGGAATGAACACCGTTAGTCTGGGCAGGTGGGAAAGGGTAATATATAGACTGGGATTGTAGGGGAGGGGCCAATGTATGGATTAGGTTTAGATTTTGAGGTGGTGGAACTTGATTGTGGGCCAGGAGAGGGTTGGTAGTTACATTTGGCTTTTGGGATAGTGCAATCACCTTGTTATTGATGAGGTCTTAAATCTCATGACACAGCTTGAAGCATTGGTTGGTGTCGTGATCGTACTACTGGTGAAGCATACAGTATTTGGTTAGGTTGTGTTTCGGTAGGAGAGGATTAGAGAGTAGGCGAGGCTCTAATGGCTTGAGGTGCCCCTTTTTAATCAACACCCTCATGGCTTAGGATAAAGGCATGTAAAGTTGGGTAAAGGTCCTCTAGGATCGGGTCGGGTTGTTTGTAGTTTGTGGAGTTATACTGGCAAAGAGATTGGCGGTGTGGTTGATGATGGAGCCAAAACTCCACAGGCTAAATCTGCCACTGTTCTCTGAAGATCTTAACCATCCTCATCAGCTCAGAAGTAGTGGGTTCACGGGTTTGAGATGATTGGGATTCCGAGACTGGATGTGTGGTAGGTGCCCCAGATGGGTGTTGCATTTCGACATCGGTCTCACCCTGCATGGCGATTCCCTGGTTTAACGCTGCTACCATGGCCACAACTTCTTCCGAACTCTGTGCCATCACGGTCTGCTAAGTTTGGACGAAGGTGATGTGACTGGTGACTGACAGATCAGATGAACCAGTAAGCCTTGACTGGCCTTTCTTTAACTTGCCTCAGCGAAGGAAAACACTGGCTGCTCTGAACTGAATCTCTGACCTGACAAAGTCTATCCGCACAAGTCCAATGTATCCGGGGGATATTGGAGCCTTCTGAAGCTACGGTTCCAAGACTACCCCCTAGCAAAAGAGAAAACAGGCAGCATCTCAGCCCAATTTCACCAGAACAGATATAAGCATAGTTGCATGACCGTGCTCTTTACTGAATTCTGCTCCAAATTCTGCCTGTAAACTGATACCCTCAGGTAAAACTGATTCTTCACATACTGATGCCCGCAGGCCTGATACCCCGACTTGCAAACTGATATATGCAACCTGTAGAGGCACACTCTAACAGCACATAGCAGGCAAATGAGAGCCAAAACACCCCTATGGTGGGATAGGGTTTCCCTGTCCTATTTTGTCAGGAGCTAGGGTTTCACTATGCACACAGCGGTTTTAAACAACCTATAATCGGGTAAGCAACCTGTCTTAGCTTGGAATAGTCACTATGGGTTCTGAATATGCACTAGGTCGAATGGTCAAAAAGCGTGCCCAAGTAAAACCAGGGTTTGTGTTCCCGTTGTGGCAGAGCCCACAACTAGTCAGCCTTATGGCACGCTTCTCAAAGCGAGCCTCAGGCAAACCATTCAGGAATAGCAGACGGCAAACATTGTGTCCTAGGCGCACCAATGCACATGCAATGCAAAGAAACACTTAAGTATAGTCAAAACAAGATATCATAAGTTTGAGTCAAGTTCTTTAAATCCCCAGCAGAGTCGCCAGAAACTATAGACGCGCCCGAACGTCCCAGAAAAATCCCGTTTTGTTCATTGGGCTCACTACAGTTTGGACTCAATGTCACGGTTCGTAATCTGATCTTGCAAAATGCAATGCGAGATTGATAAATCACCAAAGAGTCCAAATCCGGCAAATCGTTTTGAAAAATTGATTTTTAAAAAGAAATGTCAAACATGGACTACTTTGCCAGATACAGAGTCGCCACCTAAATATTTTATTTTTGAAAATTTTAGGAAATCCTAACTCGTGCCTAAGGCCACGTGTCTGTCATCACCAAAGTTGCCTCGGCTTGGGAACTTGGGTACGAGAGGGGAAGGTCATGCAATAAGCACCCCCACTCGCCCGATCAAAGATCGGCCTTTACTAACATAATATCTTGTTTTTGAAAACATATGTGCTCTTATTCCAGTTATTAACCTAGAATTACTATGTGATGCGCACAGCATACAAGTATAGACTGGATCGCCTAAATTGGAACAAAACATCTCATATTCATTTGTTTTGAAAACGGTTTGCTACTCGTAAGTAGGCTAAAATGAGGATTTTTCCACCCTCAAGTGGGCTTAGGAAAATATGGTGTTTTGCCACTCTCAAGTAGGCTTAAAACTAGCAATCAATGAATTGTTCTAATTCAGGTAATCCAACCTTCACTCACAAGCATTTAGGCAGTTATATCACATAAGCAGTTAGCCTCATGGCAAGCATGCTATCATGGCGGTCATTCACACACATGCAAGGATGCTAAAGCATAAACACTTACCGAGTACTCCGAGCCAAAACAAAAACTATGTTAGAAATCAATGCATGATCCTAGCTCATGTTAAGATGGCTAATGCAACACATGCAAAATGCAACTAAGATAGACTCGGCTAAAAATGTCATGTGAAATGCAATTTGATACATGTATTCAAACAGGAATTGAAATACAATGCAGTTAGTATGATGCGCCGAGCCCGGTGCATACAAACATGCCCTAAAACTAACCATCGTAAGCTGATAAATAAAAGGGAGAAAGAAATGGGGGTTGAAAGATGCATTACATACAAGCACACTTATTACAAAATTCGCCCTCTTGACGGAGGGTCCGAATGAATAATACATAACCAACTAGCTAATCTAAGCTAATCTAATTAAACTAGTTATTACACAACAGAATGAATAACAAGCTACAGCTAATTATTACGCAACTCTAACGAATTAACAAATTAGCTAAGTTAGCGATTTAATAAGCATATAAACTATATGATGTAGGCTGCCTCAACTCTGCTTTGGATGACAAAGGATGCATGCATGCTCGAGTCGCCTTGTTCGGAAATCCCTCGTGACGCCCCGATTTGCCTCTATTTGCAATTGATCTAAGAAACTTGCACCAAGCTCCAGAGAGATGAAACTCCACCTTAAGAATCTGTAGGGATGCTGCCGACCAGATATTGGCCTTGAAGACCACCTGCCGACCACTTTTTGTGGTGAAAACCAAAAAAAGTACTTGGCCAGCCATTTTATCTGGTCGGCCGACCAGTTTTTGCTGCTGGTTTCTGGTTTTCTGCAACAGAGGGCAAGAAAGGGGCATAGCAAAGTATTTGCAACACATGTATGCGCAACCACCCTCCCTATCATTACATAAGCTCAAGGGAGTGTAGGTCTCAACCCTTGGGCCACCAATTACGCATCTCGATGCATGATGGCCGAGGGGCCAAATTGCGCAACTTAATATGGAATGAATGCACATACAAACACCTAAAGCCTAGAACTCCGTCATGTATAGTCAAGAGTGTCGGCGACCGGGAATCGAGGTACGTTTCATCGCTTCGAGTATGAAACGTCCCTCGTTTCCCATGTTTGGACTAATGCCTATTCCAATCACAATGCAACAAACATGGCATGCACAATGCGACTCAATCATGCAACTTAATGCAACACAACTTGGACATGCAAGCATGCAAGGGATGATCATGCAAACTAGCATACACGATGCTATGAACTATATGGCATACATCACGCCCACGATACTAACATATACAATGCACGTGGTAACCAACATACATAATGCAATGAAAATGGCATGCACAAGTGCAATGATTAATCATTTAACAACATGGCATGCTCAATGCTACGAACTACATGACATACTCAATGCGCAATGGACTTAAACCGAAATGAATAGGCCTCAGCTATGTCCAAATCAGCGGCCATTGATGATGAAATCAATGCACCAAAACACACACAAGCATGTACAATGCAATGGCCCAAGCCTAAGGCACAAAATACAACTCTCCAAGAGCATTGAAAATATGAAACATGGAGTACAATGGCATGTGTTCCAGTACTGAAATGGCATACAAAATGACTCCGAATCATGTAAACAACTCACGCAATGCATGTTGAAAGGCTCAAGTATCGAAAGCTAGTGAAGCATATTACTCTAGAGGCATGCAAGGCGATGCTCAAATGACCAAACCAACCCCAAACAGACCCTATGCAGGCCAAAACAGTAGCAAAAGAAGTTGGGATGATGGCTTTGAAAGGCACAAAAATGGGGCTCATGCAATGGCTCACAAATAGGGCATAAAAGCATAACTCTAAAGAGCACTTAAAGAGTGGAAAATATGGAAGTATAGAAGCCCTACATGCTCTGAAATAACATTCCCAATGATGCCAAAATATGAAAAGATCTCAAGTTAAGCATGCAAGAGACCTCAAAACTCAAAGCTGGTCAAGGCTATTACACAACAAGCATGCATGGCAAGCATCATTCGACCGAGAGGCCTCAAAACAGAGTTAATGCAGCCCAAAATATGAACAAAACCATGTTAGAGCAAAGCCAAAATGTGCTAGAATAAAGAGCCAAAACATCATGCGAACCAAGCTAGTAAACAAGATTTACACTACAAGCATATGGAGCATGTGAGAGGTTACCAAACCAGCCAAAAACAGAGCCATGACATGTCAAATGATGACCAAAAACCCACTAAAACGGAGCTAAAACATGCTAGATTGACATGCTACCTTAATGAGCCATAAATGAGAATACACTACACATATGAGAAGCATGCCAAGGGTGACCAAACCAACCATGGACAGAGTCTAGGAAGGCCCTAAAAGTCACCAAAAAGTGCCTGAACCAAGCCTTGAAAGTATGAAAATGCATGCTCCTTTGATAGGCCAAAAATGCAAGCAAAAACCAAAAGAGAAGGGGTCACCCCCCTCTGGTTTTAGGCTTCAAAACCACATGCCTACCATTGAAAATCCACTAGATTTCAGTGGCTAGGAGGCCAAGCAAGGACTAGCTCAAAGGCCTTAAGGCATGGCACAAAACAAGGCTAAATAAAGCATGCAAGAGGGTAGAAGACCCTCAACACCCAAGAGGCCTTAAACAAACATTACAAACACCTTAAAACAAGACTTTTTTTAGTTGGAAGCTAAGCCCAAATAAGCATGCAAATGGGACCAAGAGAGCAACCAAAACAAACCTTAAAAGGGAGAAAAGAGGTTACCCTTGAAGCACTGCAACAACAGCTTCTTTCTCAGCCAAAAACCAGCCTTTTAACCTCCAAAAAGGTCCTCCAAAAACCTCAGTTCAATGGTGGGGTGTATGTTTAAGAGTTGTGGTGTAAAGGTGAAGAACAACACACACTTTAGGCACCAAATATAGAGATATAGAGGGAGATATACACTTGTGCCTTAGGAAATTTTCTGAACCTCTGAAATGGAGAGAGAGAGCCTCTCTTATAGAAAAAAAAAGGGTTCAAGCTTCTTGGAGAAGCTAAAACTTGGATGCAATCCCTCCATACACGTGTATAGAGGATACAGTCTGTGCCCTCCAGCTGGTACAGCTGGCATCCACACAGTCTGCCAAAACAGAAGGAAAGCTGCCAACCAAAAAAGGTGGTCGGCCTGCCACTTTTAGTGGCCGTCATGGGGAATTGGTGGTCTCCACACTAAAAGCAAGCCAATGGTGGGGTGGGAAACCAGAAAATGTGGCCCAAAGACCAAGAAAACCAGTTTCCCAACCAGAAAATCGGCTGGCGGGGAGCAAAGTGATCTCTAAGGATAAAAGCTGGTCTCCCACCCCTGTACCACTTCCCAAACATGGAAAGTAAGGTTTCTACCCAAGACAAACCAAAATGGATGTAAGACGAGGGTTCGGGAGGCAAGACGCGCGACCGGGAGCCTTGAAAACCAGCTACCGAGCATCAAAAGTGGCGTACGACCACAAAAGTGGTCTCCCGGACCACAGTGTCCCTCTAGACAGAGGAAACAAGGTGTGTTCCAAAAACCGTGCCAAACGGAGAATGTTAAGCGGTCCCGAGCCGAGGCGCACGGCCGACGGCTCCGAAAGCCGGAAACTAGTCTCCAAATGGGAACAGTGGCCTACAACCACGAAAAGTAGCCTACGACCACTGAGAGATGGTCTACAAGACCTCTCCCTCCCTTCGGGAAGAGAAAACAAAACTTGGTCCATGGACCGAGTCAAAGTACAAAAGGTCCCGAGGTCCGGAGGCGAGGCTCTCAGCCAAGAACTCCGAAACCTTGAAACGAGCACAACATACACAATCACCGAGCGCTCAATCGATGGCGTCTGAGTCTTAAGGCTGGTCAAAAATCGGGTGTCTATAGATACACAGGTGCTTTGGAGGCTTGTGGTGGGATCGGCTCCGCCGGGGTGCCTTGATTCTCAGTCTGAGTATTAGTAGTATGGGCTGTGGCTCTAGGTGCTGGGGTATTTGTGGGAGGTCCATGAGATGCAGAAGCCACTACCGGTTATGGTTGTTGTTGTTGTAGCCTATTAATGACCTCAGCCTTGCGTGCTGTGACCTCGGCTTGACAAGCAGCATCTTGCTGCATGGTTTCAACTGTTTGCTGAAAGTGGTGGATTAGGTTCTCCATGCTAACCGAGGGATATTGTGATCTCGTACTGGACTGGATGTAGAAGACTGAGCCTGACTAGATACAGGTGATTGCTGGACTGGTGAATTGTGCATAACTCTTCTTCATCTAGTAACTAGTGGCAGTGAAGCAAACACAAGTTGTCCCCTAACAACATCTGCGGATCTGTAAAGCCTCCTAACATGGGTCCAGAGCACTTGGGGGTATCCGAACTGTCCGAAGCTATGGTGTTATACTACCTAGCAAAAAGAAATAAAGCAAAAAGAAAGTAGTAATCAGAAACCACACAGCACCTCAGCTCAGATGTTAACAACACATAGACGTAATCAAAGTTGTAGGGCTAAACTCAACACTGAATTTTGTCCCCAAAACTGATACCCAACTTGCAACTGATACACACGTTCCTGTACAGTTTCACTGTAAAGAACATACCAGTTAAATGAGAGCCAAAACACCCCTATGAGAGGGTAAGGTTACCCTGTTCTAGTTTCGTCAAGAACTAGGGTTCACTATTCAAACAAAGCGGTTTCACGCAATCCTGCATTTGGGTAAGCATCCTGTCCTAGTTTGGAATAGTCTCTATGGCTTTCGATATGTAACTAGGCCAAATGGTCAAAAGGATAACTCGGCAAGACTACCTAATATATCTCTCGCACCTAACATCGAGAAATGAAAAGAGGATCAAACGGTACAGCGATAGTCCAAATCCAAGGGTTGTGTTCCCATCATGGCAAAGCCAGTGACCGATCGGCCTTTTGGCAAGCTTTTTAGGCAAGCCTCTGGAAAACCGTCCATGAATAGCAGATGGCAAATAAAATGACTTAAAGGCACCAATGCAAATGCAATCGAAAGAAACATATAAGTGTAGATAAAATTTCATATCATGAGTTTGAATGAAGTTCTCTAAATCCCCAGCAGAGTTGCCAGAAACTATAGCTCAACTTTTTCACGTCTCCTTTTAGTAGTTCAAACATAAGCCCTACAGTTTGGACTCCCGTGGTTCTGAATCTAATCTCACAAGTGCAATGTGAAATTGATAAACACTAAAGAGTCTAAATCCAGCAAATCGTTTGGAAAATAGATTTTGAATCAAATTGCCAAAAATAGACTACTTTGCCAGATACAGAGTCGCCAACTAAATTTTTTTTTTTTTTTTGGAAAATTTAGGAAACCCATGACTCGTGCCAAAGGCCACGTGTCCATCATCACCAAGATTGTCTCAGCTCCAGAACTTTGGTACAAGAGGGGAGGGTGATGAATACTTTTGAGCACCCCTGCTCGCCCGATCAAAGATCGGCCTCAGATTAATCATGATATGATTTTTATCAACATTATATGCTCTTATTTCGGTTTATTAGGCTAGCATTACTATGTGATGCGCACACACACATGTATAGACTAACTCACAAGAATTGGAACACTTCGAGTCATGTTTGTTTTGAAAATTATTTCGAAATATGTGCCACTTGAAAAAGTGATTGCATATGAACATTGCTTAAATTATTTCAATTCAAGCAACAAGCCTTCATCCACAGGCATTTAAGCAGTTATAGCAATTAAGCACTTAGCCTCATGGAAAGCATGCTAAACATGGCAACAATCACATTCATGCAATTATACTAAAGCGAAGTAAAGGCTCACTTAGTACTCCAAGCCAAAATGAACAAAAGAGTTAAAAAAAAGAATGCATGATTCTTAACTATGCGAGATGACTAATACAACACATACAATATGCAATTTAAATAGGCTCGGCTACTAAACATGTAATTTGAAACAATTTGATAACATGCGATCTAAGCACGTATTCAAAGAAATATTGAAATGGCAATGCAGTTAGAATGATGAACCGAGCCTCGGTGCATGTAATTCAAATGGATGCAAACATGAAGAATGCTAATTGAAACATGATGTCCCTAAACTAACCATCATAAGCAGTTAAATAAAAGGGAGAAAGATATGTGGTTGAAAGACATATACATTATTACATTGCGCTTTCACGAAGAAGAGTCCGAATGAATAAACTAAGCTAGCTAGCTAACTAAGCTAAGCTAAAGCTAATTAAGCTAATTATTACAAACCAAAACGAATAAACTAGCTAAACTACTTAACTAGTTATTACAACACAAGGGCAGCTAAAATAAGTAATTAAACTACACAACTAACTACTATGCCTCGGGAAACGAGGAATGTTCATGCGCATGCTTGGTTTCCACCTGAAAAGCCACTGTTTTGTTTCTAAATACCTCTGTTTGCACAGTTAAACACCAACACTGCAGCTCACTCTGCTCTGCCTTTCAAACTTATTGCTAAATTTTGCATCAGTGGGCGACCGGCCAGTGATGAGGATTGCCAACCACCAGTGATGGCCGGTCGGCCATCAAAGGTGGCCTGCCGGCCACTACTGCACATGTTCATCTTGCTGCAACAGAGGACAAGCAGAGAAGATACAGGGTATTTTTAAGGATTGTCTGCACAACTTACCCCTCCTTTTCATGAGCAAATCAAAGAAGTAACAAGTTCGGTTCACAAACCATCAATAGATGCAATTTCATTGCATGATGGCTTGTGAAATCAAGTGTGCAAGCTTAATAAATGTAAAACAAGACTCAAACGTCCTCCCTTTCATAAAAGATCAAGAGAAGTGGTGACCTTAGAATCTTGAATCATTTCATCACTAACAAGTATGAAATGGTTCAAGCTTCCAGTTCAATTAAAGTCCGATTGAACACAACCAAATTATTATCTTTCTCATTTTTAATTCCAAGTTTTAGTTACTCCATTTTAGTTTACCAACCATTCTTTAATTCAATTAAATATAATGGTGAATTAAAGTCCTCTAATGGAAACAGGGCTCAAAACACAAGTTGCTTTGGGTATGAAAGAAGTATCATATCGTTGGTAATGAACCCCCTAAGAGATTAAACCATTAAGTATGAAATCTCAATTTCATACTTGGGCAAGCGAGTGACTTGAAACCACTTTTAAAGAAAAATAAAAAAGTCAAGAATAAAGGGAGATTGCAGAGATTAGTGCTGAAATGAAGTATGAAAAGCCAAGTGCTATCAACCCAAATAAGTGATGTCTACGACCTAAAACATTAAGCTATATGGACTATTACACTAGAAGCATGCAAAACAAAGCTCAAATACAAACAACAGCCCAAAATAGTGCTAAAACAGTCTAAAATAAGTCCTAAAACATGCTGGAATTAAGCTAAAAAAGTCTAGATTAACATGGTAAAACATGGCACAAACTAGGCTAATAAGCAAGACACAAGGAAGAGAGGCTAACCCCTCCAAATTTGGATTTCAAAACATGATTTTGGCCACTGAAAAAGTTCTGAAAATCAGGGTTTAAAAGCTTGAAAAAATATGGTAAAAGGGTGGGAAACACAAGGGCAAATGCCTCCAAAACAAGGTATAAAGAAGGGCTATCAACCCCTCAACCTTTAATGGCCTTAAACCCGAGCTTCAACCTAAAAAACACAGAGGTTTTACAGCCCAAAACAATGGAAAAAAAGCAGGAAAAATAATAGAGAAATCAAGCGAATAGGTAAAGCCTTATACCTCTTGAAGAGAAGAAGCAATTCCAAGCAACAAAACCAAGTAAACACACCCTCTAGAGCTCAAACCAAGCTCAAGAATACCTCAACTCAAAGATAAGAAGATTTGGTTAAGGGTGTATAGGTAAAGGTTGAAGATTTGTAGGCAAAAGTATAGAGATTTGGTAAAGAGAGAGAGAGAGAGAGAGAGAGAGAATTATAAAGAGAGGAAAATTTTTGATCAAAAAATTTTCTAACCTTAAAACATGAGAGAGGGGCCTCCTATATATAGAAAACATGAAATTTCCTCAAAGATATCCAGCCCTACACATGGGGATAGATGTATGCATCTGCGCAAACAGCTGGCATAGCTGGCATACAATATTTGCAGAATACACTGGTAGCCGGTAAGCCACATCTATGGCTGACAGCCCAAAAGGGGTGGCCGGCAGACCACCAGAGGCTGCAGGTTGGAAAAGCTAGGCTTGCTCCAAAATTGAGACAACAAAGGTACAAGGTGTGAAAGGCTCAAAGTTGTGGCATTCCATTAAGGACTTCGAGCACTTGGCGAGCATATAAACTCATCATCAGGTGTGCATGCAAGGACGTCCAAGTCGTAAGGGCCGTTAAAAAATAGGGTGTCTACATAAACCAACTGGACAGGTTTTGGTCAAAAATGATTGTAGTTGGAATAAAGGTTAACTCTCTCTCTCTCTCTCTCTCTCTCTCTCTCTCTCTCTCTCTGAATTATGATTTCAATTATCAATAAATAACTCAAAATATATGTTTCTACAGAAGCAAACATGCTATACTTGGAGTCACCAGCAGAAGTGGATTTCTCTTATTCAGCTAATAAATCCTTCTATACATCACTGAACGACAAAATCACAAGTTTTTCTTGAATAAATCTTAATTAACAGCTAAAAGGGATAATCCATGCTTTCAAGAATTCTATATCTGAATCCACAAGTCATAGCCTACACATTTGTAATGGAGGGAAAAAGAAATAAGAAACGAATTGGGAACAGAAAGGGAGGAGAAAAAAAAAATTTGAGTTGTCTTGCCCGATCGACTGGCTAGTCATCCCCTTGGACGTTCCCAGTGTTTTGATACACGCTACAGTGGAACGGTTGGAGCTGCTCGTACTAGATTGAGGAAATTGCCTTTTTTTACTCAGATTTGGTGAAAAATTTACTAAACAGTTGGAGATGCTCTGAGCTAACCTATTAAATACCCAACTAAAAATGATAATAAAGTCTCATTTCGAAATAGACTATTTTAGTAATTTTTTAATTTTTCGGTTAAAATATGAGGTAAGAAAAATTAGTATGTTTGAGATGAGTTTTTGATTTTTTATGAAAAGATATACAAAAAGTAGAGAGAAAAGAGAATTTTTGATTTTGTAATATAAGTTGTTCATTTTTTGATTTTTTTTAATGACTTTTTGACTTTTAAGTTAAACGGTGATGCTGCATCTAACACAAAAAAGTATCTGAGCCAAAAATCAAAAGATGATTGAAAGATTTAGGGAAAAACTTCCCGGCCCTATGTCTCTCTCAATTCCTTTTCTTCGTTCTCAACCCTATGGCTCTCTCTCTCTCTCTCTCTAACAAAGATGATTGATGGACTCTCATCTTCATATTTTATCCGGCTAGAATCCTCACAAATCACCTCCAATCTGAGATTTTTATTGTTTAATTGATAATAGATCTACGTATCTTATTGAAATTGATCAATTGGCTTTATTTCTTGTAGTTTATGGATTGATTTGGTATGGATAGACCAAGATTGGATTTTTTGTTGTTGTTGTTTGCGTAGTGGATGATTTTTTCTGTAAATCTTTATGATGGAGATAGGCTCATAGAGCAGGTATATTTTGATTTGTAATCAAACACTAGTATTTTAACATTTATATTTTGTTTGAATGATTGGGTTGGATTATTTTTGAATATTTTTGGACATTTAAATATGTTTTGTTGAATGGATTTAAAATTTTGAAGTGCATTGGTTGATTTCTCTTCACAATGTTTGGCTGAAACTTTTGAGGTATGCTAGTTCTGATGGACTTTGATAGAAATTTTGTTATGGTCTCATTGATGTGCATTTCTCCTTTTTTATTTGTTAATATGTTCAAAACAAAATTAGTGAAGGACATGTTAAAAATATATATATATATATATATGTATGTATATATTACTGTAGATGAATAATGTGTTTTGGAATAAAATTATTGAAAGTTATAATAATCATTTATTTATAGTAGGTGGTTATGTTTTAGAAACAAAATCGATGAAATGCCACACACACAAAATAAATAAATAAATGGAACGGGAGGGGACGGGTCAGGAGTGATTTGTATACTACCCGCTCATATTCAAACCGTTACCTAAATAAGTATTTTTAAGCTAATACTTTTTTAACCAGTTATCCATTTAAACTTGGTCAAACCCATTCATTTGCCAGTTCTAGTTAAGAGCAAACGAAACGAATTGGATTTGGCAGTTGGGCCAAAACCAAGCCCAATTAAACCATTCTCCCACAATTAGTTTATTTATTTATATATGTATTCTCCTTTCAGGAGTTTCTTTCTTTGAAAAATAATATATAAACTCACTTTTTATATTTATTTTTTTGATTTAATGATATGCAGAAAAGATGAATGACTGATAATTAAAGAATACATGTAAGAGAGTTATTTTAGACATTATAATAGATTTTGAAAAAGGAAAATGATTTAGAGCTCGAATATTTTGGCTCGAAACGGCTTGAAACTTTGAAGTCACGCGCTACTTCTCTATCTCTATCCTTCAGACCCAAAGTTTGAGCTCAAACTTTCTCCTTCTCTGCCTAAAGCCCTATCGCTCTCATCCCCTCACTCCTCTCCTCTCCACCTGAAACCTAGACATCTGCGGAAAGTTCTCATACTCCCATCATTCTCCTCCGACTTTATGGTCAGTGAGATACTCCTCTCATCTCATGCTCCTCTCAATTGCCGACCAATTGAAAACGAATCTTAGGTAAACTGGACATCACAAAACTAGGGTTTGAAGATTCAAGAAATTGGGATTTTGTGTTTTTCCCTTTTGCTTGATTCAAGAAATTGGGATTTTGTGTTTTTTCCTTTTGCCTGACTCACTGATGTATTGTATGTATATATGTTCAGCTGTTTGAATGAAAAATTTGATGATTTTCACTGCTACATATTAGTTTGTTGGTGAAATTTTATGTTGAACATGAATAAAATTTTCAACACTGTCTATTTGATACAATGTCTGGGCAGTGTTGAACAGGTAAATTTTTTTATAGGCAATCCATTTGATAAAATGTCTGGGCAGTGTTGAACAGGTAAATTTTTTTATAGGCAATCCATTTGATACAATGTCTGGGCAGTGTTTGATACAAGTTTTTTACCTGTTGTTGTCTAAGTTCTGGGCAGTCCATTTGATACAATGTCTGAAAGTATAATCAAACATGACAACAGCAAGCTGTAAAGACACTGAATATTATTCCAAGAATATAGAATAATTTTTCCATGTCCTAAAAAACTGTAATAGCAAGTTGTAAAGATGAGATATATATGGCTTTTGTTGTCCACTGAAAATACTCTAGCACTGATTCATTATTCACACTGATTCATGCTTCACACCTTGTCATCAAGCAAGTATATATGAAACTCATGCAAGCAATCCCCTTTTGTGCATATGACTTCTTTGGAGAGTTCCATTGACTAACAGCAAGCAAGCACATCTGAGATTATGGAAGATATAGAAAGTTAACATAGGGATTTAAGAAAAAGGAATTTCAAACACTATTTTGGGCTTAATTTACTACACCAATTAAGGAGTAGGGTCTATTACACTACACCAGATGTAATTTTGAACATTATATTTAAAACTTTGTTGCTGCATTAACTTTATTAGTGTTGTTAAGCATTTACTTAAATGAGAATTATTAATGTTTGATTTTGCTTTGAAGGTGCTTTTGATAGTTCTTTGGATTAGTCAAAAGTAAAAAATAAGTTTTTTTTTTTTGGTTCAATGATGATGATCAACGTCGTTGGTCATGTGACATATCTATTCATTGGAAACATTCCTTCCTACTTTGTATTCTTTGTTTAATTTATATTATTTATTTGGAAATTTTTTTTATAAATATTTGGAAGATCTTTGCATAGACACTAAGGTAGCAGCATGCAAGCAATTCCTCATAAACACAAGCTTCGTATTTTTATGGAAAAATGTCCAAATGGTTGTGGTTTATTTTTATTTTATTTTTGAAGTCTGTAAATTCATCAGCCTTTAGATTATAAATTATGTTAGATTTTCCAGTAATGCTACAATACACATAATATATCACATGCAAATTACACAGTAAAGTCTCATAACTAAATCACTACCTTTTGATAATCAAAATTACCACTACATTTGGCTACTGAGTCACAACCAATACCATCATAACAAAGCCATAAAAATTATAACTGTGGCATATTTGAAGGTGTGTATCATAAATTTTCTTAGTTCTTCAACCCATAATCTTTATCATGTTTTAAATCGAGCACAGTGATTAAATGCTACATAAGCAATCCAATGCTTATGGCGAATATTTTCAGTGTTGAGAACCTTTGTGATACAATTTATCTAGATTTATTTTCTTTCATTTTTAGGATTTTTTTTTATTTTAACTTTTTATATTGAACATTGTTTAATGTTATGGATATGTTTTAATCCATGATTCCAATTCATTTATTGATTTTCCATTCTATATTTCTATAATTTTCATTGTAATCAATCAATTTGAGTCTGGATTCTTACAATCTTGTAATGGGCTACGAATCTATTTATTCTGCCCTTTTTTTTTCTTTTTTTTCTTTTTTTTTTGCAGGACATTATATATATATATATATATATTACTTCAAGTTCGTAGACGATAATGATGAGGACGTTACCTTCACAATCCGTTCCAATACTGGACTTCGTAAAGCTGTAAGGACAGAGGAATTCAAGGATGTAAGGACAAGGCTTTCGGAGATGGACACTGAAATTCATGACCATGGTAGAAGGCTTTGAAGGATGGAAAAGAATTTGAAGGCAATGATTTATGGGATTGTATAATGCGTCATTTTGTACTTTATAATGTAAATTAGTTAAACATTTAGGTTTTGGGGAATTTTATGGATGTAATTATGATGTAATTATGGATGTACTTATGGATTTACTTATGGATGTACTGGACATGATGGATCAAGTATATATGTTATCTTTTCAATGTTGTCATGAATTGAATGTCGTGTTCTCATGGATTGTGGATATATGTTGTCACAGGTATATGGTGTCATTGTGAATTCAATTTTTTTATGTTGCTGCTGGACTTGTTCCGGAGCTGTTTTTCAACAGTTTTAGGCTTGTTTTGGTCTTTCAATATATCTGTTCAACATCATTTGAGCCTCCAAAGAGACTATATTTGTTGAACATGAATAAAATTTATCAAGAATAGAAAAAATGCAGCAGCAGCAGCCATTGTGACAACACAAATGCAGCAGCTGCACAAAATTCATTGAAGTTGTGTACTTGAACAAACATATGCACTCTCACCACCTTTTTTGCATTTTTTTTTAAAACCTTTTATATGATCACTATACTTGATAAGATATTTTTTGCTTTCATTTCATTCTATAGTGTAATAAAAAAAATCATCCAATCATGAACATCCATAAAGAAATAATACATTCTAGAACCTAATTTCCATGCAGTTTCACCATGAATAGCTATTAGTATAATAGCCAATTCTCCAGAAAAGCCATTACAAGGAAATATAAGAACAAATAAAATTCAAAATTGATAAACACAACCAATAAAAACAGGACTTGCATTTTATTGCAAGGGAAAAAAAATGGTTACAAAAATAGAACTTATATTTTATTACAATTAAAGCCTCAAACAGAACTTCTCCATTCCCCTTCCTGTCAATCCTCTGCTTTTCATCATCAATGGCAGCATCATTCTCCATCTTGGGCTTCTTGTAGAGCATGAAATTCCTAACTCCAACTGACTCAAAGCTACAAAAAAAACAAAAACAAATTCAAAATCAAAATAAAGCCTGAAAATATTGAAAATAGAAGATTAAAATTTGTGGGATTGAAAATAGTTGAGTTCAACCAGCTACTGCTGCTGCACAAAATTCATCTGCAAAATGCAGCAGCAGCAACATTGAGTTCAACCAGCAGTAGATGAATTTTGTTCAACATTGACACACCAACAGCAACAACACAAATGCAGCAGCAGCAAACAAAAGTCAAACCAAAGTCATCAAAGTAGTTCTAATAAAATGCAGGAGCAGCATTAACACAAACAAAATTCAATTACATTGAATTCAAAGTCATCAAATAAACTTAAAAAAGTCATCAAACCATCCATTCATTCTCACAAACCATCCATTGTTTACAAACCAAAGTCATCAAAGTAGTTGTAATAAACTAAAAAAAAAATGTTCCATTTGGATCCGCATCTACATTGAAGTCAACAAATTTTGATGCAATTGTCGAAGTTTGACTACGTATATTGTTCACCATTTCTAGTTCAGTAAGAGATGTGCTTCCAATATTGTCCATTGGGCTAACCTGTGCATATTCAATGTCAAAGTAAAATTCATAAACATTGTCCACAAACATATATATAAATTAAAACAATGCAAAATATTTCATATCATATATTGAATATATACCGGTACATACATACATTCTCAATGTGATTTCGTGCATCTCGTTCATCAAAGGTTAATGCCTCATATCCCCCCGCTTCAACAACTATAGAATGAAAATTCTTAGCCAGCCCGATTCCTGCTTCATCGTTTATTTCGAGTCTTCTCTTGACAGGAGTAAGAATCCTCTTATTCATTGCAAAATGCCGCGAGTCACTAGGAATCAAGTCATGCGTATGTTCAAGCACAACTGTGATTAACTTAAATCTTCCATCCTTTTGCAGAGTCGCTCTTACCTTTGCTTTACATTCAATTTTTTATGACAAAGATGGTTGTAGATGGTGTACTTCTGATCTTTTTGTTCTTTTCCATGCTCGAGTACATTCAATTCCGAAGTATTTTACTACCCCATCTTGTCCAATATTTTGTGATCTATAAGCTATGGCGAACCCAAGGTGTTTCACATATTATGCATAAAACGCGTATACTTCTTGCTTTGAGGTAAAAAACATCCCCTTCTTAGGTTCTTCAGCTTCATCACTCATTAAATAAAGGATTTGTTTCCAGTTATTCAACTTCCTCACTCCCATTTAATGAAGGATTATTTGAATCAATGTCCATTGAAGCATATAACTTGAAACAGAATTTCAGTCTACATAACCAGTAAACAGACATAAAAGAAAGTGTAAGTGAATGTAGATAGTTAAAAAGTAGAGTGTATTAACAGAAATTCAGTCCATGTATTCTTTCACCTCCCAAACTAGACTATATGACAAGTGCGTCCAAAACCCATCACATTTTGTACACAAAAAAAGCCTCACTAATCGGAAAAAAAAAAAAAAAAAAAAAAAAAAACCATATTTTCACAAATTTAAACTAATTCCCATCACATTCAATCAATAAACATAATTCTGACTTCATAAAATGCATCAGAATTTACTATTTTCATTACGAAAATTACAAACCATTTCAAACATGAATGCATCAGAATTTACTATTTCCATTTTCCTTAAAATGCATCAGAATTTACTCTAAATCATTTTCCTTAGAATTTATTATTTTCATTAAGGAAATTACAAACAATCAGAATTTACTATTTTCATTAAATTGGAATGCATCATAATTGATACAAAAACCTGGAATTCACACATGAATACATCAAAAAAAAATTACAATTTCTCTATGTGGACTTTAATCAAACATCTGGAATGCATCACTACCAAAACAATGGCCATGCAACCAACGAAAAAAAAAACAAACCCAGACCATTGTAGACATCTCAAATGCATCACAAAAATCAATAGATTGCACCTATCACAAATGCAAAAAAAAATCAGAAAATGAACTTACCTAATCTCCTATGCACGGTGGTAGGGATTTCGAACATAGGTGGTAGTCGTCGGAGAAGATGTTTCACTGTCGCAGCTTACCTAAGTCAGTCATCGGCGAACACTCAAGTTGGTTGGTCTGCTCTCCTGTTTCCCGCGCTTGGTCGTCTCCTCTCCTCTCTAATGTGTTTTGTGTTTAATTGTTATACGTTTCTTTTTTTTTTCCTTTTTTTTTTTACTTACTTACTAAGCGCGTGACAGCAAGCGCAAAACACAATTTCGAGCCATTTAGGGTAGCTCATTTCGAGCTACCCAGCAGAACTGTTCTCATATTTAAGAGCAATTTCGAAAACTAGATAAAAGTAATTTTTATTTTTTAATCAATTTTGGATTATATCATTTTTTCTATTTTTTATACATAAAAGAATAAAAGAAATTTTTTAAAAAAATTAAAAAATTAACTTTTAACCAACTTTCCAAATTATCTTAAACTACTAACCTATTTTATTCTAAAATTCCCTCTTTTGATCTCCGGTGGGTTTCAAACATATGGCTAAAAAAAAAGGACATGGTTTTGTAGGACACTACAAAAAAAATAAAAAATAATAATCCCAACTCTATCAGCTACTCCCCTTGCAAAGAAATTATTTGATGATATTAAAGTAAATACTTCATGCTATTTATATTCTAATATGATACTGCGCGAGTTATCTCCCAAAAATAACATAAAAATAATAAATTCTATTATTTAAACAAAAATAAATCAAGTTAGAATATGAGGTGTACTTCCCAAGATTGCCATTTTTTTAATTGTCATTTTTATTTGAAAAATAATATATAAGTCTATTTTCTAAACTCATTTTTTAGATTCAATAATGCGTAAGTGATATGATTGCTTGATGATTGAAAAGATATAAGAGAGAGTATTACCTAAGATATCCTAATTAATTATCAAATCATTGGACTTGAAAATTGGCTCTAATTTTTAGACTTGTATAGCAATGCCCTTTTTTATTCTAGTCCAAAAATTAGATCCATTTTTCAAACCCAATGACATAGAAAATCAAATAAAATATCTAAGGCAACTCTTTTACTCATATCTTCTCTACTTATTAATTAATCATTTCATTTACACGTCATTGGACTTAAGAAAATAAGTTTATATATCATTTTCCTTTTCTTTTCTTTTCTTTTTTTTTTTTTCCGATCAGCAAAAAAAAAACTTTATCGATGATGAAAGCATATATTATATATGGGCATACATCAACAAAGAAAAGAAGAGCAAAGTAGCATAATAGTATCCTAACCTAATCTCAACTAAGTTGGCACCAAGCAGGACACCCAATCATGAGTTAACTCGAGTCAGGAAGTTGGTGAGAAGCCAACAAAAACCAACACAAAATATCAGAAAAACAGACAAAAACTAATAATGTAAACAACAAGCCAATTAACCCAAACTGCTGAAACCTCTCAAGCAAAAACCACCATCCCTATAAGCACCACTTGCAGAAAACCATTAACTATTCCATCCCTCTAATTCTTCTCTGTTGCCTTGAGCAAGATCTGACTTGCTGAAGATTGAAGACCACATCATTGACAAAATAAGGCATCCTTACTGTGATATATTTCAACCAAAGAACAATTCTAATTTTAATCAACTCCTCAAGTGCCTTGAAATTTGGTTGTAATCCCTGGAACAAACACTCATTTCTTACCTTCCACACAAACCACATGAGAGCAAAGGGCATTGACTGCCATAACCTCATTTCCAACCTATTTAATCTTATACTCGACCACCACACCAAGTGACCACAAACAGAACCAGGTATGACCTAAGACAAATTCCACCAGTCCACTAATTCAGACCACACCTTCCATACCAAAGGGCAGTAAAGAAGGATATGATTAATAGATTCCTCCTTCTCACTGCAGAACAGACACACATTATTCACACTGGAATTTAGAATTCCCACCCTTTAAAGGTATGCTACTGTTTTCACTGTACCCTTCCAAGCTAACTAACCAAAGAATTTAACTTTTGGTGGTACATCATTGCCTCACACAATTTAGTAGTACTGATAGCTGATCCATGAGCCAACTCACACCATCTCCTGACAGAGAAGACTGAAAAAGCTCCAATTGAGTCTGCCAACCACTGAACATGATCCTCAATATTGTGCCTTAAGTTAGGGGTCCCAATCAACGGTTCAATAAGTCTTCTGACCTCTTCCTCTTCCTAGGATCTTAAAGTCCAAAAGAGAATCTCCACTCCCTTGCTGCTTTTCTGATATGTGAAAATATCTTCAATGAATCATCTTTATTCTCAGATAAATTGAGGAGCCTAGGGGAAGGTTCCTTCAAAATTCCATTCATCAACCATCTATCCCACCAAAACTATATTCTCTCACCATTCTCAATTACAATTCTAGAATTATTCACAAAGAAAGAATGTAGATTAAAATTATCTAAAACATCAGATAGTATATCTTGCCAAACAATAGACATAGATTTATTAATCACCACACTTGGGCTCCAATCCCACCTTCATGGCAATATTTACTCCCCATAACTCTCTTCCACAATGAACCATTCTCAAATTCATATCTCCACTACCATTTTAATAATAGACTCTCATTTAGATCCTTAATTCTTCTTATCCCCAACCCACCTTGATCTTTAGACTTGGTAAAATCTTTCCATTTCACCAAATGTACTCTCTTCTTCATGTTTGAGTCCCCCCTCCCCCTAGAAAAGAAGCATGCAACCTTTCAATGCTTTTCACCACACCCTTAGGCGTCTTGAAAATAGAAAGATAGTAGATAGGGAAACTTGATAGAACTGACTTGATAAGAGTCAGTCTACCAGCAAAGGATAATAATTTCTTTTCCATTATGATAATTTCACCTTTTATCTTTTGAGAAGAGTAATAGAAAAATATAGAGAAAAGACAAGAGACATTCATATGATTTTTACCGATCTAGAGAAAGCATGTGATAGAGTGCCTCAGGATATAATTTGGGTGTTAGAGAAGAAAGGGGTGCCAAAATGTTACATTGATGTGATTAGGAATATGTATGAAGGTGTAGTGACCACTATTAGACCACCTACTAGAGAGACGAGTGAATTTCCAATTATTGTAAGATTACACCAAAGATCAACCTTAAGTCCTTATCTTTTTGCTTTAATTATGGATGGGTTGACGTGCAATATTCAAGATGATGTGCCATGGTGTATGCTTTTTGCAGACGATATCATGATAGTGGGTGAGACTAAAGAAGGAGTTAACACTAAGTTGGAGATTTGGAGAAAAACACTTAAATCTAAAGGATTTAGAATAACCAGAACTAAGACAGAGTATATGGAGTGTAATTTTAGTAACAGTCACAATGGAAATAGAGGAGAAGTGAAGATTGAGAACCAATAATTACCTAAGAGTGAACATTTTTATTATTTAGGATCAATTATCTCACCGACTGGGGAGATTGGAGTGGATATGGTCCACAGAATTAAGGTGCAGTGGTTTAAGTAGAAGAGTGCATCTAGAGTACTGTGCGATAAATGAGTACCCATAAGACTAAAAGGGAATTTCTGTAAAACGGTTATTAGAACAGTGATGTTGTATGGGACAGAATGTTTGGGCAACTAAGAAACAACATGTAAATAAGACGACTGTTGCTAAGATGAGGATGCTAAGGTGGATGTATGGCAAGACTATAAAAGACACAATTAGGAATGAGTATATTCAAAAATGGGTAGAAGTAGTACCGATAGAAGATAAGTTGAGAGAGAATATATTGAGATGGTTTGATCATATGCAACGAAGACCAACAAAGGCAAAAGTGAAAAGATACGATACAGTGACGGTAGATGATAGTGTTAGGGAAAAGGATAGACCTAGATTGACATGAACTAGTGTAGTAAATAGAGATATAAATTTCTTAAATTTGACTAATGAAATGGCCTTCAATAAAGTCAAGTAGAGGATAATGATTCATATAGTTGACTCCATTTGATGGGACTTAAGACTTAGTTTAGTTTGGTTTGGTTTGGTTTGTTTTGGTTATAATTTCACCTTCACCTTATCCACAATAAGCTGTCATGTCTTCTTCTTCCTAGGATTGGCTCCCAAAGGTAACCCCAAGTATTTTAGTGGAAGTTTTTGCTAATCACAGTTGAGCTTTGAAGCAAAATGCTTAACTATCTCATCATCAACCCCTATCCCATAAACGACACTCTTATGAAAGTTGATCTTTAAACCTGATCATACTTCAAAACATTTTAAGATCCTCTTTATTGCAAGAATCTCCTCCCATTCAGCCTCACAAAGAATTATTGTATCATCAGCAAATAGAATGTGAGAAATACTAACCATTTGGTTACCTACCAATGCCCCTTTTATCAATCCCCTTTATTTTGCTCTTGACAACAACAGATTCAAACCCTCTACCACTATTATAAAGAGGAATGGTGATAATGGATCCCCTTGTTTTATCCATTTTCCAGGTGTAACCTCCTCTGTAGGTGATCCAGTCACCAACACTGATAAACTTGTTGTTGAAATATAGGTTTTTATCCAATTCACCCACTTCTGACCAAATCCAAAATTAGACATCATGGACAGTAAAAACTCCCAATTGACTCAGTCATAAGCCTTTTGGAAGTCTAGTTTTAGAATTCTACCTTTCTTCTTAGATTCCCTCCATCCATCCATCCATCACCTCATTAACTATTAAAACTCCATCATGAATATATTAGCCATCTAGAAATGCAATCTGAACTTCACTAATAATCTCAAGAAGTACTATCTTCATCCTTATTGCAAGCATTTTTTTGCTAGAACTTCGTATGATGAGTTGATAAGACAAATGGGGCTGTAATTAGAAAGTTTAGATAGATTATCTTTTTGGGGAATCAGGGTAATGAATGAACTATTAATGTCTTAACAAATTTTCCATTCAAATGAAACTCCTTAGCAAATTGGACAAAATCTTTTTTCATGAATTTCCAACATTTTTGGATGCATGCCATGTTGAATCCATTTGGTCCAGGTGCTTTATTCCCTCAACAATCCTTTATAGCTAACCAGATTTCCTCTTCAGAAAATTCAGCCTCTAACACTTTTTCAACCTTTACCATGCTAATAGTTTTGAAGTGCCTTGCCATTTTAGGTTTGTTAACCTAGTCTTCAGAAAACAAATTGGAGAAATACCCATAAACCTCCTCTTTGATTGCAAATGGTTCTACAATTCTAATATCGTTCACAAGTACTGAATCAAGTAAGTTTTTACTTCTCCTTCTATTGGCACAAATGTGAAAGAATCTGGTATTCTTATCCCCCATCTGAGCCTATCCCAATCTGGATTTCTGAAACCATAATGAGTTCTTTCTTTTCCTTAGCTTCCACACTAGTCTCTTTAGCTTCACACCTTCTTGCTTTTTATGTTTCAGTTAATTCCCTTTCTTTTTACCTCCAAATCAAAACCATTTAGCATCTCCTCATCTTGCTTCAATTGACGATCTACATTCCCAAAGACCTCCCGATTCTACTGCTTTAATTTATGCTTCAAAGCTGTGAATTTAAATCTTAGTTTGTAATCAGTTCACCCCTCCTCTTGGACCCCAATCTAGGCTGTTACTTCTGTTTGTTTAAAATTAGGATGCAGAGCCCACGCATTTATGAATCTGAATGGTTTGGGGCTCCAATCCCAAGCATCTTCTCTTACTACTAATGGACAATGGTCAGAGACAATCTTGGGCAATCCCCATAGCTTGAAGTCAAATTTTTCTAACCATAATGGTTCAAACAAAAACCTGTCAATTTTACTCCATCTCACCCCCTCTTTTGCATTGCTCCAAGTATAACTTCTACATTGCATAGGAATATCGGTCATATCCATTTTCTCAATAAATTTATTGATGTCTGACATACCCCATCCCCACAAAAAAAAAAAAAAAAAAAAATACAGACAATAGACATAATGAACCATTCTCAGATCAATATCCCCACCACCATTTTAATAACATACTCTCATTTAGATCCTTAATTCTTCCTATCCCCAACCCACTTTGATCTTTAGACTTGTTAACATCTTCCCATTTCACCAAATGTACTTTCTTCTTCAAGTCTTAGTCCTCTCCATAGAAAGAAGCTTGCAACCTCTCAATGCTTTTCACCACACCCTTAGGCATCCTGAAAATAGAAAGATAGTAGATAGGGAAGCTTGATAAAACTGACTTGATGAGAGTCAGTCTACTAGCAAAGGATAATAATTTCCTTTTCCATGATGATAATTTCACTTTCTATCTTTTGATGAGAATAATAGAAAAGTATAGAGAAAAGACAAGAGACATTCATATATTTTTATCGATTTAGAGAACGCATATGATAGAGTGCTTCAGGATATAATCTGGGTGTTAGAGAAGAAGGGGGTGTCAAAATGTTACATTGATGTGATTAGGGATATGTATGAAGGTATAGTGACCATTATTAGATCACCTACTAGAGAGACGAGTGAATTTCCAATTATTGTAGGATTACGCCAAAGATCAACCTTAAGTCCTTAGCTTTTCACTTTAATTATGGATGAGTTAACGTGCAATATTCAAGATGATATGCCATGTATATACTTTTTGCAGATGATATCGTGTTAGTGGATAAGACTAGAGAAGGAGTTAACACTAAGTTAGAGATTTGGAGAAAAGCACTTGAATCTAAAGGACTTAGGATAAGCAGAACTAAGACAAAGTGTTTGGAGTGTAATTTTAGTAACAATCACAATGGAAGTAAAGGAGAAGTGAAGATTGAGAACCAAGAACTACCTAAGAGTGAACATTTTTGTTATTTAAGATCGATTATCTTAATGAATGGGGAGATTGAAGTGGGTGTGGCCCATAGAATTAAAGCAAGATGGTTTAAGTGGAAGAGTGCATCTGAAGTACTGTGCGATAAAAAAGTATCCATTAGACTAAAGGGGAAGTTCTATAGAATGGTTATTAGACCAGTGATGTTGTATGGGATGGAATATTGGGTAACTAAGAAACAACATGTAGATAAGATGAGTGTTGCTAAGATAAGGATCTTAAGGTGGATTTGTGGCAAACTAGAAAAGACAGAGTTAAGAATGAGTATATTCGCAAATGGGTAGAAGTAGTACCGATAGAAGATAACTTAAGAAAAAATAGATTGAGATTGTTTTGTCATATACAACAGAGACCAACAAAGGCAGTAGTGAAGAGATGCGATCCAGTGACGGTAAATGGTAATGTTAGGTGAAGGGGTAGACCTAGATTAACGTGGACTAGTGTTGCAAATAGAGATATGAATCTCTTTAATTTGACTAACGAAATGGCCTTGGATAAAGTCGAGTGGAGAATAAGGATTCATACATTCAATTCTCATTTGATGGGAGTTAAGCCCTGGTTTGGTTTGGTTTGGTTATAATTTCACCTTCACCTTATCCACAATAGGCTGCCATCTCTTCTTCCTCCTAGGATTAGCTCCCAAAGGTAACCCTAAGTAATTTAGTGGAAGTTTTTGCCAATCACAGTTGAGCCTCCAACACTTCTTTAACCTTTTCCATGCTGATAGTTTTGAAGTGTCCTACCATTTTAGGTCTGCTAACCCAGTCTTCAGAAAACAAATTAGAGAAATACCTACAAACCTCTTGTTTGATTGCAAATGGTTCTACAATTTTGACACAGTTCACAAGTATTGAATCAAGTAAGTTTTTTACTTCTCATTTTATTGGCACAAATGTAAAAGAATCTGGTATTCTTTTCCCCCATCTGAGCCTAATCTAATCTAGATTTCTAAAGCCATAATTAGTCATTTCTTTTCCTTAGCTTCCACACTAGTCCCTTTGTGATGCTCCTATTCTTTTAAAGCTAATGAGTACATTATTGGTAACCTTTGTTTCTTGTGTGTCTTCTTTTTTGTTTAACTCTTGGAAGTTTGTATTATTATCTGTTCTACCTTGGGGTTGTTACATTAGGTATATTCTGGTGTATTTTGAGATGTCACCTTATAGTTTTGGGTGTTGGAGAGGAATCGGGGAGGTTGGCTGATGTCTTAGTAGTTCCTGGTCTCTCATTCCGGTTAAGACCGCTCGAGCAGACCTTTCGTTGCTCAAGCGATGAATCCGACCTCCCAGTAGTTTGGTTTCCAATCTGAACTTCTGGGAGCATGAATTCTTCGCTCGAGCGAAGAATTCATCGCTCAAGTGGTCTGTTACAAAGGGTGTGGAGTTTCTGGGAATGGGTGTTTTTGGGTCGAACGCAAGTTTCATCGCTTGCGCTCGAGCCGTCTTTCAAATTTAGTTGTTCACTCGAGCATGCGATTGGTCGCTCGAACGATCTATCAACTGTCAGCTTAGAAATTTGAATCAAATCACTTCAAAAGCTGAGTCTAGCCACTTTTCCATCACTTTTCACTTTACTCTCTCTCTCTCTCGCTCTCTCTCTCTACATTTACTCTCATCTTCTTTTCTCTCATCTCTCTCTCTAGAAACCCTCCGACCCACCTCATTTATTCCTTAATCTCTCACTATTGATTGAGATTTCAACCTTGTTGCCTTCTTTAATCTTAGAGAGCTCGTATTGGGCTATATGGTATACGGTGGAGATTGAGTTTTAACAACGTTGAGTTGTAGGGATGTTCTTTGAGTTATATATATGTTTCCTAGCACATCTTGTCTTTTTCATTATACTTTCTAGTGTAGATTGAATTTTTGATATTGAATCTAGAAGAAAATTTGAGAAATGTACTCTCCATCATGATTTGGTACAAGACAAATTATTTAGTGTTTACTTTTAGAAGGATTGCATAAGTTATGGATTTATCTTTTAGGAGGATGATAAATGTGTATCGCATGTGAACATTTCTTTTGTTAAATCTCTCTCCTGAAATGAAATGTCAAATTGAATGAGTTGGTCCATCAGGGTGAGATTGCACATTGGGTTTATCTATTTAATCTCTTTCCTTTTTAATATTTTGGGGGCGTTACAACTTAGCTCCACACCTTCTTGCCTTTTCTATTTCAGTTAATTCCCTTTTTTCTGCCTCTAAATCAAAACCATGTAGCATCTCCTCAGCTTACTTCAATTGATGATCTGCATTTCCAAAGACCTCCTGATTCTACTTCTTTAATTTATGCTTCAAAGTTGTGAATTTTAACCTCAGTTTGTAACCAGCCCACCCCTCCTCTTGGACCTCAATCCATGCTGCTACTGTTGTTTGTTCAAAATTCAGATGCAGAGCCCACGCATTTATGAATCTAAATGGTTTTGGGCCTCAATCCCTAGCATCTTCTCTTACTACTAATGGACAATGGTCAAAGATAATACTGGGTAATCCACATAGCTTGAAGTCAAATTTTTTGAACCATAATGGTTCAAACAAAAAATTGTCAATTCTACTCCATCTCACCCCCTCTTGTGCATTGCTCCAAGTATAACTTCTACCTTGCATAGGAATATTAGTCATCTCAATTTTCTCAATAAATTCATTGAAGTCTAACATACCCCTATCCATCCTTAAGTATCCCTTTCTTTCCCTTGTCCCTCTAATCTTATTAAAATCTCCCCTTATGCACTAAGGATTGGTGAATGCAGATTTAAGCCTAACAGTTGACTCCCATAATTTTTTTCTTGGTAGCAATCTCATTTGGTGCATACGTATTAAAAATGATTGCTGTTATTAACACCTACCAAAATTTTTTGGACCTCCCATTTCTTTGGACCCCAACCCTAAATCCTAAATTTTAATAATATTTTTTTGGACACCCCACTTATTACCAAATCTACCCATATTCATAATTTTTTCACAATGAAATGCACACCCACCTAATTTTTCATCCCTCTCCTTCCTTGACTCACTCAATCTTTAGAGTTTGGAGCTTTGGTCCAGTATAGAATTCTTGGACCCCAACCCTCCATCACTTTCATCGCCGTCTCGGCCGTCAATGGAGCATTCCGACGACTCCCATCCTCTCATCATCATCTTCTTCGTTACTTTTTGTATCTTCGTCATCGCTGAGATCGATCGAAGATACTCCAATTTCTACGGGATTTGCATAACCGTTTGCAAGATGAGAAAAAACAGAATCATCGTCTGAATCGCCATCAAAATTCTGAATGTAGCCCAAAACAATTTGTTCACCACTGTGTAGCCGAAAAAATGTATTTTGTTCAGAACTGTTTTGTCGAACAACAATGATCCTGTCAGCACTGTATGTCCAAACAAAATTTGTTCATCACTGTGTAACTTGAATCTAGTCCAATTCACAACTTAAAATAACATGAATTAAATCCATTCAAAATATATAACTTAAATCCATTCCAATTCACTCTTTTCCATTCTAAGTTAGTTTAACAAAGAAAATTACATAACTGACTATCTGCATTAATGTTTGGAATCTATGTATTGAACGAAAGAATTATGTTCAGTACTGTATTACCGAACATAATTCTAAGAATCAGCAAACTAGTACTGAACAGCTCGAACGAAACAAGAATGACCAAAAACGACCGAGAATGTTAATACAAGACAGATAAACTTATTAATGGAACGCCGGTCTTACTAAAATTGTTGTCCTCGTCTTCCATTGCTCTACACGGTGAAATAAGTGATGAAGTATACGTTATACTTGAAGCAAAACTTTCAAGTTCAATAGCGTTGATGATGGTGATGAAGATGACACATTCAGGATTTAAGATGATTATGAAAAATAATAGATTTAGGGTTTATATTAGTTGGTTATGAAAAGTAATAGGTTTAGGGTTTACAAACATGGAATACGTATAGTTGGAGTTGGAGTTGGAGTTAGAGTTGGGGGTGGGGGTGGGTGTGGGTGTCCAATATTATAGAGTATTAGTTCTTATTGATAGGTGGGTGTTCCATTTAATAAGGTTTTTTAATGTAATTTTACTTTAGGATATAATTGTAATAAAAAAATTATAAAATTGGGGGTCCAAAGAATTTTGGCAGGTGCTAATAGCAGCACTCATTAAAAATGAAACAACCAAAAGACTTATTAGACACACTTAAAAGATGGATGATATTTTTGTTGCTACAACAATCCTTCATGGAGAAAACCTCAGGATTCCACACAGAAAGTAGCCCCCCCAGCACTTCAGCATCAACTACCATAAAATCCATCATTTCCTAAGGCCAATTTGATCTAATCATCCTCTCCTCCAAGCAACTTCTTTTAGTTTCTTGAATTAATAAGAAGTCCACCCTCATATTTCTCACCAAAATTTTGATTCTCCTTCTTTTTTCAGGTCTTCCCAGATCTCTAATATTCCATGACATAATAATCATTAATACTTTAAAATGCTCCTGTAAATCACCTTCAACCTAACCATTAAGCTTCACCAACCTTATCTCTAATAATGGCCATTTTGAAATCATGCTCTTCGAGTTCCAAAATCTTGATAATTGTTTCCTTCTCCTTCCCTTCATAGTTGATCCCCAAATCTTTGCAAATCTATAAAGTCATTTGAGCTTATTTTCTCATCTGTCTTCTTCTACTCGATTTGCTAATTTGGGACAGAGACGCCGAAGTTGCAACTACTGTTGCTCTAAAAATGCCCCTTTTTGAAAACTACTTCTAGTAGGGATGTAAAATTGGTTGTTCCTCCTTCCATCTATACTCTTCCTCACAAATCTACTATTCTTTCTGATATTTCTTTTTTTAGTCATGGTAATCTTTGAATTAGAAGAAGATGGGTTTCCATATGGATTTACATTAAGCAACTGGTCTTGGGTTGAATAGATAGGTTTATTAATTATTGGCTCACATACTAATATACCTTCCTAGGCCTTCCCCAAAACCACTTCCAAATTAATAATTGGCCTATTACCTTCAAACCCACAAAGACTTCTAATTAATCCTGCCGTTTGGATGCTTCCTTCTACTTCATTGAGAACATCATTCTCCTCTCTCCTACATTGCTACTCCCCTTGCACGCTTGACTCTTCCCTATGCAAAACGCCACCTCTTACATTACATATACTAATGTCAGTTTCTTTTACTCCAAATTCCCAATCTGCTTTCCCATCCTCAACCACTTCCTTATCTTTATGATGCCCAGATTTGTTATTGTGTATAGCCAAATCATCATTACTTGTCTCTTTGGCCTTTGATGAATGTTCATCATCTTCCAAAACTTTCATCCCTACCCTGCCGATAACCAGATTTCCACTTTCACTAGATTTAAGAGATGCTCTATTATGCTTTAAACCTTTACCCTTGTAGCAAACCACCTCCGAACATGACGATAAATCAGCATTTTCGCAAACACTAACTGGGTATGAAGCACCTTTGTACCTCAATACAATCACTTTATTAATAATCTCCATATACACCTTATTATAATTACACCTTATTATAATTCTTATCTTTCCACAATGAAAGGACTCTCCACTTAATGTAACATCATCGAATTGAATTACCTCCCTCCAAATTGATCCAATATCTCTGAAAGTTTTTGTATTCCATAGATTAAATGAAACACCGAAGCAGCTAATCCAAATACATCTTTCTTGTTGAACATGAAATCCTGGTTTCCATTCCATCATGGTATCACACCATTCATAATTCCAATCTTTCAGTCTAGTTTTTCCTCCCTCATATCTTTGCACATTTGTGAAGGATAACACAACTAGTCTTGTCCCTCTTGCTCTGACTTGCACATCCTTCCAATCTCTCTTCTGGAATTCCTTCTTAAAATCTTCAAATGAGAAAAAAGACTTAAGTTTGACGATCAACTTTCATACAGCCAACCATTCCCAACTTCTTTAGCTTGTATAATCACCTCATTTTTCCTTTGATCCTCCCCGTACTTTACTATATCGGCAAACGATGTCCCTTTTGCCACTGACTTCAATGGATGATTTTCCTTATATATTCTAGCTTTATTGGATTGCATACCTGACTTTCCTTTTAACTCTATCTTCTGACCCTTTTTTGATTCGCCTTTTCAAATTCTACTTTTTTCACTTTTAGTTCTTTATTCTCTATCCAAATCCCATTTGCTTTTTGGACTCCACCTCTGCAGCTACTAGGCATCTATACCTAACAAATCTGAATCTTGACCCTGTTAGTTTCCTCTTCTTCATTGGGATGAATACATCTTTGACTATCCCAAACTTTGTAAACAACATAAAGAGACCTTTTGGGTTCATGCTCTCCGGAAGATTATCCACAAAGATGGTGAAAATTCTTTTTGCTTTGCTTCCATGATCCATTCTTCCCCCTTGCTTTCTTAGCACAGGACTCCACCCCCTCTCTCTCTCACACACACACACACACACACACACACACACACGCACACACACACACACATACATTTTTTGGCTTCTTTTTTTTTTTTTATCATTTTCCTTTTTATAACATAGAATGTGCCTGTTAACAATTATAGATACCCTAAAATAACGAAATATAAAAGTGTGAATCTGCACCCATTTATCAACACATATCTTCATAAAAAAAATGAAGCAAACAAACAGACAAAGAACATTTAATCCTTCGATAATTATGAAAAGTTTACAGTTCATCAATTTAATTGAATACACCATAGACACCCTCACACATAAATCCTTTAGGACTTAGAAAACTACAATATAGGAACCTAAATGTTGATAATTTGGAAACTAAACCATTGATGTTTGGAACACACAACAACAACAAAAGGTAATCCCTACAAGACCCTGGACCTGTATTTCTATTGCTTTGCTGAATTGAAAACTCTACAATTTTTTCTAATTTCTCCAGCATGTCCAACAAGAACTTGAATTTCCCCCATCTTCACAATTGCCTTCGCGAAACCCTGTTGGAATCCAATCCCATTACTCGCAAAACCTGACACAATTGAAGCACTAGCTTTATCCAAAGCAAGTTCTTGATCAATCTGCATCACACCCCTTTTTAACTTAATTTGATGGTAGTACTCGTTATCGAATACAAAAGACGTGTTTTGATCCAAAAATGCAGTTGGGTCTTGACTCAATGGCCTTGATTGGGTCCCACAAAGCTTGAACAACTTAGAAACCAAGGTCGGGTCCATTGTCGGGTCAGGTTTCCCTGATCCTTGGAAGTTTGATAACCGGTTTTGGAAAAAACCACAGTGAGCCACACCAACAGTGTGTGCACCCAAAAGGGTGACCATGTCATGGAGATTGAGGTTTTTGGCTGTAAAGAATTGAAGTGCTTGTGAGACAGAAAGGGATGGCCCTGGCAAGTTCACGAGGTTTGGGTCAGACACCAAACCGTCACGCCTGCGCGTTGGGACTTCATAGTTGGGCCCACCTGCTAGGGTCACTGAGTCTCGAGTTGCCAGGGTTATGATGTCGGCGCAGGAGACTGTTCTGGGGCAAGCGGCCTCAAGGTTTGACTTGGCCTCATCGATGAGATCAAATCCTCGGACAGATTGGTTCGGAAAAGCATCTTTTTCCGATTGTGTGGTTTGTGTTGAGTCTATGAGTATGGATGCATCACAACCCTATAAAGAATTTCAATAGCCAAAAGAATTAGAGCTTGTAATCCCGCTAAATGACTAATAGAATATTATATGATTGTGGAATTTATGGCAAGAATGATAGGATAGTGATATTGTTGAAAATAGTACAAGTTATATTGGTAAGTAGTTTTTTTTTTTTTTAATTTAAAAGTAATAAAATTATGAAAAATGATATGCTTATAATTTTATTATTATTATTTTTTTTTATCAGCAATGCTATGTATAATTTTATTTATTACTTGTTTTTTACTCCTGGGTACAAACAAATGGAACCAACATTTATAAATGTATATGAAACCCACTCATTTGTGTCTTTGGGTGGGAAAAATGGAAAAATGAGGTACAAAAATAAAATTTTATGTAGTATTTTCAGTCTTTATATATAAGGATAATGTGACGGTGATATTTATAAAATACACTATAGAATGGTGAATGTTTTGATTGCAAATGAATTGAACACAAAAAACCAAATCATTCTATATAAAAATCTTATACAATTATTTTGTTTGTATATCATTATTCCAAAATCAAAGCTTGCTATATCATTATATATTAATTTTCTGTTTGTATAACATTATTTGTTTTTAATCAATGCCGACTAATACGTTTTGGGTTCTGGGCCTCTCAATATCAATGGATCCCGGTTCACCCGTAAGAGTAAAAATCAATGTGTATTGACCAGGTTACCATATGCATTGGTTCATAGCCAAGGTACACCATATTCAGATGTTATAAAATTCTTTTTCTTAGTTGACAATTTTATAAAATTCAAGATAGAATTTGAGAGTTCCTAATATCTATGACATGATACTCTAAATATTGTGATACTGGGACAGGTATCGATTCATCTCTAAATACTGTTACTTAGAGCCTTACATAAGTCATACAAAAACTATTACCTTAACAAAGCAGTCATGGAAGTGCATACGAAGCAGGGCCGGGGTTATTGAGCGGTCAGTGCGGAACCGCTTCTGCACCGTTTGTCGAACAATTTGTTCGGCATGTGGGCAGGTAGAGCGGTAGAACCCAACTCGAAGTTGGGCTGTGACAATGGGAACCAGAAGGCAAAGAACTACAAATGAGATCTTCATTAGCATTGTCTTGTGAGAAAATGAGCCAATCTATGCTTTGAATGATATGAGCTTGAGGATATATGTAGTGGGAGAGATGTTTGTCTGATTCGCAACAAAGCTTGAGAATGATATATATATATATATAGAGAGAGAGAGAGAGAGAGAGAGATGAATCAAGAGGTATGTGAAGAGAAGCAGCTGGCAAGTTGGCAACGTGCAAGGTCAAAGCTTACCACCAAAGAGAACATGTATATTGGACAACAATATCTTGGATGTTTTTGTTTCTCTACTTTCTAATGTAATGAATGAGTCAAAATATTGAAAGGAATTGGTATGATCAAATTTTTGTCAGCTGTGTTACAATCATTTCCAAATACCATAATGTAGAATATATATATATATAAATGATTATTGTAATATTATTTTAAGAGTGATTATTGGAGAAGATCCTAATCTATATATATAAATATATGAGTGTTATAGACATTCAATTGAAATGGTTCACTCATTTTTTAATTTACTAATTTACACTTGATTTTTATCAATTTCTTAACGGATATTATCGATTAAATTAAATTAATAACAAAAATTAATACAATTGAAACTTCAGAGATCAATTCGACAAAAGAAATATATTACAGAAAGAGTACAAATATCATATGAAATTCACCTATTATTGAGGTGATGTGGGATTTTATATATTGATATAATAGATGAAAGATAAGCGATATAGCAACACATCAAATAAATGGAAAAGAGAAGGAAATTGAAAAATATATATATATATATATATATATATTTTATCACCACTGCAATTGGGTGAAAAAAAAAAAAAACACCCTTGTTGGATCAAATATTTTATTGGAAACCGATAATGGAAGCTTGTAATAAGCTAAATAAAACAAGCACCTGCATTTTTAAATTAGAAAATTTAACAAATTAAAGACTTGGTTTAATGTTAGGGAGAGACTTTTAGAGCCAATATATATACATATATCATTAATGAGTTGGCCATCCATTGCAATGATATTTTCTTGTACCTTGCTAAGCATTGACTTTCTTATTGGTTGAATTTTATTTTTGCAAAATCCAACTATATTTCATGTTATCCAATGTAAGTTAATTGTTGCACACTACTGGTTTGGTGACCACAAAACTGATGTTGAGTAAAACAAAATTTGTCATCACATACTAAAAATTTTGTTAGTTCTCTATATAATGTATAATGTATTGCTTGTAAAGCACTATGTAGTGCTATAAAATGATATTGTTTCGAGATACTACATAGTACATTATAAACAATTCACTCCAGATGATTCGAATTTGCTTGTTTTTCAATTCTCTGCCCTATGTTAAATTCTTGTTTCACATGTCTCTTTAAATCATTTAAACTTGGTTGTTATGCCTTTAGAAACTTCTCCACTCATTTCTATAATCGGTTTGAATTTGGTACTATAACACCATGCATGTATTTGAAAATGTCACACATACAACTCGAGTCTCGATGAAATAACATCACCAAAAAGGGTTAGTGGCAGCAAAAGGGACCAGTCGATGCCACGAAAGGATAGGCAGGGGTTAGTCGACCCTAGGTAGGTTGGTTGGCGATGGGATATGATTTACACATGGAAAAGAAAGACAGAAGAGAGAAATTGACATGTAATTTAATAATTTAATAATTTTTTTTGATCAAATTGTAATTAATTTACATTCTTTCATGTCTGTCATAATTATTTTAAATTCTCCACATTTTGTTACTTTTTTTTTTTTTGGTCAATTCAATTATTTTATTTATTATACTTCCCTCTTAGACAGATTAGAAAAAAACTAATCTTTTGCAGAGTAATAATTCATAACTCTAAATTTGAAACTCTAACAATGGCTCTAATGATGTGACTTAGAGCAAAAAAAACCGAGACACATACATCAAATCATTCATGAGTAGGATCCACTGTCGCATAAGTAGAACTCTCATTAAAGCTCTACTTTTAGTATTCTTAAACATTTTTTTTTTTTGCATGGGGTGACAAAAGTCTTCACCAATAGTGTGGATGCATATTCTATAAAGCTTATTACTAAGATCACACATTTGGTCTTCATTCATTAATCTTTTCTCTGGGGTAAGACATTCTATACAGCTTTCTTTGCCGGCTTTGGCCAAAGCCAACCTTGATGATTATATATATATATATACAGGAAAGGAAAAACAAAAAGGTAAATCCATTTGGTAGACATTTTTAGAGATTAAAAAAGGGTTGAGTTTTAGTGTTCTCAAACATTTTTCTCTTTTGCACGGGGTGACAAAAGTCCTCATCAATAGTGTGGATGTATATTCTATAAAGCTTATTGCTAAGATCACACATTTGGTCTTCATTCACTAATCTTTTCTCTGGGGTAACACATATTCTATACAGCTTTCTTTGCCGGCTTTGGCCAAAGCCAGCCTTGTTGATTATATATACAGAAAAGGAAAAACAAAAAGATAAATCCATTTGGTAGAAATTTTTAGAGATTAAAAAAGGGTTGAGTTTCATGCAATTTTGAACTTCATAAAATTTTAGAGTCATGTGAAGTCCACCACATGTCATGTTTCGATAATTGAATCGTTCCTTTTGTAATACTCTTCACATATATCATCTAATAATTGTAGTATTTTCATTTTATGGTGTTTATCAAAATAAAATTAGATGACCTATTTTTAAAAACATATTTGTCGTCTATATATATATTTTAGATAGTGCGATAAAATAAAAATATTAAGATTATTAGATTGATTTAATTTTTTTTCATAAATGATGCTAGTTTAGATTATCAAAACCACACTGAAAACACACCCCATGAGTCTCTTAAATTTTTTTAAATTCATATTTAAATTGGGGAGGTGTTTGATAACCTGATTATATATTTAAAATTGAATGTATTAAGTGATAATCAATTAAGCTCGTTTGATAATTATAATTAATATCACTTAAAAGTTTAAATGCCTCTTAAAATGTAGGCCAAAAAGTTAAGAAATTTTTAAAATTATATGAAACTTATTTAATTCTGATTAAATTTATAAATACTAAACATAAGTGTTGATATGTACTATTGAACCCACTACCACCTCTACTACCACTGATATTGCTACCACTACCACAATCACCACAACCATTATCATCATGCCACCACCACCACCACCATTATCACTATCACCGCTACCACTACACTACTGCTACCACCGCCACACCACCATCACCACTACTACTACCTTTCATCATCATTGTCATTGTTTCCACAAACACAATCATCATTTTAAAATCATCATCACAGTAATCATTGCCATTACTACAACAACTATTATAACTCTTCACTTCCACAATCATTGTCACCATTGCTATAACCACCACCACAAATAACCACCATCGTTACACCGCCAAAGTTACCTCTTTTTTAACCCCATGACATTACTCTTCTACCATCACCACAATTAGTATCATTCTATCTCCACCACCATTGCCATCAACGCCATAGCTAATGCTACCGTCTCCTCCTCTACCACCACCAACTTATCATCTCAATATAAAAATTGATAGATGCAATTTGAAAATAATAAATTTAAAATTTGATCTTATACACGTATCTACATGTATCGAACAACTTTTTTTAATTTAGTATTTAATTTTTTATCAAATAGCTTTTCACTTAAGAAATCCAGTATGCAGTTTTTAATACTTAATTTTCAATTTTCAGTTTTCATTTTTATCAAAGGTGGTGTTTGATAGCCTAATTTAGCACTTAAAATTAAAAATCAATTAAGTCTGTTTGATAATTACAAATGTTATTATTGAAATATTTAAGGGACTCTTAAAATATCAGTTAAAAATTAAGAAAATTTTGAATGATAGAAAACTTATTTAATTTTGACTAAATTTATATTAATTATACATAAACATCAACATCCATCGTTACCACTATCCACCGCCCTTCCATGACCACAGCCTTCATCACCATTGTCATCGTGACCATAAGTAACACTATTATTTACTATCCACCACCACAGTGGCTACTGTCATTACCATCACCAATACAACAACTAGTGCAACCGTCCACCTTCACAAGCATTGTTATCGTTGCCATAATCACTACTATCATTATCATTCTACTAGCACAATAACCACCATGATTACACCACAGCCGCCACCCTTTTTTTATTTTTATTTTTATTTTTTTTTATCTCCATGACATTAACCATCCGTCGTAACCATAACATCTATCTTTCTATTTCCACCACCATTGCCATTTGTGCTATAGGCACTATTATTGCCTCTACCACCACTACCACCACCACCACCAATAACCACTCAATATATCACAATATAAAATTGAAAGTTATGGTTTAAAAATAAAAATTAATAAATTTAATATTATACATATTAAACAAATTTTAATTCAACACTTAGATTTTTATCAAATAATTTTTTAACTTGAAAATTTTAGCATTTAATTTTTAATTTTTAATTTTATTAAGAATAATACTAAAAATATCAAAAAATTTGTCAAATATCTTACATGCATGTTTGACTTACACACCACTTAAGATTCCCAATCCACTAGAAAATCCAAGATTCCAAGGTGGGTAAAAATGTTACCACACATATATGCAAAGTTATTAAAATCAAAGTTATTAAAATCAAAATTCTATATAGGATCGTTAAAAAGAGACATGTGAATCGGATCGTAAAATCAGATTGAGAATTATAAAATTTTACTTTTAATATAAAATAAAATAAAAAATATCAATAATGATAATATATGTTTGGTAATTTTAAAAAAAAAAATAAAAATAAAGAGAATTAATAAATTTGATATAATACATTTTTTATGTTAACATAAATTAGAAAAGACATTTGAAAAAGAGTTTATAGTCAAATTTTTCATATAGATATACACATATACATACATATATATAAGAAATAAATAATAACAAAAAAAAATATAAGATCAGGATCGTAGTAAAATCGGGATCGTATGTGATTCTACACAATTTTATGAATATCGTAGTTATTTTAAAATTTTACTAAATTTAAGATTCTAGTATAATTCGGATCGTTTAGCCCAACTGAAATTATAAAATCGTTAGATCTTACTATTCGAATCAGGATTCTAAGAACCATCCATATATGTAGTTCATAATCAAAGAGAAGAAACCTTACACAATTTCAATATTAAAGGGAGAATTACATCACAATGAGATAAAAATATATATATATATATATATATAAGGGTCACAGCATTTCACCCCATTACAAAATCGTTTATATCTCATTATTGAAGAGTATGAGCTAAAACAGAATAGCAGTTCAACTGTTTCAACTGATTCTGGTTTAATCACTGCTGCAACTGATTCTGGTATACTAGCCACACCAGCAATTGATACGGTTATATCAACTACACCAGCAACTAATTATGTTACACCAAGAAGATTCTCGAAGGATTTAACATCTCAGCCATACAGTAGTCACTATCATTCAGTTGTAACAACTTAGAGCTTCAATATCAGTCTATAAATAAGCACTGTAAATCTATGTTGAGGTATCTCTGAAATATAATAAAAAGCTCTTTCAATTCTTCATGGTATCAGAGCCTGTCTCTCTCACGAGTTGATTCATGGCTTCTTCCAATTCTTTATCTTCTCTCATGTCTTCAACCTCACTTCCTCCAAATCTCTCATTACTGATTTCAAACCTTTCTTCGTTCATCACCATCAAGCTTGATGCATTCAATTTTCTAATCTGGAAAAATCAAGTGCAGAACATTCTTATTGCTACTAGTCTTCTTGGATTTGTCGATGGAACTATATCATGTCCACAAAGGACAATAACAGATTCTTCTGGTTCAGGAAAAAACAATCCGGAATATCTGCAATGGAAGATCATTGATGCACACTTGCTCAGTTGTATTACTGCAACTTTGTCACCTGAAATTTATTCATCTGTTCTTCATCTTCATAGTTGTGCCGAGATCCGGACTGCCTTACATAAGCGATTCACTTCGCTTTCTCGGTCACATGTTCATCAGTTGAAGAACAAATTAAACAGCATTTCGAAGAAAACAGATTCAATGGAGCTTTATCTTTCCAAGATTAAAGCCTTGGTCAGTCAATTGGCTCTTGTTTCTTCCTTCATAGATGATGAAGATCTTGTTTTGCTTACTTTAAATGGTCTTCCTGATGAGTATGATGCCTTCAAAACTACTATTCGAGCCAGAGCAGAGTCGATTTCCATAGAAGAATTGACTGCTCTCCTTCTTTCTGAATCTGTTCATATTGAATCCAAATTGCAGAAACATTCTTCTGAACCTACTATGGCCTTTGCATCGGTTCACAAATTTACTGTCACGACCCAAACATTCTTCTGAATCAGTTCACAAATTTACTATCACGACCCAAACCAGGCCCTATGGGTTTAGCACCGTAACTGGCCAGTAATCCGAGATTACCGAAGGCCTGCTGAACAGTAATACAGTAAAACAGAGTACAGGGCCTGGCGGAAGCCAATACAGTAAATAACTAGTGTCCATTGAGCTGTGTAAATCTGTATGCCAAAAACATTTTTATGCATTCATACAGTTCAAACAGTACAATCTATATGCAGTCTATACAATCATTTACAATCAGTCAGTACAGGGATCAGATCCCTAGATAACAGTACAGTATAACAGTAGATGACCTACACAAAGGTACAAAACAGTAAGGAGGCCGATAGGGGACACAAAAACACCCAAAGCCATAGCATGGCAACTCGGAACCTCACAGTGAGGCACATAGGCTGGCTTGACAAAACTGGGGACCAATCCCACGCTCCTAGCTCCGGTCTGGCTGCTGAGAACCTACATATATATATATAAACAGTGAGCTAAAGCCCAGTGAATAACATACAGCGTAAAGAGGTTATGAATGAATGTCCTTACAGTAATGAAATCAGTTCATTAAACAGTATTTCAGTCTTTCAGTATTTCCAATCAATCAGTCATATGTGGTACATCCATTAGCCTATAAACAGTAGGTCCAAAAGGACCGGGTCTTAACAGACCCAACAGTAATGATGATCATCAATCAGTAAACAGTATGGTTCCACAAGGAAACCGACAGAGCTCTGTAACAGTAACAGTCAATGCTAAGGATGCCACAATACAGTTCAGAATACAGGACATACATTCATTCAGTAAACAATATCAGTTCAATAAACAATTCAGTTCAGTATTCAAAAGATAACCATTTGAACATATCTTTACACAATTGTTACTCACAAAGATTGGGCTAATAGCAGCTAGAGCGCGTCCCCGAGAGCCAACCCTAAACAGTTAACAAATAGAACACACACTAAGTTCACAGTCGAAAGGATATAATTTAAATCCCTAAATTTCCTCGGTGTGGTTCTACGTCTAAATCCTCATTAAGATGCCTTAAACTAGGCCTAAGAATGCCTAGGATGGGATGAAAATGCAAAAATGTGCACAGAAATCAGTTTCAGAATTTTCAATGAAATAGGGTCCCCGCTCGAGCGCAGGTTTCCCCGCTCGAGCGGGCATGCAAACAAAGGGACCCGCTCGAGCGTCAACTTACCCGCTCGAGCGGACTGATGGACAATGCAAAGTACTGGATGCACGATTTCTCCGCTCGAGCGTGAAACTCTCCGCTCGAGCGGACTGTAAAACAATTCGAAGAAAATGCTGGGAGCATGCATTCCCCGCTCGAGCGGCACTTCCCCCGCTCGAGCGGACGGCCAAAATCTGGAAAATCCAGATTCAACCTCCAAGTTCCAAACCAAGTTTTGATGCTCCAAACTCGATCCTCTTGGGCCCATTTTCTGGAAAACTCTTTCAAACACATAGAATAACAAGTTTTAAAGCTCAATTTAAGAAATCAAGGCCCAAGGGTGTTTCAATTAAACTCAATTTCAAACTAGTTTTCAAGAACAACATGCAAACATAACAAGCATGAGTTTTAAACCAAAATCAAACTTCAAATCTTGCTCTACTGAGCTCAATGGTTGGAAAACAAAATGAAAACATGGACTTTAGCTCAAACATGAACATGCATGTATAATTCTCCAAGAATTCAACTTCAAACTCACTAAATTCAACATGCATACAACAATGGAACTTCAATTCAACAATTATGAACAAAGTCATGGTTTAGCTCTACAATGATGCATGAAACATGCAAGGTTTAGCTCAAGACAACAAGAAGAAGATGATGTCACTTACCTAAGTCTCAATTACAAGGTTTAGGAGCTAAATTAGCAAGTATACTTCCACTCTCAAGCAATCTCCAAGCAAAATCAACAATTTGAGTCCAACTCTCACTCTTCTCCCTCACTCTCTCTTGTTCCTCTTGTTTGGTCGGTTAGAAGCAAGGGAATAGCTGATCAAATGGTATGTTAAGTGTAATAAGGCTCTTGGAAATCAATAAACAAAGGGGCCACTAAGGTGGCAATTTGGTAATTAACTCAAACTTGGCGATTAATTCGTTTAAATCTAATTTAATCATTCCTAGTCAATTTTCAGATAAATATACCATAAAATCAGAAATATTCTACTGAGTCTAAAACTTCAAACGGTTTCTAAATCGGCCGCCGATAAGGCCTTCAATTAGCAATTTAAACATAAAATGCAAACAGATAAATCAATCAATCAAACCGATACCATATGCAATTCAATAGGTAAACTTATTCAATTTCAGTTCGATCTCAATCAATCCATTCAGTACTTCAGTTAACCCAGTTATCAGTCATTATCAGTCCAGTTTAGCAATAATCAGTATATAATTCAGTGGTTATTCAGTAATCGGTACGAGGGTTGTTACAGTCTCCCCTCCTTATAAGGAGTTTAGTCCTCTAAACTCAAGTTACCTTCAGTCTGGAAGAAAACAGGGTTCAGCGGGAACAAATCAGGATATCGCCTAGCCATGTCATCTTCCCTTTCCCAAGTGGCATACACACCACCATGGTTCTGCCAATCAACTTTCACTAGCGGGATCTATTTGTTTCTCAGTTTCTTGATCCGTCTGTTCACAATCTGTATAGGCCGTTCCTCGTAAGTGTAGTTATCACTCAACACTATCCGAGTAGGCTCAATCACATGAAAAGGATCCCGAAGGTAGTCTCTCAACATCGAAATGTGGAAGACGTTATGCATATGCTCCATTTCAGGAGGAAGCACAACTTGATACACCACCGGATTAATTTTCTCAATAATCTGATACGGTCTGACATACCGCGGCGCTAACTTGCCCTTGACTCCAAAGCGAGTCTGGCCTTTCATTGGTGTCACTTTCACAAACACGTGATCACCCACTTCATATTCTCTGTCTCGTCTTCTGACGTCTGCATAACTTTTCTGTCTACTCTGTGCAGTTTTCAATCTCTGTTGTATCAGTTTTATCTTTTCAGTTGTTTCATAAACAATTTCGGGCCCAAGCAATGGCCCATCTCCAACTTCTGCCCAGCAGATTGGAGATCTACACTTTCTGCCATACAAGGCCTCGAAAGGCGCCATTCCAATACTCGAATGGTAGCTGTTGTTGTAGGCGAATTCAGCCAACGGCAAATGACTTTCCCAGTTTCCCTGAAAATCAAGGACACACATTCTTAGTATATCCTCTAGAGTCTGGATGGTCCTTTCTGACTGGCCATCTGTCTGAGGATGATAGGCGCTACTCAGCCTCAATTCAGTACCCAATGCAGTCTGTAGGCTTTGCCAGAACCTCGATGTAAACTTCGAATCCCTGTCAGAGACGATAGATACAGGCACTCCATGCAATCTCACAATTTCATCAATATAGATAACAGCCAATTTGTCTGCATTATAAATTGTCTTGACAGGTAGGAAGTGTGCAGATTTAGTCAGTCTATCAACAATAACCCAAATAGAGTCCATACCTTTCCTGGAGCGAGGTAATCCAACGATAAAATCCATCGTGATATGCTCCCATTTCCACTCTGGTATGGGTAAGGGTTGCAGTAAGCCTGCGGGTCGCTGATGTTCCGCTTTGACTTGTTGGCAATGAAGGCACTTAGACACAAAGTCGGCAATTTCCTTCTTCATTCTTGGCCACCAGAAATTCTGTTTCAGATCTTGGTACATTTTCGTATTCCCTGGGTGAATCGAAAACTTCAAACTGTGGCCTTCTTGCAGAACTCTTCTTTTCAATTCCGCGTCATTTGGTACACACAGTCTATCTTGAAATTTCAATACGTTGTTCTCAAATTTGAACCCCGGTCTCGGTTTCGAATCTCTTTCTTCAATAACCTTTTTCAAGAAATCATCCAGTTGTTGTTTTTCTTTAATTTCCTCAATCAAGGCTGGTTGAGCAGTAATGGCAGCTATTGTTCCACCCTGTTCTCGCAAGACAATTTCAATTTCAGACTTCTCAAGGTCATAAAGCAACTCCTTCTGTCCAGTCAGCAAACAAGCTAAGTTCCCAATCGATTTTCGGCTCAAGGCGTCGGCAACGGTGTTGGCTTTCCCCGGATGGTACAGAATCTGTAGATCATAATCTTTTATCAGTTCAAGCCATCTCCGCTGTCTCATATTCAGTTCTTTCTGAGTGAAAAAGTACTTCAGGCTCTTGTGGTCAGTATACACTTCACATGTTGCTCCATACAAATAGTGACGCCAAATTTTCAGTGCAAAAACTACTGCAGCAAGTTCTAAGTCATGGGTAGGGTAGTTCTTTTCATGCGGTCTCAACTGCCGGGAAGCATAAGCAATAACTCTCCCATTCTGCATTAAAACACATCCCAAACCCTTATGAGAAGCATCACTAAATACAGTATAACCATCCGTACCTGAAGGTAGAGTCAAAATCGGTGCAGTTACAAGTCTAGTTTTCAAATCCTGAAATGCTGATTCTCTTTGGTCAGTCCAGTAAAATGATATCCCTTTCTGTGTCAACTGAGTCAGTGGTAGGGCAATTTTTGAGAAGTCTTTGACAAATCTCCTGTAATATCCAGCCAATCCCAAAAAGCTTCGGACTTCGGTTACATTCGTCAGTCTAGGCCAGTTCACTACAGCTTCAATTTTCTGTGGATCAACAGAAATTCCGTCTTTGCTAACAACATGGCCCAAAAACATCACATGATCGAGCCAAAATTCACATTTAGACAATTTAGCATACAGTTTCTGTTCTCTTAAGGTTTGCAGGGCAAGTCTCAGATGATGTTCATGTTCTTCTACAGTCTTAGAATAAATCAGTATGTCATCTATGAATACCACAATAAAATCATCAAGGTATGGTTTAAAAATTCTGTTCATAAGGTCCATAAATGCAGCAGGGGCATTCGTAACTCCGAACGGCATAACTAAAAATTCATAATGGCCATACCTCGTTCTAAAAGCAGTTTTATCAATGTCTTCCGGTCTGACTTTCAGTTGATGATACCCCGATCTAAGATCGATCTTGGAAAACACTTGTGCACCCTGTAACTGGTCAAATAAATCATCAATACGCGGTAATGGATATTTATTCTTTACAGTTACCTTGTTCAGTTCACGGTAATCAATACACAGTCTCAGTGAGCCGTCTTTCTTCTTTACAAACAAAACAGGTGCACCCCACGGTGAGGTACTGGGTCTGATAAACTTTTTGTCTAACAGTTCCTGCAATTGTACTTTCAATTCTTTCAGTTCAGTTGGAGCCATTCTGTAAGGAGCTTTAGATATTGGTTGTGTACCCGGAACTACATCAACGGTAAACTCAATCTCCCTGTCAATCAAATCCCCTGGTAGATCATCTGGAAATACATCTGGGAATTCTCTAACTATAGGAATGCAACTCACATCAGTTTTAACATTATCATCCGCAGATACAGTCAATACAGAACACGGATACCCTTTACACCTCTTTCTAATCAATTTGACAGCCTTTACGGAAGAAATCAGATATGGAGGAGGTACTACTCCACTTCCATTAAACACAAATTCAGGCAAACCCGGTGGACGGAAAACAACTTGCTTGGTCACACAATCGATAGTAGCATAATATTTTTGTAACCAATCCATCCCCAATATTACATCGAAATGATCTATGTTCAATGGTAGTAAATCAATAAACAGATGCATATCCCCAACAATAATCTCACAAGCAGGATACATATATGCACATGTCATGGATCCCCCAACAGGTGATGATACAGCTAACAGATAGTTCATGGGTTCTAAGGGTCTATTCAATTTACGCGAAAAAAGCATGCGACACATAAGAATGTGTAGACCCCGAATCAATCAATACATAAGCATTTTGAGCACAGATAGAGAGGATACCTGACACAACAGTCTCAGTATTTTGCACGTCTCCCGGTACTAGGGCAAACACTCGGCCCTGCCTCATAGGCTCTTTCCCGGTAGCTTTGGGGTTAGGCTTTGGTGTTGCAGCTGATGCTGCTGCGCTTGGTGCAGCTTTACTACTAACTGGTGGAGCAGACGGGCAGTCTTTAATTCTGTGGCCCACCTTGCCACACCTGAAACAAGCTCTAGAGATCTGATAGCAAACCCCTTTGTGCTTGTTGCCACATACGGAGCAGGGTGGAGTAAATCCACTCCCTTGGCTGGGGCTAGTTGTCGACCCCGTATTCTGTTTCTTGGTTGCTGGGTTATGCTTGCCTTTCTTAAACTTGAAACCCTGCCTTTTTCCTTGCCACTCATTTGTCGGTGTTTCAGATTGTTTCACTGCTGCAATATTTGTCTCGGCCATCAATGCCCGGTCGAGAACACCCACAAAAGTTGGCATTTTCAAAACATTTATTCGGTCCTGTATAGCAGCACTAAGGCCTCCTTCAAACCTTCTGGCCTTCTTATATTCGGTATCCACCATATGTGGTGCATACCTGGCAAATTCAGTGAATTTCTTCTCATACTCGGCAATAGACATATTGCCTTGTCTCAGCTGTTCAAACTCAGTCACTTTTCTGTCTCTGATGCACTGGGGAAAATACTTTTCAAAGAAGGACTCCTTAAACTGAGTCCAAGTCACAATAGTATTCGCCTCACGGGTCAACATCCACCACCTTCTGGCTTCTTCCTGAAGGGTGAAGGTAGCTAACAATACTTTATTTGCCTCGGAGCACGGAAACATTTCAAACAACTTCTCAGTCTCAAGAACCCAAGCTTCAGCCTTTAACGGTTCTAAGCCTCCCTGAAAGGACGGCGGTTTCATATTGCTGAACTTATGGGTCAGTGCTATAATGTCCACCTCATTAGCATTCACATTCTGTACATTTTGTTCCGGTTGCACCGGAGGAGGAGGAGGAGGTGGGGGCTGTTGGTTCGGTTGTTGATCTAGTCTTTCCATTATCAGTCCCATCATTTGTTCAAGTCTGGCCATTCTGGCCTCAGAGGATGATGACTCAGGTTCATTTGCATTATCCATTTCGCTATAATCAGTTATAACAGTTATCATTATAAACAATTGTACAATTAAACAGTTTAACACTTTAACATATAATCAGTCAGTCATAAGCACACACTTTTCAAGTTCATGAGATGCCCTAATCGCTTTTCTAGGACACCCTATAGCTCATTTGGACACGTGTGTGCGGTATAACTCGTGGTAAGTATCACTCTGATACCACTCTGTCACGACCCAAACCCGGCCCTATGGGTTTAGCACCGTAACTGGCCAGTAATCCGAGATTACCGAAGGCCTGCTGAACAGTAATACAGTAAAACAGAGTACAGGGCCTGGCGGAAGCCAATACAGTAAATAACTAGTGTCCATTGAGCTGTGTAAATCTGTATGCCAAAAACATTTTTATGCATTCATACAGTTCAAACAGTACAATCTATATGCAGTCTATACAATCATTTACAATCAGTCAGTACAGGGATCAGATCCCTAGATAACAGTACAGTATAACAGTAGATGACCTACACAAAGGTACAAAACAGTAAGGAGGCCGATAGGGGACACAAAAACACCCCAAGCCATAGCATGGCAACTCGGAACCTCACAGTGAGGCACATAGGCTGGCTTGACAAAACTGGGGACCAATCCCACGCTCCTAGCTCCGGTCTGGCTGCTGAGAACCTACATATATATATAAACAGTGAGCTAAAGCCCAGTGAATAACATACAGCGTAAAGAGGTTATGAATGAATGTCCTTACAGTAATGAAATCAGTTCATTAAACAGTATTTCAGTCTTTCAGTATTTCCAATCAATCAGTCATATGTGGTACATCCATTAGCCTATAAACAGTAGGTCCAAAAGGACCGGGTCTTAACAGACCCAACAGTAATGATGATCATCAATCAGTAAACAGTATGGTTCCACAAGGAAACCGACAGAGCTCTGTAACAGTAACAGTCAATGCTAAGGATGCCACAATACAGTTCAGAATACAGGACATACATTCATTCAGTAAACAATATCAGTTCAATAAACAATTCAGTTCAGTATTCAAAAGATAACCATTTGAACATATCTTTACACAATTGTTACTCACAGAGATTGGGCTAATAGCAGCTAGAGCGCGTCCCCGAGAGCCAACCCTAAACAGTTAACAAATAGAACACACACTAAGTTCACAGTCGGAAGGATATAATTTAAATCCCTAAATTTCCTCGGTGTGGTTCTACGTCTAAATCCTCATTAAGATGCCTTAAACTAGGCCTAAGAATGCCTAGGATGGGATGAGGATGCAAAAATGTGCACAAAAATCAGTTTCAGAATTTTCAATGAAATAGGGTCCCCGCTCGAGCGCAGGTTTCCCCGCTCGAGCGGGCATGCAAACAAAGGGACCCGCTCGAGCGTCAACTTACCCGCTCGAGCGGACTGATGGACAATGCAAAGTACTGGATGCACGATTTCTCCGCTCGAGCGTGAAACTCTCCGCTCGAGCGGACTGTAAAACAATTCGAAGAAAATGCTGGGAGCATGCATTCCCCGCTCGAGCGGCACTTCCCCCGCTCGAGCGGACGGCCAAAATCTGGAAAATCCAGATTCAACCTCCAAGTTCCAAACCAAGTTTTGATGCTCCAAACTCGATCCTCTTGGGCCCATTTTCTGGAAAACTCTTTCAAACACATAGAATAACAAGTTTTAAAGCTCAATTTAAGAAATCAAGGCCCAAGGGTGTTTCAATTAAACTCAATTTCAAACTAGTTTTCAAGAACAACATGCAAACATAACAAGCATGAGTTTTAAACCAAAATCAAACTTCAAATCTTGCTCTACTGAGCTCAATGGTTGGAAAACAAAATGAAAACATGGACTTTAGCTCAAACATGAACATGCATGTATAATTCTCCAAGAATTCAACTTCAAACTCACTAAATTCAACATGCATACAACAATGGAACTTCAATTCAACAATTATGAACAAAGTCATGGTTTAGCTCTACAATGATGCATGAAACATGCAAGGTTTAGCTCAAGACAACAAGAAGAAGATGATGTCACTTACCTAAGTCTCAATTACAAGGTTTAGGAGCTAAATTAGCAAGTATACTTCCACTCTCAAGCAATCTCCAAGCAAAATCAACAATTTGAGTCCAACTCTCACTCTTCTCCCTCACTCTCTCTTGTTCCTCTTGTTTGGTCGGTTAGAAGCAAGGGAATAGCTGATCAAATGGTATGTTAAGTGTAATAAGGCTCTTGGAAATCAATAAACAAAGGGGCCACTAAGGTGGCAATTTGGTAATTAACTCAAACTTGGCGATTAATTCGTTTAAATCTAATTTAATCATTCCTAGTCAATTTTCAGATAAATATACCATAAAATCAGAAATATTCTACTGAGTCTAAAACTTCAAACGGTTTCTAAATCGGCCGCCGATAAGGCCTTCAATTAGCAATTTAAACATAAAATGCAAACAGATAAATCAATCAATCAAACAGATACCATATGCAATTCAATAGGTAAACTTATTCAATTTCAGTTCGATCTCAATCAATCCATTCAGTACTTCAGTTAACCCAGTTATCAGTCATTATCAGTCCAGTTTAGCAATAATCAGTATATAATTCAGTGGTTATTCAGTAATCGGTACAAGGGTTGTTACATTTACTAAGGACAATAATTGTCTCATTACCTTTGATGATTCTAAATTCGTGATTCAGGACAAGGATTCGAAGAGAACTCTTCATCAAGGTTCTAATACCAATGGTCTCTACCATTTTTACTCTCCTTCTACATCTGTGCTGCCTACTGGTTCATCTGTACATAATTCATGCCTTACTACATCACATACACCTGTTTCTTCCTCCATTTGGCATAATCGATTAGGACATCCCTCCCTTGTGAAATATAATCATCTAAAACCATTGTTGCCTGTTTCTCAGAATAATGTCTCACAGAATAAAATGGAATCTTGTACTGATTGTTGCATTGCTAAAAGCCATAGACTTCCATTTCAATTGTCTAATACTATTGTGAATGCTCCTCTGTCTCTTATTCATAGTGATGTATGGGGGCCATATTCTTCTATTTCTGGATATAAATACTACTTACTTTTTGTGGATGACTTTAGTCGATTTACTTGGCTTTTTCCATTATCTTATAAAAGTGAAGTGTGTGCTAAGTTCATCGAATTCAAGGCTTATGTTGAAAAACAATTTCATATTTCATTACAAATTTTGCGCACTGATGGAGGATCTGAATATTTCACTAATAAAATGACCTCTTTCTTGAGTACCCACAGGATTATTCACCAACATTCTTGTCCTCACACTCCCTCTCAGAATGGTACTGCTGAGAGGAAACATCGTCATATCACTGAAACTGCTACTGCTCTTCTTCATCACTCATCTGTCCCTTTACAATACTGGTTTGACGCTGTTGCTATTTCTACTTTTGTCATTAATAGACTTCCCTCTTCAAAGCTTGGACATAAATCCCCTTTTGAAAAGCTTTTTCATTACACTCCAGACTATTCATATTTTCGTGTCTTTGGTTGCCAATGCTTCCCTTGGCTTAAGCCCTATCAACCTCTTAAGCTACGTCCTAAATCTGTTTCCTGTGTTTTTTTGGGTTATCATCCGTTTGCTAAAGGTTATCGGTGTCGTGATCCACTCACTGGTCGGATTTATTTGTCTAGACATGTGGTCTTTAATGAGCATGTGTTTCCCTTTGCTCAGTTGAATGCTTCTTCCGTCACTTCACCCTTACTAACCTTACCTGCTATTCACTCCTTTTTCTGGCCATCTCACACCTCTCAGCCCTTATCTGATTCCTTATCTCCTAGTACGGTCTCTCCTCCTACTTCTTCTTTACCAACTGCTACATCTGGTCCCATATCTCCTCCTACTTCTCCTTTACCACCTGCTATGGTTCCTATTCAGTCCATCTCTATTAAGTTACCACCTCTACCTTCTTCTCATTCTAATCAGCATCATATGCTTACCAGATCAAAATCTGCTGCTTCTCATCACTGTTTGCTTGCTTCCCCTGCCCCTCCGACCTTATCTGCTTCCTCTGCTCATGCTGCACCTGCCCCTCTAACTCCGGCTGCTTCCTACACTCATTCTGAACCTCCTTCTTACCGTGAAGCTTTACTCTCTCCTATTTGGCATCAGGCTATGCTTGACGAATTTTTTGCTCTTCAGCAACAACATACTTGGTCTTTGGTATCACTTCCTCCTAACAAATCTGCTATAGGGTGTAAATGGATTTTCAATGTAAAAAGGAATTCTGATGGCACTATTGCACGGTATAAGGCACGCTTAGTTGCCAAAGGGTACCTGCAGAGAGAGGGTATTGATTTTCATGAGACGTTCAGTCCTGTGGCAAAACAACCCACTATTCGCATCCTACTTTGTCTTGCTCTTCACCATAAGTGGGCTCTTAAACAGCTCGACATTTCCAATGCATTCCTTCATGGTCATCTTGAAGAGGAAGTCTTCATGCTTCAGCCTCCTGGGTTTGCGGATTCTTCTGCACCTACTCACGTATGTAAACTTCACAAATCTTTATATGGATTGAAACAGGCACCTCGAGCATGGTTTTCCACATTTTCTCAATATTTGGTGTCTCAAGGCTTTACTCATAGCAAGAGTGACTCTTCTTTATTCATTCAACGGACTGCTCACTCAGTCACTTATCTATTGGTATACGTGGATGACATTTTGATCACTGGTGATAATCCTTCCCACATTCAATCTCTCATTACAAAGATGCACAATGTGTTCTCCATGAAGGAATTGGGTGATATTACTTATTTTCTTGGTATTTCCGTCCAACCTACTCACTCCGGATATCTTCTATCTCAGTCTAAATATGCCAAAGAAATTCTTCTAAAAGCTGGTTTATCATCTTGTAAACCCTGTCTTTCACCTATTTCTGTCAAGCCTAGTGTTCCTCCAAATGCTTCCTTACCATTTTCTGATCCAGCCCTTTATCGGAGTATTGTTGGTGCTCTCCAATATCTCACCATTACAAGACCAGATCTTTCGCTATCTGTTAATCAAGCTTGTCAACATATGCATGCACCTACCATTGCACATTTTGCTGCTGTCAAGAGAATTCTTCGATATGTTCAAGGGACCATTACTCATGGCTTGTTCTTTTCCTCAAGTACTTTTGATGTTCATGGGTATTCCGATTCCAATTGGGCAGGAGATGTTCATGACAAAAAATCCACGTCTGGTTACTGTGTCTTCTTGAGTAACAATTTGGTTTCTTGGTCTGCCAAAAAGCAGGCCACCGTATCGCGCTCATCCACTGAGGCGGAATATCGAGCTTTAGCCAATACTGCTGCTGAGTTAAGTTGGATTTCCATGTTGCTTACTGAAATGGGTATTACTTCTCCTACTACCCCCATTCTCTGGTGTGATAATCTTTCTGCAATAGCTCTCGCTTCCAATCCTGTCTTCCACACCCGTTCAAAGCATATCGAAATTGATTGTCATTTCGTAAGAGATAAAGTTCTGACTAAACAGTTTCAGTTGCAATATATTCCAACGATTGATCAGCTTGCTGACCTGTTTACGAAACCTTTAAGTGTCTCTCGGTTTCAATATCTTAAATCCAAGCTCATGGTTCTTGATCACCCCATCAGCTTGCCGGGGAATATTGAAGAGTATGAGCTAAAACAGAATAGCAGTTCAACTGCTTCAACTGATTCTGGTTTAATCACTACTACAACTGATTCTGGTATACTAGTCACACCAGCAACTGATACGGTTATATCAGCTACACCAGCAACTAATTCTGTTACACCAAGAAGATTCTCGAAGGATTTAACATCTCAGCCATACAGTAGTCACTATCATTCAGTTGTAACAACTTAGAGCTTCAATATCAGTCTATAAATAAGCACTGTAAATCTATGTTGAGGTATCTCTGAAATATAATAAAAAGCTCTTTCAATTCTTCACTCATATGTTTTTATAAATTTATTTATTTATTTTTATTTTTTATTTTTTATTTTTTCTGTAAATCTGCTGTAGTTTTCCCAATATTAAAACCTCAAACATGTGATTGATGTGATGTGAGAGAATGTGCACCGGGAATGTTTATCCTATGGTCCCTCTCTACTTTATCACTAAGCATAAATTATATTAATAATTCTTGGGTAATGTTATAGTGTGCAACTTACACCTTACACCTTTTTGTGTTCACTTACACCTTACACTTACACTTTTTTTACCTTGCACTTACACCTTTTGTGTAAGTGGCACATGGTGTGCAACTTATACATTTCATTTATACCTTCCACTTACACTTACACCTTACATTTACACCTTTTGTGTGAGTGGCACATGGTGTGCAACCCACTTACACCTTTTGGGGGTTGCACACCTAAGAAAACTCCATAATTCTTATATTGGGTTAGTTGTGTTATTTTAATTGATTCAATTTTTTATTTTTTATTTTTTATTTTACTTTAATTTAGTTAAATTAATAATGTTATTAGAATTTTTGACAGAAAATTTTCATTAAATTGATTGAGATCAAATCACTAAATTTATCAAGTTTATAATTTTACTTTTACAAATATGACACATACTGCTCATATATGCATTTATCATAAAAAATACTAACAATTGAAAGCAATTAGACCAATTTAAGATAAAATCAAAAGTTCAAAATCAAAATTAATTTAATTAAAATTATAGAGATTAAAATAATACAAAAAATAAAGTACTCAACTAACAGAATAATTTGTCCTCATAATTAAATTACAAGAAAAGAAGGTGCTTCACTGGAATCAGGCTTGCACGCTTAAAACAAGGGATGGTAAGCTTCAAAGTCACAAGTCCACATTTTCTACTCAATTTAAGGATAAAAATACTAGGGTTGCGTATGATCCAAATTGATTTGGCTTGGGGTAAAATTAGGGCTAATTTGTTATTTGTAGTTCCGTAACACATTACAAAATATAAGAATTTTACAGATCAAATTTTTTAATCTCTAAAAGTAAAAATTTTGTTGCAAAAGATATTTAAGGATAAATTTCTATCGTCGTGAGGATAGTCGCTAAAAGGTCATCCCGAAAAATCAAAAATTAAGTTTTTAGTGACAAAATTTTGAAATGTCACTAATAAATAGACTTTTAGTGACAAAATAATTTGGTCTCAAAATAGTTTATTTTTTTAGACAAAAAATTTGGTCTCAAAATGATAATAATGCATCACTAATGTCCAATTTTCGTCGCTAAAAATATAATGACGACACTTTTCGCAACAAAAATATTTGGCCCCTAAAAAATAATTTTGTCCTTAAATTTTAGTCTCTAAAACCTTAATCTTTTATAGTGAAAATTGAAACTAAATCAATCCATTTAAATTGTAAAATCAATCTGAACCAAACCATTTCAACACAGTTCGACACAGTTTGGAACCATGATTTCACATAATCAATTTATAAAAAAAAAAATTTAAAAAAATCATATAGCATTTTAATTTCAATATTAATTTGTCCATGACTTTTCTAAAACATAAATATGTATATTGTTCCACCATTCACTTAAACAAATAAAATATCTAGTAAATAAACATATTATTCGATATATAACAAGTATAAAATATAAACATGCATATGTACACGGTTTAAGTTACATACGGTCCGGATTAGTTCTAATCTGGAATTGTAAAGTGAAATCCAGAACCGATCCGTTTTCCTCAAATTTTCAATCTAGAATCGGACCACGAAACCAAATCTATTAGATTGAACTGGATTGGTTTGGTTTGTGGATTTTACGGATTCCTTTCTCATCCCTAAAAAATATGGAAAAATGTATTATACACACCATCAACTATATGCACTCTTATATTATGTTTTTTTTATTATTATTATTATTGAAAAATCTAGAAACCCCCTAGATGTTGATTTGTGATTATGTATCAATTTTAAGCAGAATATAAAAAATAACAATCCCAATCAAACAATCAAAAGAAAGAGACACAAAGATTTTACGTGGAAAAACCACAATTGGACACCTTCCAATTGTGATAAAAAAACCACGGGCCACAGCCACCAGAACAATCCACTAAGAAGATATAAAGGAATTACACAGGTATCACTCTCAATTATCTAGCGAATCCACAACGCCTAATTGAACCAACCTCTATGTGCCTCTTCCAAGCCCATCTTCACCACGGAATTGTCTTTCTGATGAGCCACTCCGGATTCCACCACCGAAGCTTCAGACCGAATTCTTCAGAATCCACAACTGAAGAATTTTCTCTCTCTTTTGTGAAACGAACACAAACCTTTGATGTAGTCTTTTTAGATCATGAGTTGACTACTCAATAAGACATCAAAGAAAAAATAAAATATCCCCAGATATAAACCTTTAAGAACCAAAAAGAAGATCTGGAGGACTTCAATCCAAAGTACTTGGTTTTGGGAGAAAACCAAGTATTTATAGAGAACCAAAAGTAATCCAAGATTGGAAAAAACTTCTTGCAGAAAACCAACTTCTTGCAGAGTTCCAACTTCTTGTAGAAAATCAACTTCTTTCAGAACTCCCAAGTAATCCTGTTGTTGGAATCTTGTAGAAGACCAACTTCATTCAAAACTCCCAAGTAATCCTGTTGTTGGAAGAATACCAACTTCTTAAAGAACTCTTGTTACAACCTTGGTTTTGATCCATGGAATTTGACAACAAAAGGTCCTAACAATTATTATAACCAATTTTCTTATTTAGTTATGATCATATTTTAGTTATGACTCATGAAATTTTTTGTTATATCTCATGCGTTATTTAATTATGACTTTTTTTTTTTTAAGTTATGACTCAAAAAGTATAAAATTATGTCATTTTTTTCTTTAGTTATAACTTATAAGATGTATACGACACACCTTTTGAAGAGTATATACCATAGCATTTTCTGAAAATACAAGATGCTATGCATTTTCTTTGTGATAATTGAGACTATTTAGTACAAAATGTCCTGTTTGGCATAATTTATATAAATAGTTTCAAAGTATGTGATTGTCGGTTTAATACTACTTTTACATTTCAAATAAGTTTAAAAAATTAAGTTTTTAGAAATAAGAAGAAAACACTTTTAATTTTTTCTATTTATCAAACATGTCGATGTATTTACATTAGTTATTTATTTTGAAAGTATATATCAAACTTATATATATATATATATATATTATCGAATAGTAACAAATAATCATATAATTACACCAAAGAGGCTCCTATGTTTCTACTTTTTAATGATCAAACATTTAACTTACAAGAAACTACAAAAATGGCCCTATAATATCATATCACCACTATCACCACCACTCCACCACCACTGTCACCACATCCCCACCATGACCATCGTCAACACTCCACCACCATCACTACTTTACCACCACCTCCATTCCACCTCCGCCATCGTCATCATAAAAAAATTTTAAAAATTTTAAATTTTAAATTTTAAATTTTTTTTTTCAATAAACAATTAATTTTTTTTACAAAAATAAAAAAATGATAAAAAAATATATATAAAATAATTTTAGTCCTTAAAGTATGCATTATTTGTCCTTTTAGTTCCTCAAGTTCTAATTTTGTCATTTTGATCCTCAAAATTGTCAATTTGAGTCAATTTAGTCCTATCTCTAACATCTGTATATATTGATAATGGAAAAAGTATTTTACTCTAGGATAAAAGATGATTTTGATCCCAAAAATATGCGTTTTTGTCATTTTAGTCTTTCAAGTTTTAAATTTTGTCACTTTGATCCTCAAAGTCGTTAATTTGAGCTAAGACCAAATTGACTCAAATTAACAATTTTGATAACCAAAATAACAAAATTTAAAAGGGATTAAAATGACAAGAAATACATACTTTATGAATTAAAATAATCTTTTATTCATATTCATGTTATCAATGTAAACAGACGTTTCTCCTAAACCAAATTGACGACTTTCAGAACTAAAATAACAAAATTAAAACTTAAGAGACTAAAATGAAAAACAACGAATACTTTAAAGATTAAAACTATCTTTTATCTGAAAAAGAATAAAAGAAAAGAGATCAAGTAAATGAGTTATTTTTAATCATTTATCCGAGCAGTATCTAATTCAACACGGCCCATTTAAACCCATTTATTAAATAGGCAAATCGGCAAGTTTGGATTGAGTTGCTTTAAATGCAAAACCCATTTTGACAGGTTCAACCCGCCAATTTACCACCTATTAAAGAAACAAACAACTACATAAACCCTTATAATGAAGAGAAATAACTACTACAAAAAGATGATTATTGTGGAGTAAATTGGGCCCATTACCGAGCTTGTTTTAATAATTTGAACCGTTTACTTTTTAGAAAATATCGAGTAAAATATACCTGTAAAAAAATCAAATTGATTAGATATCGGTAACTATTTTATCAAATCACATTTATATCTAAGAAAATAAATGATAAGTGTAATTTAAAATATAAAACTAAATACAAATGCAATTTAATAAAAGGGCTATAGATGTCCGATCACTTTAATTAGTTATAGGTATGTTCTACTTATTATCTTCTAAAAAGTAGACAGTTCGAATCATTAAAATAGATCACAAAATGAGCCCAATCTATTGCACAACAGCTGCTACTGCCTAAAGCGTGCAACAACAACAATAAAACCCACTGCTAGAAAAGATATTAACTCATCTCCAGAGATATTGAACCTGCAAATCCAAAAAAAAAAAAAAATACTTGATAGCGTTTGGTAAAGTTTACGTTTTTTTGTTTATGTTTACAAAACTTTTATAAACTAGTTTTTTGTTTATTTTAGAAAAACATAAATTATAAACGCGTTTGGTTCAAACAAAATATTTAAAAAAATTTAAAAACATAAACTAAAAAATATATTTATTCAGGCCTAAAATATTTGTATTTATTTTTTATTATTTATGACAATGGGATCATACACATTGGCTCCGTTTGGTAGAGCTGTGGAAAAGTGATTATAACTGATAGTCTAACAGCTTATAGCTTATAATTGTGAATATAAGCTGATTTTTTACTTATAAATTAAGTTTCTCCTCCCCTACTCAAAGAATAAGTTGATTTTTGACTTACAAAAAGCTATAAGCTGCATTATTAAGCTGAACCAAACACATCAAAATAGCTTAAATTAAGCTAAAAGCTGAAATAAGCTGAAAATAAGCCATACTAAACAAGACCATTATAATTGGAAAAAAAAATTAATTAAAAAAAATGGAAAAAAAAATTAATTGAAAAAAAATTATTGAAAAAAAAATTATTTGAAAAAAAAAAATTAATTAGTCAAATTTTTAAATTTTTGTTTAAAAACTAACATAAACTTATTTTTTGAGTTTATGTTTTTTCTTCAAATTTTTAAATTGAGACAACCATTTGTAAACTAAAAAATTATCAAACAAATTTTTACGACAATTTTTAAAATTTTTATAAATATAAACTGAAAACGAAATGGTTACCAAACAGATACAGTAATTAACTTAAAGGCTGATTGTTTTATCTAGTGTAGACGCACCTAAAAGACTATAATTAAAAAATTACTCAATATTTCAAAAAATCATTAAAAACAAAAATAAATTGAATGAAATGTTATTTAAAAGTTTAAACCAAAGATATGAGATAACAATTCAAGGTGTTGAGGAGAGAATTCCACGTTCCATAAGTCAATCAAATCATTGAAGACAAATACCATGATTAATGGGCTAATAAAATCCTATGATTATTGAATGATTCATGTAATTAATATTATATTCCAACTATATATAGTTAATAATGTTTATATGTACAAATTATTCAAAAGAATCAATGACAATGGCCCCGTTTAATGTAGCTGTTAAAACAGCTTATAGATTATAACTTAACGGATTATAGATTATGACTTTAATCAGAAGTTGTTAATCTGTTTGGTGTAGCTATTGGATTATAAATTTAAGTTGCTGAGTAGTGTTTGTTAAATAAACTGTGAAATAGCTTTTTCAATTAATTTTTATTTTTTATTTTGTCAACATTTCTCATAAAGAATAATAATAATAATTTATAGTCCATTTGAGTCTTTTTCTATTTTTAAAAAAATAAAAAATAAAAAAATTTAAGAGTATAATCATAAATTAACATATCCACAGCAGAAGCTGATAATCAGAAGCAAGGGGTGAGCAGCTTCTCAGAATCAGTTTTTTTGAGTTAAAATAAGCTGTTAGAATCAGAAGCTGTTTGAAATATTTTTAACCAAACAGTCCAAAATAACTTTTTCAAACCTAAAAGCCATAAGTTGACTTTGAAAAGCTGAAACAAACACCTCCAATATAGCCGAGTGGGGTCTATGGACAAAAGTACAATGTGTCGAGTCATGTTCAAATTCTAGTTGGACACTTCATTTCATTCTTGACGAGAAGTGCTGAAAATAAAATTCCATAATCCATGGGTCAATCAAATAATTGAAGAGTAATCCCATAATTCATGGATTCATCAAATCTAATTATTGACATGATTTATATAATTAATATTTATCATAAACCCCATGTGATTGTACTTGGATGTCAAATGGACAATGTGCTGAACTACGTTAATTCTTTTGTGTTCTTCTTGTAGGCACAATTAGTCGTTTTTTTATATATTTATTTTCCCTTCAAGGTCAGTAAGCAAACTTGGAAGAACCAGCTAGGAGTATATACTCCAAGGTTCTAACTAGCGGTATTAATATACGAATCTGTATTGATATCAGACATTCTCTATTTGTACTCCTCAATGTTTGATGTTAATAATATTCTTCTCTTTCACTAATCAAAAGAAAAAGAAAAAGAAAAGACCAATATACAGTAAAAAAGGGGTTAATTTTCACTATAATCGTGCTTTGCTTGAATCTGTATCAATCACAATGTAGCGGTATGTATAAAAAAATGCGATGATACCATTCGAGCATCTATATTGATCACAATGTAGTGAGGTGTATAAAAAAAATGATATGATATCATTAGAAATTTTTTAAAATCATCAATCGCCCATACGCTGTATTAGTTGTGAACCGATCATAAGAAAAATTATTGAAGAGTGGAGCATTTGTAATGAAAATTAACTTACAATTGATACCGTACATTATCTATTTGTACTCCTCAAGTCTTGATCTTAATAATATTCTTCTCAAAAAAACTATAAAAAAAAAGAGCAACATGCAGTCAAAGGGGGTTAATTTTCACTATAATTGTGCTTTCCTCCTTCTCGTGCCCCATCAATGCTCAGTCCTGGAAGATTTTACGCAGAAATGGTCCAGAATTGTTATGTAAGGCTGAGATATAATTGGTGTTTTGTGGGCATATAAATAGAATAAATTCAAGTCACAGATGTTTCTGGATAAATTTTTGGGTGAAAATTCAGGGTGTGTGGTATTATTGTCTGGTGCCCTGCTTATGCAGCAATTTGAACATGTGCCATAACTGTTGAGGGAAGAAAATCTGAGCTAGTTGGAAAAATTGCAACTGTTGAAGCTCAAAAATGCTGGGAAGAGTTGGAAATTATAACTGAGGTTTATGAATAATACAGATTTATAATACATATTTGGTCGACTGTGGTCGTATTTTGTTTCCAAATCCATAATCCAAACACAACCTAATGCAGGGGAGACTTGGAAACAAGAAGCCTTTATTTGGTTCTTGACTTTGTTGTTGTGTGTTGATTGTTTTAGTTTTGCATTTGAATCATGCATTATACTAAATTCTGCAATGATATAAAGCTTCTTGCAGCTGCAATCATATACTCCGTTGGTTTTCATTTGCTTCTTAATATATGTCATATGAACTCTTCTACTTTCCTACTTTCTCCAGTGTACCCATGTCCACCCACGTATATGATACACATAAGGTTGTGAGATACTTGTCCAACACTCATATATACCTAATTTAAACACTTGGAACCTTTAATTCATATGATATTTGGCAAAGAAAACAATCATATTTTCTAGTGAGGAAACATTTCTACCTTCTTACACGAATAATAAGCTGCACTTTTTGAATCAAAATTCAAAGCCTAAATGTATGGATAAACAAAGTATGTGATGCAGAAAATGGGGCTAAATAAGCTCATTACAACTCTCTGGGCAAGCCACCTTGCTCAACTCAGTATAGAATTTTGAGGTAATAATTTTCCTATAAAATGGGTTAACATAAAAACAAATAATAAAAATCAAGTGAACTATATTACTTTTCACAAATTGGCAGTTGTACTTCACTCCTCGAATTCAACGAACTAGTTTTTGAGAATATGTGTGGGGGTTATGTTACTCTCTAGTGTATCGCTTGAGGGAGTTGTATCTATTTCTTTACTCTATTTTTTTTTTTCTTATTCAACCAAATAAATGTTTGCAATTTTTCAAAGTAGTTTTGCTCTGGTTTTTCGATAGAAACATTCAGGCAGTACAATTTCTTCAGAAGCATCAGAAAATACACTAGCAGTAAGAATTTTCATTTGTTATTGGCATAGAATAGATTAACTATTACAAGATCAACAAAAAAAGAATAATGAAGGGAAATTAGACCGCTAACCACAGTATGATTATTGTTTAGTATTATTAATATTTTTCAGACACTATTTTATTTTTGGTAAGAAAAAATGATCTGATGTAGAAGAGGCTTTTTGTATTACATGGTATTTATGTAGTTTGGTTATTTCTATGAAAGTAAAAGCGAACATGTTAATTGAAACTCTTGCAAAGGTAATTAGTACTCTTTCAAAAATTTGACAGCAATAATTTTTAACATATAACAACAGATTTAGAGACAATCACCAGATTGTCTATGCTATAACAAGGTTGTGAGAATGTGTCGCCTTTCATGTCTGCGGGAGCTTATTATTCTCAAAATTCACAATCTGAATTCTAACTTGTACAATTGCTTCAAGGCCTCACAATGTGGAAGTCCTTAATGCCTGGGCATATCACCCTAACTTTATAAGAATTGTTAAAGAGGCTTGGTCCAGATGTGCTTTACAGGGTTGGGCTGGATATAAAGTCTCACTAAAATTAAAGGAGGTTAAGGCTTCTCTCAAGCAGTGGAACAAAGAGGAATTTGGAAACTTAAATGATAAGCTTTCTTTGATTGAAGAGCAATTGCATTCTCTGGATCTTTTACAAGAAAGAAACTCACTGCCCGATAATGACATGCAAATCAAAAGAAACCTAAGTCTGAATATTGGAAGATTTTGAGATTGATTGAGATCACCTGGTTGCAAAAATCAAGCAAATTTGGTTCAAGGAGGGAGATAAAAACTCCAATTTTTTCCATATGGTGGCTAGTTCAAGGCAAAGGAAAAACTCATTGGGAAGCTTAACAGTAAATGGATCCAGTGTTGAAGATCTAGAACAGATCAGAGTGGGAGTCAAAATGCACTTCTAGAATTTTTTTTCAGAAAGATGGCCCTCAAGACCAAAATTTTTAGGCTCTTTTGAGCACAAACTATCAATTGATGATGCAAGACGGCTGGAATTGCCATTCTCAGAGGCTGAAATCTGGGATGCAGTCAGGGAGTGTGAAGGGAACAAAGCACCAGGGCCAGATGGTTTCAATATGAAGTTTATTAAAAAGAGTTGGCCAATCATTAAAGAGGATATTTGCTTATTCATTAAGGAGTTTCATCTTAACAGCAAAATCTCTAAAGGTATAAACTCTTCATTTCTTACCTTGATTCCAAAATCACCAAATCCATCATCTCTGTCTAATTATAGACCTATCAATCTAATACTATATTTATAAAATTCTTGCTAAGATTCTGTCCAGGAGATTGAAATCAGTTATGCCTAAACTGGTTGATAAATCCCAATCTGCCTTCGTCAAGGGTAGACAAATCTTGGATGGAATTCTTATAGCAAATGAGGTAGTGGATCTTTGGAAGCACAACTCTAGGGGTGGACTTCTTTTAAAGCTGGATTTTGAGAAAGCCTTCGATAGTGTCAATTGGAATTTCCTTCTCCACTTGCTTCAAATGTTTGGATTTGGAGAGAAATGGGTCTCATGGATTGCTGAATATATATTATCATCACATATCTTTGCTTTGGTAAATGGATCCCCTACATAGGAATTCTTCCCACAAAGAGGATTACGTCAAGGAGACCCTCTCTCTCCCTTTCTCTTCAATCTTGTTGTTGAGGGACTAAACATTCTTATGAAGAAAGCCAAAATTTTGAATCTCATAAAGGGGCTGATATTGGTAATGTGGGATTGAATCTAACACACTTGCAGTTTGCCGATGACACCCTCATATTCTGTTACCCAGACTAGAATGAGATAATTAATCTATGAAGAGTACTTTGTTGTTTACAATTAATATCTGGGTTGAAAATCAATTTTCAAAAATCTATGTTATGTGGAGTAGGCACCAAAAATGATTTCACATCTCAAGTGGTTGAGTATTTAAATTGTTCGGTGGGTAAATTACCAATCAAATGCCTAGGTATGCGTCTAGGAGCTAATCCTAAGAGGGCTGCAACATGGGAACCCATCATTGATAAGGTGAAGAAAATCATCATGGAAAAGAAGATATCTCTCTTTAAGGGGTAAAATTACTTTAGTTAAATCAATTTTATCTTCGCTTCCCCTTTATTATATGTCACTTTTTAGAATTCCCTCCAAAGTGGCAAACACCGTTGACAAGTTCCAAAAATCCTTTCTTTGAGGGGATAGTGAAGAGAGGAAAAAGCTTCATCTGGTTAGCTAGGAGGCTTGTTCTTTGATCAGAAAGTTTGGAGGTCTTGGGTTTAGGAAATCTAGGGACAACAATGAGTCACTTCTCTGCAAATGGTGGTGGAGGTTTGCTAAGGAACTTGATGGAAGAAAGTCTATGTGCTAAAAACTCTATAAATACTAACACCTAGCTACCAAGTTCCTCAACTTTCAAGAATTGCTCAGTGGTATGAAAGTCCATTTTGGACTTGGAAAGGTCTAATTCAAGAGTACATAAATTATTTCTTGATAACGTCCAGTTCATATTGGGCAATGGTAGAAGGATCAAATTATGGACTGATGGATGGCTTTTTGATTCACCTTTGTCCTCTCTATATCCCAGACCTTTTTCACTTGCAAATGACAAGGACTCCTATGTTCATCAATAAATGCCACATAAGATTTTAGGCAATCAGATGCAGTGGAGTATTTCATATAGGAGACCACTGAGAGCTTGGGAAGAGGAACTGCACCATGATATGCTTGGGAGGTTGCACCAGTTCCAAAGAAATAGAGATCATGTGGAGGACAAACTAATCTAGTCTCCCCTTTTATCAGGTATCTTCTCTGTTAAGTCTCTTTACGGTTTATTTGATAGCTCTCTTCAGCTGCCATCTTTTCCTATGATGAAATTATGGAAGTCAGTTGCACCACCAAAGATAAAGGCATTTGGATGGCTGGTGTGGTGGGATCGAATTGCAACTGCAGATCTCCTTCTCAGACGACATATCATCCATACTCCCATCCAGAGTGCATTCTCTGGTAATGAAGAAGAGTCAACAGTTCATTTGCTCATTCATTGTTATTATTCCTGAAGGATTTGGTCTGAAATTGTCAATTGGTGGGGCATTATGTGGGTCTCTCCTAGTTCTATCCAAGAGTTGTTGGGTTTGGTGGTTTGGTCATAATAGAAAGCACCTGGGAAGATTTCTTTGGGAAGCCATGCCTTTGGCAGCCCTCTAGACCATTTGGATTGCTAAGAATGAAAAGGTGTTTAATTCCAAGGAACCCGTTTGGGTGGATTTGGTGGAGAACATTAAGATCAAGATTGCGCTTTGGGTAAAACAATCGATTAACCTACCAGAATTCTCACTTTATGACTTTTTGTTTTGTTTACATGGCATCAAGGGCTACAGAGAGCTAGGATCTCAAGATGATGTTCTGTATTTTGCATGTCTTCTTCATTGTATCTCTTCCGGTTGAATGCTCATTAGCCTTCTTTCGACTTGTGCTTGCACATGATTGGGTTCTCTAATAGGTGCCAACCTCTTTGGGATGTATTTTTAAACTATGATGCAATTGTGCCAGCCTTTATTGTACTTTTTATTTATCAATAAGTTCTATTTTCTTTGTTAAAAAAAAACAAAAAAAACAAAAACATACATATAAATAGAGCCTGGCGGATGAGCAATGACCCAGAAAACAAAGGAAGACATAACTAAGGTATACAAGTTTCCGACTTTTATCATGCAAATAATTGAATTCGCAACTTTTTTTTTTTTTTTTTCCAGATTAATAATATGTTTTAATGAAACATCTATAATTTCTTGAATGCCTTGTGAAAGATGGTTACCTTCTTTATCTTGCTTTCTTCACATTGATGATCAACATGGTAAAGCGAAGAATTCCCATTGAGCTAAAAAATAAAGAATTTTTGAATAAGAATTAGGTCCAAGTACTTTTTGAAAATAAGGGTATTAAAAATTAAAAATTATTCACTTATCTTGAACAAATACCTGAACGAATCTTAAAGAAAAAACTGTCAGAGCCTGTAATTATCTGAAAGAAATCTCTTGGTCAATGCTCATGTAAGCAATATAGGCAATCTTATATACCAATCTTTACAATTTTTACAATGTATGACGCAGAAATACAAGTCAGGCATAGAATTTTGAGGTAATAGATTTCCCTACAAAATGTGTTAACATAAAAATAAATTACAAAAATAAAGTAAAGTGTATTTGCTTATCGCCAAGTGGCAGTTGTATTTCACTTTTCAGTTCAGGTAACTAGTTTTTTTGGGATGTGTGTGGGTCAGTTACCCGTGGTGACTTTACAGCTAACCGTGGGTATTCAATTGAACACTTTGGAAAAAAAAAATTTAATTATTATATATATGTAATTCATTCTAAAATTTCGCTGAACATCCCAATCTATTTTCCTGAACACCCAGCCCAGTTAAACAACCACTTAGCCTACTTTCTGGAAGAGTTTGGCTTTTTTCAAGTTGTCATATCAACTTGAGATAGTGTTCGGGTTTTATAGGCACATTTTGGGACATATTTCAGTGATTCGAACTGTTCACTTTTCAAAACTCGTTGAGTGGAATATTTATATAAAAAATTAAAATAATTGAATATTGATATTAATATGTTTAGATCAAATTTGTATCACAAAAAATGGATGAGATTTCTTCTTGAACAATGAGATTTTTTAAACACCCAACCCAATCCAACCTGGCCTATCACCCATTAACTTAAAGGAATTGGTGACCTTGCTAGAAAATTGGTAGACAAAGAAGGATTTTATATATCCTTTAGTTTATTTGCTTCTGAAATTTGCGTTGATTCTACCAGAAACAACTGCAACAATTGAGATCTTTTTCGGTAATGAAATACATAAAAAATCAATTGCGTAACCGAATGGGAGATCAGCAGATGAATGATTGTTTGGTTACGTATATTGAAAAGAATGTATTTGATAATATTGATAATAAACTTATTATGCAATGACTTCAAAATATAAAATCTCATCGGTTGCAATTATAAAAGTTCATGTATTTATATTTTTTGTTGGAACAATGATATTAGAACTTTTTGTCCTTTTGTGATTTGTGAAATTTAAATTAATAAATTTGTAAAGTGTAAATTTTGAACACCCTAGAAAAAACTCCTGAAGTCACCACTGATAGTTACCATGTGATTGTAAGAATGCATTGCCTTCTTGTCTGAGAGAGCTTATTAGTCTTGCAATTGATAATCTGAGTTTTGAATTTTACAATTGCTTCAAAGTCTCAATATGTAGAGGACCTTAATGTTCCAACTTAGTAAATTAATTAAGTATATTAGTAACAAACATATAACCAGAGCCTAATAGATGAGCAATGACCCAGAACTAAGGCATACAAGGTTCCAATTGTTATCATGCAAATAATTAAATTCATGACATTAATAATATGTTTTAATGAAAATTCTATAATTCCTTGAGTGCGTTGTGAAGGATATATATGTACTTCACATTGATGATCAACATCATAAAGAGAAGCATTCCTTCTGAGCTAAAACATTCAAGAAAAATTGATTAAGATTTAGAATGACTTGGTCCTAGTACTTTTGAATAAGAATTCAAAAATGAAAATTATTAACTTATCTTGAACAAGCACTTGAACAAGCACCCGAATGAATATTCAAGAAAAAAAAAATCATAGCTTTTAATTATCTGGTAGAAATCTCCGAGTCAATGTTCATGTAAGGAATATGCACAATTTTATCCCAATCTTTTCCATTCTCAATGCACTGCTAAGGATTTGCAATTTTACAACCACTAAGGATTAGGAAAACCATATTTGTATTTTTGTATGGATGCTCATAATTCAATAGTTTATTTATTCATAGTATTTTTGTTGTTTTTCATTGTTTTGTTTCATACTCATTAGTTATTCCATCCTAAACTTGATCCTGCAAAATTTCTAAATTTTTAGCTTGCTCAATTAAACTATTAGTGGAGATATCACATGATAAATAAAAATATATTGTTGTTAATATTATTATTATTATATTATTATTTTTTTTACAATGTTAAAAAAAAAATTATGTTCATTGTTAATTTTGTAGATGAGAAGTCAAATAAATTTTAACCATATTTATGTTATATCTAATTTTATATTTAAAAGGAATGTTCAAATGAATTTTTAATCATATAATTTAAAAATATTTAAATGAAAAATGCAAAGGAAAATTTTAACTATAAATTATAATTATCGACTGATCTAATTCTATTGGGGAAAAAAAAAGGATAATTGATCAAAATTTAAATTTGTAATTATGAAATATTTTTAAAATTAAGAGATCACTTTTTTGTGTAGCTTCCAGCTTGATTTGTTTTTAAATAATTTTTCAAATATAAAATACCTTAATATTGATATAATAAATATTATTACACGTATGTTAAGTAATTTATTGGGAATGGCTTAAGTGTGCAAGCCCCTTAGATTGCACACCATATACAACCTAATTATTAGCCATTGGATTACAAGAATTGATCAAGACCATTGAATTGCTTAATGGTAAAAAATTTGATACCGGGGCAACCGATTAACCCTCTTATTTCTATCCCACTTCCCTTACTGTCTCTATTTCGTCTCTCTCTCTCTTCTTGTCTTCATCTATGTAAGGTTCACTATGTAACCTTGATTTCCATTAATTAAAGCTTAAAATTTTATTTATTTTTTTATCAGCAAAAGAAAATGGAACTTTAATGATAAGATAGAAGAAAAATACATCAATAAAGGGAAAAAAAAGGGGATGAGTGCAACAAGCATCATAGTGAACCAAATCAATCCCAACTAGGTTGGCACCGATAAGATCACCCAATCATATGCTAGCACAACATTAAAAGTTGGTGAGAAACCAACCACAATACAAAAAAAAAAAAAACCAACCACACCCAAATATAATATTGCCACACCTAATGTAAAATTACCACCCAATACTAACAACCAGCAACAACCCTAATAGAGCATCACAATAAAGCAACAACCAAAATGCACTACCCACATAAACCAGCAGCAACCCCAGCTCTACATAAATCAGTAACAGCCCCAGCAGAACAACAACACCACTGCAACCAACCTCTACACCACCAGGAGCAGCCTCATAACAGCATCCTCAAAACATCAGCACACACCAGCAGCACACTTACCTTGAAAACAATATCTGCCTCTAAATTGGTACAGCTACTGCACCTGACAACCCCAAATACCTTTGACCCAAGTCAACTTCTAAACCCAATTCTCAACCAGCCATCCACCTAATAAATCTAAAAAATATACTAAAATAAACAATGGCTCTGAAACTCAAGTTTTCACAGAGGATTTATTTGGTGATACTTCAAACATCCTTCAACCATAAGCATGAAATCCTTGAAGGATTTACTGGTACTCCAAACTGAGGCCTTTTGAAAATAAAATACAGACCTTTTGGTAGTATTGCATAGACCCTCACCCATCTCTTAGCAGATAACGAAAACATACTTACATTAATGCTTAATTAGACTCCACACCTTTAAGCTCTACCAATCAGATTGCAGTGGACACCTTAGCTGAGCATCAGCAACAGCAGAGCGAAATTTATTCTCAACAACAACAGTAGGCACTAAAGCTTGATTGCAGCAGCAGCCACAAGACAGACAACAACCGAAGCCAGACACCCAACTTACTAGCAAAAACCTCTGCTTGAAGTCAATACACCAGCAGCACCCCCATTACACTGAATAGCAAATCTGTCATAAATTTGAAATAATGTGATGCACAGAATAATACAGATCCTTCAACCTGGACTTTGCCCACAATGCCACTCTAACCTTCACCAACTCCTCCAAATTCGCAAAATGAGGTTGAGCATTAAACAAACAATCATTTCTTAATTCCCAAACTGACCATAACACAGCCGTAGGAACAATTCTCCACAACATCTTCACCTTCTTTTTCACCTTAAAACCAGCTCACCAACTAAACATAGACTGAACTGATTCAGGGATGGCCCAACACAAACCCCACCAATCAATAATCCCATACCACACTTTCCAAATACTACTACAATGCAGCAAAACATGACTCTGAGTCTCCACCTCTATCTTGCAAAAAACACAAAGAATGTTTGCATTAGACTTGAGCACCCCAACCTTTTGTATGTAAGCAGCAGACTTCATCCTACCTCTCCAAGCTAACCAAGACATGAATTGTACCTTAGGAGGTGCAATATTCTTCTAGATATTCATTACAAATCTGAGTTTACACCCTTTATGCGAAGCCATCCAATCCCACACAGAGGCTACAGAGAAAACACCAGATGGATTAGCCAGCCAAGTGCACTAATCCTCCACATTACTCCTTAAACTAGGTACAACTCGAAGGTACTCATACAAGTCAGCCAGATCCTCCTCTTCCCAAGCAAAAAAACTGTCTTCTAAACATAAGATTCCAATCATCACCCTCATTTTTTCTTTGCACAAAATCAAACATTGAACCATCTTTATGAACTGATAAGGAAAAAAGTCTAGGGAAAACAAGAGCGAGGCTCTGGTTATTACACCATACATCCACCCAAAATTTTGTCCTAATGCCATTTCCAATCAAAATCTTAAAATTAAATAGGAAGAACTCCTTCAAAGATGGATTTCGAGCTGCTAACAATAGAATATCCTTCCATAAAACAGAAACCCCCCCTGCCTCCACTGACAATGGACTCCACCTACCTCCAAGCTGACCATACTTGCAGCACAACACTTTTTTCCATAAGGCCTTATCTTCCACGCCAAATTTCCACCACCATTTGATCAACAAGCACTCATTAAATTCACTAAGCTTCCTCACACCAAGCCCACCTTGACACCTATTTTTACACACCTCCTTCCACTTAACAAGATGCACTTTTCTCTTCACCTCATCACCACCCCACAGAAAAAGTAGACTGAATTCTATCCAACTTATTAGCAATGCCCACAGGTATTTTAAATAAAGACAGAAAATACACGGGCAGTCCAGCTAATACAAACTTTATCAAGGTTAATCTACCTGCAAATGATAGGCATCTCTTTTTCCATAGTGCTAGTTTCTTTTTGAATTTGTCAACTACTGGCTGCCACATTCTTTTACACTTGGGATTTGCACCTAGAGGCATACCTAGGTAATTCAAAGGCAATTTCTGAGTTAAACAATACAGCTTTTTGGAAAATACCTGAACCAATTCATCTTCAACACCAATTCCACATACTTTACTCTCATGAAAATTTATCTTAAGCCTAGACATTACTTCAAAGCATCTCAAAATTCTCTTCATCGTAAGAATTTCCTCTCAGCTTGCCTCACAAAAAATAATTGTATCATCCGCAAACTGAAGATGAGACACCTTGAACTGACTATGACCCACTGAAGCTCCTTTGATGAGACCTAACTCTTTTGCTCTTTCTAGTAAGATATTCAGACCTTCTGCCACCAAGTTAAAGAGAAAAATGTGAAAGAAGATCACCTTGCCTTAGACCTTTGTGAGGTGAAAATTTTGAAGTTGGGGACCCATTAACTAACACAGAAACTCTAGCTGATGTAATACATGCCTTTATCTAACCCACCCACCTTTCACCAAAACCAAAATTGTATATCATGGAGCACAAGAACCCCCAATTCACTGAGTCATATGCCTTCTCGAAATCTAATTTAAGAACAATTCCTCTCTTCTTGGTTTTTTTCCACCAATGAACCACCTCATTAGCAATTAAGATTCCATCAAAAATACATCGACCATTCAAAAAACTCGACTGCGCTTCACTAATAATCTGAGGAAGAACCTGCCTCAACCGTCTAGATAAAACCTTCGCAAGAATATTATACACTGAGTTAACCAAACTTATAGGCCTAAAATCAGACAACCCAACAGGACAGTCCTTCTTTGGAATGAGTGAAATAAACGAACTATTTACACCTCTAGCCAGCTTCCCATTTAAGTGAAATTCCTTCAACACCTGAACAACCTTATCCTTCATTATGAACCAACACCTTTGGAAACAAGCTAGATTGAACCCGTCAGGCCCAGGAGTCTTATTCCCGTCACACTCTTTCACAGCAACCCAAATTTCTTCCTCTGTAAATTCAGATTCCAACATAGCTACTGCTTGTTCACTTATTTTAGCACTCACACCAACTAATGTAGGCCTACTCACAACTTCTCGAAAAAATTCACCACTGCCTGCTCAATCAAATCTGGCCAAACCACCAAAGACCCATTCACTACTACAGAATCAAGCATATTCTTTCTCTGTCTTCTGCTAGCCATCGTATGAAAAAACCTAGAATTCTTGTCACCATTTTCAGCCCAAAGCAACTTGGATTTTTGTTGCCACATGTTCTTTTTTTTTCTCTTCAGGTCCCAAACTGAACTTTGCACCTCTCTTCTACGACTTTTCTCAAAGTCCTGCAGATCTCTAGACTCAGCCTTTAAGTCCCACTCATGTAATTCATCCTCAATTTTTTTTCAGTTTTTCATCCACATTCCCAGCCACTTCACTATTCCATATTCATAATTGACCTCGCAAGTGCCCCAACTATTTCATAATCCTATAACATGCCCACCCACTTACCTGACAACTATCCCATGCAGACTTAACTGCAACCACAAAATTTGGATGTAAGCTCCAAGCATTGATACACCTAAATGGTTTTGGACCCCAATCCCTCTCATCAGTCATAATGATTACTGGACAATGATTAGAAATACTTCTATTTAATCCCCACTACTTAAAGAAGAATTTCTCAAGCCAGCCAACGTCCAAAAGAAATCTATCTAACCTGCTCCACCTCTCACCCTCCACATCATTGCACCATGCAAATGATCTCCCTAGCATTGGCAAGTCCATCAACTCCATAGTGTCAATAAAGCCATTGAAGTCCTTCATCCCCCTATCTCTTCTTATGCACCCTTTCCTCTCACTCAAACCTTATCTCATTGAAGTCACCCCCAATGCACCAGGGACTTGAAAATGTTACTCTCAATTTGGACAATGATTCCCATAAAATCCTCCGGCCACTAACATCATTTGGTGCATACACATTAACAACTACACATTCAAATGAGTGATTAAGTATTCCTGCCATCAAAACAAAACTTTTATTGCAACAACACTCTTTAAGTTCAAATACCTTAGGATTCCATAAGCAGAGAAGACCACCTGCATTGCCATCGGCACCCATCTCCAAAAAGCCCACATCCTCTACTGGCCACAAAGACTTGATGAACCCAACATCAACACTGTTTTTCTTAGTTTCCTGAAGTAGCAACACCTCAATCTTCCGATCATTAACTAGCTTATTAATGCTCCTTCTCTTCTCAGATTTTCCCAATCCCCTAACATTGCATGTAACTATCCTCATCTACAAATATCAGACACTCTCCTGACCCCCATAGCCTACCGAACAGCCTAAACAGCCCCTTCAGCCTCCTCCACCCTCTCCCTATCCTTCAGTTCCAGCATTACAATTTGATTGACAACCTCCTGCTTCTTATCTTTACAATCCATCCCAAGAACCTTCCCAACTTGCAAGGTAGCAAGAGCCTCTTCCCGAATCTCCCTCCTCCTTCTTGAAGCGTTATTATGTGAAATTGAAGCTGATATTGCGACCGCAATAGCTAAAAAAATAGCACCATTTTTGAGACTTGGGCTGGGCAGAATCCCTTTTTGTAACGCAAGACTTCAATGATGCTTGACTCTTCTTCTCAATTGAGAACCTTGTTTCTTCCCCTTAAAATTGTTAATAAATATATCAAACAAATATGTATATGTTTCCTATTTTTGTTATTCAAAAATATTTTCAAATATATTTACCAATTAAAAATTAAATAAATAAGTAGGCCAACTAATTCATTGATTGGACATGAACTAAGACAATCTTTCAAGAATTAATCTTAAACCGAGAATTTTTGGTAAAACAATCTACTCAAACTAGATTTGTCACTTTTTAGTGTTTAACCCAATATTAAATCCCCAAACTAGCTCATACCATTTATAAACTATAATATAATTTAAATATAAAGTTTTAATTTATTATTATCAAATATTTTTATTAATTAACCGATCAATTTTTTAGATTAAGTTTAGAAATATGACTTATAATTTAGGCAACTCTATCTTAGATAGTTTTTTCATATGTAGACTATTCATTTAATAGTTTTAAATATAAATATATAATTTGTTTTTAGATAAGTTCAAATTTTATTAATAAGTATGCATAAAATATGTTCATATTTCTTATTTTTATTATAAAAAATACTTACAAATATTTATTTACCAATTTGGTAAATAAATAGGTCAAATGGTTTATAATTTGGGCAGAGGCCAAGACAATGTTTAATGATTACGTGAAGGTTAAATTGGCATAAATGTTGAGTCGACTGGCTTCTGAATCACCTATAATGTTTAGCCCAACTCTAACAAGTCAATCATAATCCATTCTCACCAAAGAGTTATAACATAAAATAAATTATAAATTTGATGGATGAGTAGATAACTTTTAGGCTTTACAAAATATAGAAAAATTAGTATATGGACAAATGTGATTTTACTATTATCATATGATAAATTAAAGGGCAAATTATAGTAATAGTTCCTATAGTTTGGGGGTTATGTAACTTTGATTCCTAACCTTTCAATTGTGATACATTTGACCCTAAATTTTGAATCTCGTTTAAAATAAGGACAATTGAAAATATTGTTGCTTCATTTGAAGAGCAAAATCGTCATACAACATTATTTTTTGTTGGTTAACTTATATGTTATTTGAAATATACTGGCATTTTTCTTTAATAAATAATGTTGGAATTTTATTGTTATAAAGTTCTACTTGATTTGGTTTTTAGAATTTATTTTCAATTTTTTTTTCTAACAAACTAAAAATTAAATTGGTGAAAAAAAAAAAACACATTATTTTTATATAATTTTATCTTTTGTGAGAGTAGAAATAATTTTTTTATATTTATTTTCGTTAATTAGTTTTTATTTTTTCAAAAGTCAAGTTTGGCAACAATTTTGATATCATTATTAAATCAATCCATTAAATCAACAAAATCCTAAACTAAAAATATTTCACATATTAAACGTATTAATTATACATTAAAAGTCTAATAATCATCCATGAAATGATAAACATTCAAAAATATCTGTTAACAATAAATACAACTATCTATTACATGATAACATCAAAAAATATCAACAAAAATAACCACCCATTACATAATCATCATTCAAACACATAATAAAAATTAATTTGGTACAAAAAAATTTTAAAAAAAATGTAGAAGATTTATCATTTTTATAGAAGTTTATCTTTGCTGGGCAGAAAATAATTTTTAAAAATTTAAAAATAATTTTTTGACATTATTAATTTATATTTTATTAAATTGACGATTTTGTCCTTGAAATAAAGTAACAATGTCTTCAATTGTCTTTATTTGGAATGAGATTCAAAATTTAAAATCAAATGTATTACAATTGAAAAATTAGGGACTAAGTGACACAAGCCCTAAACTACAGGGACCGTTAGTGTAATTCGCCCTAAATTAAAATTACGAAACTCATAAGATGAAATATATTTATGTTTTATCATAAATATAATTTTTAAAATTTTTACCAACTGAATATTTTTTTTATTAAGAATTTAGAACACACAATTAATGACACACAAAAAAAAAAAAAAAAAAAAAAAATCTTATGTGTAACTCAAATAAAAATGAATAAAATTTAATTTGATTCTAAATTTTTTGGGGAATTGACTGGTAAATCCCCTTTTTTGAACTTATGGTGTGGATGGTCCCAAATGTTTTCTTATGCACCATTTGGTCCTTATGTACATTGAATGACTATAATGCCATTAAGTTCAAACCCGTGTAGGGGTGTCACTAACGTAACGGATGAATGGGGTTGGGTGTCACGTTGATGGATTTTGCAATATGGAAATCAGACCCACGTGCCCCGACCCGTTAACGTTTCAAATCCCCCAAATTGGAAACACCACTCAATTTGGTATGTATATGAATATTGCCCTAAAATTGAGGGGTGAAAATCGGTGGTTCGAAATTCAAATTCAGTCAATCATAACCCACGTTATAGATTTGGTGTGGCTTTACAAAGATTTGGAGATTGAAAACGTTGCGTCTGGATTCGCTTTGGTGTCTCTGCAGTCTTTAGTTTGAGATAAACCCTAAAGAGTGGTGCGACGTGACGACCGTGCGACATTTACGGGAATATTACGGCGGAAGAGTATCTTACACACACTCGTCAACGATGACTGGTAAACTTAATTACATGATTTTGTTTACATAATTTATGTTCCGATTCGTGTTTACAAAACTTTTTTCACAATCATCGACGATGAGTGGATTCTACCGTTGTAGTTGTTGATATATGTTACGTATGACATGTTTAAGTGCTAATTATGTTGGGCAAAATCAGAAGGTTATAGTGCGTAGTTGTTTACATGGGTAGGTGTGTGGTGTCGCAATCATAAAGACTAACTGTATTTCCTATTAAAACGCTAAGAGTGGTGGGGGTGTGTTAATAATGTAGTGTGTGTGTGTGTATGTGGGCCTTCCAATTTTTTTTGATGTGGTTGTAGTCAAAATGTTTTACTGTCTTTGAGATGTGTATTGGGCATCAGTCTACGTAGTTGTGTGGATGTCAATGTCGCGTTGGTTGGAACGGTAAAGGATTGTCATCACACATTAAATTTGTACTCATATGAAGGGGAAAATGTTGTGGGGTTACGTCGTTATTTGCATGTGGGCATTTTGAAAATATGATGTGTTACGTTAGGTTGGTGTTAGTATGTCCATTCCGTTATGACTGTGTGATATGTAATTTCCGTACATTATGCAGTCAAACTTTAATATAAAATGTTATGTGAAAATATCGTAATGTTGTTATTGTTACTGGTTGGACGGGGTTACTCCAATGTTTTTTTTTTTTAACAAGTACCTACTGCTGTGAAGAGTCTTTTTGTTGTAAACCCTGTGTGTGTGGTGTTGACGTGGTATAATATTGTAAGATAGTTACGAAACTTTTTTGTTTTGAATGTTATGCTTTTGAAACTGATATTTGAATTGATTTTTTAAATGTAGGTGGTAGGAGGACAAACATTCCATGGACGCGTTCATGTGAGCATAAACGTCAAGATGCAGCCAGCAAAACAATGGCAAACGAACTTGCGGTACGTAGACAAGGGCGAATCTTGTTCAAACAGAAAAAAATTGTTAATTGTCCAAGTGTGACACCAAAGCTTCACCGTATGAGGCTCAACTTCCGGTCGAACATTGCAAGCATTGTGAAGTTAGTGTACGTGCTGCATCTGCGAGACGAACACCTTGTGCACCTTAAGAAAACACCGTTTTGGTTGATGTTTGAAGCAATTTTGGTAAATCAACTTGACCACGCGGACTTCCGCAAAGGGGACGACTTGGTGGTAAATATCATCTAGGCGTACAATGCGCGAGACAGGATGTTTCGCATTGGAGGACGAAGCATCTGCGTAAGCGATGAAGACATCAAATTAATATTTGGGATATAATGTGGGTTTGGTTGCCTTGATTTGACCCCCCGACTTAAGACACCATCAGATTTCATACAACATAGGTGTATTAACACTAGTCGAATAACCTTGAAACTGATACGAACCTTACTAGTCGAAGCTGCGGAGGGCAGCACTGCTCGTGATGTGGAAGACACTATGAAGTTGCTATGTTTATATGCTTGTGGGAAATTATTCTTCTCAAATTCTAGGAAAACAATAAGCTGGGCTCTAATTCGGTATGTGGATAATTTGGATGCCATGAAAACCTATGATTGGACGGGGGCAATATGTAGCTCGTTGATAAGTTCGGTGAGGGAATTTTATCGAACACCTGAAAAAGTCACCGGATGTGTCGTCGCATTGATTGTAAGTTTGCTTCTTTTTTTTTTCCTGTGGGTGTGCCATTAATTGCAAGTGATTTATTATATGTTGTACGTGGTGTAGTGATGTAGCTAATATGGATCTTATTGTTTGTTGTGTGTGATGTGGGGTACAGTACTGGCTCTGTGAACATTCAACGATCATATCGCCGAAATCTACAGTCGCATTTCCCAAGTTCCTAAAGTGGGATGTTGCCACATTAGTAACAGCGGCACGTGGGGTCAATCTATCAGGGCATGTGGATTTTCAAGTAATAGTAAATTGTAGTTATGATTGTATTATAAGGGACATCGTTTAATAATTGTTCATATATTTGTTATGTTGTGTGTACAGGTGAATGCTGGACGATTGATGAAGAAAGACTATGAGGTTAAGTTGTTTGAGGTGGATGGGGTAAACTGCGGTAGAAGTGTTGGAAATGCAATTGAGGAATTTGGTAGTGGTGTGCATGAGGATGATTTTGTTGATATGGGAGTGGATGGTAATATGGAGGGTGTGGACGGAGGAATTTATGGTAGAAATGTAGAAAGGGGTTCGTCTTCGGTTCGTTTTCAGACACCAACCAGGGATGTTCCACGAAACACAGACAAGCACGTATTGGATGTTGGGATACACGTTTGCTACGCTACGGAGAAAATTGTAGAGCTTGAAATGTAAATCAACGAGAAAGACATTGTGATTTCAGAGTTGCGTGCAGAATGGACAAACTAAGGCAAGCGAATGAGGTGCAAACGTTGCATCTTGTTGGAGGTTTTGGAAGCTTGATGCAAGCAAAGGATGATGAGGTGAAGAAACTCAACACTCAAAATGCTAAATTGCAAAGGGCAATCAATGTTTTAGAGGATCAGCTTGCGGAGCGCGAAGTCCATAACGTGACACAAGTTTTCCATCATATAGACGTGAATGCAAAAGGTGTGAATGATGGTTTGAGTGGAAATGAACATGTTGCAGACCTAACAAACAATGCCACCCCCAACAGAGTGTTTGCAGTGACTGGGGATGCAGTTCCAGTTTGGGATGTCACGCCGGTAAGGGAACAAACAAACAGTGTTAGTGAAATGCAGCATGGTGTAATGCCTGGAACAAAGGTGGTGGTTATCAGTCCAAACATAGCAGAAAGTGGTAGGTTGAATGATGGGAAAAGTTCTTTTATGTGGGATGTCAAACGCAAAGAAATGAAGGGGTTTACACTGATGGGGGTTGAGTGCGTGGGTGTGAGTGGACAGACGAGCAAATCGACCGTGGTGCATCTTCCTTCATCCATGAGTAATGTAGTCTGCAATGCTAGAAATACTGGGTGCACGGATGTAATTGATGCGGACGATGTTGACGTACAACCAAAGAAGAAGTTAGGATTTGACATTAACAACAGACACACGGTGTGGAAAATGATGACAGCTGCGGAGAAGAAGAAGATAACTAACGCGTACAACATGGATGATGATAGGTATGTACGGAGTAAGTGTTTAGGGTTGTCGTTGCTAGTCTAATACGTTTTTTTGTGCGATGATGTGTGTTGTGTGTTGTATGCAATGCTGTGATGTGGGACGGGCAGGGTCATGGTGTTGCTGTGTATTTCATCGATGTGAAATCGCTTGTACGTCAATCTGAGATACGGGGGTATGTAAGTTGTGTACAAGGGGATTTATTCAATCTGTTTGATGTTTATTGTTTTTTTTTTTTCCAACCATGCAATAATCCAACATGTGAAAATGTCACAGGTGATCGATGCATATGTTGTTCTACTAAATGCTGAGCAAGAAAGGATAAATGAGGGCGTTGATGCTGCAGACAAATCTTATTTCTTCAGTAGTATATGTCTAGTAAGTTTGTGACTTTGAATGTTATGTTTGTTTATGCGATGTAATAATGTGTAACATGTTTGAATGGTGATACAGGACATGATGAAGAAGAACAACATACGGTCAAGGAGTAGGTATGTGTTGGACAACCTGCGTGCAGCTAAGCTCTTCCGTTACGTACATTTCCCGCTTTGCAAAGACTCACACTGGACGCTGGTCGTGTATGACACTGAGGATGAGAGTTGGAAGTATTTTAACTCGATGAGGCCGAGGACCGAAATTGTGGACGTACACTATATGGAGGCACTTTCCCTAGTAAGATTTGAACATGTTAAATTGTATGGGTGTATGTGTCCACATGACAACTGTATTGGCTGACTTATGTATGCGGTGGTGTAGAAAAACATTGTGTCAAAGGTGCAGAGGCAGACCATTGGAAATGACTCGATTGATACCCAGGACTATGACCCGCTGTTAGAGTCAGTTGCGGACTATCCACAACAACGTCCCGAATCGTAAGCACCTTTTAATTTTCTCAACGGCAAACCCTGGTACAGTACATGAATTGTCTTCATTTGTACTTATGACATTAATAACATGTGATGTGAAATTATTGGACAGGCTTGACTATGCTATCATTGTGTGTGCTGTGATACACCAGTATGTGCGCCATGTGGAAGTTAGAAGATCGCTACATGGGACAACTGCAGTGTGTTGCGGGCGATCATGGTGAAGTCTTTTGTGAATAACCCGCTACGTGGATTGAAGAATGATCTGGACTGAGTGAGGGTTACCCACATATTACGTGTTCACAGTGTGTAGGGGTGCACATACAATTATTTTTGGGTATAATATTAGGAAGCTAGAATGTGGGTTTTCCAGATTGTGTACGCTATGATGTGCAGATGTTTATCTTTTGGGTTATGCACATTATATTATTTAGCACAGATTATGGTTTGTTCATATTGGTAGTTTAGTGTGGTGGATGGTTTGTCATGAATTAACGGGTGACGGGCATGCACAGCATTCTGTTTGAAGTTAGCTGGAATATTTTTTGGGGAAATATTATAATATGTTTTGCTTGCAATTCTGTGTAATTTATGCGTATTGTGATGAATGATGTGCTTGTCTGCAAAGTATGTTGCTTGTTTTATTTCGCTGAGATATGCATGAACATCAGTCAGGTGTGAATGAGTGGAAGGGGTTGAAAATATGCATGACAGGGTTTTAGAGTGATGTGGGATGCTGTTATTTGAGTTAGTGTGTATGTCGTACGACTTTGAGTACACGGGTGGCATATTGTAATTCGTTATTGGCAGCAGTGGTGATGTTAATTTGGGGGAGTGTGGTGTAAATGGGTGTTCTAGTAACTGTTAATTGGAGTTAGGGAGGCATCGGTTTTTATGTGGGATGTACGTTGTACGTAAGTTACATATTTGTGTGTTTTTTTGCATTATGGCAAGTCATGTACGATACAGAAAGTTGTGTGTGACTCGAAGGTATACAAGTGTATGAAACTAAAATGCTACTGGTTGATGGATAATGTGTCAACCAAAGCAGATTGACATTGGTTTACTAGTTAAATAAGCCACACGTTCCAGTCCATTGTGTTGAGTGAACATCAGTTAGGTGTCAATGAGTTTAAGGGACTGACTATCTGCATGACGCGTTTAGTGTGATGTGGGATGCTGTTATTGCACTTAATGTATATGTGGTACGATGATGAGTATGCATTTGGTAAATTATAAGTAGTTAGCGTCGACGATGGTGATGTTGATGTAGGGGTGTGTGGTGTGAACGGGAGTTTCGTTAACTACTTAGTGAAGTTAGGGAGGCCACGTTTTCATATTTTTTTCGTTGTGTGTACATTTATATGTAAGTAAACTTACACGCACAGTACATGTAGGCAGGGTCTGCATTCATGTGTTGAAACACAAAAACTTTGATAAAATTAAAATATGGCTTAAGCAAAGGTACGTAGAATATATTTGAGAAAAAAATAAAACATAACAAAAATTGTAAGCCAGTTGTACTTATAAGCGAACACAAACATTCATGTAATAAGTTATTAAAATACTAAACTGTATGTAACTATCACATTCTTATTTAATGGTATGCACAAAGTACACAACCACTTAAAACGTACTAAATATAAATTGGGATGTTTGACGTATTGGGATTACGTCTAAATAGGTTCTTTGCAGGTCTTTCTGTTGTGATTTCCCATATGACCACACCTTCCACACCGTATTTGTTGCACATTCTCACCTTTAGACGGTATTCTCTTCTTCTTTGGCCTCTCGGGCGGACGTTTGACGTTTGGTGGGTAAATGATGTAGTCGGTGGGGTTGAATGGTGGTTTTTCAACTGTTGGTATTGGGTAGATGGTGGGCGCATACATCAGACGGTATTCGGATACATGGTACCAAGGTACAACTATGTCATCAAGGTTTTTCCTGCTTTTCGCACTGCGACAATAGCATGCGCACATGGGAAGTCATTTATTTGCCACTGGAAACACGAACATGTACGGCTGGCAATGTCCACCATAACAGATGGGAATAAATGGACCTCGTACATGTCATTATTCGCCTGACTCACTTTCCCTGACCGACTTTTGTTGTAAGCTTCTTCCAGTCGGGATTCCATTGTGGGACAAATTGCGCCAGTCCATGTGTGGGCCGACACCCTCCGGTTCGCCATTTGTCGCATAATCTGACCTCTAATGTTGTCAACCATTCTGGTGATTGGTAAATTCTGTGCTTCATGAATCCAAGAGTTGAATGACTCAGCGGCGTTGGCGCTCATTTCGCCGCATCGTCTACCTCTGCAAAACCGAAGGGGAAAAAATGTAAAGAATGAAACATGCTCGTTTGTTGTTGGGTATGTTCACGTTTGCGTCGCGTAACGGAAATATCCGTACCTGAAAAATGCGTTCACCTAGTGTTGTGGATGTGCATCCGCAAGGAATTTCGTGGCAATGGCTTTTCCAGATTTTTGAAAGTCGTCGGCCTTTTGATTAAATGTTGTTATGGTGGGTGCGTATGCACACTTACGGAATTTGCTGACAAGCCCAATCCGATGCATGCTGTTCACATAACGTAGTTTGTCCCGCAGATTTCTCTGTAAATGTTGGAGGCAGAATGCGTAGTGAGATGTAGGAAAAAATGTAGGCATTGCTGCCATAAGTTCCACGTTTCGGTCAGACATGAACGTGAGTGTCCTGTCACTGGGTACCACGTTGGCAAGATGTTGTAAGAACCAACCCCAATTCGCGTTGTTTTCAGAGTCCACAATGGCATAAGCAAGCAGGAACAAACCTATTATAAATGATGAGAATATGAGTAGCGTGTACAATATATCAAACCATAAAAGAAAATTGTTTTGAAATTTAAATGGGTCACACCTTGATTACCGTCTTTCGCTATGGCAGCTAGCAAAAACCCTTTGAACTTGCCTTTCAAGAAGGTTCCGTCGAGGAAAAGTAATGGACGATAATGACGAAACCCATCAATGCATGCTTTGAACGAAATAAAAAAATGGCGGAACCGGTAGTTGTGTTCATCGTAATCAATGTCAACATAACTCCCAGGATTGTATTGCATGACGGCTTCACGATACCAACGCAATTGGTCGAATGATACGGAATGGGCGCCAAACAATTCCCCCCTTGCCTTCTCAACCCCTAACCACGCAACTCGGTAGTTGACGTCCAACCCATAATCATCTTTCAAATCTAAGACGACATCAGTTGGACGTGTGAGTGGTCTGTCCCGAAAACGAGCTGCGATAATGTCAGCAACCATATCAGATCCAACCCTTGGATGATTTGATGTCCGGACGGATACACCGCAACTATGCACACTGTTCAATTTCTGAATGTAGAAAAATTGATTCGCTTTCAACACCCGAGCATGTACAGACCACATACATCCTTTATCCTCCAACATGGAGCAGACTGCTGTGACCCATACGGAATCGTTCTTAACATATCTGAAATTGAATGCGAACTCCACGGCATACTTGCACAAAACCGTACGAAATTCGTGTGCACCCCCCTCAAAGCATTGACCGACATGGGTTAACCCCCGCGCTCATGATTCAGTCAGTAATACTTTGTTTTTGTGGGGGCAGAAATCAAGCAACAAATCAACCTCGTCATCACTTTGTCATTGGTCATTAACGATTATTCCGAACACTGGGTTGGGTTGCATATTATGTTGTTCGGTGGCCGCACTTACACTATCCAACCTTCCATGCTGATCAACAAAAACACAAACGTGTTGCAACCCGAACGATCGGGCAAGACTACCAAGGTTTTCCAAATCAACATCATCTTGTAAAGTAAAACTGTTCAAACCTGGAATGTTGTACGACAATCCCACATTATGGGGACCTATCCCGCTGAACTTGGAACACAGAAAATCAACTAATTCAGTAAACGTGCCATGATCCCGGAGATTGTAAGCTGCGTTAATGTTACGATAAGAACACAACAACATCAAACTCCCTTCCATACCGTCAAGCACACACTGACATGGATGAAAACACATGTTATACATGTAACAAAACCAAAAAAAGTACCAACAAAATCAATATAGTAATGAACTAAAAAAAATCTGCATCCTCTCACCTCGCAGGAACGGTCTGGAGGGGGGGGGGATAAAATCAGAGGCAGATACATCACAATGAAACATAAGTATAACAAATGTGGACAGTGCGGAGGACGTAAAAACATGGTCATGGGCACACGTCATCTTCAGGGTAATGGCGTGTTAACTATGAAAAAGATATAAACGTATTATGTACCTGCAATGATAACCAATGTTAACGACTGCAAATAACTCTCACCACCAGGAAGAAGACAATGAAACCCTACTTTGCTAACTCACAATAAGCCTTTAGCCCGACCCCCGAAATTATCACACCCCAAAACATAGGATCCAACTTGCCAACGTGACAGAGCAATGTATCCCACAAAATATTCAATGAATCCCATGATACACGTACATGCCATAACAAAAAAGGGCAAATCAGTCTCCCCACACCTCACATAATTTGAAATGGGACTTGGTTGTACCAAACGTGTAAAATTGGATTTGCCAATCCAATAGATTAAATTTAGGACCATAAAGAGTAACAGTTTGGTACATAGGACTTTCTGATAATTTTTTCATTATTTTTACTACATATTCTAGATAAATTTTACATTATTATTTAATTTTAAAAATTAATTTATAATTATTTATCTATATCTATGTTATCCCGTGCATAGCATGGGTATTATGCTAGTTAGCAATATAAAACAAAAATCCAGTTCTATGTTGTAGATTAAATGGTAAAACTCTATGTAGTAACTCTGGCTTCATTGATCGCTTTAAATATTTGGAAGAAAATTTAGCCAAAATCTTTTCGTTGGACCCTTATGTAATAAAAACGACAACTTAAATTATTTTGCTTTATAAACTTCCTAAAGAGGAGACACATAACTGAGTAAGGACAGAGTAGATTTTTTTTTTTTGATTTTGTTTTTTTGTTGGACAATATTGCCCATGCATATATATATATATATATCACATAACTCTTTTGACGAGCAACACTTTTATTTTATTTTATTTTATACAAGTTTAAAAAGGTTGTACATGTATATTTTTTATTGGTTCATCTAGTATGTGTTTTGTTTTTTGTAACAGTAAAATATTACTATGAATCAGAGTAACATGTTAATGTTTACATCAATTTCGACGGTATTTTTATTTTTTTTTAAGAATTCAATACTCAACATAGATCTTATTTGATAGATCTTGATGAAAGGATTTTAAAAATACTAATTTTATTAAAAATCAACATCCAGATCAGAAGTTATATTATTTTAAAATTTAAATTATTAAATTACTCACTAAGTATATTTTGGTACTAGTGATATATGTTGACTTTTTAAGGAAATTTTTTATATTTGCTCTTAATATATTAAAATTTTGTTATAAAGAAGTTTTAACCAAATCCCCGTGTACAGGAATTGGAAATGTTGTTTCGCGAGTTGTGCAGCAGCAACTGCTGTGCAGTAAAATAGGCCTATTTTGATAATCTGAACCATTCATATTTTGAAATATATCAAGTAAAACATTCTTATAAAAAATTAAGTTAATCGGATATCGTATACCCTTTCAACCACTCACATTTGTATTCATTTTAATACTTTAAATCATAATTATTTTTTTATTTTTACAAGAATATTTTACTTGATATATTTCAAAATATAAACAAATCAAATTATCAAAATAAATCTCAAAATAAACCCATTTTACTGCACAATAATTACTACTGCGCAACCTGTACAGTACCATCCCCAATTCTATTTAAAAGGTGTCATACTCACCTCATATATATAGATATATATGATAAATGACGATCAACAGCTCTTAAATCAATGATCGCCTTATTGAAAATTTTGTATTGTTGACCATCCTCCAATCTACAACATATATCTCTCGAAACAAATTTTAAAGGATTTATTGCCATGCTTTAAGTAGTAGCGGAGTCAGAATTTTGACTTAGAAGAGGTAATATTGAATTAAGGTTATAGCAATCTATTACAATACAAATAATTTTGACTTTTAATTTAGGGTAAAACAACTAAAAATAAACATAATTTCATATTAAATTTTTTAAAGTTATACTCAAGTTAGTTAATTTTTTTTGCTTTATTTTATTTTTTATTTTTTATTATTTATTTATTATTAATTTGATTTTCTATTTTAGTTTTGTGAACTTGATTATCATCATAATTTAAAATGCGATCACATACTATTATTAAAAATGAGAATGACAAAATTACACCGCACAAAAAAAAAAAAAAAAAAAAAAAATTGTGGAAGAGAAAGACATGAGAGAAAAGAGAGAAATAATATAGAATTTAAAATAAAATATTTTAGCAAAATTAAATATTTAGAGTGACAAATTATAGGAATTTGTATTTTATTTTTAATTAATGAATCATGTTATAATGAAACTAATGAATTATAATCCTAATGAAAATCAATACACTATATAACTAATATAAATAAATATTTTCAAAAAATTATAAATAAATAACATGAAAACTACAATCAATTATCAGATTGAGATATTTGAACCTCTAACCTCATAATGAAAATGCAAGAATTCTAACTAATAGATTAACCCTATTGATTTTGCAAAGATTTTGTCAAAAATAAAAAAACAAAAACAAAAATAGAAGATGAGATACAAAAAATTGTGACATAATTTAAATTTTAGAAATTAATTATTTTTCAAATATGGGTAAAAGTGCAGTTTTCAAAAATTGAGGGGGAGGGGGGGGGGGCACGTGAACCTCCTGGTCCCAACATGCCTCCGCCCCTGGCTTTAAATGATTCATTCCAATTTCCAAACTTATGTTTTAAAGGATTTATTCTAATTTCAGTTAGTTCTATAGAAAATTTCAAGGAATTTATTTTACAAATCAAACGTCTTTATCATTTTGTTGGAATCCTTTTAAAAGTATTTGATTCACTATAATGTAATAAAATACTAAAACATCATTACAAAGTGTTCCAATTATAAGATCCTATTATTCAAACAGAAAATTAAACAAATTAGAATTTCAATTAAAACAGAATCAGAGCCACAATTGCCAACGTTACAGCTAATGGTAAGTGATATCCAATAATTCTAAATCCATTTCATGAATTACTAGAAGGTGACAATGCAGGAGACTCTCCATTTGACAAAACACAAGAAACCGAAGATTGAGAAGGCGCTCCATTTGGTGAGTCATTGGCAATCGGGAATTGAAGAGGTGTTGTATGTGGTGAGCCATTTGCAACCGGGGATTGAGAAGGTACTGCATATGGTGAGCCACTTGTAATCGGGAATTGAGAAGGAGATTGAGAAGCTGGTTGTGCCACTTGGGTTGGCCCTTGTGTGTCTCCTTGTTTCACATTTACTGGGAGAGCTTTTGACACCTTTCGCGCAGTGCAACCCTATATTGCAAACAAAATATTTTGGCCCTGGGCTGTCAAGAGTAATTGTATCCTTTCCTTAAGCTAATACTCCATTGTGGAATAATGCAGTTCTTGTAGGCATTTTCGTTCACTTGATACACATTGTGAAGTCCAATAGTATACTGGAAAACTAAAATACAATATATTCAATAAAAATTAAATCAGTTTATTATTGCATATTTAATAGGAAGATTGGAACTCTCTCTAGACAATAGCTTCTCTCTCTACTTTCTTTTTTCAGGTTCTTCGCTTGGGAGTGCAACTTAGAGAGCGGGAGAGGGGATCCAGTCTCTAAGCCACCCCCCCCCCCCCCCCCCGCGCTTCTTGGCTTTTTTTTTTTTTTTTTTTGCCTTTTATGATTCAATAAGCCTTGACGCCCCGTTTGTTTTCAGAGGTAGAATGGAGGAGATTCATAGTGAGGGGATTATTAGTTAGGGGATTAAGTAAAATTGTGTTTATTTTGATGATAGTTGTTAGTGTAGGAATTGTTAAATTATTTTTATATAAAATAATAAAACAAATAAAAAAAAATTTTAAAAATTAAAAAATTTAAAAAATTTCTAATCCCCTCACTATTTTTCTAATATCATCTCTACCTCCTCCTTCCCAATCTCCATTTCAAGGCCTTTACTAATACCAAGGGATTAGGAGTCCCCTCCCAATCTCTCAAAACAAACACTCCATATAGTAGTCTCGCCTCACTATCAATTCCAATACCCTTCCTATAACCCCAAACAAACGAGGTCTGAGAGCTTTGTCTTCCTAGCCTCTCCCTCCCCGTGAGATATTCCATCATGGTGGAAGTTTTATTGGTTTGCTACTCTCCCCTTCCCACCAATGCTAGATTTGCCACGTCCCTTCTCCTTCACCTCTCACCAAAGCCGACACCACCAATCCGTCACCAAATCTGCCATAGATATGGCTCGCCTCCACGGATCTGGTTGTTTTGGGAGGTCGAGTTTGTTTCCCGTTTGTCTTGTTTATTAATTTGCTTTTCTGGTGTGTTTCTTAGAGTGCATCGGTGCTGTAATTATAGCTTACCCACTCTGTGATTGTAACCTATGATTTATCTCAAACATGCTCTATTGTCAAACTATTATGATCGGCTTTTGCTTTGCAGTACGAATACTAGCACGAACATGAGTTGTGCGTCTGGATATTTTCATAGTTTTCTTCTCAATGCTTATGCTTCTAATATTGAATTTTTCTTTGTTTGGTGTAAGTTTTATTTGTTGGATAGACTCTTCAATAAGTGTCATTTGGCTTACCTTAATGGAAATTTTTATTGATTAGAAAAAATAATAGAAAGATTGGAAGTATGAATCTTTGATCTAATTGCAACATTAGGAGTAGATTTGATAACCCAAATAATATATAAATATGTGTGTGTACGTATATAGTGAGTAAACTAAAATTTTTTATCATAAAAAAACATGTTGATCATAGCAAGAAGTTTATTAAGTATTATATTACCGAGTTTGTCTCCGACCGAAATTCTTTGCCCTTGGCCCAACCTTCATAATCATACATTGATGTCCATCAAGCTTCTTCACCAACTATTAACTTTCCAGCAAAAGTGACTGTTGGAAGAACAATGGCAATGATGGAAAAAGTGAATAAGTAAGATCTCACCATTGGGTTATTGCCGTAAGATAATAGATATGATTCTTTTGGCTGGCAAGTTTCAATTTATTGAGGAATGGATATGAAGAAATTAAGAAAGGAGTTATTTATAGAGCTTTTTAATAGAAGGTTTGGAGAACAAGTGGAAAATAGAATGTATGGGTGGGTTGTCTAAAGATGACCAAAAGAGAAAATATGCACATCACATCAATAAATGTGAATTACATGCCATATGCACAAGATTTAAAAAATGTGAATGTCTCAATATTTTTGGCGAATTGTGGTCTTCAAGCTTATTTTTCAATATATTTAGGTTATAAGACAACAATGGTTTCATACAAATGATGCCCTCGATTGTTGTGATAGAGTTTCCCGTCCTTATTTGGGCCTGGGAAGGCCATTAGGTGTCGTGGTGGTGATAATGATGGTGATTGTAGTAGGGTTTTGTGGTGGTGATGTGATGATGGTGGTGGACATAGAAGCAAAAATGAGAGTAGTAGTAAGGGGCAGTGATGTTGTGGTGTTGTGTTGGTGGTAATGGTGATAGCGATATCGATGTCAATGGTGAAAGGAGTGGAGTGACAATTGCAATGATAGTGGCAGCGACAACGGTTTCTGGTGATGGTGGTGGCAGTGTTAGAGTAGTGGTGACAATGGATTATTGTCAATGACATTGATGGTGGTACAATTGTTGTTTGTCTTGCTGAGTCTAGAAAGCCTTTTCATCTTTAATAATTGAATTTTTTTTTTAAATTAAAAAAAAAATTTGTTGCTAAAACAAGTTCATTTTCTATTGATTATGATAAATTATTTTTTTTGTTAGATTTTTATATTTTGTCCATATCAAATATTAGGAAAAACAAATAATTCAAAAAACGTTAAGACCAAATAAACAATTTAATTAAGATGTACTTCACCACCGGTTTACTAACGATGAACTTATGGAATCAAGTTTAAGAATAGTAACTTTGTACATTTATGTCAAAGGTTAATTATGTGCCCCATAAAACCCTTCCAAACACCTATTATTAATGGTTACTAATTGTGCGTTATTTAATTGTTTTTTTTTTTTTTTTTTTTTGTAAATTATCAATAGATCTTAATACGTGAATTTAATTTCTGTCAAGTTCTATTAAAAATAAGTCTTAATAAAATTTTTACTAAAAATAATTTTTTATGATGATTTTTTTGCATATATTGTTAAAAATTGACAATTAATAATTTTTTTACCTTTTTATAAATTGTAGGTAAAACTTACAATTAGTAATATTTTCGTGTGACGAATTTTTCGAACTATCACTAAAAGTTAAAAATTAGTGACATTTTTTTAATATTTTTTTAAACCATCATTAAAACTTATAATTAATGACATTTTTTGTGACAATTTTCAACCTATCACTGAAAATTAATAATTAGTGACATTTTTTTAATAATGTTTGATGAAAAATATCGTTAATTCTCAGAAGACCTATTAGACAATAAATTTACATATTAGAACCTACAGGTAAATTCTTTGGTAGCGTTTGGTAGAGTTTTAGAATTATGATTTAATAATAGAATTGTATTTTGAGTTTGTGAGTTTTGAAATTATGGTTTGAAAAGAAAAAATTTGTCTGGTTATGAGTTTTAAAAAGAGTTTTGAATTTTTGATATAACATATGAAATGAGAAAAGCTGTTCAGTTCTGAGTTTTGAAAAGAGTTTTCAAAACTTAATTCAAAAACTTATAATTCATAACCAAACTCACAACTCAAAACTCTATTGAAAATTCTATTCAAAACTCATAACCAAACTCTTTTTAAAATTCAATTCAAAAAAATAATTATTGAAAAAAATAATTTTTTTATTTAAAAAATTTCAAAAATATTTTTTTTATTTAAAATATTAAAAAAATATTAAACTAGTGCTTTAAAATTATTTTTGATTGTATATTTGGTTGGAACTTTTTTTTAATTGTTTTGTTTAAAAATGTTTTTTTATTTTTTAAAAATTACTGTGACAAATTAATTTTTATTTAAATTTTTTTTTATTAATTTTAAATAAATTTCCAAAGAATTCGTCATTTTGATGTAAAAAAATATAATTTTTATATTTAAAAAATATCAAAAACAAATATATATATATATATGTATGTATATACTTTTTCAAATAACAGGTGCCAATTCTCCAAAAAAAAAAAAAAAAAATTAAACTGTTCCGGAGTTAGTGACATTTTTTTAATATTTTTTTAAACCATCGTTAAAACTTATAATTAATGACATTTTTTGTGACAATTTTCAACCTATCACTGAAAATTAATAATTAGTGATATTTTTTTAATAATGTTTGATGAAAAATATCATTAATTCTCAGAAGACCTATTAGACAATAAATCTACATATTAGAACCTACAGGTAAATTCTTTGGTAGTGTTTGGTAGAGTTTTAGAATTATGATTTAATAATAGAATTGTATTTTGAGTTTGTGAGTTTTGAAATTATGATTTGAAAAGAAAAAATTTGTTTGGTTATGAGTTTTAAAAAGAGTTTTGAATTTTTTATATAACATATGAAATGAGAAAAGTTGTTCAGTTCTGAGTTTTGAAAAGAGTTTTCAAAACTTAATTCAAAAACTTATAATTCATAACAAAACTCACAATTCAAAACTCTATTGAAAATTCTATTCAAAACTCATAACCAAACTCTTTTTAAAATTCAATTCAAAAAAATAATTATTGAAAAAAATAATTTTTTTATTTCAAAAATTTCAAAAATATTTTTTTTATTTAAAATATTAAAAAAATATTAAACTAGTGCTTTAAAATTATTTTTGATTGTATATTTGGTTGGAACTTTTTTTTAATTGTTTTGTTTAAAAATGTTTTTTTATTTTTTAAAAATTACTGTGACAAATTAATTTTTATTTAAATTTTTTTTATTAATTTTAAATAAATTTCCAAAGAATTCGTCATTTTGGTCTAAATAATATAATTTCTATATTTAAAAAATATCAAAAACAAATATATATATATATATATTTTCAGATAATAGGTGCCAATTCTCAAAAAAAAAAAAAAATTAATTAATTAATTAAATTGTTCCGAACGACCGGCCGAACGTTAGAGGAATAACCGGGTAGACCCAAAATTTTTGAAAACTAACTAGGAGAAATTCTACCAACCGTGTTGTGAAATGTGTTTTGAAATGTGAGTTTAGAATCAATTTTTAAAAATTCCATGTAAATAGAGATTTTGCATATGAGGATGGAAATAAGATTCCAGAACTACACTAAACTCGGCATTTATTTTTAATGTGCCTCACCAAAAGTGACTGCACATCAAAGTCAACAGTTAGGTATATAACATTGAATTTGCTTGGCGTAACTATTATTAATTGATGCTTTTTATTTATTTGTTTACAATAGATAGAAAAAGGAATAGAGTAAAGAGCAAATTCATTACAATCACAAAATGAATAAAGGAAGGGGATGTTGCATCCCACAACGGCTAGTGTCAAACTGAAATATCATGCTTGATAATCCATTAAATCAACACCTTAATCTTAATAATGGAATCTTTTTAAAAGGACAAATACGTATCCCATTGAAAAAAAAAAAATATTTCTTAAAAAAGTTTAGGGTAAACTTGTAATTTTCTCAAACATTGTTCCAGAATTTGGAAAGTCCAAAAGTAGGTGAAATTTTTGATGACCCCAAAAAGGTGCAAGGACTCTTGGTTGCTAAGCCTCTTTTTCCAAAGGGTTCAAAAGCAAGAGTTGGGTTTGCTTTGTTCCTTTTCAGTGATGATAAAATTCACTTTAGGAGTTTATTCAAAGTACTTCTGAAGCCATTCTTTTGTAGGAGATGAGTCATAAAAGGATATATTCCTCTGTTGGGTGATGAATCATTCCTACCTCATAGAAAGTTGCCTTTTCCTTGAAAAGAAAAAAGAAAAGAAAAGAAAAAAGAAAGAAGAGCATAGAACAAGGCTTCAAAATAGGCTTTTCTTGCTAGGAAAAGAAGAAAATATTCCACTTGGCCATGGAGAAAGTGAAAGAAAAAGAAAGGGTACTTTGAAAATCACCGCAACCCTGTTTGTATGGTGAGAAAAAGGTTGCAAAAAAGAGTACAAATTATTTTTTAAAATAAAAAGTAAAAAATTCAAAATTGATACCCCAACCACTTGTGCCTAACGCAACTGTTAGTTGAAGTGATTGTTAATACTTATAATTGTCTTTACTTTCACCAAATCTCTCAACCATGGTGAAAGTGAAAGAAGAAAAAGGAAACCAGAGATCACTATCTAGGCAGAGAAACCGGTATTTAGATTCAAGGAAGCTCGAACTACTTGAATTGCAAAGCAAAATTACTCTGAACAAACTAAACAATATATCAGAGCCATTTTCCGATAATTAAGTATACGTTTTCAGGGATTTTCTGGTGTAATATTGCATTCATTAAAGATTTAATAAAAAAATAAACCTTGTTATGCAAAAGAACTGCAATTTACAAAATTCTGGATTAGACAAACCTGAAATAGGCCAAGTACCAAAAACAACCCACTAACTCGCAAGATTCTTCTATTTACAGCGTTGATTGATAGACCCAAAACAGATAAATTCACCACTCGTGGACCACATGTGCATCTTCTGAATCTCCAGCAAGCAAAATGCTTCCATAACTTTATTGTGCAAACCAGAGTCTAGCATAAAATTTATCGAAAGACCCTGTAGCGAATGACCAAAATCAAATTCTTCAAAACGCTCATCGTATTTCATTTTTAGGTGCTCTCTTGAAATGTATGGGAGCGAGAAAGAGCTGCAGGGTTGGCTTCTAACACGTGAGTAGTATCTGATGGATGGCCCTTGCATTCAACACCGCTAGGTTTGAATGGTTTGAAAATCCCACATCTTGATTCTTCAGTTTCTTTCTTGTTAGACTTAAAACCTAATGTGCCCCGGATAGAACTCTTAGAAGCCTCATCAGAGTGATCAATTCTCAGTGTCTTGGGAACTAAAACACACTTATCTGACTCCTCATCCGTCAAATTTGCATCCCGGGAATGCTTTCCTAACATTGGTAAGTTGTTGCTAGTGAATGATGATGGAGATTGGCCACCATCCACTCCCACCATTGGTATATGTCTTGTTCCTGTTGTCCAAACAGGCAAGCAACCCCAATATGATGCAGGTACAAACTGTACAGGGATGCTCGGCGGGCACAATCCAGGAACTGCAAGCATTGGTGTCGAGCACCATTGAATTGGGTTTGGATTACCATCAACTGGTGCAGAAACCAGTTCAGAAGAGCACCGAGATGCCACCATGGAAGCTCCACCACTCCATGCTTGATTCCAAGGGGAAACCCAAGGAGGAACTGGATAACATTGCGAGGGATTTGGCTGAGAAAGCTCGTTTACGTTTTCGGGTATCTGATTTTCCTGCATACTGGAAGCTGTAATTGAAGAACCACATGAGGGAGGGTCCTCTCTTTTATCTCTGGACAAACCAAAATCAGAAGCACAGCTTTTCTGATCTTTAAGATGAAGCACAGTTGTCATGGATTCACATAAACGTCCTTCGGGACCAAATTTTAGCACTGTTCCATTGCTAGTTAAAGGATTCGACGTGCTCTGAGATTCACCACAAGAGAAAAGTTGTTGATTGACGGAGTCAGGGATTTCGATTCTTGTTGCTGGTACTGTATCGGGGGACACCACTATCTGACGATATTGAGAAGAGAAGTGCTTGTTCTTTCGCCTGCCAGCACCAACAGGAACATTTCTCATTGTTCCACCAGCTGTCCAATATCTTTGGCAATTCTTGCAAAAATGTCGAGGCTGATTGACATTGTAGTTATTGAAGTAGCAGAACTTAGTGTCGAAACTGTTGCACCGAGGACATGAAATGACCTTGTCAGGTTTCTTGAAAGCCTTGTCTTGGTCGAGACTGCTAGTCTCTGCCGGGTTGTCCTCCTCGTGACCATCCTTTGAACCAGAAGACTTGTCTTGCTTTCCAGACTCATTGAAATGAACATCCTCAGCTTCTGTTTTTGATATTCCACTACACAACTCCTGAGATAGAAAATAAAAAATTCTCAACATTTATGACCCGTTTGAATAGATGTGGAATTCAAATCAACAGATCTGAAGTTAAAAACATTGGAGAGTTAGCTACTATAGGTGGAGAGAAAAACTATGAAAGAAGATAGTTTGAGATAAAAGTGATATATTTTAATAGGATACTTACAGCTAGTAAAGAATCCTAAACATGGTTTCAAATAATTACTTTTACAAGAGTCATTTCAAATACATCATGATATTGCTATTTAGTTCAATCTTGAAATTCATAAGTAAACTATCAAATCTAAATTAGAGTTATTCTCCTAAAATGATTAATATCAAATCAATTCCATGCATTTAAAATTCACATCCATCTAAGCGGACGATTAGTGTTTACAAAAATTCATCTACTAATAAAGTACAGCTTAAAACAAGAAGAATAAGCACCGGTCACTCCAACTCATTAAAGTAAATTAGAAATAATGATAATATAATCTAGTCCTTTCTGGGATATATACTAGTTAAGACTAAAAATTTAAACAGATAATTCTATTACAAACTACCCGAGGTCACTAGGTACCCTATATAGCAAATTTTCAAACACAAAATTGTCTAGAAGGGTGGAAAGTATGCATGAAAAATACAAGATAAACATGAAATTAGAAGCTATGATCCTAGGTTACTGTTTCACTGTCTTGGACTGAAGTTGGTCAATGAAATACTTTTAAAAAATTAGAAAAATAAAAATAAATACACACACACACACAAAATCAGTTTCATTATCTCTCTGTTTGACTTCAATGGAAATTAGAGAGAATAAGTGGAAAGCAAAATTTGAATTATAGGTTCTATTTAGTTATGTTTTGTTAAAATACTTAGCTATATAAAAGATTACCATTAGGGTCATTTGAGAGAAGGATTGAGGTTTTCTAAGGTCTTAAATAATGAGGAAATTTTAAATTCGAATTTTCAATTTCTTTTCCCAATCTGTTTTCTGAAATCAAACAAAGCAAGGGAACGAATTCCCTCAGGCTTTCCAACATATAATAGATAAGGAAAAAGTAAACACATTTGGAAACAAATTGGACTCAAATTGTAGGCAAAAGCAAAATCTAAAGATATAAACAAAAGAAAATAAAAGCCAAAAAAATTTACTTTTTTTTTTTGAAAAATATTTATATATTTATTTTTAGCTGGTTTTGATTAGTTAGAATAACAAGCATGCGCCATCATTTTCAGGAAACTAATAAAACTGACATTACTTCTTCAGCACCCTTTTACTGACCAATCAAATAACATCTCCCAAACTTATCCATGGTCTGTTTGGTTACCCAGAAACCACAAGAAAATAAGCAAATACACTAGAGTTCAGGCTTCAAGAAACAGTTAATAAGAAATATTCTTCTTATTTTCATTTTCTCGCAGTTTCTCAGCAACCAAACGGAGCATCAAGACCTACCCAATCATCTATTCGTGTTTTGGTAACATGGGTTATATATTTTCCGAGGAAATCAAATAAAAGAGATGAATATTTACCATAACTTGGGACTTGTCCGGAATCTGACAACCCACATCGGATTTCTCGCCAGACTTGCCCGGAAAATGACATTCCGGGAGAGGAATCGTCTTTCCAAAGAGCTTGATGGCTGGATCCTTGGTGTCTGACGAATCTCCACCGTTCATTTTCTTCCACAAACATAGATGAGAGAGAGAGGTTTATCAAGTCTTAAAACCCAGAGAAATCCTCTCAAAGTGGAGAGACAGGAAACTTTTGGTGACATATATATGAAATCAAAGTCTTCACAAAAAAGACTCAAAAAGAAAAAAGAAAAAAATGCACAAATAGCGTGAACGATGAGGCATATTATTTTTTAAATTATATTTTACTTTATTAATGAAAAGTGCTTCTTCTCACTTTCTCTTTTGCCTTTTTTTCTTCCCCTTTTTTCTTTCTTTTTAATTATTTATGGTTCATTTGTATCAATAATATTAGGATTGTCATATTTTTTTAACCAAAAATATGCATCACTTTATCCGTTTAATTAAATTTGTATAAAAATTTTACTCAGAATGATCTGATTTATTTATAATTGAAAGTCAAAATTTTCAAAACTTCAATATCCATTATACATATTTTAATAAATTTTGTAAGATTTATTGGTGATAAATCTATTTCTATGGAGGAACATTACATTAGATCAAATGATTGGTCTTTTATAAACATGATCAATGAAATTGTTTGGTGAGATTAAAAATTATTTTTTTGGTAGAATTTTTTTCATTTGTAACTTACTGTCGCTAAACGATCGCTTCACCACCATTGGACTGTCACTGGTGTACAAAATATGCCTAAAAAAGTCGTTGGTGATAGCTGTCGATTGTTAATGATGGTGATATGGACAATAAACAATTTAGGTGGATAAATAGGTGATTTGTGGACAAATAAAGGAAATGACATGTGAGTAAATAGGTAAACACACTTAAACAGACATTTGAAATAGTGGATAGATAAATAGACAGATAAGTTGGTAGGTTTTATATGATCTTTTAAATTACTTTATCTTTTTAACTCCAAAAGATTTGGAGTTATTGTCTAAAATTTTAAATTAGACTTGTCCCAAGTCCCTTATTTTTTATATATTGATCCACTATTTACATACATATAAAGGTATCCACAACTCTATATATGATTTTTTTTTTCCACCAAAAAATCTTGAGAATTTCTCCATTATTAAATTTTTGTAGGAAAAATACTATTCAGTGTACTTTTAGAAAAATAATTACACATTTGTTGAAAATTATAATTTTAATAATTAATATTAATATACTTTATTACCGATATGTAATTAATTTTTTAGAAATCAGCTAGTGTGTAATTTTTCTATTTTTGTACAAATAGCAAATATCTTTTATGAGAATAAAAAAAGAAAATAAAAAGGAAAAATGTGGTCTAAGGATAAACAAATAAGGTCATTGGCAAAATTGAAACAAAAAAAAAAAGTTTTATTATAATATACTTAATAAAATGTACTTTGTATTATTGTTATTCTAAGGCTAAGTTTGGGATATCCCAAATAATCTAAAAAGTCAAAAAGTTACTCAAAAAGTTAAAAAGTTAACACTATTCACCAAAAGTCAACAATTACGGCTGCACAACTCCCAATTCAAATTTTCCTCTAAAAACTAATTTTTACAATTTTTTATTACACATTTTTTCATAAAAAGTCAAAAAGTTAACCCAAACATCCATATTTTCAACCTCACTTTTTTAGTCAAAAAAGACAAAAAGTGCACTTATTTAGTCTTCCCAAACAAGGCCTAACTAAAAAATTAAATTCACTTTTTAAACTCAATAATATATCAATAAATTAGATTATCTAAAGTAATTATGTCTTTTTAATTTTTTTTAATTATCAATCAATTATATTACTTATATGTTATTAAATTTATCAAATAAATTTAAAATGTGAATTTGTATATCATTTTATTTTGTTTTGAGAAATTGAATTTGGGCTAAAATAACCAATAAAAATAAAATAGATTAAAATAGTTAATAAGATAAAATATTATATTCAATCATAATTATTATTATTTTTTTCTGACAATCATCAAATCAAGGCCTATTTTGACAACTAAAAAAAAATAAACTATCTTCTCAAATAAATTTTTTTAATTAAATTACAATAATTAAAAAATAAAAACGAATTAAAATAATCTATTTTCAGACCATATCTGGCTTTTAATTTTGATGTCGATCAAGAGGAAGAAGGGACCGGGTAGGGCTGGGCAGTGTAATTTTGTGCCAGCTAGCGTCCACGTAAGCAGAGTGGTGAATCGTAGCCAAGAGCTTTCGTGGCTGTGGATGGAGATGACGTCAGAAGACATAAAAGGTTAATGTGGGGGCCACCTGAAAAAGAACGAAAAAGTGTTACCTAAAAAGCTGATCTCATAGACAAAAGATAGGTACTGTATCAATAAGCCGCCAACAACCCAATTGAAAACTTTGTAATTTAATGCCAGAAAATTATTACTCCAATATAAAAGCTGAATTATATTATTTAAAAAAAAAGCGCTGGTTTCCGTCAGTAAGCGATCAGACTGAAAGACACTGTTAGAACCGTGAGAGTTTATTACGGATTTTATTTTAATAATTTAAATTATTTAATAGGTAAAATTTATTGTGCATTATATATTTATAATAAATCACTTTGATCTAATATAGATAATTATATGATTAAATTATTTTTATATTAAAAAATAAATTGTGAAAAAAATAAATGCTTGACTGAAATCTTATCCAATGAGATACTTATCGATATCCGATCAAAGTGATTTTTTACAAACATATAGTACTCTACGAGTTTTACACGTTAAACGGTTCAGATTATCAAAATAAGACTCATGATGAACCCTCATAAACCTAATAATACCTCCCAATCTAATAACGGATTAGAAAAAAGTCCAACCCTTAAAAAAAATTATATTCGTTCAGAATCTTTAGATTGTCCTACTTGAAAAACGAAACAAACTATTTTTTTTTCAAAAAAATTATTCAATAAGTGATTAATTATATAGTCAATTAATGAAAGTTCCACACATAGATGTAGAGATGTTATAATGATCCGGTTTGGTTCATCCAGCTCTACGCTTAAGCCTATCCAAATGGGTTTTGCGGGCTCAAGCTTTTTTAACCGTTGCAACTTGTCTTTTATTTATATATATATATATATATTTTGAAATTTGACTGTTTGCAAAGGAAGGACCTGGTGGGTCGGGCCGACTCGCCCGCAAGGCCCCAAAAAAATTGGGTCGGGTCGGGCTTCAAATGGAAGGCCTAGGCCCAAAGTCCTGGGCTGAGATCGAGTTCAGGCCTAATCTGATCGAAATGGGTTGGTCCCACCTCGGGCTGTGAGCAAATTTCAGGCCGCCTATGAATCTCGGACCATTTTTACACCCCTACACAGATGAAACTATATATTATTTGATCTTAAATTTAATCGAAAAGTTGTTTGCACACAAAAAAATAAATTAAAATTTGTTGAAGTCATTGGTGGCCAATTAAAATGAGTGATGGTAATGTGAATAGATATATGAGCCTTCGTTTGGGATGTGGATTGGTTTTTTGACTTCTTAATTTTTTAATTATTTTAGTTTAAAGCTAAAAAGTCTCGTTTGAAATGGACATTTTGGTTTTTTTTTTTTTACTTTTGCAGGAAAAAAAATGAAATGATTATGATCTAGATGTGACATTTTGTTTTATTGAATTAAAAAGCTTATTTTGTTTTTTTTGTGACTAAAATAACTCCAATCCAACCCAAACCAAACCTTCATGTCATAAATAAGTAACACATGTATAAATATATGACATTTGAATAAATAATTTGACAAATAAATAACACGTATCTAGATAAATATCTTACCAATAGATTAATATCCTTTTTTGACTTAAAAAGATTTAAACTTAAGCCTATTTACTCAAAAGATTTGAAATATAGATCATTGAGTGTCCTTAATTATGAATATAAAAATAATTATATGAAATTAGATAATCATATCCAAATAATAATGCATATGTACAAGCATATCTATCCCCCCGAAGAAAAAAAAAAAAAAAAAAAAAAAGGCCTCCCATCTAGCATATAACCCAACAAGATTTAAATCAAGAAACTCAAACCTGTGGATTTGTTTGGGAAGAAGATTTGTGGCTAAAATAATCACAAAAAATAAAATAGATTATTTTAGTCATAATAAACAAAACATCACATCAAACACATAATTATTACACTCTTCTCTCACAAAAAAAGTCAAAAAAATCAAAAAGTCAAAAAACCCTTTCCAAACTAAGTTTTTTAGCCCGGGCTAAAATAGCCAAAAAAATCAAAAAATCAACCCACTTCCCAAACCAACCCAAAGTGGTATTAGATAACTGCTATATATATATATATATATTTTTTGGCGAATTACACTAACAGTCATTATAATTTGAGACTTGTGTTATTTTGGTTCCTAATTTTTTAATTGTGACATAGGCCTATTTTGGGAAGATGGTTATAATCAGCTTTTTAGTGAAAAGTTGCTAAGCAGCTTTTCTGTGAGAGAAGGTGTAGGTTATAATCTGGGAAGTGGATTACAACCCACTTCCCAAAATAGGCCACATTTGATCTTAAATTTTTAATATTGTTTCAAATAAGGGCAATTGAAAATACTGTAACGTCCTCAAAATAAACCCATAATACATAATATTAACATGCGGAGTTATAAAGAAATAAAGTATCTTATTTCATTCATCAGAGTACTATAAGATAAAAACATCATAATAAATGCCCTATGGGCTTACATCTTGCCAAGCCAACACTTGGACACAATTCCATGAGTTCTAATTCAAAACAAATAAAGCCCTAGGCTTGAATGTTTACATAATTCAAATAAAACAACTAAAACAAATAAAACAAATCTTCATGTCCAAATCCTCACAAGTTAAGTCTTTGGAGGTAGTGAACCACCTGAACCTGAAAATGAAGTTCCCATATAGGGTGAGCCACAGCCCAGTAGAGAAATACTAAACCAAGCATAAGAATTAACTAAAGCAGTAGTACCCGATACATGGTTAACACAAGATAATCAATTTATAATTTATTGACACGAATGCCTACATTGTCTATGACACATGGTCTATGACACCTTTTTCTTTCCATTTACACAGACATGGCTCAGAACCTGGCCAAACAACTCAACAAGGATAACAAATCAGGTTAAACCTTTCTTATAACATAATAAACACACATACTAGTGTTATACCAGTCTTAATCAAATTCACTTCCATACTTCCCAACTGATACACATGGTGGTGATGTATCATAATAACAAGAAAGAGAAATATTTCTATCATCAATAAGCACCCACATATGAGATGCTACTGGAGTCCATCCCCTATCTCCTCCCAACAAATCCGGTTTAGAGGTCCATCCCCTATCTTCCCCTAAACCGTGGAGTTCATCACTTATCTCCTCCAAGACCAAATGCATATGCAACATAATCAATACTTGACATACACAACATATAATCAATACACGAATAGTCTGTATTAATTCAACAGTCAGATAAATGACTCAATTTCAGTTATACCTAAGCCGCATGCAGGGTCTACAACAATCAATGGCTATCCTCCACCGATAGCCCAAAACAATTATTTCTAAACAAGAAATAAAAATAACAACACAATTGAAATTTCATCATTCTCATAAGTAAGCATTTAAATTACTCAATTACACAGTTAAATCACTAAATTCCCCAATCTCATGATTTAAACCCACTATCACAATTTTCCCTTAAATTAATTATATAAATTAATCTATAACAAACCCTAAGGTTTCTCCCAAAATTCCCAAACTACCCCCACATACCAAAATACCATCACTTAGGATTAAAACATATAAATGGAGTAGGAAATCCCTACCTCGAAGCAAAGAACCCAAAAGAAGAAGATGAAGATGATAGCCCAAATTCCAAAGTGCTCCAAATTCAAGTTTGTTCAGATTAAATGAAAGCCCTCACTCCCCTCTATCTTTTTTGTAAAGCAACTAGGGTAAAAACACACCCTAACTAGATCAATCCTAGGAGAGAAGGTGTTTAGAGAAGAAGAGAACTCGGAATTAGGGTTTGGGATCAAAAGAGGATGAAAAACTACTTAAAAATCCCGCTGCTGTGTTTATACACTGGACAGGCTCGCTCGAGCGAGGACCTGGTCGCTCGAGCGACCAGACACAAGAAACTGACCTCGCTCGAGCGAAGAGAAGCTCGCTCGAGCCGAAGACAAACCAGCTCGCTCGAGCGAAGGAAAGCTCGCTCGAGCCAAGATACACTGCCCTCAGGTCTAGGTACTGGACACAACTCTCGCTCGAGCCAAGAAATTCTCGCTCGAGCGAAGAACCAAAAACAAAGACCTCGCTCGAGCGAAGAGAAGCTCGCTCGAGCGACCAAGCCAAAAACTGAACATCAACACTTGGTTTCTAAACCCAACCAACCTGCAATCATCCTGCCCAAAACATCCTATAACTCAAGAATAAGGAATTAAAGGACAACAACAACAATAGTAAGACCATCGAATCTATGAAACCTAAGTCCGAATATGATAATCAAATGGGAAAAGACCGGGGTCGCTATAAATACTATTGTTCAATTTCAAGGATAAAGTCGTCAATTTGATAAAGTATAAACTAATTTGATAAAAATAAATATCAAAAAAATATTTTTAAATTTTAAAAATTATTTTCTACCCACCAAAGATAAAATTATGTAAAATTGATAAATCTTTTAGACGTTTATTTATTTATTTATTTTTACCAAATTAATTTTTATTATGTGTTTGGATGATAATTATGTAATGGGCGGTTGTCAGGCTATGTAATCAAAATATTTAATATATGAAATGTTTTTAGTTTTGAATTTTTTGATTTAATGGATTGGTTTAATAATGATATTAAAGTTAGAAAAAATTACCCATAAATCCTATAGAGAAGAAAGTTAAACCATTTGGTCCTATGAATTTTCTTGTACACCAATTAGTCCTATTTTTACATCACAACATTATCAAAACATCAATATCCAAAAAAATGAGATCGGGAAGTTCCCCATTTCATCATCATCAATGTTTGATCAGTAGTAACAAAGAAGATCTCAATCTGTTCTCTCTATATCACCGTCATCTACAACTTCGAAGATTTCATCGCCGATTCTTCATCCAAGAACAACCCTAACCTGCAATCAAACATCACAACATCATAGGTGTAAATAAAACATCACAACATCACAACCCTAACCTGCAATCAAACAACCCTAACCTGCAATCAAACATCACAACATAACAACCCTAACCTGCAATCAAACATCGCCGACTCGATCTCGGAGTGCTGATTCGCCAATCTTCTGCGATTCGTGTTCGATGTGTCTCTCTAGAATTGGTTCGGAGTTCAATATCAAATGCGTGGTTGTTTTGATTTTCAGCCTGTGCGTGTTCCTCTCTGCGATGTTTTGGGTCCTTCCTCATCACTCAACACTCTTTGGGTTTGTTGCAATTTCTGAGAAAATTGATTTTTTGGGCATGGAACTTCGGGCTGTTTTGCCTTCAGTTTTGCATCAGGCGACGTCGGGATAATGATGTTTGATGGGTCTGGCGAAGATTTGGAGTACAATAAGAAGTCTTTCGCAGATGGGATCGAAGAAGAGACAGATGGGATCGAAGAAGAGACATGGGAATTCAAGAAAACCAGAGGAGAAGAGGTTGAGAAGAGCAAAACCCAACATTAGTGTGATGGTTAAGGAGTTGAGGGAGAGAGAGAGAGAGGGATTTGGCAGTGATCTGTTGTTTTACATCGTTTGTTGGATCGAAAACTAGGAGTAAATTTGGGAGGGGAAAAGAAACGCACGTTATTTTGATGTTTGATGTTATGTTAATGGTTATTTTGATGTTTTATCGTTATTAAAAAAATTGTTTAATCGTTATTTTGATGTTTTGATGTTTGATGTTGTTTTGATGATGATGTTTGATGTTATTTCGATGATGTTACTCATAAGTTTGATGTTTGATGTTTTGATGTTTGATGAATAATATTTGATGTCGATGATGTTCAATGGTCATTAACATTGTGATAGGACCTAATGGTTCATAAGAAAATTCATAGGACCAAATGGGTTACAAGATTCAAATTTGGGATTTATTGGTGCATCCCCCTTAAAGTTATCATCATATTTGACTTTTTTGAAAAAATAGAAACTCATTTAATGAAAATAAAACAACTACTCATTACATGATCATTAACCAAACACATAATAAAAATTAATTTGGTAAATAAATAAATGTCTCAAAGATTTATCAATTTTACATAATTTTATCTTTAGTGGGTAGAAATAATTTTCAAAAATTTAAAAATATTTTTTTGACATTTATTTTTTGTCAAATTAGTATATATTTGATCAAATTGGTGACTTTACCGTTGAAATTGAGTAATGCTATCTTCAATTGTCCTTATTTGGAGTAAGATTTAAAATTCAAGATCAAATGTGGCACAATTGAAAAATCAGAAACTAAAGTAACACAAGGCCCAAACTATATAGAAACCGTTAATGTAATTTGTCATTTGCCATTTTTTAAATTTAAAAAAACAAACAAACGAACGAACAAACAAACAAACTATTTGACACTAAAATTTTGTTACGAAGGAAACTACATTTGAACATATTTTTAAAATTATTTAATTTTATGAGTTATAAACATTATATCATTATATGAAAATTAAGTTATTCTACTTAGGCCCAATTAAAAATTACTTAAGATAAATTTAAAAAATTAAATTTCAATACATTTTTAAAGGGGCTAGACTTCTCCCATGTTCAAATCTGAATATGGCAGTCATGTTCGGCTTGTTTGACCCACCTCGAATTCTAATCTAAATTGTTCATTTTATAGACCATCCATGCATGTCATCCATGAAAAAAATTAAATTAATCTAATAGTTGTAACATTTTCAGTTTATCGCGTTTGTCTAAAAAAAATAAATGTTTATTTTTAAAAACACACTCGTCTATTTTCTTAGAGACAAAAGTGATAAATTTAAAAGATTATGATTATTGTCATGTGCTATTTTTTTTTTCACAGATGGTATACATAGAAGATCTTACAAAATAAACGATTTGAATTATTGAAATGTGACTTGTGATAGGCTCTCTATTAAGTGCAAATTTTTCAATGAATAAGAAAAATGTAAATGTTTAGGAAATATGAATATTTTTTTGAAAAGTGTAAATATTCATATGAACTTTTACACTTTCTAAAAATTCACAATATTTCATTTATTGAAAATATAAATATTCACGTTTATAATTATTATATTTTTTCAAAAATTCGCACTAAAGAAATTCACATTATTATCTAATTATGGTGATTTTTTTTTTCAAAAATATAAATTTCGATAATCTATATTTATACTATTGTATAAACAAAAACATTACTAGGCCTTTGATCACTAAAGTTCTAAGGGGATTTTTTTTTTTTTTTTTATTTTTTTTTTAAGATTCCTGGTATTAAGATTTTATAGCATAAAGGATACCCAATATTTTCATAATGTCTAAGGTCGCTCAACATAGATTCAGAAAAAATTCGATCAAGAGAATTTTTTCAGACTTCCCAGAAAAATTCTCTCCATAAAAATTTTCTCTGGACTTCCTATTTTCTAGAAAAATTCTAGACTTCTTAAAGAAAATCACCTCTTTCTAAAAAATCTTCACAATCTCAAACTCCAATACCTTATCATCACTGACCAGGGAAAATTACTCCCTTTAGTACATAATTTTCTCTAATTTCTCTAGATTTTCCAAAGAATTTCTCTAGACTTTCTACAAAATTTCACTCCATAGAAATGCTAGGAAGACAAGAGAAATTCTTTGGATTCCAATCTAGAGATTTTCTCTGGATTTCCAATGAATTTCTTTGGTTTTCGCAAGAATTTCTATGGGTTCAAATCAGAAAATTTCTCTGCATTCCCAATCACAATGTGTAATACACAAATCGATCACCCAAATAAGCATCTATGGACTTTCCAAAAAATTTCTCTCTAGAGAAATTCTGGGAAGGCCAGAGAAATTTTTTGGATTCTAGTCTAGAGATTTTTTTTGGATTTTCTCTGGATTGTCTTCCCAATCATAATGTGCAATACACAAATCGATCACCCAAATAAGTGTAACAACGCTCGCGGGGGGCCTCGCTACAGTTCGGACTCGATTTTGTTACGGTTCTAAATCTGAACCAAAGAGTCCAAATCCGGCAAATCGTTTTGAAGAAAAACAGATTTTTTTGAAAGAAGTGCCAAACATGGACTGCTTTGCCAGATAACAGAGTCGGCACCTAAATATTTTTAAAATGGAAAATTTAGGAAACCCTAACTCGGTGCCAAAGGCCGCGTGTCCGTCATTACCAAAGTTGGCTCGGGAACTTGGGTACGATTAGGGAAGGTCACATCGTGAGCACCCCCTCTCGCCCGGTCAAAGACCGGCCTCTACTAACCATGATATCTGTTTTTGAAAACTTTGTGCGTTCTTATTCCGATTATTAGCCTAGGTTACTATGTGATGCGCACAGCAAACAAGTATAGACTGGGCCGTTTGAATTGGAACAAAACATTTCATGTTTGTTTGTTTGAAAATGGTATGATGGTGCTACCCGTAGGTAGGCTAAAATGCGGATTTGCCACCCTCAGGTGGGCTTAGAAAACAGTGATGTTGCCACTATCTAGTGGGCTTAAAACAAACAGTCAATGAATTGTCCCAATCCAAATAACCCAACCTTCACCCACAGGCATTCAAGACAGTTATATCATATAAGCACATAGCCTCATGGCAAGCATGCTATCATGGCAACACTCACACGCATGCAAGGATGCTAAAGCATAACCACTTATCGAGTACTCCAAGCCAAAACAGGAAACTGATTAGAAATCATGCATGATCCTAGATATACAGAATTGCCTAATGCAACACATGCAAAGATGCAACTATAGCAGGCTCGGCTATTCTAAATATGGCATATGAGATGCAACAGCTATCAAGTACTCAACCTGTAATTGGAATACAATACAGTTTGTATGATGCGCCGAGCCCGGTGCGTGCAATACAGATGAATGAATGCAAACATGCTGTCATACTGTATGCTAAATGAAATATGCCCTACATCTAACCATTGTAAGCGGGTAAATAAAAGGGAGAAAGAAATGGGGGTTGGAAGACATACATCACACTCACACACCCTTATTACAACATTGCCCTCGCGCGGAGGGTCCGAATAAATAATAATACAGTCCGAAATGAAAGAATATACAGTCCGAATAAACAGATTCTAATTAATTAACAAATTAATTATAAAAGAAGTAAAACTGACATGCAAGCCAGGGACTGCCTCGCTTCTGATAGATGATGTATGCCGGGCTGCTCTGGCGCGGAAATCCACTGGGATGCCCCAATTAACCTCTGTTTGCACTGTTTCTCGAAATGCGTGCCGGACTCCGAAAAGTTGTTGATCCTCGGTTTTGCTGTAACAGAGAGCAGGAAAAGGGCATAGCAATGTATTTCACAAATATATGCATGCCTCGATCCTCGTGCCACCAATCACGCATACCGATGCATGATGGCCGATGAGTCGAATTGCACAACTCAATATAGGGATGAATGCGGATACATGCTATAACAACAACACTTAACTCCATCATGGGTAATCTGGAGTGTCGGTGACTTGGGAATTGAGACCCGTTCCACTACTCGGAGTACAAAACGCGCCTCGTTTCCCGTGCAATATGCATGATATGCATGAAATGTAGCCGATATGTGATATAGCATGCACAATGCCATGAAAATGAGATGAAAATGAAACGCCTCGAAAAGCGTGCGCGCGGGCACACAAACCGAGGTGATGGCATGAAATGCAAAGCGGATAAAACAGAGTGCCTCGAAATACGTGCACACGGGCACGCAAACCGAGGCGATGATGTGGAATGCAAATCGGATAAAACCGAAGTGCCTTGAAATGCGCGCCCACAGGCACGCAAACCGAGGCGATGATAAAATGAGATGAAAATCGGATACAACCGAAGTGCCTCGAAATGCGCGCCCACAGGCACGCAAACCGAGGCAATGATGAAATGAGATGAAAATAAGATGCCTCGAAAAGTGTGCACACAGGCACGCAAACCGAGGCGATGATGTGAAATGCAAGTTGGATAAAATCGAAGTACCTCGAAATGCGTGCCCACAGGCGCGCAAATCGAGGCGATGATGAAAGATGAAAATCAGATAAAACCGAAGTGCCTCGAAACGCGTGCCCACAGGCACGCAAATCGAGGCGATGATGAAAGATGAAAATCAGATAAAACCGAAGTGCCTCGAAACGCGTGCCCACAGGCGCGCAAATCGAGGCGATGATGAAAGATGAAAATCGGATAAAATCGAAGTGCCTCGAAGTGCGTGCCCACAGGCACGCAAACCGAGGCGATGCGGAATAACATGCGAAATGAAGATTGGGCTTATACCAACATGAGAGGGCCTCAGCCGCACTCACATGGGATGCCGATGAATGAAAACGGAGTGCCTCGAAGTGCGTGCCCACGGGCACGCAAACCGAGGCAATGCATTAAGGCATAAAATGACATGGGAAATGATATGCAAGCATGCAAACCAAATTTCAGCCACTAAATAAAGGGGAAAACAGCCCCGAAATGATACGAAATAACAACCGAAGCATGCAATCATCCCGAAATGTGAAATTAGACACCCGAAATGGCCTATAGCCATACTAAACATGCAAAATTGATACACGACAGCAAAAACAGTAGCAAGGCAGTCCCAAATATGGCATTTTTTTAGTACAAAACAAGGCCAAATTGTAAGCATAGATGGGTCAACATTAGCATGCAAGAATAAGGTCCAAAAGAGGGGTATTGAAGCAAGTAGTATATAAAAACTCCAAATGAATAAACATGCTTCTACAAAATTGAAGAGGGCCTAAAAATAAGCACATTTACAGAAGATGGCAGCCCTAAAAACAGAATATAAACATGCTATAAATTCTATGCAAAATGGAGCCCAAAAGAGGTTATAACAAGAGATATGCAAAGCATACACCAAACAACAAAACTTTATTCATGAAACATGTAGAGGGGGTCAAAATAAGGCCCCTTTAAGTTCTGACCAAGGACTAAAACCAAAAGCACAAAAGGATACAAAACATGCAAGAATTAGGGCCCAAAGTGGATTTCAAAGGGAGGTGGTATATGGGATGGCCAAATGAGGTTGAGCCCTTCTACAATGTTGTATAGGGGCTCAATATAAGTACAAAACCAGTATGGGTCGGAGCCCCAAAAACAAATGCAAATAGGTTAAAAATAACATGCAAGATTGTGACATACAAGCTAGATATTGAGACAAGTGTATCATAGGGACACCAAATGAAGTTGAGCCCTTCTACAAAGTTGTAGAGGGGCTCAAAATAAGCCTAAAACCAGTAGGGGTCAAGGCCCAAAAACTGAAAGGAAATAGGGTAAAAATAGGAAGCAAGATTATGCTACAAAAAGAGATTTGGAGACTTACCCTTGAAGATCCGGTTGTTGCTACCTCTTGGCCTGAATTTGGTGCTCCTTAGCCACTGGAGAACACTTCCTTGCTGCTGGAATGGTAGTGGGGATGGTGGAGCTAAGGGTTGATGAAGAGAAGAGCTAGAGACTTGAAGGTTTTTCTTGAGTTTTGGCTATGGAGATGGAGGATTTGGGAGAGGTGCTCTTGAGAGCAAATTTTCTAACCTTGAGGAAGGA